>OZ012677.1:205454982-206688107 GCA_963942445.1 Argyra leucocephala | reverse complement strand
AGGAAACCAGCATAAAAAACAAAAAAAAAAAAATAACTGAAAACAAAATAAATTGTCTTCTGCCGAATATTTTTGTATACTCTCGTATCAAAAATAAGAAAAATTACAAGAAAATCTTGGAAAATCATTGATCTTCTATCTTAGATAGGAAAATGTCCTTTATTTAAGTAATATTTGTATATAGTGTGTTGACTTGTGTGTGTTTGTTTATACTAAGTAAGAAAAATGATTTAATTTTTTTACCTTTATCCTTACGAATATCCTTTCTTATAATATTGTTTATCGTTGTTTTTCTATAAAAAAAAAAAAAAAAAACAAAAAAAATCATTTTCTTTTTTGCATTGTTAAAAAATTGTCCAAGTAAAAATAATAACAATTGAGTTGGTTGTCTCTTTGACCGCTGCACGTAAACGATCATTAATCATGTGTTGGTTAGTGTGAAAGAGAAAGAAAAATAAATAGATGACCATGTGCTTTAGTTAAGCTTTGTATTTTTTTTTTTTTTTTTTTTTTTTTGTTTACGTACGTACGATTTGAACGTACATTTATACAATAATACATGTTGTTAGAATACCACAAAATACTCTGTTTTAGGAAGAAGAAAAAAAAAACAACAAAAATAGAAAAAGCAATAGGAAAAATAGTAAACATAATTCGCTTTATTTGGTTTTCATATCCTGTTCATGATCCTATATCTATAATATGTTGAATATTTTTTCAATGTATCCTTATTCTAAAACAAAAGTATAAATCTTGTATTAAGGATGTAAGCGGTTATTTTTCTTTTATTTATTTGGTTCTGATTTAATATGGGTAGCATATTGGCTTAAATCGTCATAACCATCATAGGCGATTTTTATATTATATATATATATATATATATATATGTATATTACAAGGATATTTTATTATTTGCGTAAGTGTGGATTGTGTGTCATGTGTGATTTGGTAAATGAAAAATTTCAAAAATGCGTACAAGAATGTTAATAGTTAGAAATAATAATACGTGTACGAGTATATGAAAAATAAAGAGAAGAACAATTTTTTTGTTTTTAAACCCTAGGATAAATGACGCCATTTTTTCAATAAGTTCATTTTTATTTTTGTTTTTTTGCTTAGGAGAAAAAATATAAAACTCATGTCTATGAAACAGAAAACCATAATGAATGTAAGACAATCTCTTAGATAATGACCAAACTAACACTTAATGGTTTGCTGTATTTGGTTTGTATTTCATTTTTCATTTCTTTTTTTACTAGGATTCTGAACTTTTTTTTTTTTTGTTATTTGTTTTTTTTTTTTGCATGGGTTGTGTTAAATTGAAATCATAACGAACACAGGAGGATGATGATGATGATGATGATGAAACAAATGATAAAAATTTTAACTTAAAATGACTGACCGTTATAATATTTTGAATGAGGAAAAAGCATACAAAAAAAAAAAAAATTTTTAGGTAGTAGTAGGTATTAATGTTATAAAAATTTATCTAGAGGATAATAATATAAGTAAATGTGATAAAATGTGAATAATGAATGTGACAGTTATGACCGTTAATTGAAAAGAATTTTTTTTTGTTTTTTTTTTACACAGTTTTTCTATGCAGGTTCATGGAGTCCTTTTACGAATATTATTATTTTTATTATTATTATGATTATTGTTATCATTATTATCATTACTATATTCGCTAGTAGTTATGATTTATTGAATATAATTAAAAGGATATGAAGACTATATGATTATGAAAAATAAAATGAAAATAATAAAAAACATATTTATACGTTTTATAAAACTTGTATTATTTATAGTAAAGATTTGTGAATATATTTGAGATCATAATTTTTTTTTTTTTTTGTAATTTTGGGTCAATCATTTTTGTCTTTAATGTTTGTGTTTGAATTAAGGATATTACGAGAAAAGTTTTTAGTTGTTAGAATATTTAAAGTTGAAAATAAATGTGGATTTTTTTATAATATTATTTGTTTTATAACACGAACGAAGAATTTAAGATATTTTGGCTTAGTTAAAATTTCAAGGAAGATATTGGTGTTTAAAATTTTTCTGGAGTTATTTGTAAGAAAATAATAATTTTCTAGACAGAAATTTTAATAAAGATGAATTTTCACGTGAAATATTTTTTTCATATTTGTCTATGTAAATTTTGCATGTAGATACGATATTCCAATTTCTTTTTAAAGGAAAATTTTGTAAAAAGTTATTACACTATAGTGACAAAGTTATGGATGGGATTTTGATTGCAAATTTTTGACAGAATCTTGTAATTTCATGTTAAGAAAAGATTAGTAGTTTTTAGAGTTAATAGCACATTGTTTGATTGCTTTGATTATTAATATCTAACATAATTTTGTAATAAGAAGTTTTTGTGTTTGTTTTTACAATGTTTTGTTATCAGTTAAAATGTTAACTTTAATTTCAATACCATTCATTATCTATATCTAATTAATAATTACCGTTTTTCAATAATAAGAAATACATTACACAACGTTATAATATCATCATTATATTTAATCTGTAAATAGAAAAAATTACGGTACAAATATCTAAACATTTACCATTAATGATAGATATTTAACCTTCATCCGTCCCTGAAAAAAATAACACTAAAGGCCCTTGGGTCAAAATAGACCCATTGTGGTTTTATACTAAAAAGCAAATTATTTGTTTTTTTTTTTTTGTTAATTTATTGCTAATAAGTTTAAATAAAAGAAAACAAAATATTCCACATAAATTCAATCCGATTAAAGTACATAAATTGAAGAAAAAAACTTGCTATGCTACATAAATATATCTCATTTGATACACTGGTGACACATGGTATTGGTATGAGTTTTACAGATAAATTTATTACAAATGGTGCACTTTGATGTGTGCTTGTTGTAAAATTTTTGTCAAACGGCCTTTTTTCTTTTCAGTTTGCTTATTTGTAGATGTCGTTGGTGGACAGTTTGTTGCGTTAGCTGTTGTAAAGTTAGCTATCAAATTTTGGCAGTTTAAAGATCGTGGGGGACAACCTCTTCTAGCCATATGTTTTTTGATGAAAGATTCTCCCAGTATGTCGATAAAGATTCGTCGTCTATGATGTTTTCTGTTGATCCAATCTGGAAAAACGCTAATGAAAAGCGCAATTGCATTGTTTACTGACACGTCTAATATGTTGGTGAAAATAATAACTGGCCACCTGTTTGTTTTCCTATTACAAGTATAACTAGCTACCTTTTTATCTACTGTGTCTACGCCGCTTTTGGTCCGATTATAGTCTAAAATTATCTGTGGTTTTTTTTCGGTGTCGTTTCAAACGTGTGCTGCAATCATCAAATCTTATGACTCTTGAAATAACTTTGAATCTCTTGAGGGACATAGTGACACGAAAAATATCTCGGCCTTTTTTCTCATCCCACAAGTTTTCAAGTGCTTCATTGTGTGATTTGAACGCACCAGCTAATATCAAAAGACCAATGAAGGCTTCCAGTTCTATGGTATCTAAAGGTTTCCAGTTTTTCTTGATATACTCGTTGTCCTTCAAAATTTGTATTGTCAATTATAATTTTTTCAATACTTTTTGTAATAAGCAATTAAAAAGCTGAAATTTCATCAGATATTTGACTAGCTACGTATCTTGTAATCCCTGGAGTAAGATCTATTATATTTGAAGATGAAGCTCGACCAACTTGAGTAAAGGGCTCAGAAAACCATTGAATACTTTTATCCTTGAATAAGTATGATGCAAGTGGTAGCGGCAACGGTAGTTCTGAATAAACATCTTCGTCGATATCATACGAACTTTCATCAAATTCCGCATGATCTGAAGTTTCTGAGCAGGTATCGTTTTCAGATAATAATGCAGCACATATATATGTCATCTTCGTTCCGCAACATCTTGCAAATTTTTACAAATTTTTATTTGTTGTATCAAAAACCAAAATTATAAAAAAAGCACTTACCCTTTCGTAAAATACATATTTTTATTTTCATAAAACAATTTTCAAAAATAATATCGATACTTTAAAATTTACTTTAAAACTTTCACAAGCAAAACTGACCAGTTTTTCGTTAGAACTAAAATATATATACATATGTATATTTACTTTATGATTACTACGATTATACGACGAATTGAAAACAAAAATTACAATTCGGCGATTTCCCTAATTAGATGCTTGTAAACAAATATTTTACATTCACAATGCTATGAATAAATGCATATCTAGTACTAGGAATTACAATAGGTCATTTAAGACCCAAGGAGCTTTAGTGTTACTTATTCAAAAAGGAATAACGGTTAATCGTAATTTATTCAAATTTTGTGTAATATTTGTTTTCAACATATTAGATAAAGTCATTGAGTTATGTATTTGTAACTATTATATTTAACGAGATATTTGAGAGTACATTTTCCTTTGCGTCGAAATAGACCCGAGGGACTCATGAAGGTTAAAATGGGACGTAGCGAAAATATATTTTTTTTAAAAATTTTAATTTTCAATTAGAGAGTTTGCCATTAGAAAATATATATAATTTTCAAACAAAAAAAAACCATACAAAAATTTATCAAATTTTTTTTATATAACTAAATTAGTACGTATGCGGTTGTTGTCTAAGATAAATCAATAAAAAATAAAATATAGAATAATATAGTAAATTAAAATTATTGAAATTAATTCATAATAAAATTGAGTATATTTTTTGAACCCGTAAATGTCTTAGATCTTATACTGAAATTTCTTTTTAACCCTTTAATGTCCAAGCTATATATGATGCAGGTTAGATAAAGTGGTTTTGTTTTAATACTTTTGTTGATTACAATAAATTGTTAAAAATCTATAACATTATTTTTTTGGAGTAGAGACTTAATCAGAAGTTATCATAAAACCTCTTGTCATTGATCAAAACTATAATATAATTATGTTTTTTTTTTTGTATGTAGACAATTATTGTTCTTTACATTTAAGAATAAATTACTTTACTTAAATTTTTAAATATCGATTCATATATATTTTGAATTATTTGTAATAAAAAATAATATATTTATGTAGGTACATGTGTTTGATGCAATATACTCTCTTTTTCGCCATGTATATCTGTATAGCATATACCATACCATATAGATATACCATGCCACCAGTCGCGTGCGGTCATAGAGTGCAAGGTGTGCACTGCATACCCTATAAATAATCAATTCATACTGTAAATAATCATATTTTATTAATAATAATTAAAAAAAATCAAACCATAACTTAAAATCATCTTCCTCACGGAAAATTATTAGATTGAAATTTGAAATGTTTTCTACACCACTTTTTTTGCATATATTCAGGTAAACGTGAAAAAAAAAATTAAAACTAAAAAATATGGTGGAATTAATGACTACATGCAGTATATTATTTTGCACGTTTATTAATTTTGTCTTAGAACCACTTTTGTGCATATATTCAGGCGGAAGAAAAGGTGAATTCTAATATGACAACGTGCAGCATATTTTGTGCACGTTAATTCTTATATTTAGATATCAATTTGTCTCTATTATTTTATACTTAAATTTCAGGTTAAGTTAAAAAATTTATACTACTCGGGTGTGCAGGCTTTAAATTGCACATGGTGAAATAGAATTAGCTTATGATATACATAACAAAAACAAAAAATAAATGTGACAATGAAAAGTGAATAAATAAATAAGCCGAGAAAATAAAGTTAGAATAATAAATTAATATTCTAAAATTCTTCTTACACATTAATTTGTTTTCGCTTAAAAACAAGTGCCTATTAATTTTCAAGTTAGACATTTTGATTAATATTAACAGTTTATGGTAAGTTTATTTTTTATATTCTGGCTTTTGACATTTTGCTGATACATAATATCTACAAAGCAAAGAATACATGTATTTGCATACATAAGTAGTTTCATTTCATATTTAACAAACTGTTTTATTTATTTTATTAAAAAAAAGAAATGGAAGCAAAATCTATTATTCAAGATTTATTGAAAAATCCTTTTTCGAACCGGGATATTGAATTTAAAAAGAAAATAATGCAATCAAGACCTATACCTGATTTAAATATAACGCAAGCTATAAAAATAAAAGACAAACAATGTGAACGACATTTTCAGAAATCAATTTATGAAAAAAGGGAAGTGGATATGTGGTTGTTGTGAAGAAAATAGATTATATTGTTGGCCGTGTCTGCTGTTTGGGAAAGACAAAAATATATTGACTGTATAAGGATACTTTGATTTAAATCATTTGCATGGAGCTGGAAAAAAACATGAAAAAAAACACAATCTCATATATTTTCAGTTGTGTCCTCAAAAACCTTCGGCACGGTGAGAATAGACTTAATGCTAGATCAACAAAAATCTTTAAATATTGTTAAACATAACGAAAAAGTAACGCGAAACCGAAATATTCTGAAAAGATTAATTGATGTCATTCATAATATGAGAAATACTAATATTGTGTCTTCTGCAGGACCACCAATTAAAAAAAGACGTGACATGGTAACAAATGATCCAAAATTAATATATAAGCAATTGTACAATGAAATAATAGACACAATTTACAATCAAATGGACATGCGGTTTGAAAAACTTAATGCCTTAAAATTTTTTGAACTATTAAATTCAAAATTTTTTTATAAATATCAAAAAGAATTTCCGGTTGAAGGTTTAAGCTCATTGAAGGAAAATTATGAAAACTATTTTGATTTTGTACGTCTTAATAATGAACTTTGCGCGATATACCAGTCACAATCTATAAATAACATGACTGTAACTCAAATAATTCAGTACATTAAAGATCATGAGCTGACTGAAGCATTGAGTGAAGTCAATAAATTGGCTCATTTAATTGTTACAATTCCTTTTTCAACAGCATCAGTTGAAAGATCTTTTTCAGCTTTGAAAAGAATAAAATCGTATTCTCGTAATACAATGGGGCAAAATAGATTAAGTAATTTATCTTTGATTGCGATTGAAAAAGAGCTGCTAATTTATTTGCAGTCAAAGGTAGATTTTTATGAAAATGTAATTGATGATTTTGTTATTAAGACAGATAGACTGATGGATTTTATTTATAAGTAACTAAGTATATTTAATTATGTTATTTAATTATAGTATATAAGCTTTTTATGTTTTTATTTATGTTTTAGTTATCAAGTTAATGTTTTTCTCGATTACATATGTGAATTAAATTATATATGTATATCTGTTTTCCGAATACATGTCTTTTAATTTTGTTGCACACCTTATGACAAAACCCACCGCACGCTACTGCGATGCCACATACTATACATGTATGCCAAACCTAGATATTTAAAAAAGTTAATAAGAAAAGTTGAACAAAAAATATGTCTCTTCAACAAGCCAATAGTTTTATGAGGGGTGACTTTAAAATAGGAAAAGACTTCTTTTTTAATTGACTTCTAGAAATTAAAAATAATAAAAAAATCTAATATTAAAAAAATTGTTACATTGCAGACTAATAGATTAATAGGAAATTGTTTCACTCCAAATTCAACAAAATTTTAATTTTCAAATCCATCTTACAAAGTCAATATCTAATTGTGGTGCTTTAGTCTGCTCAAACTGTGCATACTGTCATAAAAGAAAACTGCAAATTAGGCAATATGAACTACTTTAAATGAATCTAAACCTTTTGTGGTATCATCATAGTACAGCTGATATGCATTCAAAATCCAAAAATACGACGATAACAGACAAAATTAATATTAGGGTAAACAAATTTATTGTCAACTGCTTCAGCTCTGAAAACGTTTTAATTATGCAGTTGGTCGATAATTACTTAATATAATTCTAATTGTTTACTTTTAGATGATAATTTTTTACTATTTTTTCTTTAGTTTTTCTTTGTTTAGTTAAAAAATAGCTTAAGTCTAGTTATAAGTTTTAAGTAAAATATAAAAATACAAGGGGTCTATCATTTTTCTTTGTATCAATTTAAATAAGTTGTAAATAAAAAAAAACAAATATAATCCAAAATAAAAACAGTGTAAAATAAAAATCTGAACTGATAAGATAGATACTATAATCTAAAATCTAACTTAAACAATGAAGGCTCTGTTATTATAAATTTTTGTATAAACAAATATTAGTTAAAAAACCTAGCTACATAGTTGAAAGAAAAAAAATAAAAATTATATATACTCATTACAAAATTAAATATTGTCCGAAAATCATATTTTGACCTCCAAAAATATGAGACTACTTTAGTTATGGTCTTAATTTTTGATTAAAAAAAATCAAAAAAAAAATAATCCTAACTTTCGACAACATCAAAATAATTTGAAATCCAAATACGATATGAGATTAAATTATTTTATGTCTCAACTTATATAAAATATTAAGAACTAAGATTTACGTTCATTATGTTAAGGATTTCTTTTATGTCCTGTATTTTTTCAATTTGATTTGTTTGATGGACTTAAAGTATCAAAAATTCTTTGTAATATTATTAATTTCAAAGGAAATCATTACAATTTTAAGTGATCCCATAACTACACAAAAAATTTATGAAAAAGATTACAAAATAAACTTATAACAAAAAAATTGATATGGAATTTGGAAATTAGGTACTATAGAGACTTATTGAATTTTTTTGGTAATCCAAAATCTAAAACAATGTATAATATTTATTTGATTTATACCTAAGTTGTTCAAAATTAATTGAAATATGTAAGTATAAATATTTTACATGGAATGTATGGATATAATATACAAATAATAATATGTTAAGATATAAACCTTACATACATTATTACATCAAGGATGAGTTCAAGGATTTATCTTCAAAATAAAAAAAAAAAAATAAAAAATCAAATATTTTTAATCTTTTAATGCGCATAGGTATTATTTCAAAAATTCTGAAGAATTATTTGAGAAAATATTTGACAATTTTTTAGAAGTAGTCATTTTTGGGAAAATCCTATTTTGCAATTCTGGAAAAGGATAATATTTCAAAACAGAAGATTCTGTAATTGTATTTATTTTCTAACAAATTTATTTTAAAAATTTAAGATAGAAGCTGCAAGAAATAAAATTGTAAGATATGTACGTTGGCCTAATCTAATATTATTTAACGTAATCTAATATATTTTGTTTTAAATATTGCTTTTCTGAAACAGTTTAAGTTAAAACTTCTGTATCTTCTGTAAAATACTACCTTTAAAATCACAATAAAAAAAAAAACAAAAACAAATTATTTTTATTTTGACAAATTCTAAACTTAAATTTTACAGTTTAAACGACTTAAATCAAAATAAAATAAAAATTTAGCTTATATTATAAATAACGGGATTTTATTAATCTTAATTTTTTCTTTTCTACTTTATTATAGTTTTAGATACTACTTACGCCTAACTAATATTTGCATAATTTGAAAAAAAATTTAAATTCGTAAATTTTTACGATTAGAAAACATTGTTTTACTCTTCTGTCATTGCTTTTAGGATTACTATCAGCAGCTAAAGATAATAAAATTAAACGGAAAAGATAAACTAGAAAGAAAACAACATAATAAAAAAAAAAAACACATAAAATAGTCGCAAAAGGAATGTATTACATTTTGAAGGCCTTTCAAGGATCTTATAACAAAAAAAAAAAACAAAAAAAAAATTCAAGTCAAGGCGAACAGAATTAAGAAATTTTCTTTGTGATTATTTTTTTCTTTAAGTGAATTTCCCGTAGAGATCTAATCTCAATTACTTTATTTTTTTTTTACTTTATTGTATTTTATTTTGTAAATTACACAATGTTTTGCAAAATTATTTGGCCAATTGATTAATAATTTTGTTTTATACAAGTAATAATTGAATATTTTAATTTATTCAAAAAATATATTTGCGAAATAAATATTTATTTTTATATTAGACCAAAATAATAGGCTAAGCACTCTAATAGCTTTTGCAGAATTTCAGCCATTTAAAGATGAAGGAAAGAAAGAGAAGGATAGTAAAGATTAATAAAAAAATAATAGAAAAGAATTAGAATAGATTAGAATAGAATAGTTAATACAAAAATTTGCGGACAACTTTTACATTACAGCGATTTCTTAATGATTGTTGGATGTGTAAGATCTCCATCATTGGTAATTTTGATGGCTCGCTGTCGTATCTTATCTAGGTACTGTAGGTTGAAACTAAGTGGACCGCCCCGCTCTTGATTTCCATTCCAAGAATTCAAGATCGTTATTACTTTGTCAAGCAACAAATTGTAATCTCAAGTCTTCATAAAATCAACTCAGGTGTACATCATGGCCAATTATTTATTTGTTGTACATATTGTTTATTTGTCCCAAACTGTAAATACAACTTTAGCGACTTTTGCGGACGACACAGCTATTTTGGCATCTCACAATAATGAAAAGTCAGCGTCAAATTTCGTACAAAACCACTTAGATAAAATATCGGGATAGCTAAATAAATGGAAAATTAGAGCAAATGAAGCAAAGTCGCAACATATAATGTTCACCTTGAGTCGAGGGACTTGTTCTCATGTTTTTTCAAACAACAACATCATACCACAATCCAATGCTGTTAAATATCTTGGTATACACCTGGATCGACGCCTAACCTGGCAAAAACACATATTTAGAAAATGAATATATTGAAAGATGTTCAGGAAAATGTACTGGCTGATTGGCGGGAAATCCCAAATGAATCTAGATAACAAAATATTAATATATAAGGGCATACTTAAGCTTGTTTGGACATATAGAATCCAACTATTGGGAACAGCGAAAAAGTTTAATATTAAAATCATTCAGCGATTCCAAAATAAACCGGTACAATCAATAGCGGATGCGCCTTGGTATGTAATAAATAATTTAATTTATAGAGACTAAAAAATTGAGATGGTTTAATAAGTAATTTCGCACTATATTAGGAGTTATCGAGACAGACTGGATAATCACCCAAAATATAATGGCATCAAGTATACTGATGACAAGAGGCATTACACATACTAGACTGCAGCGTATAACGCCAGCCAACATACAATAAAGAGATTAAATTTACTGGAGGTTAATATCACAGGTTCAACCGGCCAATATCAATTCTAACAATTTATATTAATTTTTATAAAAACTTGTTTTCCAGCGTTAGAGTAAATTTTTTTTTTTTTTTTTTTTTACCCCTACCTAAGTATGATAAGCATATCAGTAAAATTAAAAGGAAAATATTCGACTATTTTCACTGTTATAATTTATATTAGATTATTGTATAATTTAAAAAATACAGATTGCGAAAAAAGTAAGAAATGAAAAAAAAAAAAATCAAGAGTTCTTTAGAGTTCAAAATTTTTCGATAATTACATTTCCGAAAAAAATATTTGGTATTGATGGGTTTTGCTTTGTTGGGTTTTTGAAGCATTAAATTTTACCCTACTTAGCCTAACCCAGTCATTTATTTTTTGAAGGTCGCTATTTAGATAACAAAATATGTTATTTCCTTTTCTGTTAACTGAAGTCTTTTTCAATCAAATACAACGAATCAAGATTACTATCATCATCAAAGCTGTGAATCTGGATTGAAATCGGGTATAGGCGATATCATTATTAAATATTATAAATAAATATGTTGGAGAAAGAAAAAAGCTTTGTGGGACTTCATAGTCAATTTTTTAGATATAAAAGTCATCCAATGCAACTTGTATGATGATATCGTATTGAATGACACACTCTAAGGTAAAAAATATTTGCATTAAGAAATTTCGGCAACAGTACTACTATTACTAAAGAGACTAATTTATAAAAAAGATATTCAAATAAATACATTTTAATCAAATTTAAAAACTCGAATTTATTATAGCTAAATAAATAAGTGAGTTCAAAATTATACAACAAAATGTTGCTACATAAATTCATTTGTATGTATAGTAATCTCACTTTAGTAAAATCAGTGAAAGCGTGTGGAAAAAACCATAATTTAACGATGTGACAAACTCGAGTTCAAAAATAGTTGATAATAAAATTGTCTACTAGAATATAGATGTCGCAACTAACACAGTCAAATAATTAAATACACTAAAATGATTCGTAGCATACTCTGAGCACTCTGATTGGCAAAAATAAATACAATTTTTATGCTTTTAGTGCTTCGAGCTACAAAATGAACCCACTTTTTTTTTTGATAGATCGTACTATGCTCCGATTTACTCTATGAAAATGCTCTATGACGAAAAACTAATATAAAATTATGCCTGATTCATTGTTCATTTGTTCAGAACACATACGCCCGAATTTTATATAATACTGCTTCTATCTTTGACAATAATTAAAGTGTTTATTGACAAATGCAGTAGATGTTATGTATATTTAAATTTTTTAATAACTGTCGTTTTGACAGTATACTGTTGACAGTATTTTAAATTTATTAATTATTATTTTTTGATTACTATCTTTTCGATAGTATAATGAAGAAATCAAGATAGAAATAAAAGTAAAACAATTAATTTGTATTTAAATTATTTTTATTTAACTTTTCGATCTGAAGTTGGTCTTTAGACTAACTTTTTTTTTTTAATTTTTAAAATTATAAAATCTCTTAATACTAACTATACTTTATTAATTTTAATGTTTGTACATATCACAAATTATAAATTATTCAAATTCAAGTTCATTAACCATTATTATGCTTACTATACAAAAATGTGGTTAGCTACATTTTTGCATAACAAGCATAGAAATAAAAAATTAAAAAAACCAATTATGAAATTATTTTATTTTTGTTAAAGCCTGTTAGGTTTCATATTTCGGTATTTCAAATATTAGTTGTTATGTACATATTTGAAATACAATAGTTTTGGTTTGTTGTGTCAAATTGTCAATGGCGGTGTCTAGACATACATGTATTTTTTTGTTGTTTGAAAAAAAATAAAAAAAGTTGAAATACTTTTATTTTGTCGTCAGTTTTTCGATCTCAATCGTTTCGAATTTCATAGCCAACTTTTCTAATCTTAACCGTAATACAGAAAAACACCGTTTTAGATAAGCATCATTTGAATAATTTGTCAGTTGGAAATTTAAAAAAATTATTGCCCAACTACAGCCAATGGTAATTTCATTGCCATATCCACGTAATAATTGTTGCAATCGGCTGAGGTAACACAGTTGCCATGGATGGTTCTATTACATTTACCAAATTTATATTAGTTTGTCGATTGAATACTTTTTCAATTAGACTGAAGGTGAGTATGGAGAAAGAAAAATTAAAGTATGACTTAGCGAACTAACTTTTTCGCGCACTTCTAGAGATTTGTGGATTGTGCAATTGTCCAAAACCAGCTATGCTCCTGTTATGATAGCTTCAACCAGCTTAATAAATAACTCATCCAAGAATGCAATTAAAAATTGTCTGAATTAGCAGATGAGTTTGCTATTATTTGACTATATATTATTCCATGTAAATTCATAGCTGCTATTAACGAAACATGTCGCCATCTTACAGTTGGTACTATGATATGAGCAGCAGTAACGATTTAATATCAGTTATAGCAGTTTTTTGTAACGATTTATTATAGACATGGTAGTATTTTTATCGATTGACTCAATTATGGTCTTGCCTTCTTCACAGCATTTTATTAGAATCTGATTTTTGTCTAAACTAGTTTTACTGTATGGTTCCCTATGGTATCCTCTACGACGTACAACCAAGTTAGATGTAGTTTCTACATTGCTATCATCAGAGGATATTATTAGTCGATATAATATAATTCTGTCCATTGGGACTGATCAAAGAACTTGATTCTATGGACGAAGTGTTTAGATTAACAAGACTACTGAAATTGCTAAAACTTATTTAAATAAAAAATTACAAAATTTACAAATATTGAATTTGAAATAAAAAAAATGTGAATTTGAAATAAATAAAATTGAATTTGAAATAAAAAAAATGTGAATTTGAAGTAAAAAA
This sequence comes from Argyra leucocephala, assembly GCA_963942445.1. Taxonomy (NCBI): domain Eukaryota; kingdom Metazoa; phylum Arthropoda; class Insecta; order Diptera; family Dolichopodidae; genus Argyra; species Argyra leucocephala. Next base: position 206,674,166 of record OZ012677.1, on the reverse strand, counting down.
CCTATAACATAACTAATACATGATTTGTATTTGCAAATTTGAATTTTCTCAAATTTCAAAAAAGTTCGGAACATTTTCTTCTTTCTGCAAAAAAAAAATGTTATTTAACTTTAACATTTTTGTTCCGAACATTTTTTTTTGCTGAAATTTTTGATTCTTTTTTTTTTTGACATTTCTGACATTAAGAAAAAAAGATGTTGGATTGGAAGATTGGTAGAGCGGATTTATAAAAAAACAAATAAAAAATTCACCAGATTGTAATAAACAAAAATTTGAAAATAGTTCAAATGTCAATTTCAACTGTTTAAATTTTTTTTCGTTGGAAACGCAGTGTTCTGAAGCAATGAATAACTTGTAAGATTAAGCATTCTCTTTCAAAAAAATTGTTTGGAACAAAATTTTCTGAAACAGTGAATATTAGATGTTGTAATTATTGAAAAAGCTTAAAAATCGAATTTCTACAGAAAATTCAATTTAATGCCCGGAGAAAAATAATGGGTCTGATGGTTGATATGCAGTGTAGCATTTCTAGAAATTTGGAAATAGCTACTCTGTCAAATGAATGAACTGAGGGAATTGATAATGTACAATGACCGAAAAAATATACGGCAATGACAATGAGTCGAATCAATGAACAATCAACTGAATTTAATACAAAATATGGTATTACATTCCATTTATAGTGATATAATCGACAACTTGCATCGAATACTAAGAACTTATAACAAACAATTTTTAAATAGATCCAAACTATTTTCATTTAATTTCTGATAAATTTAAATTGATACATCAAGAAAAATCAAATGCCTTTAAATTAATGCAAATTTGTCATTGTAAATAGAATTAAACCAAAACTTAATTATCTAATGTCATACGAAAACTAAAAAAAAAACAGAATTCTAGCATACCAAAAATTTGAATTATTATAATTTCTTAATAATCCTAACTTCATAAGTTTCGAATATTTCAAATTTAACTTTTTCAGTTCAAAAGTTGAATTAAATTATACACAAATACATTTTGAAGGACAAAAATCTTTTTTTTTTTTTTTATTAATTTACAAAATTGAACAATCAATAAACAAAAAAAAAAATTGAAGATCATAGTAGAAAAATATTCTAACGATTTTAAAATATTCAGGAATCTAAAATATTTTCTATTATTCTCATCCATATTTTTTTATTTTATTTTTTGTATATTTTGTTATAATGTTTTTTTTTTTTTATATAATAATTTTATAAAATTATCTTTTCTATGTCTACTTAACATAAGTTTCAATATAGAATAAAAATATTCTATAGAGAAAAACAATGAAATAATGGATGAACCTATAAGACCTAAGAGAGAATGAGAATATGGTTGTTGTATTGGATAAATCAAATTGTAATTTGATTTTTGCTGTTAAGAATGAAGATAGGGATGTTTTTACTTTAATTCGTTGTTTATACACAGGGTGACATTGGACAATAATTATGTCATTCGAAATTTTTTTATTATAATTTTTAATTAGAATTTTATTCATTATTATTTCAATCAAAGAATGTGAAGAAATTTTAATTCAACTAAATCAATCAAGGTTTACATGAATATTCATAATTTTCAGCTTAGTGGCTATCATGGTTAAGTACTCAAATTACTTAAAATATGTTCTTTGGATTTAACTTAGCTAAGAATATCATATATTATAATAGAGTTAGTTGTCAACATTTCACCTCAAAATTATTCAATCTATTCATCAAAAATGAGAGAAAATAAATTACCACACAACGACCAGTACACCATCCTATTTATACAAATTTCAAGAGAATGCATAGTTCAGGTAGCATATGAGTTTTATTTTCATCATTCTATTATTATTATAGAATTTGTCTGTTCTCTCAGAATAATTTTCAATTGAAATTAATTCGAAAAAACAAAAAAAAAAACAACAGAAACAAAAAACACAAATTCAGGTTTTACAATACACACAGTAGTCTACACACAGTAGCCTACCTACAGTGTATACTACAGTAGGTAGGCACTTAGGTATAGACAATGTAATCTCAAAAATGATAAATTTAAAAATTAGACTTGTCAGTAGATCTGAAGAAAAGACAGAATAAGAATAATTTTCCGTCAAGAGGATGTTTAAATTGATGAATATAAAAAATAAGGCTGGAATTGTTTAATAAGTATTTGATTACAAGTGTATTATGTAGTATTGACCACTGGTTTTGTCAACTTAAGCCATCGATCTTGAAAACACTGTGTTTGAATTTAATTTAATAAATTCATTGATCTTTTTTTTTTTTTTTTTTCTTTATTATTTCAAACGAGTAAAATACAAATTTTGTTATAATTATAATCTTATTCAAATATTTATAAGATAAAGTTCAATTTTATTATTAAATCTATTATTAAATCTAATAGTAACATGATCTTAAGTATAGAGAGTATTTATATTTGATTTAATAAAAAATTAAAAAGATAAAAAAAAAGTAGTTTAGATTAAGATTAACATTATATACTAATTAAATTAAGATGTAAAAATATATGTTTAAGACCTAGCCTAAGCTGTCTGGTCGAATTGTGTATTATAAATCAATTTTTATTTTCCTAATACGTGTTAGAACGATCACATGAGTATACAATAATAATATAGAATTAATATAAAATATATGCAAAAGTGCATTTTAATTAGTTTCATACATTTTAATATAATTTTACTTTCATTTAATTTTATTACTTTATTACCAATTTTTTTTTTTTTTTTTTTTTTGCATTGCTATTTTCCATTGTTATTTCTATTGTTTTAATTACATTTTATATTTTTTGTGATGGATTGAAAGAAGTATTAAGATAAGATATAAGAGCCAGAAGAAGAAAAAAAAAGAAAACAAAAAAATAACAACAAATAAAAATTATATATTCCTGCTAATAGATCATAGAGTTGAAAATGTGAAAAGAAAAAAGAAAAAAAACTCAAAAATCAAAAATATACTTTTGAATGCTAAAATGCATGAATTTTAAAATGCAGTTAGTCAATCAATATAAACTACCCAATTTTCTAGTAATGTGTTACTTTGTTTTGTTTAGGTAATGTTATTGTGTGCTTAACAAGAAACAAGTAATATTTTTTTTGAAGTGTGGTAAATTTTCTATTTCTTTTAACCTTGTAGGTAAGTGATTATAGGATTTTAGGCAGTTGTAAAGGCAGTTTGTTTTTTGTTGTTCTGTTCGGAATAATGAAAGATAATAGTTTGATTTATTCCTTGTATTGTGTGTATATAGATCAATATTTCTGTTAAGAATGAAGTTGTGTTTGATATAGTTATTTATTATTTTGAAAGCTAATATGTATAATTCTCTGGTGCATATAAAATCGAGGCTTGGAAATGCAGGGGAGTATAGTAAGTTTGTTGGATGTAGTATTGGGTAATTATTAATAATTTTGATGGCTTTTTTATGAAGAACATTTAATTTACTTATGTGGGTCTTTGATGCTCTACTCCAGATTGGATTTAGATATGTGATGTTGGAAATAATATAGGATGAGAAAATAACAAAGAGGCTTTTTTTATCTAAGAATTGTTTCAGTCTTTTTAATATGAATATATAAGGAGCAATTTTTTTACATACAAAGTCTATATGCTCTACCCATTTGAGATTAGAATCAATCACCATTCCTAAGTAATTGTAGTTCTTAACAACATCAATTTGATCATTTTTAAATAAGAAGTTGGGATGAGCAAAAGTTTTGTTTTCAAATAAGAGGATTTTAGTTTTTTTTAGGTTTATAACCAATTTATTTTTTACTAACCACTAATCGATTAAAAATAAATCGTATAGTATTGACGACTTAAGATCGGTTTCGCTATTAGTTGAATATTTTATAGCCAAGTCGTCGGCAAATAATTACACTTTGCCTTTCAGATTTAGCCGTGCTATATCATCGATATAAATTTTAAAAAGATCAGGACCGAGAATTGAGCCTTGAGGCACTCCTTTTTTGCTTAATTTACAACTACTGTAAGTTTTGCCTATTTTTATTTTTTGCACCCGACCAACTAAATAGCTTTTAAAAAATTCAATTTGAAGGTGGGTAAAATGAAGTTTCTTGAATTTTAATAATAGGACATCATGGTCCACACAATCAAATGCCTTTTGAAGATCAATAAATACACAGGCAGTAAATTTTCCTTGGTCCATGCTCTTGGAAATAGAATCTGTAAGAGAGACGCAAGCTGCAGTTGTGTTTGAATTCCTTTCGAACCCAAATTGTTCCGGATGTAATATTCCATTTCCATCCAAAAAAACAGACAGTCGCTTTTTGATTATTTTTTCATAAATTTTTGAAATGGTACTCAAAACAGATATTGGTCTATAGTTTGTCGGATCAGTTGTATTATCTTTTTTATGAATTGGGGTTACAATAGCAGTTTTTAGTGGTTCCGGGAAGATGTGCGTTTCGAAGGAAGTATTAATAAATTTGGTCAATAAGGGTACAAGTCTATTAGCAAACCTTTTGACAATTTTTGCTGAGATATTATCATGCCCTGTTGCTGAGTTTGATTTTAAGGACATAATGGTTGTTTCTACTTCTTCAGTTGTAGTCGGTGTTAGCTCAAAAGACTTGTATATAGTTCGCAATGTATTGTCGAAGTAATTTTGATCAATGGGTTCTATATCTATATCCTATACCCTCTATATCCTATAGTGTCTGTAATGTGAGATGAAATTATTTTTGTATAATTTAATAGAATAAAAAAATCGTTTTAAATACATATTTCCGTTATGAATTTGTGTTTTTTGTTTCTGTTGTTTTTTTTTTTGTTGTTTCGAATTAATTTCAATTGAAAATTATTATGAAAGAACAGACAAATTCTATAATATTGAATTTATTAGACATATATTACAACATAATAATATAGCTATATAATATGATAATGATTTTTTACTATATTATAATTTACTAAAAATATTTACATGTATATATAGTATATAGTATTTGTATATAAGTAATGATAATTGAAATTCATAAAATATGGCCTTTCTATATGGGATATGATATGAATAAAGTGATATTTTTATGATAATTATTACAAAGCAAGGATATAGCTATTTATTTATATTGAATTTTTGTTTTTGGTTTTTGTATCTATGTTTTGATAATGATAAAAAAAAAACATATTTTTGTTGTTTTGTTTTCTATTTAAATAATCAGATAAATTATGACTCTTTTTTTTATTTTGGAATTTTAAATTAGATTTTACTTTTTTTTTTTTTAAATTAGATTTATTTTTTTATTTGCTTTTTATTTTTTTTTTTGATATGATATTTCAAACAATATGCTTTAGTTTTTTAATAAAATAAATTAATTAGATTAAATTAAATGAATAAAAGTTAATTAAAATATATCATTATAAATTTATGATTGCAAAATTATACATTTTTATTTTTATTTAAAAAAAAAAAAAATAAACCCTTCTATGCATTTGAATAATAATGTAGTTTTTTAAAATTAGTACTTGTAAACAAATAAGAACTTTTTATGATAATTTGGCAAGCATTAAAGTTAAAGTCAGATATATTTGCATCGATTTTAAATTTTGTTTTGGTATTATTTAATTTTATAAAGATTTTGTTGAATATTTTGTTCGAATACTCTAACAAAATCATAAATTTTATAATGAAACTGGTCTAAGTCGACCAATTACAAGTCATGACACTGCAGAGAGGAGATACTCATTTTTGTCCCTATTTATACAGGGTAGGATAGCAAAAATAAGGACCATTTTTTAAGTCTAAATAACTGAAAAAATATAATTTATTTTGAGTTTTGTTCTAAGAAGAAATTAAAATTTTGTATTTTTTAGATGGAATAGTAAAAAAAATATTATATACTTTAATATTTTATTATAGAAAAATTAATTTAAAAAAGATTTGAAAAAAAATATTTACGTCTTTCAAAAGAGAGTTAAACATATAAAAAACTATTTCTAATTAGCAACAATTTTTTTTCACTATTTTTCTTCAACCAACAATTTTTTAATTTTAAAATATAATTTACATAATATTTTTTTATAATATAATTAAAGTACAAATTCTAAACTTCATTTTGATATTAAATTTATATTTTTTTATTTATATTAAATGCTCTAAAACTTTGTTTAAACATAAAAATTACTGGCAAATTTATAAAATTATGTCACAGCGCGCTCAAATTGGTGGAAAAGAAATACAAATAAAAAAAAAGAACAAAATTGAAAATATTAAGCAAATGCCACTTTTCATTCTCATTTATTTGGAAGTATTGCTATGTACTAACGAATATTATCTTATTTTTGTCTCTTTTTTCACGCATACAGTCTTTGTAAGGGAATGTCATGATTCTGAATAAATGTAGACTTAGAACTGGTTCAAACTCAGTAACCTACATACCAAGCAGGAAAAGCCGCTCTTCATTGGACGTTTTCAGAGAAATTATCGAATAATATAAGATCGATAATCGATTCGGATAATATAATTAGTATAAAATAGTTCATGAAATAATTCAATTCAATAGACTGAGTGAAAATTATATGCCACATAAATAAATTTATTTTCAAAATTGAAGACACGAGAAGATGAAGGCGTTATCTAACAAAATCAAAATTCCGAGTAAATTGAAGTCAAAGTTTTTTTGATATAATTTTTTTTTTTTTGCTAGTTTTATTAAATCGGTAATATAAAACGGTAGTACTTTTTTACTCATTACAGTCTGATTAATAAGAAACTTGTATTTTTTGTGTTATTTGTTAAAATGTGTAGATAGCTCCTTCATCCATTGAAATAAGCCAAAAACAAAAATCAAAATAAGTGTGAAAGAAAGGTTTATTAAATACAAAATGATGTAATATCTTAACAAAATACAGTAATATTAATCAGTAATCATCATTAGTTTTTAGTAAATGGAAATTTAAGTAAATTTTATTCTTTAATATATCAAAATTAACCATTTTTCGTCTTACCAATCACATTTTAGTTAACGTGTGAATAACGCTAATCACATTTTTTTAATTTGTATGAACACAAAATTAAAAAATAATATTTTTATTGACCATTTTTCATCTTGTAGTATAATACTAATCACATTTTTTAAATTTTAATATCAGAACTTTATTTCAATTTTTTATTTTCTTCCATTATTTTACAATTAATTCCATTTTCATATACCTAAATGATATGATAATATTAGAAGTAACAAAAATATTAATATTCAATTAAAAAATACAGCTAAATAAGTGTTAAATTTTAATACTAGATATACAAATTTTAATTTTTAAAATATTTTCATAAAAATAAAGATATTCTTTTACAAAAATTAACTCTTGATCAAGATTATTTTTTTTTTCGTCTGAAATAGATGCAGACTTTCCAACAAGTCTTTCCTTCAGAGGGTTTAGGCATACTTTTATTTTTAATAATATCGACTTTTTTAAATGACATATTTTTATCATAATGACTCTTTAAATATATAAGAACCATTCTTCAACCCGGATCCATTTAATACCGTTTCTAAGTCTCACTCTTTCATTTAGTTCATCTTTTTTCTGTTCGTTAGATTTAGGTTTTTAGCTAAATTTCCAACATTTCTAAAATGTTCAGCCATATGAATTATTGCAGTATTTTTGGATGCATTCTGAATAATTTGTCAGTACTGTTCTGGCAGATATATATAGTGTCATGCTTCCGCAATACCTTCTCAATTATTCCAAATTTTTGGTCCGAATCTAGATAGGAATGGCCAAGCTCCGAAAATTGATGATCGATGCTACGAAAGTAACCACTTAAAATCAAATTATTTTGTCCTCCACAAGAATCAGACCAAATTACTAATCGGTCACCTTCATTCATTTTTTTATGCGTTTCAATGTATTTTAAAAAAGGAACTACATATTTCAGAGCTTCCATTCCAGAAGCAAAAACAAGCTTATTAAAATTTTTTTGTAATATTGTGAATTCTAAATTTACATTTGCCTTAAATAAAACGCTTTTGGTGTTGTTATTTTTGGAAGAGGCATAGTTTGCTGTAAATCCATTGTTATGAAAACAGTATCTTTTGATACTTTTGTTCTATTTTGATCGTGTTGCATTGCTTTAAATCGATGAGGAATGTTTCGTAAATATTCCTCGTTATATTTGCCAGCATCACCGGTATTGCATGTTCCAATTTTGGATATTCAAACGACAAATCGAATTAAAAATGTTTGAATAATATGTTTTTTTAACCTTAAATTTTCCCGCCAATTTTTTTTTACCACATTCATCCAGATAATAGTTATGCATTTTGCTTTGATTTAGTAAAGGGGAGAGATACATTTAATGTGGATTTTTATTACGCGAATAATCCTCCTCCACCTCCACAGGAAATTGTTTAATATGGTCAACAATAAATTGCTGTATTTAAAAGTTGCACTTTTGCGATTTTTTACATTAGTCGTTCTCCTAGCTACGGATTTCTTCTTTATACATTGAAATATTAAAGAACTTTTGGCATTTACATAATTTTTTTCATTATTATAATTATATATTATTTAAAAAAACACTTATACACCTACACTATACTGAACACTGAATTGAATGTCAATTATTATTAAAACCAACTGCCAAGCATGTAAACCTAAATAAAAAAAAAACATTTCAAATACATTTCAAGTCAAGTTTTTGTCAAGTTTTGATTGATATGATTTGTGGAAGAAGGGTTTATGTACCGTACATAGCTCCTTCATTCCCTCAACTAATTTGCAAAAATTTGCAATTAGTCTGGATGAAGGGGTGAAGTAATCTTAATACCTTCTTCCATTTGAATACTCATAAAGTTTAGTACATAACCCCTTCATATATTGATTATCTCAGAATCTATTGGAGACTTAGCTATTCTGATGATTGCATTTGATAGAGGAGGTCATATAGCCTAGATTTATGTAAAAAAGCAAAATTTCAAAAAAGTGTCAGATATCCCCTTCATCCACTCGTGTCTTCAATTCATAGATGGCAGGTATAATGAACGATACTAAATAGAATAGAAATAATATAATATTCAATTGAATAAAAACAATATTAATAATTTCAAGAATATTCAACGATCAATAAAAGTCATGTTCTTACAAGAGAAGTGTGAACAACAACAAAAAGTCAAGTTTGTACAAAAGAAGTGTATAGGGTGTGGAAAATATGACCATAGATATAAAATGATTGTATGAACCTATATTCTATTGACTCAAACAAGCTAATTTTTGATAAATTTCTAAGGTAAATTTTTACTTGGAAAATCCTGTAAAGCAGTTACATTTGAAAATTTATGTTCATACCGAATTCACAAAATGAACCACCATATTTGTTATTTATTTATTTATTTAATTTGGCTTTAACTTGTATTATAATTACTCAACAGGGGCCCCTAGTAAATATATAATAGTATACAAAAATATATACCATATAATTAATATTATTTAATAAAAAGGCATACATTTCGAAAGGGAAAATGGCATATAAAGTTGGCCTACAGATTTATCTGTATAGTAGATCCTATTATATATTTACTAGGGGCCCCTGTTGAGTAATTATAATACAAGTTAAAGCCAAATTTAAAGTTTTTAAAAGAACAGGGTTTTGCATGGACTGATAAAGACTTCTCATTACAAAGCAAAAAACACTCATGTTTTAATGAAAAGCTTTGAAATTAGTATGTTTTCATTAAAAACATAAATACCTTACTTCTCATTTTCTGTTACGTTTCTACTTATTTCTTAATGTATTTGGTGAACAATAAAACCATATGATTAAAAAAATTTCAACTGTGTGCGCATTATTGTTTTATATACCACTTAGTTATTATATATTAAAAGTTCATTATGGAGAAGAGAGTTAAAATGAAAAGGTGTCTATTGCGCAGGTCCTTAAATGCTTGTCAATTATAATTATAGATATTTTTTTTTATTAGTTATATTATATCTCATCAAATTTGTTTTTCAAAATATTCTTCCTAGCTAAATTTAATATTTTACACTTACTTTAACCAACAAAAAAAAACAAACACAACAAATATTTTTTAGAACTAGAAATTCTTTATTCAACATTGATTTATTAATTACAAAAATATTCACAGCTATTCACTGTTTTCATGTATACTAGTATTACTTTCACCAATGTACTGCGAATTTTAAAATTAATTATTTAATTTTGTAGTTCCTTGCACTTTCTAATATAATATAAAAAAAAAATGTTTTTTTCTATTTATTAGAAAACCACTTTTGCACTACGAAAAAACGAAAAAGAAAGGAAAAAAAGACGAAAAGCAATTTTGCATTGACGGTGGTGTACAACCAAAACAGTTAACACAAAAAAAAATTATATTATAAAACCCTTCAAAAACATAAATAAGCAATATTTTTATTCCTATATAATATATTTTTTTAGTTAAATTAAATTTTTTATTATTCTGTTTTGTTTTGTTTTTAATATTTCACTTTTTTTTTTGTAATTTTCGCAAAACCTTATATTATAGGTTTAATATTAACCTGTTAATAGAAAATTTAATTTTAAGCTTAAGAGAAAATATAAATATTGTGAATTTGACAGACAATTATTTAGCTATACCTATTTATTACTAACTATAAATTCTAGGTCATGTTAGCATTATCTATACTGGTATAGGTGAACTAATTTAATTTCATATCACTCAGTCTTTCTTTTAAATTCACTTCATTTATGTTTAACAATCCCGGCAAAATAATGCCAATATCACATAATCGATTCTCTTTGTTTATTTTTCTTCTCTTCTCTTATTATTAGCAAAAAAAAAAAAATTATTATATTATGTTGAATTTTCAAAATCAAGAGAGACATAGAGAAAAAAGAAAATTAATCAAAATTGAATGACATTTCAATGTTGTATATTGATTTGTTGATATTTTTACTTCATTGTATTCCTTTCAATTATTTTATATTTACATTTTTTTTTTTTTCATTTGATTGTGTAAAAATTCAATTTAAAATTTAAAAAAAAAAAAAACCTTGTATTATAACGTGGTTCGATTATTTTGTATTTTCATTTTGATAATCAAGGATTAGGTTAAATTGAGAAAAATTAATTTTTCGCATGTGTTGTCTAAAGCGTACGAGTATTGATGATAATAAAAACATTTTCATTTTGAATTTCAATTTAATTAATTTTGTTTTTGTAAATTCAAAATATCAATGTTCAATTTTTTCTATATAGCTCATAGTACTTAGAAACTTGTTTTTTCAAAAATATCAATAATAATTGTTGAAAATATATCAATATATATATTTAATAATAATTGTTTAAATTGATGATGTCATCATTGTCATCATAGTCAATGTTAAGCAAAAAAAAAAAATAATAATAATAGAATTTTTCAAATGATAAAAAATTTATCATTATTGTTAAGGTTATAATATTATCTATTGTACTTCTATTAACACACTTTAAGCTACTTTACTACATTTTACTTGTCAATTTTTGACATTGGTAGGAAATTCAAGTGGGTGATTTTAATGATGTTTGATTTTATATCATTATTATTATCATTATTATTACTATTATTATTATTATTATTATTATTATGTTATTATTAATGCTATTGTTATGATTGTTAGAGTGATATAAATCAGGAATTTCACTTGAATAACGCTAAAAATTGTCGTAATTGAAAATATTTACCACTTAAATAAAATTTTCTCTCTACATATTTTTTTGTTGTTATTTTATACTTCCATATTGATTTTTAATCGTGAAAATGTGGTTGGAAGTTCTCTACCTATAGTTGCAAGTTTTGTACTTTTTTAAAAATACCTATTTTTAAAATGGCTTTAATTAAACTATAAAAAATTAAATTTTAGTTATTTTATAAATGTTCTTGTCATTTTCAATAGGCAAGACAGTTGTTACAATTTAAAGTTTATCATATTTTCGCTATGTAGTAAAATAGAATTTTCCCCATCATTTTTAACAAATAATTTTGAATGAAAAATAAGTTTGAAATTTTTAGTCCTTACAAAATATTTAAGTTGTTAGTAATATTCTACTTCCAATATTTATAATTACATAATACAGTAACTAAAATTATATAACTATAATCTATCGTTAGTGTAGGTTTCATGAAATGTTTTCAATTCATTGACTTTTTGATATTTTTTAAAAATGATTAAATCTCATATCTGTTGCCAGTAGTAGTAGTGCTTTATTTGTAATATTTAAATTTCAACATTTGTGTTTTACTTAACACTAAGTTATAAGCAATAAAGTAACTAGGAATATTTTTATTTTATATTATTGATTATTACTTATTTATTATGTATCTGCTAGTCATGTCTATTCGATGGATGGTTAAATTAATTTTTGAATATGACATCGATTATAGACACATTTTATAACCGCTCTAACAATGACCAATAATCTCGTAAGATAATAGGTAAGATCCAAAATGAGAAATAAGCTCAATTCAGTTCTCTGTTTTGTCCTCCATATCATTTTTGCTTTACCGTGGTTAGAACACAATCACTTTTTTAGGGTCGCTAGAATTCAAATCAGCAATTACAAAGCTAAGTAGCACAAATTGTAGATACAACAACTGTAAAAAGTATCTCCATCATAAAGTAAATCAGATCAGAGCAATATCTACCAAAAACAAATATCATGTATATAAAATTACTATCTGTCAAAAACTTAAGTCGTTGGAAATTGAATAACATTTTTTAAATTATTAGTATTTGTGAATTTAAAGAAACAATATTTTGTTTTTTGTTAATTAATTTATTCTGAAGCAGGCTGAATATGAATGTAAATAACATAATAAATATGAATGACTGAAACATATGTAATACTGTTAATGACTTTTATTACAATTCAAGTTGTTCACTTATTAAATCAGCGTGTTCTGAGTATACTCTGATCAAATTATATGCTGTGACAGTACTCAGAGTATATGCTCCGGTTTAGTTTATGAAAACACCCTGTGAAGATTTTGTTTTTATTAATCAATATCAACAGACAGACAACACTGTTAAAAATTTTCTGCTTTGTTCTGTAAAAGACTACCAGTATTACTCCGGTCCTGGAAATTCTAGAAAGTTTGATTCGTATTCAATTTCATTATGAATTGTTTTCTATCATTTCATTTTACACTTGATGGAAGTATATTTTATTTAATTTTTATTGATTTACCTTAGACAGTAACCGCATATGTAATAATTTATTTAAAAAATAAAATAAATTTGAATTTAATTCTGGCGATGGGTGATGTGGGGCAATTTTATAAAAAATAAATTTTTTGCATGTTAAAATGATTTGTACATGGGTGGGGTGCAATTTTAAATTGAAAAATTATTTAATTTCGCTATGCCTCTTTTTAAATCGCTATCATTTAAAAAAGTAATAATGAAAATCGCTTGTGAAATTGTTCAGGTATGTATACCGTACCGTACCTTTTTTCAATTTACATATCAAAGTTATAATGATGACGAAAACTTATAGAACACAGAATAATTATCTATCTTGTTTTTGTTTACTACGGCTATGGTCTTACATCGGTTATATTCGCCTCTTTGAAAAGGTTGACAATAATAATTTTATAACATTTATTTTGAAACAATTTTGTAAGTCATTATAAATGTATCTATATATATATATAATATTTTTTCTTTATTTTAATACAATTAAATTTACTAGGACAGTAGAACACTGAGGAAACCTGGTATCTATATACAATAATATTATTTTTATTTATTTTTTTTCTTTTTTTTTTTTTTAATAATTTCAAATTTCACATTGATTTTCATTTTTATTTTGTCCAATTGCCAGCAAGGCGAACTGATTTCGAATACAATAAAAAATTTATCAAAAAAAATAACACCCAAAATCCCAGGTATGAAAAAAATAAGAACAAAAAAAAAAACAATTTTTTTAATAGGATTAAAATGTTGTCCTATACTTGACCACAATAACCAGAAAATGGAAAAATTTGAAGAAAAAATAATAATAAAAAAATAATTTTCTTTTTTTCAATATTTCGAAACTGTTTAAAAAGGACATAAATTTAAAGGTATTTTTTGCTTTTTCTTTTTTTTTTTTTGGTCGACTTTAGCATTTTTTTTTTTTTTTTTTTTGTTCTATTAAAATCCGTAATAAATCATTGGTGTCGCACATAGTAAAATGCAATTTATTTTTAAAATTCATGTTAAGGATTCACATTTTTTGCTAAAAATTTTATGCTAGCATCCAAAGTGCATTATTTAGTATTCTATATCAAATAATCATTAGTTGTTAATTTATAATGTATCTGGCCAATTTTATGACACGTAATTTGGAAAAAATTTAATAAAAACAAAAAAAAAAAATAAAGAAAAAATAAAAAATATTGTGTCAAATTATTTTATAGCACGTGTATTGAATTTTCGAATTATTAAAATCAATAAATTCAATTGAAAAGCCAAGCCAAAAAAATATAAATGAAAATTTAAATGGAACTCTAGTAAATCAATCTAAAGTTTTCATTGAATTTAATAATATTTTGTTCGTGTGAACTTATTTTTTTTTATTTTCATGGTGTAAAACTGAAGTTTAGAAGATATTTTAAATTATTGAGTACTGAGAAAAAATATTTAAATTTTTTTTAAACAAAATTTTTTTTTTTTTTTTTGTCGAAAAAGAAATTAATCAAAATTGGCAAAAAAAAAAATGAAACATAAATATTATGATAATTAGTTGGAGGAGCTTTATCTGTAAAGCGAAGTTAAACATAATTTTTATATCTTATTTCTTTAAATTGTTGGAAATTAAAATTATGAGAATAGTAATGGAAATTCAAATACTGAAACAGGTGCAAGGTGCAAAATTTTCTATTCCCTAAGGGTCATTTACTCGATCATTTTAACGACATCCTTTTTGCCAACATTGAAAATTTATCGTGTAATTCAGAATCAAGTTAATTCTGTTAACATTCAATAACACTCGCAGCGTAAGTTTAGCGTCAAAGTTTATAGCGAACAAATAATATTTTATAATGAGCCACAACTTTGACCGAAAACAATTTTAAAAACAAAAATAAATAAAATTGTAAATATAAAAAAACAATAATATTATAGGTAGGTACACATAATATTTATTTTGATGAATAAAATAAAAACTCGTGTTGGAGAAAAAATTAAAATAAAAAAATTTACTGCAAATAAATAGGTATTTACAAAACTGTTCATAATTTGTGAACCATTGATCGGTTATTGAAAATTTCATTTCATTTCAAAAAATTCATTATCGAACTGTTAATGTTAAAATTCAAATATAATTATTATTTATAACATACATTAAAAAGAAGAAAAACAATCAATATGGTTTAACCGATACCTATATATACCTACCTACTATATTAAAAAAAATTCGTCACTCTCTACAACATACATTTCTACACACTTGAAGAAAACAAGTATACCTAGAAATTATACATTTACAAAGATATGAAATAAAAAATAATAGTACAAAATTTCATTTGATTTCTTTAAAAATGTAGAGGTTGTTATTGTTTTTATGTGTAAATCAGCAGAGCCAAAGTCTAACCTCATAATAAATACTAAATATTATGTACGATCAATAAATTTATATATCATATAGATATATATATATATATACATATGTATTAAAATAAAACAATAAGCAAAAAAAATAAAAATAGATAACAATTTTAACTCATCATCGCATCACATTTCCGGCTAGAGTATATATATATACCTATAGTAATATGCAGGCTATGCATACGGTATGGCAAAACAATGATGCTATGATCATTATCATAACAACAAAAAAACAAAAAAAAAAAATAAATAACAATTTTAAAACTCTTCATCGCATCACATTTCTGGCTAGAGTATATATACCTATAGTACTATAGTATAGGCAATGCATACGCTATGGCAAATCTATGATGCTATGATCATTATCCTAACAACAAAAAAACAAAAAAAAAATATGTAAACACATATGCATATTGTGTATTATTTTAAGTAATAAGAATAACCTTTAAGTGCATTATGTTTTTTTTTGTGTTAAATGCTGTTTGCCTTTTGGTTATTATACCATATTAATCTATTGATAAAATTTCTATTAGTCCTTCTTATTATAAATCAACAAAATTGTTTGTTTTATTTATATTATTATTATTATTTTTTTATTTTTCCCTATTATTTGTGAAGAAGATTACCATTAAATTAAAAAAATATATTTCATGCAATGATAATTTTTGCTGCAAAAGGTTCAGCATAGTAGACAGGGGTTAAAACAAGAGTACCAAAGCAGTTTGTATACATTTTGCAATTTGTATATCTGTTGGAGCATTCTGTCGGACTTACAAACATCCAGATAAATGCAGAATAATATATATATATATAATAAGATTTTATTTATGTATTTAAAAACAATTTACAAATCATCTTATTTTTTTCTAAAAATCTTATGTTTTTCTCCGAAAATCTTATTTTTTCCTGTAAATTTTTTTTCTCGTCCATACTAATCTTTTTTTGTTGTGATGTTGTGATTTGGTACAACAGCCCTTTAATGTTATGAAGACAATAGCACCGGAGTTCAAGGATTTGGGTTCGAAACTTAATATCACATGCTTTCATGCGTTTCGCATGCGTTTACTTGCCGCCGGCAAAAACAGGGTTCCAATAAATGAGTATTGGGGTTTGGGGGCAGCAACCCCCGACTTCAAAAATAAAATAATTTTTTTGAAAACATTTTTTTACTAAGACTGTGCCGTATGCGTTATTATGTGCTCCTATTTAGAAAAAAAAAACAAAAAATACAAAATAAGATTTTAAAAATAAGATTTTTAGAAATAAGATTTTCAGCAAATAAGATTTTGAAAAATAAGATTTCGACCCCAACCCATGGGAAATAACATGATTTGTTGAAATATGAGGAAGTAAATCAATTTTAATTTAGAATATAAACAAAACCTCATCTTTAGTTTTTTTTTTGAAAAGTGGAAAAGACATCGGTTTGCTGCTAAGCTACACATTTTTTATCTCAGTTTTCGAATGCTACAAAGCTTAAACAAAAAAAATAATAATAAAAAAGTACCCCTTTTCATTTGAAAATCTCGATTTCGGCCAATTTTGGCGATTTATGATCTAAAAAAACCGTGTTGGGGTCGTTTCCGGAAGTTGAGAGTACCACCAATCGATAGAGCGCCCTCGATTTAGTTAAAAAACTTTTTTAAAAATTTTAAAATAACGTCTCCTCCCCTCTTAAAAAGCTGAAATAAAAAAAAAAAATAAAAAAAAATAAATGGCCCATTATACGATTTGAACCCATGATTCCCTACAGGTTCATTTTTTGACCGACACGAGCTCTAACCAACTGAGCTAACGGGCCATTTACATATTGCCATCAAAACGCAGTAATAAACCTACAAAACATTTTTTTTCATATAAATTAAAAAAAATACGAAAAATTAAATGGCTCGTTGAGGAATCGAACCTAAGAGATTTTAGTTGTACGGGCTCTAACCAACTAGGCAAATGGGCCAATTGTAATGTCATGATAAATATAACTTTCTGGAGTTATCTGGAAGTTCGGCGGAATATGACAGTTGACAGTTGACAGATGACAGATGACAGATGACAGATGACAGATGACAGATGACAGATGACAGATGACAGATGACAGATGACAGATGACAGATGACAGATGACAGATGACAGATGACAGATGACAGATGACAGATGACAGATGACAGATGACAGATGACAGATGACAGATGACAGATGACAGATGACAGATGACAGATGACAGATGACAGATGACAGATGACGGATGACAGATATTTTTAACAAATATTAATTTCAAACAGCCATTATTAAATATAAAATTTTATTTATGTACTTAAAAACAATTTACAAATAGTCTTTAATGTTATCTCGTAAAAGCTTAGCAACTCATTGTTGATTCTGTTCCAGTGGTAAGTCTTGTTGAACAATATCATTTCCTCTTTCAGGCTGTATTTCTTGTGACTCAATCTGAATGTTGTAGTTTATACATATATTGTGAAGAGCAGCACAAACGTTAATAATAGATGCAACACGTTCAGGATTAAACCGAAGTTTTCTTTCGCTTGATAAGCATGAGCGTGTACATCGTTAAAGTGGATTTCCGAACTTCCTTCTGCCGCAGATCTATAGGGTGCAAGCAACCAAGGAAGTAACGGAATACCACTATCACCTTAACAAACGGACAGATTAATAAAAGATAACTGTTATTTTAATATTATATTTACCCAAAATCCTAAAATTTTCCACTTAAAATTTTTTTTGCATATAGACTTGAACTGCCTTTTCTATTGAAAAATACATGCTCATTAGTGGAAGGTTTTAATCCACAATGCCTATGACTTCCGGAATTTTATATTTTTCAAAAAAATATTTCCGGGGTTCATTAAAATTTTGCTGTTTTATCCGAATCCAATGAATCCAAAAAAAATAAAAATAAATAACAATTTTAACTCATCATCGCATCACATTTCTGGATAGAGTATATATATACCTATAGTACTTTTACAGGCTATGGATACGGTATGGCAAAACTATGATGCTATGATCATTATTATAACAACAACAAAAAAAATAAAAATAAATAACAATTTTAAAACTCTTCATCGCATCACATATCTGGCTAGAGTATATATACCTATAGTACTATACAGGCTATGCATACGGTATGGCAAAACTATGATGCCATGATCATTATCATAACAACAACAAAAAACAAAAATTAACAAAAAAAATAAAAATAAATAACAATTTTAAAACTCTTCATCGCATCACATATCTGGCTAGAGTATATATACCTATAGTACTATACAGGCTATGCATACGGTATGGCAAAACTATGATGCTATGATCATTATCATAACAACAACAAAAAACAAAAAAACAAAAAAAATAAAAATAAATAACAATTTTAAAACTCTTCATCGCATCACATATCTGGCTAGAGTATATATACCTATAGTACTATACAGGCTATGCATACGGTATGGCAAAACTATGATGCTATGATCATTATCATAACAACAACAAAAAACAAAAAAAAACAAAAAAAATAAAAATAAATAACAATTTTAAAACTCTTCATCGTATCACATATCTGGCTAGAGTATATATACCTATAGTACTATACAGGCTATGCATACGGTATGGCAAAACTATGATGCTATGATCATTATCATAACAACAACAAAAAACAAAAAAACAAAAAAAATAAAAATAAATAACAATTTTAAAACTCTTCATCGCATCACATTTCTGGCTAGAGTATATATGCATATACCTATAGTACTATACAGGCAATGTATAAGGTAGCAAAACTATGATGCTATGATCATTATCATAACAACAAAAAATAAATAAAAAAATAAAAAACAAAATATGTAAACACATATGCGTACACATATGTGTACACAATATGCATGTATTATTTTAAGTAATAAGAATAACCTTTAAGTGCATTATTTTTTTTTTTGTGGTAAATGCTGTTTGCCTTTTGTTTATTATACCATATTATTAAACTATTGTTAAAATTTCTATTAGTCCTTCTTATTATAAATCAAAAAAATTGTTTGTTTTATTTATATTATTATTATTATTTTTTATTTTTCCTTATTATTTGCGAAGAAGACTAACATTAAATTAAAAAAATATATTTCATGCAATGGTAATTTTTGCTGGAATTTTTGGGTTAAAAAAAGAGCACCAAAGCAATATGTATACATATTGCAATTTGTATATGTGTTGGAGTATTCCGTCGGACTTACAAACATCCAGATAAGTGCAGAATAATATATATATATAATTACTTCAATAAAAAACTATTATATAACATCCTTATTTAAAACAAAAAATTTACAAAGTTTAAAGGAATTGTGAAAATTTAACTTTTAACATTCGTATTCAAAATTTTAATTTTTAACAATTTAGAATTTCAAAAGTAATGCTTTATATCTCATTCTTGTTTATAATATCATTTAATTTTCTTTTAAATCTTGAAATATCCATATCATTTTTAACTGCATTGGGTAACAAATTAAAAGATTGTGTACTCTTATAGAGTAAATTATTTTGTGTTCTGGTGCTCCTGTATAACGGAAGTCTGAAATCACTCCTATTTCTTAAAAAGTAATAATTATCTATACATATTTAATGTTCTTTTCTAAATATTGCGGCATCCTATCATATTTCAATTTATATATGGGCATTATTGCATTAAATTTTTTGTCTTTGATTTACCTTCATTCATTCCAATTTATTTAGCATACCCTTAATTCGTGTTCTTCTGAAAAAAATATAATTAATAAATCGAACCATTCGTAGCGTTCTCAAGTATTCAGCATAATATATATATTATCAAACTAACTGTACTAAATGCTATACTCTGGTCATCTTTCAAATAATTAAGTCCCAATCTAATTGATCTATTTGACCAAGTAGTAATAAAACAATTCAATTTACACTAATATTGGTGGACAATTTCTTTATAGCTAGCTGCACTTGTAGATAAATTTTGAACCAAGTTTTGTACGAATGTTTTTAACCACTTTAACCTTTGTACTTATATCTAAATATTGTTCGATAGAATTTTACTCCATAAATAAAATCCTGGAATAGCTATGTATCAATATAATTGACTTATGAAGTATATTCTTAACATGTACCTAAAATTAATCAATAATAACTGTTTGTAGATTATCTTTTAGTTAAAATCTCATACACAAACATTTTTTTTAATATTAAAAAACGACACGAAATAAAAAAAATAAAACACAATTTTTTATACAATAATAATTGTAAACACTGGTTGTTTCACACCATCACTGAAAGTAATAATTGTTAGAGTTCTATTCGTTGTTTCGTAATGTGTCAAAATAATAATGTTAAATCCACATTTAACTACATACTCGTAATAATAATAATAATAATAATAATGTAAAATAATTGACATGTGTGAACAACAAAGTCTGATTTTTATTAAATTTCTCAATTGTTTCTTATGTTTTTGAAGTATGTATTCCGTTTACACACCAATGCACTATACCATTATACTCTGTAGTAATAAAAATAATAATAAAATATTATGTTTAGAGATTACACAGGACCCAAACTAAATTCTCAAATAACATTGTATGTTCATATGGTATGTTTGACCAAATCAATTTATTTCAGTTACATTCAATTTTAAATATAACTCAATAGATACTGACAAAAAAAAAAGTTCATCTCTTTAAAAAATAAATCTATTGCACAATAATATCAGAAAAAAGATAAAAAAAAACTAGAAATTTTGAAAACATTTTTATTTTCTATAAAATGACCAGAACATTTACTTATTTTTTTTTTTTTTATATATGATATACAGTCCCATAAATAAGTAGTATGTGTGTGTATTTATTATGTAAGAAAATATCTTTGAAATTGTTTCAAAAATAATCCTAGACTCTGTATAACGGAGCTTAACTTAAATTTTATATTGACTGTAATAATAGAAAAGTTTTCTTTATAGTTTAATATAGAAATGTCTCGAATATGAATTGAGTACTTAAAATATATGCTATCTCTGTCTTTATCTCTATCAAAATATTTGTATTTTTTTTTCATATTTAATAAAATAGAATAGACAAGCCTATGTTTATTGAGAATGAAGTTAAATAAAAAGTAGCTATAAGAATTCTGTTCAACAAAATTTCAAATGTTTTTTTTTTTTTTATTTTCTTTGTATTTGTATTAATCGACGATTTCAGAATGTTTACTGAATGTTTTATGGCATCTTAAGAGATTTTAAGTATAGTTTTTCTGATACAGTTATTTAGTTACACATAAATTTAAGTGTATATTACTACCATTTTTCTAAGTTATAAAGTGATTTCAATGTACAGAAGAAGTTAGTAGGATAGGTACTTGAAAATTTTTATGAATTAAATACACGTACATGCACACACATAAATTTGAAAGGATGTCATTAGAAAAAAAAAACAAAAAAAAAAAGTTTGAAATTGAATTTTTTTGTAGTTAAGGTTGAAATGTTTTGATTAATACAACTAGAAAGGGGTTAAGTAGTCAAAAAGTTTAATTTGTAGGATGTGTAGTGACTATTTGTCAGAGCTTGATAAATGCTTAAAAATGGATTGCCCATGGTTTATCATGCTTTGTCAAATGGAACAGTTCTAACTGTAGATTTAATAATTTAATATAATAACTAATACAAATGTAAAACTTAGATTAAGATAAAATAATTATAATAAACTTCTTCTTAATACAACACTCGAACAGAGTAATTTATATTTAATTATTGTGTCCTGTACAGATGTAAGCAACCGGTGTATATTTTGATGGTTAGAGTGAGTTTAGCGTGAAGAGAATATGACTATAGGACATACAATCGTCATTATATCATTGGCCCAATAGTATCTCAAATTTATCTCACATCTTACTCAAATTGGCACAATAGTATCTCAACAGTATCTCAGCTACTAAATTGTATGTGAATATATAAAAAATAGCTGCTTGTATTTGCTAAAAGCCTAAAAATTATTGAAGATAATTAATTGTTTTTGCTTTTATTTTATTGCTATTATATTTAATCTGTAAATTGATCTGAAAAAGTACGATACAAATATTTGAACCAATTCAAACACGATTTTGATTATTATCCTTTTACATGATAGTTATTTAAAAAGATACGTAGCGAAACTAAATATTATTTCAATTAAAAATTTAAATTTAAAATTTCACCCCATATATAAGTATACACATACATCTTAACATACAACAATAATTTTAACTTATCAAATTGACTCAACTCACCATTGTACGGAGTATCTTCTTTTCTTCGCCAAAATTAAATTAGAATTTAATTTGTTTGTTTAAATAAATTATTACTTATGCGGTTGTTGTCTAAGTTAAATTAATAAAAAAATAAAATAAAATTATGGAAAAAAATTCATAATGAAATTGGATGCGCGGTTTTTTTATCAAATTCCTCGACCCCTATTTTCGGCTAGTTGTTTATTATTTCTCTTTTTCAAATGAGCTCAACCACTTAAAAATTAGTTAAAAATTATAAAGTTAGGAAAGTATAGATTTAATTAAGGTAAGAAAAAATTCTCAACAAAAACTTAAGAACTAAGTGAACAATTCCAATCGACAACTTCAACTGTACGAAATATTCAAATATGAATAGTTCAAAATACATGACCTGAAGAACCTAAACAAATATGAAAATATGAACCTGAAGAAAATACATGACCTCATGGGTATCTGGGTATAATCTATCAAGATTTTTCAAAAACACAATCAAAAAATGTTATAAACCAATTTGAAAAATTGCCTTAAGAAATTTAGAACTCTTAATCTGATTAGATGCGGTTAAATACAGATTCACAAATCACAAAGAGAGATGTGCGGAATCGTTTTTTCCACACCTGACCAAAAAGTAACATGAAAAAGACATGAAAAAGACATGAACAAAATTTTTTTTGACAAAGAATAACTTTTCATACACAAACCTACATAATCAAAAACCTCATGTTAAAATTTAGAAGAGATAACTTAAAATATAATAATAGGTTTAATTACCAGAATATATGTACTAAATTAGATACTATGTAGATGATGTTTAGTCTGTAATTCGTGAACATTTTTAGTTTTCTTTTTATATATTCGGTCAAAATAGTGGAATAAGAGCCCTAACTGTCTTCGTAGAGTCAATTTAAGTTATATAAAGATGAAGGAAAGAAAAAAAAAGATAAAAATGGTAGTCAAAAGTAAAAAAGAATTTAAAAGAAATATAATAGAATATAACAGAATAGAAATGATGACCTAGAATCATCATAATAATGCAGAGAACTCTATAACTGTAAAAATTTTAACTAATCAGTACTAGATAGCTTCATATGTCTGTAAAATACAAATTTCAGTGGTTATTTTCTGAAAAAATTGTGTAGCAAAAAATATTATGATTAGTTGAAATTGTGACAGATACATATTATTTATCTCATACTAATTTTGTTTTGATGTCGGAAGCCTTAGTTACCAAATATGAATTTTTATTTGTAGTAATCATATTTTTATACAATGTACATATTCGTATTATAAAAATTTACACCAAATGAATATCAATTAACACAAATTATAACAACAACAATAATAATGAAAAAAACACTTCAATATGAATGAAAGAATGAAAATTGGGAGAATAAATCAATTTTTTTTTTTTATATTAAAAAGTTGTCACAATAATAAACGTCACAAAAGATATTCATGTATTATTTATTTTGTATAATGTATCTAGTATGTATATTGTATATTTAGATAATATTTTGTAGGGTAAATTGTAGAAATAAAAGTTTTGACTGATAAAATGTTTAAATTTCTGGTACGCAAATTTACATGTAAATGTGTCTGCAGCGATGTATGAGCATTCTGTATTTATATTTTCAATTGTAGTAGCATAATTTCTAATGACATTAGTTATGGTTTTTACTTTTGCTAGCCTATATTTCGTTTTTTTCATTTGAATGATAGCGTAATGCGTTTGTGATTAGCCTGAAAAACTTGTTTTGATAGCGATTATAATATTAGAAAGTTAGATTTGTTAGCGCAAACCCTTAACTGATTACTATAAGTTTAAATGGATTTAAATACACTGTTTTATATTATTGTAGTTTGTAGTATATATCCTTAGCTTGATTCGTTTGTCTATTATCCAATACATATACCATTTGTTATTTTGTCAACTTGTTATTTAACTTGATGATTTCACTTAAGATACGAATCAAGGTGTTACTCAAAATTTAACACTGTTTTTTACACAACAAATCAAACTTATTGTTGAAATGTTTTATACGCCTTAGTCTATAAATAATGTCAATCCATTTTTATCGTTCAGTTTGCTATTCCAATATTGTCTAATCCTTCATTTACTTGCTTTGTCTAGTCCCTTACGAAGTTGTTCTATTTCTTCACTCTGCTATACGCTTGTAGCCATTAAAGCCGTATAATTTGATAATAAAATATTATCTGCCTACCGATATGGTGTTCTGGTTGTGCCACCGGGTTCAAATTGCGCTCAAGTTATGGACTTTGTTAGTGTTTAAAGTATTTGGAATCATTTTTTAAAAGTAATTTTAAAAACGATTTGGCAATCATTGACAGTAAAATGAAGTTATGCCATTATAAGAAGGGGCAGTTACTCTACAATAGATGCAGTATTAAAATAGTTGATTTATCAAAAATTCGAAAGAAGAGTTAGCGTATTAATATCATATAGTCTTGGAAGTATATAAAAAAAATATTACTGTCATATTGACCTAGTTTTTTGCTGGTATATGAACACTATGGAGTAAACTATAAAATGGGACAGTGTAAAATTTTGGATTTATTTCTTCGTGAGCAATTTAAAATTTCCGATTGGATTCCAGTAATTTACGTAAGTTGCCTAGAAGGCGTATTGCACATTATTGATGTATGATATTTTAATATGATATAAAGCAAATAAATTTCAAAATCTAATTTTTGAGGGTTCACAAATTGGCCTTCCAAAACATTCTTTTGTAAAAATTTCAAACAAATTCTAAAATTATTTCAATATCCTACAGGTAGATTAGATAAAGTTTACTTATACTTTTTTATAAAGTTATTTTATTTCATCAATAATGTTGTAATGTTCCGAATAAGTGTTTTGTTTTGGTGTAATTTTAATTTCTTGTTCTTCGTATGTAAGTAAAAGTGTAAAAAATAAGTCTTTTGAGAAATTTTCACAAAATTAATTTGTTTTTTTTTTTTTCTACATTTTATTAAAGAATTCTTTTTCTTTATGTTTTATTTCTCTCGTTTCATTTTGTTGTTTTTTTTATTTTTTGTGTTTCAAAGTTTTTCTTTTATTACAGAAAATAAAATTTCAAAATTTTTCTATTTTATATTTTTAATTTTTTTTTATTGTGGTTTTGATACCTGGCCTGATACCATTTTATTATTTGTAGTGTACTTACACAAATCCCCAGAGTTGCATGAAAAGGACATTTTACAAATTTTTCTTTAAGTTTTTTTTTTTTTTTTTTTTTTCTGTTTCATAAAAAGAGACCAAAAATGTTTTCTGTTATTTTAAATTTTTCAAGGCTAAATTTTGGTTGAGTAAATTATATTTAGTTTTAAAAAGAGAATCAACTTCAACAATATACCAATACATATATACAATTATAGGGTAAGTATAATATAATGTATATGTATATTATATAATATAAAAAAACATTTGTGACATTTTCTTTAAAAAGGATTTATGTGGCCTTTGTGATATTTTCTCAATAGAGGATTGTATTAAAACAAATGAATTGAATTGTTTTGAAAAGAAGAATCAAAAATTTTTGAGAGAAATATTAAAGAAATAATTTAGAAAGTTAAAAAGAAGTGAATTGAATTTGACATAATGAATTTGAGGATTTAGAAGTAACTTGTGGTATTTTATTATTTTTCTTTTTATATATTTCTAATCGTAGAGTCTACTCTATATACTTTTGTATAAAAAGCAGCTTCTATTTTGTAAAAATATTTTTAAGGCAATTAAAGTACACAATGTGAGTTTAGGTTGTATTGTTGAACCTACTTTAATATTGAATTTGAGCTACTTTAATATTTCTATTATAATAAGTTTAGAGATGTTTGATCAATCCATAATTCCAGTTTTAAAGAAGAATTGAATTCGTGGCATAAGAAGAGGTTTTGTGTGGAAAAGGGGTCTTTTATTTATCCTTTTATCCGTAATTTATAGAGAGTTCATTGAGTACGGTACAGCTCAATTTATTTGTATAAAATAAATGTTTTATTTGTTATTCTTACTTATCTATTTTCTTGTATATATGTACATTAAACTAATTAAATGTGGAAAACCAATAAAAAATCTGTACTATTTTTTTAAATTTTTTATTAATAGAGCTTGCGACCTTTTATGATCTATTTGTACTTCCCCGTTTATCTCAAAATTGTAGGTCTATGTCCCGGACGCTGTTAATGCTTTCATGTCATCTTAAATAAGGTTTTTCAGTTTTACTTAATATATTAATAGGTTATAAAACAGTATGCAGTATATTTTTATGAATAATGATGGAAAAATTCAGTTAATCATTGATGGTCTGAGCGGAATTAAAACTGATGATTAGTTTACTCATTCGAGTATATGCTGATCATAGTATTGTATACTAAATTATAACAATATTATAGCAATTGCTGTAACAATATTCTGATAGTAATATTAATCATATTATTCCCATAAAAACATCATTATAACACCTTTTGTGCTTATCGGGAGTCATATAGGAGTCTTATAGCACACTAATTTTGTTTTTATAACAATAAAATGTTAAGTGGGTATGACAATCCTAGTCATATGCTAAATAGTAATAATAATGAGAATGGTGTCTATTTGTGTGCGCGGCATGGTAGGAGTAATTGGTCGTTGGGACATTATTATTATCCTTATTATTATTATTATTATTATTATTATTATTATTATTATTATTATTATTATTATTATTATTATTATTATATCAGATTACTACACAGATAATATAACCACGTAAATCGTCTGCAATCACCATGTAGATCGTCGGTAGGTTTTTAAGTTTTTATTTTAAGTTAAGCCAAAAATTAGGTTTCAAACGATACCTTTATGCACGAATATAAGGTTTGGATTAATTGAAGAGTGGGGAAAGAAAAATGTCCCTTTGATTAGTAGGGACATTTTAAGTATGTATATTTTTTAATATTACTCTTGAAGTTTCGTAGATTGTATATAGGTATTTTTTTTTTCTTTTAGGCAACAATGTTTTTGGAATAATTACAGAAAATTTCGCTGCAAATGAATTTCCATAGCCAACTTTGAGCCACCTATGAATTTACACTGTGTAGGTTTTTATTTCACCTAAACAAGTGCCCACACCTTTAAGATATCTATAGAAAGTGCTCCGATAATACGGCGATTTTCTATATATCTATAAAATAGTATAATAAAGGATATCACATTAGGGTTGTCGATAAGATGAGTCTGGTACCTTTTGACTAGTAGTTAAATGACAGAACTACTGTACTAGCTTGCCATGTAATTTGTCTGAATTTTTATATCTTCTTTGATCCAACCAAAATTGTTCGTTGTGAACAAAAAACAAAAAATAATATTATTGGACCAAAAAAATTTAAAAAAGTCATATAAAATTTTGAATAACTGATAAATTCTTGGATTTGATAAGAGAGAAAACCAGCGATCGTCACTGATCTAGATTTTCACCAATGTTTATCCTTGAATGTGAAAAATGATTTTGTGGTTCCGTGGTTACTTTTTTGCAGGCAATACGTGTACAAAAAATCTGATTGATATGTTTTGAAACTCCAGAAACTTGGTTTATGTTAAATATATTTTTTTTTTGTATTGTTGACAGTAACTTTAGGCTTTTTCGTGCATTTCATACAGTATTACAATTTTTACTCTTGCATCTAATGTTTTGTTTCCAGTATTAATTTGCAAAATTTTTGCCAAACTATTCATGAAATGTGGAAAACTATCACTATTGCTAGGAGCTAAGCCTTCTTAAATAGCGTAGTTTCAGTTTATTAATGTGAGACCCTTCGTTTGAAAGATGCCCTATATATTGTACCACTCAGCGTGTTAATCTGAAAAATAGATTGTGAGTCACATCAAAATTATAGAATTAAAGTACTTAAAAAAAACATCTCTGAGGTAAAAGAAAGCCTTTAAGAGCAAGAAAATGTAACTAAACTTTGTCAAATGTCATAATTAAAAACTTCTCAATATCAATATTAGATGCTAATATGTTTGATTTTAATATAAATGTATGCAGTGTGTTTTGTAAGCATAAAATAATCTCGAATATTCAATGGAAGACAAATGGTCAACGTTATTGAATTAGAGCTAGGATTTAAATTGCCAGTTAAGTTAAAATATCGACTAAGAGTTAATTTTTGTAAGTGGGGAACAACCCGTCCATACTGTTAAATTAAACTCAGAAATTTAATCGTCTAATGGATACAACTTTGAAGGTGTTACAAGCATGCCATACTACGGAACAACAAAAAGGAGTGATAATAGTATACAGTATTGCATTAATAACAAAATACAGGCTAGAAACAGATGCTACTATGCAAACAGAAATTTGTTACAATCAAAGTATATACTAAGAAAAGATGACAAAATTTAAAATTCCAATACAACTCGTAATGATGTAGGAATGAGGTATTGACCATAAATGTAGCCGAGGAGAACCGCTTACGTATATTTGAAAGAAAAAATACTCGGCCCAAACATATTAGAGAATGGAAAATATACCGGCTGCTCCAGAGCATGAAAAGGGTTTTTTAAGACCAAAAATCGTAGAAATTGGCCGAAATCGAGATTTTCAAATGGGAAGGGGTACATTTTTTTGTCCTTTCCGAAAGTTGAAAATATCACCAATCGATAGAGCACCCACGATTTAGTGAATTATTTTTTATTTTTAATTTTAAAATAACGGCTCCCACGTAACAATTTTATCGCTATAAGACTTTTGCGCACTCTTATAACACTATTATAAACACTCTTATAGCAGTATTAGTGTTAATTTGAGTGCTCCGCAATTGCTGCGAAAGGTTATAAATACATTATAGCACTAAAATGGCGAATCCTATAAGGCACCGGAGCAAGTGCTGCAATATTGTTATATGACTAGTATACATGTATTAGTGTGTATGTTTTTATTTTGAAATGATATTCATTTGAAATAATTTATGTTATGCGAGAGTGAGAAAGGTATTATTTTTATTTTCAAATAATAATTTTATGGAGCTTCTATTTATTTCCTGAGAAAGGATGATAAATATTAGTTAATAATATAAAAAATGTCTTACTAATAAATAATATGTTTCGGTCAAAAATAATTGAATTAATATTTATAATTATTGTGAACAAAATGCAAAATTTGGCTGGGGATGAAATTTCATTAACATTAATTATAAAAATACTTCGAAAAAATACATTGCCCTTCAAAAATAATCAATTTTTAAATAAATAAAAGAAAATATATTTTAAATTGAACTTAAAACATTTAATAATGTATGTTAATTAATGCATAACATCAAATTTGATATATAAATAATTATTCCTTTAACCAAAATTATATTTTTGCGAAAATAATGCAAAATAAAACTTTTTAGTTTTTGTTTATTTAAAAAAAATTTACCATCTTTGTAGAAAATAATGGCCGTCGCAAAATATTTATCTAAAAGCTACAGTAAGTTTATTAGTAACATTAAAGGAATACAGTAAAATAATAACACCACTACTGCTATTCTAGCAATTCTGTTCTTATAACAACACTTTAACTCTTGATATAGGATTACGCACTTTTAGATTTATAAAAACATTGCTGAATCACTTGCGGAAAATCCCACTATAACAACTCCCGCAATTGCTATAAGAACATTCTTATAGCAATATTAATCACATTATTCCCATAAAAACATCATTATAACACCTTTAGTGCTTATCGGGAGTCATATAGAAGTCTTGTAGCACTAATTTTGTTTTTATAACAATAAAATGTTACGTGGGCTGTTTCCCCTCTTAAAATGATACGCATTCTCTGGAACACCCGGTATAATCAGAATAAATAATGGCTAATAATAACAGAGATTAATAACATAATTAAGAATGAAGAGCACAGACAGTGGTGTCAAAAAGAAAACCCCAAAAGTAATCATGGTATGGGATGATATGGGAAGACCAAGGCAAAGATGGGAAGACAATGTTCAAAATGATATGTCTTAGCCCTACAAATCCCAATTCGGAGACAAGTAGTGCAAGGCCAACTCTTTTGGAGGAGTATTGTGTTGAAGACCAAAGTTCACCAGCAGTAGCGCTATAAGATAATGATGATATTGTATTTATATTTCAATTCAATAGACGATTAAGGTTCTGTATACAACTGAAAAATCTTAAATAAATTGTAAAAAAACATTTATAATAGCATAACAACAATATAATTAAATATAATTTCAGATCTAAACCAACATTAAACAACTTTTAAATAAAATAAAAACTATTCAATACAATCTCAGTTCTCCTTGTGGGAATTAAATTCTAACAAAAAAAACTAAAAATGATTCAATAACAACTTGGTTATGACAGAACCAATTATCAAAATGTTCTTCAAATGCATCCATTTTTTCAAAATGTTCATCACATCATCATTAAATCAATGCATCCAATGAAATCTCTAATAATTGGAAAAGTAATTTCAGAACAAATCAGTTTAAAAAACCAAAAAAAAAAAAAAAAAAAAAACTACGACTACATCACACACAGATCATTGATGCAATTCCTCTGGCAAATTAAAATTAAGTGAAGCTGTCAAAAAATTCTTTCTTTTAGTTTCGTTTTTCGTTTTTGGTACTTGATTCAAATTCCTTTATTTAATTAATTCAACAAAATTCCTTTGAGTAACTTGAGTAAAACTGTCAAAAAAAAAGAAAAAATGAAAATGAAAATAGTTCAAAAAACTTGGTGGATATACGAACAATGCACGTCAGTTTTGAAGTGTCAAATACCTTTTACAGTTTTTTGTTTTTGTTTTTGTTTTTGATGATCAATGAGCACCAATCGTGGGAAATGAATCAGAAAATATAATGAATTGAAAAGTTTGTTCGTTCAGTTCTTTGATTTTTCTAGTGCACTCAAATTCTTAAGATAGTGTAAAGAGTGAAATGTAAACATTTTGCATATGAACTAATCAAATGGTAGACCAAAATGGTAGAAGATTGAAGAAGAATGATGGTTGTAAAACAAAAAGTGAAAAGCTTGTTTTTATTTTTTTTGTGATGGAAACTTTATTTAATATGTTTACAAACGAACAAAAGAAAAAATTGAAATAAGAAGATTTTTGATGAAGGTAGAATATAGGGTGGGGTTGTGGTAATTGTACTAATAAACTTAAAAACTTTAATCGATATTTTATTGTAGTAATCGATTAAAATGATTTTTTTTTTTTGTTGTAGTCCTATGAGTTATTTAGCTTTATAAAATGAAATTATTATGGATTTTAATATTATTAAAAGTAAAGTGAAATAAGCATTCAAATCACACTTCCACTGCTTATTACTCAGAGAGACAGATTACGTATTTTATTTGCAGACGGTTTAACAGTTTTTAATTACTTACATGTATTTTAAGCTCTTGTGTTATTTTGATAATTTTACAGAAAAAATGTTAATGTGTTAAATTATTTGTAGTTTTTACTTGGGGTTTGTTTTAAGTTTTAACGTTCTAAGAGACAAAAATATTGTAATGTTACATTGGGTTGGGTATGATATTCCACAAAAAAAAAATTCTAAAATTCAAAATACAAAAATAAAAAAATAACAGATTAAAAGTCTCATGACAAGCTTTTTTTTATCCAACAACAGCTACGCAGAAAAATAATGAAGTTAAATATTCTGGAAAAAGCAGATATCCTCTTTTAGAATCAGCTACGCACAAAAATAATTATGTAGATATTCTGTAAAAACATTCATATGTCATATGTTTCCACACTTGGGTTTTTTTTATTTTGGAATTATTTTTTTTCAGTGTTTGGAATTTTTTTTTTTTTTAATTATGACACTCTCCCGTTAATTACTACTCATTAAATAATGATATTTATTTTTTTCTAGCTCTGTCAGACTTGTTTTTTTGTCTCAGTTATTTCCATTTACGTCTCTTTATTACTGTAGTTTTCTTTTCGTTCTTTGTTCGAGCTATAAAAATTGGATTGCATTACGGCATTTTATTTATGAGCGTTTGGACTTCGTAGACTGCATTATAAATAACATTTCCGTATACTTGGAAATTATGAAAGTGTCCTTACGTAATTTTATTTTTCTAACTCGTTTGAATTTGTTTGACTGAATTACATACAAATCTTGTTGAAAATTATGACAGTGTTCTAATTTAATTTTATTTTACATACTAACTTCGTCCGTTCTATCAAACAGTTGAACATTAATTGCTATTTAGCTATTTTCATATCTAGCTTCTTCTGAATTTATTTTCTATATCATCACAAATATTATTATTGTTTTATGTACCCATAGATTAATTGTGATTGTGTCGCTACTAAGTGTAACAAATTTGATTATTTATGATTAATCAATGAACTTAAATTATAATTTTACTTTATTCATAAATATTTTGGCTAAAATGTTGATTCCATATTTTATTTATATTTTTTTATATTAAATTTACCCATTGTTTTTTAACTTTTGTCATTTGCGCAATTTTACTACGCATAAATAATTCTATTTAACGTCAGTACTTAAATTCTCTTTTAAAGATAGATACATTAATTAAAAAGATTCTCTATTTAATTCATATACTTCTGATACTCAATTAAATGTTTTCCTATAATGTAGATAATAATAAAATAAGAGAATATTACCAAGACTTTGGGACTGGCAGTTGTGGTATAAATTTTTAGTTACAGTTGCCGCGAAGGGGTTAATTTTACTTAATATCGGTAATTAAAAGTTATTGTTGACACTGATGGTGTATCGAATATCTTATTTCAGTATCCTAAGGTATAATCTAATCACCATGTCGCCATCAAAGAATATAAATATTCTAAAGTTAGGGATGGCGAATCTCTTTTTGACTGCGTGCCAATACAAATTATTTTAATAAAACAAAAATACCTACGTGCTGTGCCTTATTAAAAAATTATATATAGGTACATTTATTTCTATAATTATAGCTGATATAACTTTTAATGAGATTTTTGTTGTTGAATAGTTATTTAATGAAATAGAAGCCTCGCCAGATTCGTCTGTTTCCTACATCAGATTTTATGTGATCTATTATTGAAAATCAGCTTTCACAATTTAATAAAGTTAATTGACGGTTCAAATATTTTCAAATCTGGAAATCTCCTTACAAAATTGTCTTGTATGTCATTTATAACTTGGATATAAAAACTTAACATTATTTTCATAGGCTCCATGAATTAAAAATTTCTGAAAATGATCTTTCAACAAAGGAAAATACTTAAAGGTATTGTTATCAATATCACGTTCAAATATTACTAATTTGGCCTCAAAACCTTTGATTATAGCGAATATAACATCAATTGATTTTTTCCACGGTCTTGCAATTTAATATTTAATGCATTTAATAGTTGCAAATATCCGTTAAAAACATTAATTTTGTGATCCAGTCATTATCAAAAAGTTGAGGAAATTCAAATTTCTTATCATTAACAAACATTATAATTTCATCAAAATATTCTACAAAACGTTGTAACACAAATTTGCGACTAAGCCAGCGTACGTGATTGTTCATTAGAAATCCATGGTAATTTGAACAAACTTCTGGTAAAAGCAACTGAAATTACTTCTTGTTTTACTGAAATTACTACTTCAAAGCTCGGACCATAAAATTTATTATTTTGGAAACAATACTTAAAATATCATCAAATGCTGCCAATCCAGACATCATAATTAACCGAATTTGGTTTATGTTTTGAACATAGTATGCTTTGAATTTTTTAAATGTATGTAGACCTATATGCACAAATAATATAACGTTGAAATAAAAGCCCCAGTAATCTGTGAAAATTCTTTATTATGTTTTTAAAAATATTACATGCATTGAATAGATTTTATTCAAAATTAAAAATTCATTTGATTTACTACATATGAATAAAAAAAATGTATATATATGTGCCATAGAAAATTGATTTGCGTGCCACTTTGGACACGTGTGCCATAGGTTCACCATACCTATTGTTCTCATTCTGTCGTAATTTGTGAGAATAAATTTAATGAAATTCTAATTCGACGGTTGTCATGGTACATCAGATCGATTGTCCAACTCATAACAATTAAATGTTGTTTGAAAATCGAGATAAAGCTCATTTTCTTATCTTAACATATCTTAATTTAATCAATTTAAATGTTGCCTTATAACTTTATAATATTTATGTCAGAATTTACTTACTTACATACTTAGGTGGCCAACAGACCATTTAGATCCTAGGTTTGATTTTTTGTCAGTCACGGGCGGCTTTATTCAAATTGTCTTATATCTACCAATATTTCGTCTTACCAATGACGGTTTGGTTTGCCCGACGTTTTAAATCGTTTCGAAAGCTTCTCTTGGCTGGATCATTTTCATCCACCGCAATTTTATTTTCTGAACCACTGTGTAGTCTTTTGATTTTAGTTTTCGGTACTACGTTCACTTCATAATAAAGCTCATATAGTTCGATGTTATATCTTCTTCTGCAGACTTCATTGTCGTTTTCAGGACCATATCGGAATTAACAAAATACTAATTTATAGTTTGTTATCTTTACTGTTGGTGGAAAAAAAAAACTGAATACTATTGAAGGCAGTTCCAGACATAAGGTGTTTTTTATTTATAGAAAACTGGATTAGGTTGCAAATCATAATAAATTTTTCAAAGTCGATTGAGTCCATTACTTTCTAAGAGTTGTTACTAGAATAAATTTTTTCGAAGAAACAATAATCTCAGTCTAAATTCCTATCAGCTTTCTATTCGGTACGAAATTTAAAAAAAAAAATATCATTCAAATTATAAAATAATTTAGCTTTAAATTCGTCCCTACTCAGTTGCTGTTATAATGTTGAAATATTGTGATGAAGTCTGCAGTTTTTTGAAAAAAAAAAAAAAACAGAAATGAAAAAAACTAAAATTTTTTACATACTTTGAAAATTTCATTAAAAATCTCTTCTTTTTATTCATCTTTTCTTATTCCTTTAAAATTTCTATATTTTATCCTTTTTTTTTTTTATTATTATTTTTCTCTGGTTAATAAAGAACATAACAATAAGAAGGAAAAAAAAAAATTTATTTCAGATTTCTTTAATTCCTGTGATTTATGGTAGAGAGTTAAAAGTTTACAGATTTTCGAACGATGAAAGCAATGAAACAAAGAAACAGTTAACTGATTTTTTTTAATATATTCCGAAAAGGGTTCGACGAGATCAGATGATTTTGAAGTGGGTTGTATATTGTGAAATAAGATTTCTTTTTATTTTCATTTTTGTTTGTTTTTTTGTTTTTATTTTGGTGGCGAGGGTATTTTAAAAAACAATATTACATAGTCACCCACTTAACTAAATAAATGAGAAATACGCTTAATGCTGGAAAAGGCATTGCTTAAAATCTGTGGTTGTGGTTGTTTTTTTTTTTTTTATATATTAAATTTATTAAAAAGGAACAAATTTTGACTGAATGCAAAACATAGATGTTTTTCAAACTTATCAGTAGAGGTAGGTAGGAAAAAAAAATTAATTTTATACCCAGGTTGTTGTGGTTGATTAAATTGAAAAGCTTTTATTTAAAAATGGACGAAGGGTGTGGAATTGTTTGAGCAGGTTTATTTGCATTAATTTTTATTTATTTTTATTTTTGTTTTTTTTTTTTTTTTTTTTTTTTTGTGGAAAGGTTTGCAAAAATTAACGAATCCAAGAAAACTTCGTTTTTTCTTTATATTTTGTTTAGTTTTCGTTTTTGTTTTTTTTTTATTTTGCTTTTAAAATTTTGTGAAAAATTTTACACCGAAATGAAATCTGGAAGAGAATAAATTAAAAAAGAAAATAATTCTTAGTAAAATAAAAAAAAAAAAAAAAATGATGATGATTACAAGAATCTTATTTTAAATTAGCTTTTGTATGTAAATTTAAACAAAATTTTTAATAAAAAAAAAAAAAATTAAAGAAATAAAAAGTTTTTGAAGAAAATTCAGTAAAACTAAAGTAATATAAAAAAAAAAAATATTTTTAAACTTGAAACTTAAGCGAAGAATTTTTTTTTTTTCAATCTTTATTAAAAGTAATTAATGAGTTATTTTGGTAAGGCGGAAAAAAATTAATTAAAATCACAATCTCTGCTGCACAATATTTTAAAATAGATTTGTCAAAGAAATCGACAATTATTGTGGAATAACGAAATAGATGAACAATTATAACTGTAAATTAATTCCTGAAAAATTCATTGAAGAAGTTTAGCTGAAAAAGTAAAGAATAAAATGAAATTGAAATGAAATGAAATTGAATAAACGAAGAGTTGGTATCACTTTCTACAATTCAATTTTAAAACCGACTGTCTGTTTATTTTACATTAAAATTATTGAAATTTACTAATCGAAAGGATTGATAGCTCTATTTTTAAGGTAAAAATGTTTTGGCTTATGTTGTAGGATTATACGTAGTAACACAATTCCCTATTTCACAGTTGTATGTTGCTTTGTCTAGAGTACGATCTTTTGATAGTGTTAGTGTGGTATAAAATATTATGAAATGTTTGAATAGGTATTAGAATGTTAGACTATTTTTAAGATATTAAATAAAGTGAATTTTAGTTTTGAGTTTTTCAATTTGTAACTTATTTATTATGTAATAAAAAAATATTTAAAACATTGATTTTTTTTAAGAAAACAAAAAAAATAAACAAATAAAATAAATTGTTTCATTTATAATGCTAATGCTAGACCGGCGAATGTTACGCCGGGAATAGCTTGTAATTTACAAAATAGTTTGATCTATCTATAACTATTTTTTTTATGTTTCTTATTTAGGTATTTATTTATTTATTAAACAGTGGACCTGTAGATAAATCCGCAGGCCTACTTCAATTTTATATTTTTCTTCACTGTATGTATTAAAATTTTATTTTCACAACAGGTAGGTAGGTAATTATAATAAATAATAATTTTATTTGTTCTTCATAGAATCAAATTAAAAAATTTGACCGCTAATAGTTTTGAAGAAAAACTTTTATATAAGACAGCGTTTATACGTTTTTGAATTGTGTTTATAACGTATAAATGATGTTCATTAAAGTTTGACATCCGACTTTGTTATAGAATATCATAAATTTTTTTTTTTAAAGAATAGTGCTCGTCACGCATATTCGTGTCTTCGTATTTTGCAAGTTTAGAAAGTGGATTTTGCATGAAGAAATATAGTATACTTTGCAACTATATTTGTTTATCTTTGAGATATGTAATTAAAACTTTTGATATAAAATTTGATGTAATTGCAATAAAATTTGTAACCGTAATAAAAATAAGTAAAACAAAACTTTCATGAAACAAAATTTGATGTCTAAACGATCACTAACAAATACTATTAATAGAGACGTACATTTGAACAAAATGTGGCGAACAGAGATGTCGCTGGCAGTATAAATATGAAATTAAATGCATTTAAAAAAAAAAATACCACACCCACATTAAAATAGCCATAGACACGTTTTTTGTGTTTTTTTTATTATCATAATAGCCCTAACTATTTCAAAACTCAAAATAAAAAAACAAAGCATTTATTTATAGAATTTATATTTTTATTTCACTTCTTTTAAATTTTGGTTTTGACGTTTTGGTATGATTAGGTATGACCATTATAGTAAAGGTTATGAATGGTTATGACTTTGTTAAATCATATCGAATCATATAGGCCCTTTAACGAAGTGTCATATGACATCATATGACGCCATATGACTATTATAGTTAGGGGTAAAGCCAATAATTATGCTTTTTCTCTCATTCTTCAGTTTTTATTGCTATCCCGCTAGGGTCTCTGATGTAGGTGAGGGTAGTCTGTGATTTTTCTTTTTAAAGTTTTTTTTATTTTTATGTTTACTAAATTTGCCGTGTATTGAATTGGAACTTGATAATAACGTCATAACATATTTTGTTTTTTTTTTTGTTCTTAGCAGATCGTAAATTTCGGTTTATGTACAATGGCTTCATGTACAATATAATATTTACTCAATGCTACTGCGCATTTGAATTTATACTTTTGAATTATTTGTTAATAAAATAAATAAATTTCAATTTGTGGAATTTGTGAACATGGTCTGGGTGAGGTAAAAAATATATTTTCTAAATTTACTATTTGTTTTACCGGTAAGTTTTTTTGCTGTAATATCGTAATATCGTAATATTTTAACAAAGCTATTATAATAATATTCTGATAATTCGGTTTTTGTATTTGCTACTTTGTGTTTTTTTTTTTTTAAATTAATTCATATAATCAGATAGTCAATGCTATTGCTCAATAGGTGAATTATTTTTAGGTTAATTTTAATTTGTTTTTGGTTTTATTTGGTTTTATCGTTTTGTGGTTTATGTCTTTAAATCAAATTTTTCGCGCTATCGTAATTCTTAATAGTTCTAATAAAGTTGTATAATCTAGTTGAAAAAAGCTTCGTGTTGTAAAAGTTTACCAGACGTTTAAGCGTATTAATATATAAGATTACTTATTCACAAAACTAAAATATATGATAGTTAAATATTGTGAAAAGTGTAATCATAAATAGGCGTAAGTAAAAGGGGAAGAAAGAAAAAAAATAATGAGTGATTAGTTAAGATTAATTGTAGTACCAAATAAAAAGCTATTAATACATTTCAATTTTATATGAATTTAAATAAAAATATAAAAGTTTATTCTTTAGATTAGTAATAATTAATATTTTAATGAATTATCAAATTTTATTATACAATTTAATTGACAAGTATAATGGCCATGGTTTTACTAAGTTTGATGTCACTGTGTAGTAGCACATTTTGTTGTTGCAGTTTGTTTTAGAAAATTTTTAATTTATTTTATTTTATTTTATTTAAAATATCAAAACATATTAATTTTATTAAAAAAATGTAGGCACAACTCTAAAATCAAGCTCCTCAATTGATTGCAAACCATACGTATGTTCCACTTAAATATTAATTGGATTCTTGTAAAAGACTTTTGATAGAGTTTGAAGTGTGATTCTATACAAATTTGCCCCTAGTAAAAAATATTATGTTTACATAATTACAGCTACGCTGATAGTGACAAAATATCAATAATAGTCGGTAAACAGAATTATAAATGACATTTTTTTTTGTCCTTAATTATTATATGTGTTAAATATATGATTAATGTAACCCATATGTTTTGGCGTATTTTAGAATACAAATCGATACACTTTACACACATATACATAAATCTAAATGCATTATAATACAACGTTACTGCATGTATATACCTTCTGTATAAATTTGCATGCTTAAACCATTATTTCTAACCTTAAATGAATTCTAATGTGTGCAGTCAGTCTTTACTATAATATTAATACATGAAGTACATTTAATATGTACAAAAACTATCAATATGGATCTTCTGAGCTTCTTTAATATGTTTATGAACTTTCACAATTTATATTATTGAAATACATAGAATTAACGCATTTATTTCAATACTGTAGCTAAAAATCAATTCCAAACTTATTTTTAATTTAGTATGTTTTGTTTCAAAATATTACAGAACAGAACGACTTTTAACTGCAAATAAAAAAATAATTCTTTTCTGGAATTTTTCATTCATCAACACTATTTGAACTCATCAATAGGTATTTATACTGTTAAACTATCAATACAATTTCTACCAATTTTATTGTATAACTTAATGCAAGATGTTATTAATACAACTGTGAGTTATAAAAATCGACAAAAATTTAAACCTAAAATCAATTTATTTAAAACTAGATAAAATAAAATTAATTATAAATTTAAAAAAAAAAAAATTGGATATGGTTTTTACTATCCTGTTTTCCCTTAAAAATTTAATATTAATATGAGAATGTACCATTAATATAAAAAATTAAAAATGTTTCAGCTGCAAAGAGAATATCTACACTCTGTAAAAAACTTTGTAGTTAAAAAAAAAACTATATTGAAGTAAATAAATGAATTGAATTGAATTAAAATTATAAATTTATTTAGAAATTATTAGAATTACTTACAGATTTTACAATATAATAAAAAAATAAAATGGAAAGTTCGATTTATTTATTTGCGCTGATACAAAATAATATAAAGGTACACTGATGCATTACATTATATCATAATATAGACTGAACATTCGGAGTAAGATGCAAAATTTTCTATTCTCTAATAGTCATTTGCATGATCAATTTAGTGGCATCTTATTTTGTCAACATTAAAAATTTAGCGTATAATTAAGAACCAAGTTAACATTGCATCGCTGCGTAAGTTCAACGTTAAGATTTGAAAAACGATAAAGGTTTTATTATTATGGGTCATTTGGTTTTTGTCATGTGTTGGCATTGTCAAAATCTAATATTATATTATCTATTTTATAATATCTATTTTAAATCTTATCATATCTAAATAGGTAATAAAACAATAAAATATATTAATTTTGAATTACGAATCATGAGCTGTCTACGGAATACCGATTTGCTCGTTTGCTCAAAACTTCGTTGAAAATCGTATTTCTATTTCAATTTTAGTATTTCAATTTTTGAAGAAATAAAAACAGACAACAATAATCCATTTTTAATATATTATTTGTTTATTTGTTATGAGATTTCATTGCACAATCTTATATAATAAAACGCAATATCCTGCTGCTGCTGCTGCTGCCTTAGCGTCGCATTTTATTAGTATTACAATAACAACAAACAGAAATTATTTAGCAGAATTCATAACACAAAAATAATCACTCCCATCACATGCATTTGGAAAAAATTGTATACATAAAATTAATCTCTCTCTTTTGAAATTTCATGTTTTTTTTTTTGCTTTACTTTTTTTTTTCTATTTTAAAATTGTTTTCAAGAGAACGGCGAATAATGTCGAAAGGAAATAACAAAAAAAAATATTGTTTTGAATCAAATTTTTTTTGTTCTGTTTGATTTAAGAAATAATTCATGGATATGTGTATATCACTATTTATGATGATGATATGTAGAAAAGAAAAAAAAGAAAAACACGAGCGTAATTATACCAGAAATTTTTGGAAATAATTTGAATGCAGATAGTTTTGCTGCCTATTCGAAAAAGTAGATACTTTGCTTTAAAAATTCTGATATCGAATACAATTAACGAACAAGTATTAAACATTTTAGAAAAACTATAATAAGATGAAGCAATGGGATTTTTAAATGGCTGTTGTCCAAGTGGAATGCTTCCACATAAACTTAATTTGAAAGTTGAAGTTATAATAATATTACTTAGTAACTTAAATACCAAACGTGGTCTCAGCAATGGAAGCCGGTTAGCAGTCAAAAATTTAAAATCAAACTTAATAATAGCAGAAGTCCTAATCGGTACAACTATAAGGGAAACAATTTATTCCCCGAAATATATTTATCTCCAGCTACGACAGAATTGTCATTGATTCTCAGACTCTGACTATTCACCCGTTAAATTAGCCTTTTTCATTATTATAAATAGGACACAAGGTTAGACATTGGAAAAAGTAGGAGTTGAGAAAGAAAACAACTGTATAGTTTTTGTAACTATACCTTAAAAATTTTTGGTTTTTTAGTCTTTAACAAATTTGTTGAATGTGTTGAAAAAATACGTGTATACCAACCAAATTTATAAGTATAAGATTTAAAAGCATTGGATATAAAGAAATGGCAATATCTAATTACTAATCTATATAGACAAAACATTATAGTTTAACAAATATTGTTCTTTTAGGAATTAAGTAATTGCGTACTCTAAATAAATAAATAATAAAAATATTCAAAGAATTGACTTATAAAATTTACACGATAAATAATCAAAAATCAATTTTTTATTACAATTTCCAGTACGCGGTTTTTGGGAAATGTATGGTTCTTTTTTTTTTAAATTGCTTTAAACTAAACAAAAACACTTATATAATATTTAAGTAGGTTTATTAAAACCAAGTTTTTTTGCAGTGTCTTAAAACATTTTTTTTAATTTACCACCGTCATATGACGGGCCTTTTTGCCATATAAATAAATGGTAAATAAAAACAGACAAAATTAACAAAATCAAAAAATATATTCTTTACAAATAAAAATCCATTATAAAGAAATAATAATGCAAGTGCATAAATTCAATTAGAGGTCGTATAATGTTTAAATTTTGTTATTTTTTTTTATTTTGAACTTTGATTTGAAAAAAAAATTGATCTAAATGGGTGGACAATACAATATTTATTTTTGCATTTGTTCTTTTTTTTAACAAAATTATAATTACAATTCCTTTGTGCTCTCTCCAATTTTTATTTTCGTTCCAATTTTTTACCTAGCCGTACGCATTGTAATTGAAAAAATATAGAAATATTCAGAATAGATTTCTTGTTATTATTCTGTTATTTTTTATATTTCAAGGGCGGTGGTAAATGGTATATACCACTAAAGTGGTTCGCTTTTTTCCGTGTTATCTTTCTTTATTATCATTAATATACATTTCTACGATCAAAACTATTTCGTTATACTTCTATTTACTGCGTATTACAAAAATAAAAATAAAAAAGAGCACCTGATGTCTGTATTATGGTCTAATTCAGACATGAAATAAAGGATTTTATTTTTTTCAGAATAATTTTGTTTATCTTCGATTTTTTGTTGTTTTGTCTATTAGAATGTCTATAAATATGTTATAAATTTTATTAAGAATTGTACATTGGAACGATCAGTTAAGTTTTGGTAAAATTTAGTGCAGAAAATTAAAAGTTTTAACAGTTTGAACACGGTGGTATAAATTTTGTACCACCGCACATATTCGAAGTAATAAATTTTTGTGTTTGAATGATTTATTTGCCTTCGTAATTTTAATAGCCTTCGTGGGTATGGTCATTGCAGCAAAAAAGGTCATCAAATACACATAATTGGATGTGATCAACGTGTTGAATTCCTTTGTGCTTTAGCAAGACTAAAAGTTGTTTTCATGATTTTCGTCAGTAAATACATCTTTATTTGGCCGATGGTGTGATTTTTATACCACGTCCTTACACAGGACTCTTTAAGGATATATGTGTACATTTGTTATTTTTAGTTTCAAATTAGTTTTAAAATGTAACAAAAAAATTTTTACAATTCACTTTATTTCAACCCTTGCCCCTGAAAGAGTTAAGCACATATCGCTCACCCAGAAGAATAGTGACGTAAGTGCAAATTTTCCAATTTGTAGTTATTTATGCCAAACGTTCTCAAAAGTAGTAAATTTTCTAGTGCAACATTAAAATACCTATAGTATAATATAAATGCCTGTAAATTGCAGTTTTGTCACTTTTGACAAAGTTAGTTTTCAATCAAATGTTCAAAAGAATACTGATATAAGTTGTGTTTGAAAATTTGAATTTTGTTCTATCCATTTCCAGAGAAACAATGAATTGTGTCATTTTGCAACATAAAATATATTAGTTTGTAGTTTATTAGTTAGTGGAACAACGACATATTTAAATGTTT
Source organism: Argyra leucocephala (assembly GCA_963942445.1). Taxonomy (NCBI): domain Eukaryota; kingdom Metazoa; phylum Arthropoda; class Insecta; order Diptera; family Dolichopodidae; genus Argyra; species Argyra leucocephala. The sequence continues at coordinate 206,629,807 of OZ012677.1, read as the reverse complement.
ATTGAGTCATTGTTGATACAGTATTTTTTCTATTTTAGCAGGCATTTGTTTGCTAAATGCCATTGTTTTTATTTCACAATCAGTATTGTTTTGGTTTCCTGTTTAGTGTTTATTGAGATTATAGTTTTTTAACAAAGTATGAAATGTTAATTTGTTTTACAATAACTAATGTTTTTTTAATTTTTATTACAAAATATTGTGTCTTGGCGTCAATAATTTGTTTCATAAATGCTAATACTATGTGATGACATAACTGTAAGGTATTCGCTGTCAACGGACCTAAGATATTAAATTTTTTCGAAAAACGTAAAACTAGAGTAAATTTACTTATTATAAATTATATAATCCCGTTATTATGAGATATTTGTTCAATGAAGTTAACGTAATTCAGTTTCTGACGAACCAATCATTTTGCACTTACGTCACTGTTCTTCTGGGTAAGCGATATTTACATACACATACATTATTATATATATATATATATTATTCTGCATTTATATGGATGTTTGTAAGTTCGACGGAACGCTCCAACAGATATACAAATTGCATAAGTATACAAATGCATATATATACAAATTGCTTTGGTGCTTTTTTTTAACCCCTGTTTACCATGCTGAACCTTTGCAGGAAAAATTGATTGCATGAACTATATTTTTTTAATTTAATGTTAGTCTTCTTCGCAAATAATAAGGAAAAATAAAAAATAATAATAATAATATAAATAAAATAAACAATTTTTTTGATTTATAATAATAAGGACTAATAGAAATTTAATCAATAGGTTAATATGGTATAATAACCAAAAGGCAAACAGGATTTAACACAAAAAAAAACATAATTCACTCAAAGGTTATTCTTATTACTTAAAATTATACACAATAATATACATATGTATCAGCATATTTGTATTGTATAATATTATACATTATACTACTTTATTGCTTCTACCTTTTATTTTTGTCATTATTGTGTGCGTAACACACTTTACTCAAAAAAATTATTTTTGTTTTTTTTTTTATTATTTGCTGTATCTGTATTCTGTATGTTCTGCATGCTCCATTCCAAAAATATTATTTTATTTTCAGTGTTAAGTGTTCACTGTTCACTTCACTGTTCAGGTTCACTGTTCAATCAATAGAACTTGATAGAAGTAGAGTAGGATAATTAACTCTACTTCTACGTCGGATAATAAAACATTGTTTTTTTTAAACTGAAAATTATTGATGAACATTTTTTTTTGTATTTTTTGTAAATTTTACCAATTTAGATACAAAATTTTGAATATTTTTTTAGAAATAACATAATACCATAATAACAGTTTATTCATATAGTAAAGTAAAATCCCTATACAAAAGACAAAATTTATATGAAAATAAGATTCCATTTTTAAATTTGCTCTCCCAGAGGCCACAATAACGCTAATACGGTATAATTTATACTAAATGGAACCCAACTAACGAATTATAACTAAATGGAAGTGAGTACGAGTATACCATACAAAAATACAAACATTGTATACAAATTTGTTGGTATGGTATTTCTTTTTCTGTTATATAAAAAAAAAAAAGATTAGTGTTAGGCCAATATAAACATAAATAAAAATAAATAAAAAGTGATATAAACAAAAGTACTGTAATTTCGGAATAAAGAATCTAATGAAAGAAAAAAAGAAACTAGGATTTATTTTGCTTCCGTCATTTATGACGAGTTACAAAGCTAGTTTTATATAATTTTAAGTAATAAGAATAACCTTTAACTGAATTATGTTTTTTTTTGTTTGTACAACACTGTTTGAACTTTGGTTATTATACCTGATTAAACTATTGATCAAATTTTTATTGCTATACTTATTATTTTAAATAAAAAAAATGTTGCTTTTATTTATATTATTTGCAAAGAACATTAAATTAAAAATATATTTTTTATGCAAAACCTTTTTTTCAACCTAAAGTTAAGCCTGATAGACAGGGGTTAAAAAGAACAGAAAAAACAATTTGTATTGGAGCGCTCCGTTCCGTCTAACTTACAGATAGCTACATGACGGAAAATTTACCTAATTAAAAATTTGAGTTATTCAACTTCGAAAATCAACGATAAACATTTTAAATAAAAAATTCAAAAACTTTAAAAATAATTTAAGTGTATTTTATTAATTAAAAAACTGTTATTTTGTAATAACTATACAGGATTATAAGAATTGCTTAATTTTCTAATTAACATTCTGGGATCAAATTCAAAATTATTTTTATTTTTCAATAGAATTTTTTAATATTATTTCATTTCTAGTATAAATTTTAATTTTCAACGTAATTAAATTAAAAAATTTGTAGAAATCATTCTAAAAAGTTCGATAACTGATTTCAAGAAAAGAAATCTATAAATAAAATAATAGATTCTATAGGAAACTAATTTGGTTTAAATTTTGAAATTATTACAAAATACCTATTTAAGCAGGTTTAAAGGCTTTTAGATACCTACAGTAATTACTAATTTCAGAGCAAAAAAAAAAATCATGAAGAAACTCTTCCAACAAGAATTGTTATTGACTGAGAACAGCAGTTAAATTGATTTTCAAAGAAAAGTATATAATCCTCTTTATTTTTCAAAGTTATCTTATATACCTACTCTATATATAGTAAAATACCGTTTCAATATTACAAAATCTAAGATTTTCGGAAATGGAAAAAACAAAAGAAAATTTATTCTATCTATTGCGTATTTTAAATAATAGGTAGGTGGGTGTAAAATTTCAAAGGACTTTATTTCGTAAAGAACTACTTCAGACAATCGATGTATTTATTACAATCAAGCTAGCTTTTAATATTATTGTTGGTATTAATATGGTATCACCAATATTGATATAAATTTGTATTTAATTAATTAATTATAATTAAAATTTAATTTATTAATGCTTTTTGAATTGTGAAGTTATAATACAAAAATACTGATTTAATTATTCAAAATTTGATACAAGTATAGAATGAAAGGTTTCTTTTTATTTATTTATTTATTTATTTATTATGCTCCATAAATTGTACAATTCATTCTTTTAAAACTATTTACTTAGATACAGATATATAATTAATTATCTTTACTACAGTTAATTTGTATTTTCGAGAAATTTTCGAGTTCACTAGTATAAATTTAAAGGAAAATGGGAGATGAAAAACCTTTTTGAATTTTTGTTTTGTAAAACTTAACGCTAACTTAAACAGTAAAACCTACCTACAGTAAAACCTATACGTACGAACTAAACTAGCCTAATTTTTTTAACTTAATTTAAATTTCTGATCAGATGATTTTCCGACATGAACAGTTCCGAGTGGAACTTTACAGTTAAATAACTTATTTTTTCTAAAATTGTATTCATGCTGGCTTTATCATGCAGCTTTTTGGTTGAATACCAAAAGGTTTCATAAATGTTGTATTTAATACGAATGTAAATTATATTTTATTTAATATTTTTTATGTCGTTTTAAGTTTTTTTTATGTATTTAAATATTTTATAAACTTGTTTTTTTTACACAAAGTCAGAATTATTTCTTGCATTCAGTATTATCTATAGATTCTGAAATAAATATAAAAAATTATTTGGAAATGGTATTACATACAGAGGTTTATTCTCACTAGCTTTATGAAATATTAATCCTTCAAGATTTTTTAAATTTAGAAATGCCTTTGCACATTAAGTGGATAACATTTTTTAGTTTTGTGTCATCTAAATAATTTTTTTTTATTTTACATAATTTCTAAGTGTGTAGGCGTGAATTTTGAATTAAATTAATTTTTTTTAACTAATGGAAATATTTAAAATTATTCTAAATTTAGGTCACAATGTGACTACGTTCATATTTCATATTCAATTTTCATAGAAAATTCAAATTATTTTAACTTAATAAATTTTTTTTGGAATATTATATTTTGAAATGAACAAAAGTTATTGTATTTGAAATATACTAGAAGGTCCCTGTGAAATTGCACAGTAATTAATTTATTTAAAAAATACTGGATAACAACATTATCATTGATCCATATCAATTTATATGGATCTTATTTTTTTTCTGTAGGTAGGCGGGAGTCCTCGAAAGATACTAAGGGGTTTCAGTGATGCGCGCGCCAGCCAACAATGGTATTGAGAACCTTAAATCCACTAAAACTACCTTTGTTTTTTTGTCTGATACATAACAAATCTTTTATAGATCGACTAATGGATTCTTACTCTCAAAAAAAAAAAAAAAATTATATGTTTTTTTACATAATTTAAATTGTGGTTATGTTTCTGTATTATTAATTAAAAAAAAAATTTTGTAAAATATTAAAGTAAATTTAAATTTGAATTAATTAAAAGCTTTAAAAAAGTGATTTAAAAATGAAATAAAATATAAAAGTGTAAAAAATGGATTTTTCTATTTTTAGAATTTTGTCATATAGTATTGGAATTGCTTAGCTTTTTTCTGGTATTAGCCTATATCCTTATATCTCCTTAATCTTAATATGTACCATGAAAAAGAAATCTTATTTCTAACAATTTGACATCAATTACATTAAAAAACGGTTATTGTCACTACTGGTTATAGGCATAATTCGTTTTTAGACGACAATCATCATCTTTTTTAATATTATTTTATTTATTTTAATTCGTTTATAGTCAAAAACGTTTGTAGTCACAATTCTGTTATAGTCAACAATTTTTGTGAAACTTAGTAATAAACTTCATAAACTCATACAATCAATGTCGTTTATAAGTCACATTAAAATATTACGCCAATTTTTTCAATAAAAGAAAATAATAAGTCAAAAGGTGAATTATTTTATTAAAAAACTGATTTATAAATTGTCTTTTTCTGTTCTTTATTACAAATATGTAGATTTTGTGATTACATCACAGAATTTCTATTTATGAATAAAATAAAGTTTAAAATTGTTATACGAAAGACATTTTATTGAATTTTATTTTGTTTATAATGATGGAATTTTTTTTTTGTCTACGCCTATAGTCATAAAATGGTTATAGTCAGAAATATTACTGAAATTTAGCGAATAACCGTATTTTATTGTATATATATTTTTTTTAATAATAGCAGAATCAAATGAACTAAATTTTATTATATAATTTTTGTTAAGAGTATGATCTGATCTGATTTTTGTTTTTCTGCTTTGCAATTTTTGTTTGTGTTTTTGTTTTTGTACTTTTTTCTATAAGTTTGAATGTTTATTTAAAATGAAAGAATTTTTATAATTTTTTTTTTAGAAATCTCTTTGATTGAAATTTATTTTAAAGTAGATGTCGGTCTATTCGGAAATAACCGTGTCGTTTATATGGTGTAACTATTTTAAATGTTTTAAGTATTCACCATCGTTTTGCATATTTTTATTTTTGGCTTAATAACTTGCTAACATTTTAATATTTTTGTGGTGAAATTTACTATTTCGTTATCGTCGTTCATCTTGTGAATTATTTATAAGATGTTCCTACGTAAAAGGCATAACATCTTAAGTTGAAAAAGTAAATTGTTCAGCATTTTAGTAGAAAAATTTAGACTTATTTTTGACAAATGTTTTTTTTTTTTTTTAATTTAATGGATCTTTTCTTCTGTTTAAAATTAACAAAAATGTTTCGTAAGCTAAAAATAAAAGTACTTTAAGGATGCATTAAAATAAACACTAGTGTACACTGTCTTACTTTTGTGATTAGACATTTTTTTTTTTGATTTCAGACGGCTAAGATATTCTTTTTTAGTGCAGCACTGCTAGTTCGAATATTAGGTTATTTGTGAACTTTTCAAGCTCTTCTTTTACTGTTGATATGTTTAATGCCTTACGTAAGCTTCTATTTTTTACATACCATTGAACATTAGTTATAACTCTTGAGATTTTGATTGCATTTTTTGTATTATGTCAACATTAGACTGACCACTATTTCTCCATAGCTATATATTATCCGAATGACCAGATGGGTTCTAATATTGAATTGTATATCATTATTTTGTAGTCTAATTTAATCTTTGACTGTTTACTGATTAACCAGTATTAAGTCTTTAACTTTATATTGAGTTAATCTCTTTTGTTTGACGTATGTTTTTTCCAAGTCAAAACCGCCTATCAAGATTCCGAGATATTTATCATTATTTGTTTGTGATACAGGTACTTCATTTATGTTTATCTGAGGATATGAACTGTTTTTGATTGTTAAAGTTACATGGCAACATTTATTTACATTTATTTTAATCAGTTTTTAATATTTATGTACCAGTTTTTAATTTTTAAGTATTATGCTTTTGTAGGTCATTGGATACCATCAGAGGATTTTTGTGTGAACTTAAAATTTCAATTTCATCTGCAAATGTATAGTTGCTCAGTTTCACACAAATCAGATGTGTAGATTAAGTAGAAAAATGGACCAAAGATGCTATCTTGAGGTACTCCGGCATTTATTTTAAATTATTTAATTGTTTGAATTTAACTTTGAAGCCTCTATTGGAGAGATAGGATTTTAGTAGCTGGTGAATTTGATGATGAAGGTGGTGATGGATTTGGTGATGATGAAAATAAATTTGTATTTGAAATTTTAAACACTCATGCTAGACAAACACCTGTGATACGTTACGCAATATTTTTGAGCAAAATTATGGTTTATACTTACAAAATGAATATAAGTTTACCATAAAAAGTAAGAAAATACCTTAATTACGTGGCATTTAATTACAACAAAATATTTTAGGTATGTCTTATTTTTTTTTTATATTATTGGACAGCCTTATTTCGACACAAAGATGATTCGACACAAATTTTTGTGCTTATATGTAATTCATTAAAACATCTTATGTCGACACAAGTTAGTTTTACGCTAGTTACTCCTCGTTCTAGTTTCATATTTTATATTCAATTTTCATAGAAATTAAATTAAAATTAAATAACATTTTTCAGAATTTCATATTTTGAAATGAACAAAAATTATTCTATTTAAAATATCCAAAGTTATACTATATTAATCTCAGAAAACTTAAATTAAAATTCGAAAATAACGGAATAGTAAAAAAAAAAATTAACTTTCAAAAAAATAAAATAAAAATTATTTAATTTCTTGGTTGCGTTTCTATCATATTTAAAATCCCTTTCATTTTGGTACTTCTTCATGTGATATTCGTGTTCTCTGTTGTAGGAAATAATTTATAAATTAAATTAATTCAATTCATACAAAAAAAAAAAACTTATTTACACATTTTATTCAAAAGTTTAACTAGCTTTGTTCTTGCTTGAAACTAAAAACTATCAGAATATTTATATAAATTTTTTTTTTTCAGTTTTTCTATTTCTTAAAATATTTTGTAATTCTTGAATATAATTTTAAATCCCTTCTGGTAAAATATTCAATATAATATAAAATAATATTTGTCAGAATATGAATCCTAGTTACCTTACCTTACACAATTTTACAATTATATTTCAAATTTTCAAATTTAACCCTATAGAAAAATATATTTTATAAAATTATTACACAAAAAAAAAGAAAAATAAAATAAGTAAAACTTTTATATATATATTATATATATATATATATATATATATAGTATATAAGTATTACATCTTATATTTCTATATACAATAGAAAATAAATTTACAATTTCAATGTATACACCTTTTCGACTTACTAACATGTAACATTCATAAATTGAGGTCACAACTGTTAAAAGTCAAGATAAACTATTAAAAATAACTTTAAAACTAAAAAGAAAAATAGAGGAGAAAGTTTAAAGTAAAATTACATTTCAATTTCCAGGTTCGTTCTTTATACATTATTTTCAATATTCTGAAATAACAACAATAAATATAGAGAAAAAAAAATGCAATCTTTGACAGATATTCTAGAAATATTTAGAAATTCCACCATCTTCACCACAACCCAACTTGTTACAAAATATATCTACTATTGAAACTTTACTGATGATTTTCTTGTTATTTTTTATAAATCGTTTACTAATAATATTATTGTATATTATTATTGTATGCTTATTACTAAATTTAATTAGTGTTGCCAGTGATATATGATTTTTAGCAAATTAAATTATTTATTAAAAAGCTCTGCGTCAAATCTGTTAAATGTCAAAATTCCTAAAAGTTTGTTTTAATGTAGTGTAGTTTGTGTTTTATTAGTATTGTCAATTACAAGAGACCCCATTTTTATAAATGACAGTTCCTGGCAAATTTTTGTTGTATTCTGCATACATGCAATCGTAATATATTCTGAAAAAATCATATACCTAATACTAATTTTGTATATACAAGTAGGTAAGGTAGGTATATACAATAAAATAGTAAATGTTTTACCATGCCCACTTGCATTACTTGCATTTTGTATCAATTGAGCGGGTACAGACATAACTTCATTGAATAAAAATACATATGCGTCATAAACACACATCCAATGTAAATTTTTAAACTTACAATTTCAAAATATTCCAAATAAATTATTAATAGTTGATCAAAGCATCGAGTAGGGACCACTTTGAAATCAAAAATAGTTTATAACCTTACCAAATTTATTCAGAAAAGTTTTAAATATTATATTTTTGAGAAATAACAAAATTTCTAACAAAACAAAACAAAATTTTAACAGAAATTGAAAAAATTTCTAACATAAATGACAAAACTACTTACAATAATATTGTGACATATTATTATCACCTAACATTTTCACGTCGCAATTTTATAATTTCTGAATTTGTATGACAAAATTGTTAGGACATTTGACATTTAGGAAATTTGACGTAACCGTTGAAATAAACTATATTTTTACTTTGATTGTTATACAATGTTTCTTGATTCCATTTTCCATACAAGCATAAAATTATAATTATACAAAGAGATAAATAGAGTTATACTGGGTATTGCAGAGCATGCATATCAGCTTTTCAAGAAAGAAAGAAGCCGTTATTTTAAAATTAAAAAAATTTGTCACAGAATCCGAATTTGCATAAAAAAGTACCCTTTCCCATTGAAAATCTCAATTTCGGCCAATTTCGGCGATTTTTGGTTTTAAAAAACCAATTTGCAGTCCTTCCCGGAAGTTGCAAATATCACCAATCGATTTAGTTAATAATTTTTTTTAAATTTTAAAATAACGGCTTCTTCCCCTCTTAAAAAGCTGATACGGATGCTCTGGAAAACCCCGTATATAGATAGATCTATAAATTAATAGATAGATACATAGATAGATATATAGATAGATCTATAGATTAATAGATAAGTGCATAGATAGATAAATAAATAGATACATAGATAGATTGATAGATATATATATATAGATAGATAAATAGATAGATAGATACATAGATGGATATATAGATAGATCTATACATTGATAGATAGAGGCATAGATAGATACATAAATAGATAAATATATAGATAAATAAATAGATAATTATATAGATCGATAGATAGATACATGTATAAATAAATAAATGTTATAGTCTTTATAGTATCAGAGGGTGCAAATGGCTTGAATACATAAATTGAAATAAAAATTTTAAAAACTTGTTACCAGAAGTTATTAATATATGTATCTGTGAGTTATAAGAATTGACCAAAATTTAAATGTAAAATTTGTTATAACTAAATAAAAATAAAGAAATCAATCAAATTTCTTACCTAATTTGACACTTTAATAAATAAAAAGGACAACTTCGATTTATTTATTTACAATAATACATAGATATAGAGTTACATCAACATTGAATCTAATATTATGATGAACAAGTCTACTTCCGTAATACTTATTGTTGATATAAACAATTTACTATTAGTAACGATAAGTAAGAAATTATAATTAGATATAATAATGATATAAGTCTATATATCTATATATATAATTATAAATAAATTAATTACTTTCTAAAACCTACAACATCAATTGCAGAAATTTAAAATAAATTGTACTCACTAATTATATTTGATTTAAAATTACTGAAAGTGAGGAAACAAAGAGAATATTAAACGTAATCATCTAAGTAAATGCAATAAATTTACATATTCAAGATATGAGTTTTGATAGAATTAATTTAAAACATAGAACTTAGAAATTATGACTTTAATAAAGAGTTAAACCTACTTAAATCATATTTTATATTAAAAACTATTTAATACATAGAGATGACTTAAGGATAACATTATAACATTGATTTGAAATAGAAATTAAAAAAAACTATAGATTTAAATCGTCTTGTGCCCAAATGTCGGGTTTACAGGACAGTAATGATGATAATGAGAGATTTAAATAAAAACTTTAATAATGTATAAACAATTATTGTAGAGCAAATTTCTATAATTCTTAAATCTTCAAGCCATTATATCTGTAGTATTCAAGCCTTCTGTAATGAAGGCTTAATTACTATATTAACATTCCAATTGTAATGTTTGAAAAATATAAATATGTTTAAAATAAATTGTGCAATATTAAAACATATCTTTCCATTTTTATTTTTTGGCTAAATTTAACATTAATTTTCAAAATAACAAATTAAAAGCCAAATTTTAGTCAAACATAAACAAAGTTTAAGAAATTTTAAAAATACAAATTTTGTTTTTTTTGCATTATTTCTTTTCAATAAAATTCGAAGTTAGAATTGGGGGAAAAAAAATAATATTAAACACTGAGATATGTTATAACTATACTTTTTACAATTTTTGACATTTTTGACAGCATTACACTCTTGCAATTTGAATTAAAATTATTTTCAAAATACATCTCATAAGTATAAAAATGTATTGAAAATTTAAAAAAAAATTTTTTTTAATAATTTTATTTTTCCTATAAACAAAATAGAAATAGAAAATTTTTTATAGTTATTTTTATAGTTAAATATTGAAATACACTATAGGTTTCTTGAATATGTAATACTTTTAGTATCGATATTATTTTTTTAGATAATTTATCCAAAAATTGTACTAGAGTAAACACTTAATAGACATATTTTTCTATGGAAAATTTATTGATGAGTTGAACTGAACAGCATTGTGATATTTATATAACAAGTATATGACTGATTTGACTATATTCTATTTTCATCAAATCTAAAAATAGCATGAAATCTAATTTATATCATTTTTATCTCTCAAAATGAGTAGTTGAGTGAGTAAAAAATTTAAGCTTAACTCACATCCTTACAAATCTAATATCCATTAGATAACTACGATCATTGAAGAATTTTATTGATACACTAAAATGTGACAATCTTTTCAAGCTTTATTGTCCAGTTTTAATCCAAGTATAGCATTGACTACAAAATTTAGTCAGATTTTTCAAAAAACTAATAATATTGTTTTAAAAATATTACATTTCTCCACGAATTTGAACATATTGAATTGGATATACTCCTCTAACTACTTCGAATTATTTGAAATAAATATTACAAAGATCTATAAAATAAAAATTTGTGTAATAAAATATTCAGAGCAAACTCTCGATAATGATGAATAAAAAATTTATTCTATGAATCTATGTGGTGGAAACTATACTATCGTTTACTATTTTGGCAAGAAAGCCATTCAAATCAAAATTTTTATCTGTCAGAGTTAAAATAATAGAATATCAAGCACTAATGAGACCTATTCTGACCTGTTATATGTAATTATGTTAATACAGGCATAATGTATTATATTTGCATATACTTTATAGTTAAATTATAATCCGTATTAGTATATGTTAAGTAATAGTTATTGTTGTATTGTAATTAGAATAAAGCCCAGTCGGAAATTTCACTCATTCCGAAGTCATTCTTAACGCATTACATTTTAACCATGACTACTTCCTTTTTCCCATTGCGATTTCATGTTACTTTTCTTAACGAATGTCATAGGGTGTAAGTAGTCCCTTATACATTACAATTTCATGCACACCCACAATAGCCCAAAGAATGATTCAACACAGATAGATTAACTAACAAATTTTAATTGTTTACATACTAGCAGCAGGTGCATCAGTAGCGACTGCTGATAATATATGGTTAGGTGTTAAAAACTGCGATATACAGTAGTGTCTGCTTATGCAACTGCTACCAGTAATCATCATTTCAATCATAATTTTCACTAATACTTGATATTTGAATTGAACTTCTGTAACATCCGAGGACTATCAACGAATTTCCAGGCCATAGAAGCCCATCTTCGGTCCGAACATCCGGCTATTTTGGCACTTAGTGAAACGCAAGTTACTTGCGATGCTTCTTTCTTTACCATTCCTAACTACACAATAGTGCTACTCTTCGTCCCCCATCGTGGTATCGCTTTATATATTAGGTCTGATGTCGCTTTCAACACTCTTCAGAACCATTCAAGCTCCAATCCTTTATTCCAATATTTATGGATAAAGATCCATGTTGACAAGCGTACCATACATTTCTGTTTTTTGTACAGATCACCTCAAACAAATGAGCAGGAAACTGTTGTAGTGTTGGACAACTTATCCAGTCAAATCAATATGATTTTAAAAATTCATCCTCAATCTGAGATCGTTCTGGCGGGTGACTTCAACATACATAACAAGAACTGGCTCATTTACTCAAGTCACAATTCCCGCGAAGGTAAGCAAGTGTAACTTTTTTCCCAATTATTCAATCTTTCTCAACTTGTTAGAAGTCCAACTAGAATTTCTAATCGTAGTGGTCAATCGGATCATCTTTTGGATTTATTTCTGACTTCACATCCCGAAAAATATTCTGTTTCGGTTAAGTCTCCCTTGGGGGGATCAGATCATTGTCTCGTAAGTACGAGCTTCCAAAAAAGTACATCTACTAACCAAAAACATGATCCCAAAAAAAATAGTTTGGCATTACGCCCAAGCTAACTGGGATGCTTTCAACAATTTTTTACTAACATTTGATTGGTCAATGTGCTTTCAATCTCGAGACGTTGACTTCGCCACTGATATTATTAGTAAAACAATATTACTTGGAATGAAAACTTTTATTCCATATTATTACAAGAGTTCAAAAAAGAGTTCCACCTCGTGGTTTAATAATATCTGTGTCGAAGCAATTAAGGACAAGGAAGTAGCTTTTAAAAAATTTAAACTGAATTGATCTGAACCCAAAAGGAAGAGTTATAATGTTGCTAGAAATAAATGCAAACATGTCATCAACCAGCAAAAGTTGTTGCATAACCAACAGTTGATGCAAAAAATTCCTTTGGTCCTTTGCTAAAAATGTTATGCACAACTTTCAAGTATCCTCATTTCCGCCACTTATTGATGATGATGAAATCGTGATGGACCCAAACGGTGAAGCAAACTTGTTTGCAAAAAATTTTGCATCAAATTTCTCAATTCCTCCTACATCTCTTGCACCACCAATAATACCTCAAGTAGATTTCTCAATTAGAAAAATTTACTTTAGAAGAAGAGCTATACAGTGGGGTACCAATATTTGTCACGTCTCTTTATTAATTGACTTTGATATCACAACTTAGAGCTCAAAATGTTTTCAAATTTAAATAGAAAAAAATTGTTGTTTTTACCAAAAAACAAAAATCGTTATGTTAATCAGACTACAGTGTTACAAATTACCTGCACATTACTTTGTAATGTAGGTTTGGAAGTACTTCGTACGCTATGTTACATTTAGATTAGTAACACATGAAAATTTCAGCACTTTTCATCGATGAAATCATCAATGAAATTTGAACTAGTGCAAATATTTCCGACTGGGGAACATTATGATTATAATTAGGATTAGTTAAAGTAATTAGAATAAGTACATATTATGATAGTAGAATATATAAAATGTATAATGTGTATAAAATACCACTTGAATATAAGAGGTCGACCACGTAACGTCTCTTTGATTTAATTAATAAATATAAACGTGTGCACAGAGACACAGCATGACCTATAGTTTCCAAATTTGGTATAACATTAGCATCCGTCTCACTAATGCAGATTTCTAGGAAGTTGAAAAATTCCTGAGAGCATGTACAGGTAACATGGATTGTGTTAATATCCATTAAGAGTTATGTAAAAAAAAACGTAATCGTTTTTGTTCAAATGTATCGTAGTGTATGTGATATGTAACCAATAAATTTGGGAAATAATAATTATTTATTATGATTATATTGAAAAATTTATTAAATACTTCCTTAGACATAATTACAAACAAAAAGGCAAAATATTATTTGATAGTTTTTCTTTGTTTTCTAAAATTAAAATAATAATATTCTTAAAATATAAAAAAAATGTATTTTATAGATTTGAAAAGAGATATCTATTCACTTAGAAAACAAATTTTTTAATTAAAAATATTAATAATATTATAGAAAACAATTTCAGAATTAAATCAATACATCAATCTATAAAAATATACATATTGAAGCAAAATATTAAATTCGTGAAATTGGTACATGAGCTACCAGACTGTATTACATAGTCTTTGTTATTTTCATATTCAATTCATGATAGTTTTCTTGCAAAATTTCGTTATCCCGAGACGAGTTCGTATTGCCTGAATTATTTTATATCACATTTTCTGTTCTGGACCTATCGTCTACAACAATCATATCTAACTCATCAGTTTGATAATTTTCTGCGGCTGACATTAGTTTAAGCAATAAATTAATACTATTGTTTTAAAAATATTACCTGTGTATAATAATATTTCCACAGTTTTATTTTTACTTATTAAAAATATCTTTTACATTTTTATTTATTATTTTTATTAGGGTAAAACCGCCTATAATTGGCACTTCTGCAATGATTGGCCCTTGAAAAAAAAACTTTATTGTATAACATTTATATTATCAGTGTTAATTTGGGTAGTTACTTAGTGATAGTTTTTTAGGATATTTAAGATTGTGTGATTGGTCCAATATTGTATTTATTATACACTGCCAATATTCCTACGAGCGAAGACAGAATGATGGCCACATTTTCAAATGAAGCAGTAATATTGTCATCAAATAAAGATCCACAGCTGGAGTCACAGCACCTTCAAAGGGTATTAAATAAAGTTCAACAATAGCTAAAAATTTGGAGAATAAGAACTAACGAATCTAAATTGGTGCATATTACATTTACCAACAGAAGAAGCACATGTTCGTCAGTAACCCTAAGCAACAAAGTTTTACCGCTTCGATAAAGTTTTTTAAACATTTTCAATAAAAATAAGCAGTAACTAAGTTCAGGTATATGCATTGGCTTGTGGGACGTCGTTCATGTTGGAGAGCAAGCTGTTGCTGTATAAGGCAATCGTAAACCCCATCTGAACATATGGAATTGAGTTATGGGGTGTAGCTAGAAACTCTAATATATCAACTCTATAAATCCTTGAAAGGTTTAAAGCCAAAGTTCTTTGTGCAATTATAAATGCCCCTTGGTACGTCAGCAATTCAAATATAAGAAAGGATCTAAATATATGCTCCGTAAAAGAGATGGTGACAAAGACCAGCAAAAGATACTACGAAAGATTGCTGTTCCATCCAAACCAACTGGCAGCTGACCTGCTGTATACCGTCCATATAAGAAGACTAAAATGCCTCAAGCCTCAAGATTTTTTAAGTAGATTCTAAAACTAAAATCAAATTCATATTATATTTCTGTTATTGTTTTCTTTTTTCTTTTCTGTAAGTAACTATAGAGTCATAAATATTAAATATTAAAATCAGTATTAATTTTTGATATAAGGGGTCGATTCAGTGAAATCGTCCCTCACAAGCCATCTGTACATTTTCAATAATATGTCTTTTGCATTTTCACAAATATGCCTCAATTTATAAGATGGTTGTAATACAATCATAGAGATAAATAAAAATAAAAAAAAGGGATATTTAAGATCTGTGGTAATTTCTTTTTCGACGAGACAATAAACATTAACATAAAAGTAAAATATGCAATATATTTTTTTCACAGTTGATCCATTATCTCTTTAATATTATAACGCTTTGTAAATTTATTTATTTATTTCAAGCTTAAATCAAGCAATTACAAAAATATTTACTTAAATATAAAGTTAAACAAAATATTATAATACATTTAAAAATTTAAAAATAAATACAATTAAATTCATTAACATAAAATCTTAAGAACTAAAAGATGTGTATAGGTGTTCAGATGGTGTGACAGGGAATGTAAGTTATTTCAATCGTTGATCGAGTTGCTTTTTTAAATCGGTCTTTGAAAGAGAGAGATCAATTAATGTCATATATTTATTTCCCAATATTAACATTCTATTAATAGGTTCATATCTTCCACAGTTTGTCCCATGATGAAACACAGTGAAAAGGTTTACGGATCGAAGTCAAGAACTTGTGTTAATATTGATTTTATTAGAAATATAAATAGATAATATATTACCTTTGACAGTTTGAACAATGAAGGTTATATCAGCAATGTCTGTCCTTTTTTGCAAGGTATCAAGATGAATTAAATTGAGTCGATGTTCATAAGGTGGTAGACGAATTGGGTCTTCCCAAGGAAGATTACGCAAGGCAAACCTCAAGAATCCTCTTTGAATTGCTTCGATTCTCTGAATATGAACATCATAGTATGGGGGCCATACCTGGCTAGCATATTCCAAGTTAGGCCGAATCAATGTAATATAAAGGGCTTTAATAATGTACGGATCGCGAAATTCTTTAGACCAACGTTTAATAAAGCCAAGTAAGGAATTGAATTTATTTATTATATGATTAAAATGTAATTTAAATGTTAACTTATCCATCACAATACACTCCGAGATCTTTAAAAAAGTTAATTTTTGATAGAAATTGTTCATTAAAAGAATAACTATAAGAAATTGGTTGAGAGCGACGTGTAAAGCACATTAAAGCGCATTTATTAATATTTAACAATAAATTGTTGTTAATGATCCAATGGAAGAAGTTGTCTAGGTCTTTTTGAAGTAGGACAGAGTCACCAACAGACTTTATTTTTTTTTTTTAAATTTTCATATCGTCTGCGTATATTTGTAATTCACTGTTCTTAATCATAGAGCCTACATCATTTACCGAAATAATGAATAGAAGAGGTCCCAAGTAACTACCTTGGGGTACACCAGAGTTTGCTACAAAAGAAGTCGATCGAGATGACCTAAATAAAACATTATATGATCTATCAGCTAAATAAGAACTAATCCATTTTATAAAAAGTAAAGGAAAACCTAATTTTTTTAATTTAAGCAATATAATGCTGTGAGGCAAAATATCAAAAGCTTTGTTTAAATCAATGTAAATCTCATCTGTTTGAAGACCTTCCTGTATATTGTTTATAAAAATTGAGGTTGACTCAACAAGGTTTGTTACTACGGATTTGCTTTGGAGTACAGTGATAATAAACTGAATCAAAAACAATTAATTCGAAAACCTTAGGAATTGATGACAATTTGGTAATTGGACGATAATTAACCACATCATCTTTAGAATCTTTTTTATGGATAGGTCTTATATAAGACTTTTTTCCAAAGGGAAGGGAAAGTACCTGATTGTAAAGAAAGATTAAACAGATGAAAAAGCGGAGATGCAAGTGTATTACAACAATTTTTTAATATATATTCAGGAATACCATCTGGACCAGGGAAAGAGTTGTTACTAAGATTTTTTAAGTATTTCAGTACAAGACTATCATTTATAGTCAAGTTAACAAAGGTAGTTTTTGAGTAAATATCCAAATAATTGAAATGGCTTTCGTCAGCTATAAAAATGTCATCTAAATATTTAATTTCATAAAATGACTTCATGTTTATATAAATGAAATCTTAAATATTTTAAAATAATTTGACTGTACAAGATCATTTTCGTCATATGCCCCACCCCACGGATGAAGTTACAGGATAATAATAAATGATGATGATCTTCTCCTTTAATGATCACAATTACGGGATGCGATCACGACCGATATACTATATAATATCAGGCTGTTAAATAAAATATGCAGACAAAATTAGGATGGTGTATAATAATTTAAACCATAATTTGCCGTTTTTCTAATAATTATGCTTAATTTGCAGGTTTGAATTGCATCTGCATTTCTTACCTAGGTTCAGCATAGATTTTTCTAAACGAATTTCATGTGCGTGAATTTCCATGTAACATAATACCACTGTCGTGCAAAAACAGGTTTAAGTATTCATATCCTTTATTATATAGTTGTGTTTCAATTGCAAATTTACTTTTCTAATTATATATTCTTTGTGGAATAATGTGTATATTAGTTCATTGTCCTTTCCATATAATTGAAAATAAATTTCAAATTCAAAAATATTTTTTTTATTGTTTTTCTTTTTGTGTTCATTTTTGTTTTTTTTTTTTTTTTTAATTTTTATATCAATATTAGCTAACTAAAATACGTTTTGTTTTCTATTTCTTTATTTAACAGAATATATATTCTGGTCAAGGACTTCAATTCAAGCATTACTGACTAAATATAAAGGTATTGTGTATAATATTGTACAAATAAAGCTTTATATAATATTATATGCCTACCACACTGAGAGAAAAATGCAAATGTAATTTTAACATTGAACAATGTAAAATATTGAAAATGTAAATTTTCATTTGAAACTTTTATTTTACGTTTTTTGTAGTTAAAATATTAATATTCAATGTTAATTTGACATCTCCATTTTAAAATAACCCATGCACACGTTAATTTTACTATCATTCCATTTATTTTAAACATTGTTTTAAATATTTGGTTGATTCTACTTTAATTTACGTTTAATTGATTAGTCATTGATGTCAATTTGTAAATTGTGAAATTATATTTGGTGAATAGTTAATAAAATGTAAAATTAAATGCAAAAACTTTTGAAAATACATTGAAAAAATTTCAGTCCAACATGTATTAGAATGTGATAAATACAATGAATAACTCTTTTCAGATGTGTTTAAACATGTTTTAAATGTTAATTTTACAATACTATCAAAAAATGTTAATTCTACATTACTATGATATAATTAAACAAGGTAATGTATAAATATTGCATTGATACATTGTAAAAATAACATTGCTCGTGATGATCTTTCAAATCGTTCTCAATAAAATTTGTGGTGCCTATTATGTATTTCGATAACAATTACGATTTGATCGAACGAAATGTCAAAATGCAAAATTTCCATTATGTATTACGATATCGTTCAGAAATTGTCGACGAAATCGATAAAGTTTATCGATGTAAAATTTTACCACGAAAGAGACATCGAAAGAGAGATTTTGTACAAATTATTTCAATTTTGAATTGAAAGGATAAAATAAAACAGATACAAATATCTATAATTATAATTGACAAGCATTTAAGGTCCTGCGCAGTAGACACCTTTTTATTTTAATTCGATTCTCCTACTCCTTATTGAACTTCTAATATATATAATATATAAGATTGTATATAAAACAAAAATGCGCACACAGTTGAAAATTTTGTACTCATATGATTTTATTATTCAGCAAATACATTATGCATAAGTGAGATCTTATGAAAGTAATAAACAAAAGCAAACAAATCAGTTATTAAAATTTACATATGGACTTGCAAATGAATCTATGTACATATGCCAAAAAAAAAACAAAAAAACAAATTCATCTAAAATAAAAAATATAAAAACAACAAAAAAACAAATCACTTGAATTCTTCATTTTTATCTTTTTAAGTAACTGTTTCTAAATTTTGGTTATTTGTAGTAATAATATAGTTTTTATTAATATTATGTATTATCTAGGTATATATATACGTACCTCTTTAATGACAAAACTTTTTATTTTTAGTAATTTTATCCACTAAATGCCACTTACTATAGGGAATATATCGGAAACGAAGCAGTATATGAGGGACGTGTATTTATGTGTCCTAAATAAAACTTACTAACCACAAAACTTTTTATTAAACACGAGTGGTTTCTGCTATATCGTGCGAAGTCTATGTCAGTACGTAAATTACTGTTTTTTTAAAAACTTTAAATTTAACTTCAACTTGAAATATAATTACTCAACAGGGGCCCCTAGTATTTTATTTATATTTCACATTTTATTATTTTATTTATATTGGACACTTGGTGTTTTGTTTTATATTTATGATATTTTTAGAAATAAAAATAAATTTAAAAGTTGAAATGAAAGTAGGTATTTTACTTTATTCTACATAATAATTTTTTATTGAAATAAATTTTAATAGGAATGAAAGGCCTGTTACAAATAGACTGCAATATGAAAAGTTATAGTGTAAATAATGAGACACCATTATAAATTTTCCAAAGAGGTACCAGGATATCTTCCACTCACAAAACCAATTACCTGATTATGATCACATATCTAAAAATACAAACTGTTATAATAATATAAACTAATTACAATAAAGTATAAACTTATCAGAATTGCATTAATGCTAAAAAAATCCCTTTCTACTATAACATAAATATAACATAACTGCTCCAATTATTTCAGTAATTCTGCTTTAATCATAAAAATAATGTTTGCCTGACTTTTTTCTTCTAGTGCGTAATGGAATATGATCCATTTTGCACATAATTATAAACTGCAAATACATATAAAACTTCTTTAAGAACAAAAAAAAATTAGCTGTGCTAGTCCGACATGAAAATCATTTCCTACGTTGCAAATCATTTGCTTGGTACAAACCGCACAGAATCTTAATACACTAACCAATTTAATTATATTTGGAATCGACGTGTTACTTATTGGCTATTTCAATTTTTGTCCTAATTTAATAGTTTTAATAATGTAGATCATGAACTCATCAAATTCATGTTTAAATAACCTACGTATAATCTTCCAAATCTAGTGGATTAGAATAATCCCGAATATATGTTCCCTTGTTTTTTAATTCTGCAATTTGATAGCGTTTTTCAGCACTATCCGAAATTAAAAAATTTAACTCTTCTCAAATCATTTTATTTATAAAAACTTATAATTTTATAATTATATTTTATTTAAACACTTCAACTTACTTTCAACTTAAAAATTTTAAATATAACATTATTGTTTTGTTTTTTTTTTTCGTATAATAATTTGAATTTGACAGTTAAAGAATCAAACATATGTCATTTTCATCGTAGATTTGAATTTTACAATGGCAGCATTTTTAAACACTTTTGATCAAATTTTCATCGAAATACATAATGACACTAACGATCACAATCGAATAACTTTAACGATAACGATGAACGATTCGATTAATTTCGATCGAAATACATAATAGGCACCTGTATTTCGTTGCATCCTACAGTATCAATATAAACTTCGTGGTGTTCGTGTCAAGAGTTAATTATTTTGTGAATTGTGAAAAAATAAAGTTTGATTTTAAAATAACGAAAAAAAATGAATAGAATGTATTTCAATTCTGGCACTTAATGCCTTTACGATTTCAATTTGAAGCTTTTTTTTCTCTTCCAAGTTAAGTGTTAAATTTAACCTTGGATAATATTAGATCTTTTCAGGAAAATCAAAATATAAAAAATTTTATATGTGGTGAAATTTTTAAGCAAAAACTGAGCAAGTTGCCTTACCATTATGTTATTACATACTTATGACATACCGAATTTACTTAATGAAATTATTTTTTTTATTAGTTTTAAGATTAAGATTTTGTTATTTAATATTAAAACATAGCTTGTAACCCGTCATAAATGACGGAAGCAAAATAAATCCTAGTTTCTTTTTTTCTTTCATTAGATTCTTTATTCCGAAATTACAGTATGTACTTATGTTTATATCACTTTTTATTTATTTTTATTTATGTTTATATTGGCCTAACACTAATCTTTTTTTTTTTTTATATAACAGAAAAAGAAGTACCATACCAATAAATTTGTATAAAATGTTTGTATTTTTGTATCGTATACTCGTACTCACTTCCATTTAGTTATAATTCGTTAGTTGGGTTCCATTTAGTATAAATTATACCGTATTAGCGTTATTGTGGCCTCTGGGAGAGCAAATTTAAAAATGGGATCTTATATTTCATATAAATTTTGTCTTTTGTATACTGTATAGGGATATTATTTTGCTATATGAATAAACTGTTATTATGGTATTGTGTTATTTTTAAAAAAATATTCAAAATTTTGTATCTAAATTGGTAAAATTTACAAAAAATACAAAAACATTTTCATCAATAATTTTCAATTTAAAAAAAAAAAATGTTTTATTATCCGACGTAGAAGTAGAGTTTATTATCCTACTCTACTTCTATCAAGTTCTATTGATTGAACAGTGAACCTGAACAGTGAAGTGAACAGTGAACACTTAACACTGAAAATAAAATAATATTTTTGGAATGGAGCATTCAGAACATACAGAATACAGATACAGCAAATAATAAAAAAAAAACTAAAATAATTTTTTTTGAGTGAAGTGAGTTACGCACACAATAATGCCAAAAATAAAAGGTGGAAGCAATAAAGTAGTATAATGTATAATATTATACAATACAAATATGCTGATACACATGTGTATTATTGTGTATAATATTAAGTAATAAGAATAACCTTTGAGAGAATTATGTGTTTTTTTTGTGTTATATGCTGTTTGCCTTTTGGTTATTATACCATATTAAACTATTGATTAAATTTCTATTAGTCCTTATTATTATAAATCAAAAAAATTGTTTGTTTTATTTATATTATTATTATTATTATTTTTTATTTTTCCTTATTATTTGCGAAGAAGACTAACATTAAATTAAAAAAATATAGTTCATTCAATCAATTTTTTCTGCAAAGGTTCAGCATGGTAGACAGGGGTTAAAAAAAAGCATCAAAGCAATTTGTATATATATGCATTTGTATACTTATGCAATTTGTATATGTGCTGGAGCGTTCCGTCGAACTTACAAACATACAGATAAATGCAGAATAAAAAATAATGAAAAATAATAAAAATAATATTTTAAAGAAACATATATAATTTATTCTTTTTATTTAAATATATTAAAACCAATGCATTTTCATTCAAGAATTATTATATTGGTTTGGTAGACAATACTCTCGTTATAATGGTGGGTAATTTCAGTAAAATTGGAATTTTTTAACTAAATTATACTGTAAAATTTTCCTTTTATTTACATTTTTTGTGAAAGAAATAATTTTGCATTTGTAAGCTAAATTTATTGCTTTCCTAAAACATGTAAATCAGAAAAAGATTTCTAAAAGCGTATACTTAAAAAGTTTGATTCTGGATATATGCCTTTTTTGATACGGGCGTAAAGTAAAATTAACAAATTTTCACAATATGAATATGGTGGGCCGATGTTAATATTACAATTAAAATAGGTAGAATGTTATTTCAGCACTGTTATATTGTCTTTTTATAAAAGTAAAGTTAACTGTTTTTCTTAGTAAAAACAACATTTATAAATATAATTCAACCATTAAAATTTGTAAAATTCAATTAAACCATAGTTATATTTAACAATTTTTTTGGTAAAATGAAAACTGCATCAATGTTAAAAATTTGTTAAAAGTACATTGTTAATCGATTGGCATAAATTTACATTGTACGGTAATAAATTTACAAAAAACGTTAACAAAACCAAATCAAGTTGAAAAATTGTAGAAACTACATTGTTTCTAAACAATTTACATTGAAATTTCTCTGTGTGCATACATACATATATATACTTTACCATATATATACCCATGGTACCTATACCAATGTTAGAATTTATTTGCTTTTGCTTTCCATTTTAAATCTATGAATCTATGTTGTAATAATGTTGAATTTTTGTAAAAAAAAAAAAATTAAAACAAATGCAAAAAAAAATGTAAACAAAAGAATTTATTTTAATTTTGATTTTTTTTTTTCTCTCTCGGTTTATTATTTGAATTTCCGCTTGTATGGGTGTATGGCAGGAATTTTAATAACAGTTGAATTTCCTGTATATAATGCGCGCAAATAGGCTTTGTAATATTTTAATATTATAATATAGATGCTTAGTGGCATATAGTATTGTGGTAGAAATTATGAAAATTTTTGAATTTTTGTTTAATTTTGAATGCAATCTCAGTGGATTTTTCATTTGATTGTTTTTATTTTTTATTTTAACTTTTTTTTTTTTTTTTATTACAGCTTCCCATAGAGGCTATACAATTAAATAATATGAAATGAATATAATTATGGTGTAACTGAAGGCATCATTAGACAAGGATTAAAATGTAAGGATGTACCTATGTGGCCACCTTTGATAACATTTTATCATCGTAATCATCATATTTTTATGCGGTTTCTCAGATTTTTATTTTTACTTTTTTGAAATGGGAATTCAAAAAGTTGAATATTCAATTGGCTTATGTACATTATGAGTTCATCTTTGTTTCTGAATATTATAAGAATAATTTTTTTTTTTTTTAGCTATACAGAATTTAATTTTAGTGAAAAAAATTTTTTTTTTTTTTTTTTTTTATGTATCAAATGTAGAGTTTTTTGGAAGGCAACTCAGGATTATGAATTTTTTAATAATGTGAATAATTTTAATTGTAAATGAAGCTGTGTAAAAAAAAAAAAATAAAATAAAATTGTAAAGTTTTTTATAAAAATTTGAGTTATGAAAAAAAAAAAGGATTTTTCTTTTTTTAATTTTGACCTGAAAATTGAGTACAAGAATATATTTTTTTTTTTTTTGTTTTCAATTTTGATTTTCAAATTTTAATAAATATTTTGGGAATAAAATTAATATATTTTTTTTTATATTTTGTGGTTTTTAATATTTTGTTTTTTTTTTTTTTTTAAGGTAAAAATATTAATTTAATGAATACAAAATTTGAATAGATACTTTTGTAGTGAATATGAAAAAAAAATATATATATTTTATACAATATCTTATGTAGTAGTACTACTTCAGTCTCACTCCACTTTTATATTTTCATTCAATAGTTTTTTGCTTACATTTTTTAGTCCAAGTGGTATGTACTATATTAGTGTTAAGGTCTTTGGAAGCTAGTATTAACTTTTAATTATCATTTTAAAAATGTTACATTGATGGTGTCCAGTGTATTCCTAAATATAAGCCAGACGTTATTAACTTTATTATATAGTTAAAATCGGCTGAGGATGAACGTATGAAAAATTAAATTTTATTAAAATATTTTGTTGAATTTTTTTAAATCCAATAACTACTCATTAGGACTACATATTTGATCTAATTGATGCTGTCCAGTGTATTCCCAAGTATAAACCAGACGGTATTAAATTTATTATATAAAATTCCACTGAGGATAGTTAAGTAAACATTTGGACGTATGAAAAATTTTGATTTGATTAAAATATTTTGTTGAATTTATACGTCTTTGATACAATAACTACTCATTAGAGCTACATATTTGATCTAATTGATACCAAATATTTCTTTATCTTTCAGTTCATTTGGACCTATGGAAATTATTGTATTATGATTAAATATTTTGTTGAATTTGTACACATTAGTTTTAAAAGAACCACTGGTTAGACTACAAATTGATTTAATTGATACCAAATATTTCTTTATCTTTCAGCTCATTTGCACGTATGAAAATTGTAATTGTGATTTCATTTATATAAATATGGAGTCAGTTTTTTGAAATTAATGATTAAATAATTGTACACAAAAGAAGAAAGAACCGCTCATTAGAATTATATTTTGGATTCAATTGATATCAATGTTATGTATGGCATTATTTTTCTGGTCTTAATTTATTTGATTAAATTCCTGCTATACTGTTGCATTAATTTCTAAGTATCCAAAATTTGTACCTGAGGTAAAAATATTAATATACAACTCCATAACACATTTTTTTAATAACGCAAAAGCCATTATGTAGAAGCTAAATTATTTATTATCAAGGTAAAAACAAGAATGAAAAATTATTTCAAAAATTTTACGATATTGAAATTTGCATTAAAAAAATTATGGTTTTAGTTTTGAAAATATTTAAATTTTAATAATATACTTAAAAAGCCATTAAATGTTTGTTAGAAAAATACCTTATCTAAGAAGAGTAGTGTAAAAATAGTTTTTAGAACTGAATACAATTCATTCAGATATAGTATAGTATATAAAATAGTATATAAAATAATATATAAAATAGCATTATAGTATATAAAAGTATATAATTATATATATAGTATAGTAAATAATATATAGTATAGTATATAAAATAATTCTTTTACTATTGTTATTATGGCTTTAAACTGTTTTTAATTCAAAATTTCCACAAAATTTTTTTATTAATAATTCAAAAAAATAATTTAAAGATACAAAATTTAAAATAAAAAATTACTACAATTTGAAAACAGGAAATTTGCAAATAAAAAATATTTGAAACACATAACAAAATGTATTCCATATTAAAATTCTTATTTAAAATAAAAATTTATTTTAAATTTAGAAAATTTAAAAATATTTTTGAAATTATTATGAAAAAATCGATTTTTTCTAACAAAAAAAAAATTAATACTAAAATCAAGGAAATTATATTTAATCACAGTCAACTATAGGATTTTAAGAAAATGTTCAAAACTTTAATTATGCTAAAATAGAAGTAGATAGATAATATTTTAATAATTTAATATAATAATAATAATTATTCTTTATTTCATTAACAGCTTAAACTAACTTACATACTAAATTTACAAAATTTTGATAACATATTAATTCAGATCTCTTAGCCTAGTATTTTAATGAAATAGCTATAGTGATATTCTAGATATATAATAGTGAAGCTTTATTGTGGTTATAGTTGAACATTGCGAAATTAATTTCTGAAACCTGACATATTTAAAACGTTTCAAAAATACAAACATTTATTCAAAGTTCATATTCTAATTATTCGGGAAATTTTTGTTCAAAAATTTTAATTTTTCAATATACTAGGGAATCCGCTGTGCAATTGCACAGAAGCAGTTCTTTCAGGTACGATTTTATATAGAAAAAAATATTTATTTTGGTATAATTGTAGTTGTTTTCTGAATCGCTTGATTCTTGAATATATTTTTAATGAAATTAATGTGTAATACCTATAATGCTTTATGACGAAATTAATACTAATTTCAACACAATAAAATCCCATTACTCTCAAAACGTAGTAGATCGATGTATTTTAATTCGTTTATAGTCAAAAATGTTTGTAGTCACAATTCTGTTATAGCAATAGTCAATAATTTGTTTGAAAGAAAATAATTAACTTCATAAGTTCATAGAATGGATGTCGTTTATAGCCACATTAAAATATAACGCCAATTTTTCAATAAAACAAAAAAAATAAGTCAAAAATGAATTATTTTATTAAAAAACTGATTTATATATTGTCTTTTTTGGTTCTTTATTGCAAATATATATATTTTGTGATCACATAACAGAATTGCTATTTATGTATATGAATAAAATAAAGTTTAAAATTGTTATAGGTACGAAAGATATTTTATTGAATTTGATTTTGTCTATAAAGTTGCAATTTTTTTTTGACTACGCCTATAGTAACGAAACGGTTATAGTCAGAAATATTACTGAAATTTAGCGAATGACTATAACCGTGTTTAACTGTATATATTTTTTTTAAATAGCAGAAGCAAATGAGTTATTATTATATACTTTTATATTAACTTGCCAGTGTCTGTTTATATGTATATATGTTCGAAAATGTGGACTGGTTCGGGTTGCTGCCGAACAACTCCTAGCACGTCTCAGGCCTATTTGAAAACCAACCGTAATACAGGCATGAAAAATTACACTTTGATACTTTTTTACAAATAAAGAAATACGACTGTTAACGATTTAAAAAATTTGGACTGGTTCGGGTTGCTGCGAACAACTCCTAACACGTCTCAGACATATTTGAAAACCAATTGTAATACAGGCATGAAAATTTACACTTAGATACTTTTTCACAAATAAAGAAATACGACTGTTATCGATTTCGAAAATGTGGACTGGTTCGGGTTGCTGCCGAACAACTCCTAGAACGTCTCAGGCATATTTGAAAACCAACCGTAATACAGGCATGAAAAATTACACTTTGATACTTTTTTACAAATAAAGAAATACGACTGTTAACGATTTAAAAAATTTGGACTGGTTCGGGTTGCTGCCGAACAACTCCTAGCACGTCTCAGGCATATTTGAAAACCAATTGTAATACAGGCATGAAAATTTACACTTAGATACTTTTTCACAAATAAAGAAATACGACTGTTATCGATTTCGAAAATGTGGACTGGTTCGGGTTGCTGCCGAACAACTCCTAGAACGTCTCAGGCATATTTGAAAACCAACCGTAATACAGGCATGAAAAATTACACTTTGATACTTTTTTACAAATAAAGAAATACGACTGTTACCGATTTAAAAAATTTGGACTGGTTCGGGTTACTGCGAACAACTCCTAACACGTCTCAGACATATTTGAAAACCAATTGTAATACAGGCATGAAAATTTACACTTTGATACTTTTTTACAAATAAAGAAATACGACTGTCACCGGTTTCGAAAATGTGGACTGGTTCGGGTTGCTGCCGAACAACTCCTAGAACGTCTCAGGCATATTTGAAAACCAATTGTATTACAGGCATGAAAAATTACACTTTGATACTTTTTTACAAATAAAGAAATACGACTGTTACCGATTTAAAAAATTTGGACTGGTTCGGGTTACTGCGAACAACTCCTAACACGTCTCAGACATATTTGAAAACCAATTGTAATACAGGCATGAAAATTTACACTTTGATACTTTTTTACAAATAAAGAAATACGACTGTCACCGGTTTCGAAAATGTGGACCTGTTCGGGTTGCTGCCGAACAACTCCTAGCACGTCTCAGGCATATTTGAAAACCAATTATATTACAGGCATGAAAATTTACAATTAGATACTTTTTTACAAATAAAGAAATACGACTGTTATCGATTTCGAAAATGTGGACTGGTTCGGGTTGCTGCCGAACAACTCCTAGAACGTCTCAGGCATATTTGAAAACCAATCGTAATACAGGCATGAAAAATTACACTTTGATACTTTTTTACAAATAAAGAAATACGACTGTCACTGGTTTCGAAAATGTGGACAGGTTCGGGTTGCTGCCGAACAACTCCTAGCATGTCTCAGGCCTATTTGAAAACCAATTGTATTACAGGCTTGAAGATTTACACTTAGATTCGTTTTCACAAATAATGAAATACGACTGTTAACTATTTCGAAAATGAATCTTGCTGGAATATTGTTAATGGGAATTTGGAAACGCTTTGTGATGTTCTTTTAATATTCGTGATTTTTTTCAAGCGACAAATATTAAAAGTGTCCATTAACAAGATTCATTATATACTTTTGTGTTTTATCTTATAGTAGTTCTAAATGCTCAACATCCACCACTAGTTTTATTTTCTACTTTTTAGGGGGCTAGTTTGGTTTCGATAAAAGTATATTTTAAAAATTTTTATTTTTACATTATTATTTATTATATTATTTTTGAAGAGTATGATTTGATATAACTTTTGTTTTTCTGTTTTGTTTTCAACTTTTGTTTGTGTTTTTGTACTTTTTTCTATAAACTTGTGTGTTTATTTAAAATGACAGAATTTTTATGAAGCCTTTTTATAAGTTGTCCATGATTGAAATTCATTTTAGAGTATAGATGTCGCTCAACTTGGAAATAACCGTCATTTATTTGGTGTTTGATGGCAAATTAGACTACATATATGTAAATCATTCGTTTATTATAATATTTTATTTTCGTTTGGATTTGAAATGTTTTTAGTATTCAGCACCAAGAACTTGCTAAATTTTTAATATTTTTGTGGTGTAATTAATTTACTATTCAATTATTCTTGCTTTTTTACCCACCACGTCGTTCATATTGTGTATTATATATAAGATATGGCAACAAATCATCACCACTTATGTCTGAAATTGATATTTCAAGTAAAATCAATTTTAAAGTTTATAAATAAGAGTTTAAAAACATGATAACGGGATGTACCAAATTTTGATTTTTTAAAATTACTTAAATAGTGAGAGATAATTTGGCTATTGAAGAAACTTTATTTTGCAAAAAAAAACGCTTACGTTGTTGATATTACGCTCAGATAGTAATATTAATAAAATAAAATTTTCAAAAATTCGCTTAAGTAAAATACGATGTTTAAACGCTCAATATATTTGAAAATTATATTCCAATTTTTTAAAAAAACGCCTATCAATTTATAAGTTTTTATGGCTAATTGTAGAAATAAAATATTTTAAGTTAAATATCCAATTGAAAATTTGTATGTTATAATTGACTAAGTAAGTATGTACCCTTGCAAGCTTATAGTTCCTAGAATCAAGCCAAATTTTTACAGGACTTTTGTTAATTCTGAATATGTTGGTTATTTTATCTCGACTTTTACTTATTTTGATATAAGCGGTTATGATTTGTTGGCAAGATATAATCTAGCAGTCTTATGTTGCATTACATACTTTATTACATATACCACATACATACCAGATATGTTCGTGACATGAACGATAACATAGAAAAAAACAAAAGTTTTATTTTATATTACAAGTTTATTCGCACTTTCTTACTTCTAAGTCAGAATATTAATAGAATAATAATAGAAATTTTTTTTGGCAAAGGGCAAACATGTAAGTCGATAACAGTGCACAATTATGCAAAGTGCATTTTTTTTCCAAATTCTGATAATGCCCCATATATGTTATAGCGCCTCTTCTCCATCGTGTAAATATCTAAGACATCCAATACATAGTTTCCAGATACAGATTTTTTTAAAAAAGATTAAGTGAAAATGTTAGTGTTCATTTTAGTATAAGTACTTACACTGAATATTAAACCTAAAAAAAAGTGTCTACTAATCCAA
Source organism: Argyra leucocephala (assembly GCA_963942445.1). Taxonomy (NCBI): domain Eukaryota; kingdom Metazoa; phylum Arthropoda; class Insecta; order Diptera; family Dolichopodidae; genus Argyra; species Argyra leucocephala. Next base: position 206,598,989 of record OZ012677.1, on the reverse strand, counting down.
CAGAAATATGCTAAGAGTGATACTCATTTAGAATATTACCCATATAAAAAATTACTTACTTACTAGCTTATAATATGTATGTATAGGTAACGGTCATATCTATATGTTGCTTTTCGAATAGTGTACCCGGGTGTAAAAATCCAATTAGAATACCTGAGTATACCAATTGTATTTATTATTTTTTCAGAATATTGGCATTTTCCAATTACAAAACCATTGGTATTATATTCAGAACTTTACGGTAATAGCAGAGACTATAATAGAGACGTCGAATTGCGAACAAAATATCATGCATTTTTTTTTTTCTAACTATCAGTTTTTAAATTTAAAAAACTGATACTTAGCCAAGGATTTCTACCAATTTATTTAAAGGTTGTTGTCCATATTGAAAAATAAGATAATTAGAGCCTGTATAAATATAAGTAAAATAAAATTGTTATCCACTTATACTACTTATACATATTATTGGCTATTATTATTCATTATTCTTATAAAATCTTGTGTATATGAATGAATATCTGTGTTTAATTTGAATGATAGTTCAGATTGCAATGATAATGAATATTAAAAAAAAAAAAAAAAATATATTATATTGATTGAATATAATAAGGTAACCTGAGTACATTAATTTTCTTAATTTATTTCTAAAGTTAGAATACGTTTTTAGTGTAGATGAATTCAATTTTCTTTTTTCTTCAAGTTATAAAGGTACATATTTTTCAGAAAAAGAAGAGGTCCGAGGCCCCAAATGTCAGGACCGAAAACCTTGAATTTTTTGTTTATTTGTCATCAGTACATATCTTTGATCCAAACTTCCGCACATTCGGACCTATCGAAAAAAAAAATTTTAAAATTATTTATAATAATTATGAATAACCTTTTTTCAGAAAAATACAATTTAAACACATGATATAGGGTTTCGGCCCCAATTCCTGGGACCCCGCACCTACTGTCTTCATCGCATTTAAGAGCCATTGTACTCATGACCAAAAAAAATCAAGGTCTTCCGTCCCGACATTTGGGGCGCCGGACCTCTTGTTTGTATCGTGCTTATGACCCATTGTACAAAAGACATGTTGAAGAAAAACAAAAAAAAATTTTTTTCAAGTGTTTTGTGAGCCGGTACCCGGACCTATATTTGCTGGAGGCTGCTCAATTTCTTGACTTGGCACTTTCAACCAGTCACCTTTAGAAGATGTAGTTTTGATGCTGTTGATTGGTAAAAACTTGCTACATGAATCCTGTATTACTACATATCCAGTCAAATGAAATGCAAACAAATTAAAATGCAGGCAAATCGCAAGAAAACAGGCTAATGATACTACGGGCAAATGAAACACAGGTTATGACACGCTCCCAAGTATTTTGGGTCAAAAGTATTTTTTTTTTTTAAATTAAAAAATTATAAACTTTTTAATATACGTACCTAAAACCGAATGTTATAAACGTAATGGGAGAATAAATACCTTACAACAAAATTTCTTAACTATGTACAAAATTTCATTTTATTTGGATTCAAAATCAAAAAACATTCTTAATTCAAATTGATTGTTACTCAACCATACAAAATCAAATTATATACATATATATTATTTATATGTATATATAAATTACTTTAGTATGCATAATAACGCAGTTGCGAAGAAAAAAATTATTTTTCGTATTTTGTTTTTAATTCCATTCTTAGCTTGCTTTGAATTTTGAAAATTTTAATTTTATAAGAATCATAATTTTTATCATTTCATTATTTCATTTCGATACTGTTAGCGACATCTGTGCTATTTTTGCTCCAATTCGACGTCTCTATTATAGTCTCTGGTAATAGTCTAATACAAATATACCAAGTATCAGATATAGAATATGAATAATAATGATGCTAAGTGCCTAAGTGATTATATACAATATTTCTGATTATATACAATATTTCGTTGCACTTACTAGGTATATTTTACTTTTGTGATGCTGACGCCCAGCATTTAAAAAAAAATTTCTTTGATTTTCATGCTGAACGTGTTTTGAACTAGATTCATCACTTATTGCACAATTTCAAAAAAACAATATTCATCAACTATTTCAACAGATCATCAAAAAAGGAAAAACATTATTATAATACAGAAAATAAGAATAACTACGGTATCTAATTATCTCAATGCTAAACAGTATATTTTTATACCAATTTTTTCTGATTCTTCAAAACCGTATACATAATAATATCTAAACTTTATGATCCATCCAAAAATAAAGTAAGTAGGTGGAACAAAAAGAAACAAAAATCACTTTTATTGTAAAAAAAAAAGATATAAACAAGACAATAACAAATTCTCTGGAATTAAATCAATCTAACTCAGACATGACGTACCATATATACACTGGAAAGTAAATCTGATAAATTCAAGAAAATCTACTGCAAAAAAAAAAGTAAATAAATAAAATAAAATTATAGAAACGTAATAAATTATATTTTTTGTATTTTATTTCTTTTTTTTTTTTTTTGGTATTTTTTATAACCGGAGTAACCGGATATTTTACCAATAAATTTAATAATATAATATTTTTTTTTTTTAGAATTTATTTTATTTTGTTTAAAGCATAACAAAAAAAAAAATATGAAAATTCAACAAAGCAAAAAATAGAAAAATTACTACAAAATAAAAATTATTTGTCCTACAATTTTATATTTTGAAGTTTTGTATTCCAAAAATCCTCTTTTATGTAATTATTTAAATTGAATGTTGTAAGTAGGAGAGATAGAGAGTTTGATAAAAATAAAGAAAATCTTATACAACTGTAAAATGGTAGCTTCCTTTTATTTAAATTTTATATTTTTTTTGATATTCAGTCTTATTTAATTTCATAATTGAATAAAATTTTTGTACTCGTATGTATGTTGTAGCTATATGATAATAGAATATAATTGCATAGTAATAATTGATATAATATTTAAAAATATTTAAATATATTTTTTATATAGTATATTATAATTTAAAAGGTAGAATAAAGTAAATATTTAATATAATATTTTAATTATTGTGAGTAGAATTGAACTTTTCATAATAATATGGAAAAAATTAAATAAAATATAATAATTGTAATATTGTCTTAAAACAAATAAATCTATATTATATATAAGTAAATAATCTATTATTTTGTATATTATGTGTAGCATCCTTATATACAACAAAAAATATTCTTAAGAAAATTTTCAAAACAAATATTTTTAACTATACATAAAATAATAATATAAAAAATATTCAATATCCATAAAATAACGAAAATTAGAAATTATATTTCAACGGTTGACAACCTCATTCTTAACAACTTGAAATCTTAAATAGAACTGAAATTTATTTTGTATCCAACTAGAAATTGTTAGAATATGAAATTTATATATAACTACCATTATTATATACATACCTATATATAGTTTATCAGTTAACATTGATGTCACAAAATTTTTTATAATCGTCTCATTCAGTTATCCTTAAAATAATATTCTGGTGAAAAACATGAAAATATAAACAACGAAAAACTTTTCTCAACTGAAATTAACTGGAAATGAAACAAAGGAAAGAAAAGTATAACAATTTTCGAAAATTACAGTATGTATTCAAGGAAAAGCAAAAAAAATGATTTCTTGTATGTACATTATAAAATTTCTGCAAAATTTCCAACTTAACGAAACTTAACGAAACTTGATTATTTTTGTGATTTTATTTTTAAATTTTAAATAATGTAATTTAATTTCTCTTTCATCATAATATTATTTATTTCGATAATACAATAGATATAATAATGTATCTGATAATCTGATTTTACTGTTATAAAACATCGAAAAACAAAAATGAAAATAATATTTTTGTAACCTTAAAATATATTTAAATAGGTGACCGCTTAACAGTTACATAAATATTATAATAATGAAAAAAAAAAAAAAAAAATGGAATAAAGGAATGAAAAAGTGAAAACAAAAATAACGGTCATTCTATTTGTTTTTGTATAATATTTTGATTTTCTTGTTTATAGTTTGTTTTTTTTTTTGTTTTATAATCAAGTTGTGTACATGACATATCCTTTTCATCCACGCATATAATTTTTATTATTGGAACGGATCAGGATCAATGAATATTATTATTATTATTTTGAAAGAAAATTTTCTACTTTAAGAACTAATGTTATTTGTATATATATATAATATATATATATGCATATATTTTCTGTACTTTATCATTATTCTATTTTATTTTTGTTTTTTGTAGTTTTTAATACAATCCTAGAAGAAAAATGAAAAGTTAAGAAAGGACATGCGTTCATTGTGTGTGTGTGTATATACTTTTTTTGTAGAGTCGAAGTAAAATTACATATTATAATTTTTTTTTGTTTTTGTTTTTTCAATTTTTTTTTTTCATTTTTGTCTTAACATAAAAATTATTGTATATTGTTTTGTTAGGACTTAAAACCATAATGGATTTATAGGATAAAAAGAAAAATATTGACGAGTTTAATAAGATTCAAAACATTTATTTTGTTGTTTTTTTTTGTGCTATTTTTCTTGATTATTGTTTTTGTTTTTTTTTCTATTCCGTTATGTATTTATATTAAACATAAAAAATTATATCACGATGTAAGATTTTGATATTTTTTAAGAATGTTTTACAATTACAATAATTTCTACTTGTAAATTAATTTTTTTTTTTTAATTTAATTTCGTTAAAATAAAATTTCACATTGTTAAAAAAGATTTAGGTATATTTTTTAATTCACAGTCTATACAACTTTGTATATTTCAAAGTTCAAATAATATTTTCACCAAAATTTTCATGTCCACTATCTAAATTTTAATCTCGTCAGGGTCATTCAATGATATTTAAGTTATATTTATACAAAAAAAAAAAAACAAAAAAAAAACAACATTTATGCTGGTTGAAATTTTATTCATAACAATTTTTTTGTTTCCTCTCTTTGCTTACTTTTATTTTCATTTGACGACTGGTATAATAAAAAGAAAAATGAAAAAAAAAAAAAAAAAATGCTAGAAGAAAAGCAGTTATCAAAACTTGTAAATAAATTTTCATAACCCAATTTTTTATATTACTTTTTATTTTGTATATTTTTAACATTTATTTTGTGTTTTTTTTTTTTTTTTTTTTTTTATTTATTATTTGTTATTTTCTGTTTTTATTTTGAATTTCATGAATATTTAAGTGGAAAACATAAGAAAAAGATTTTAAAGGGTTTTCTATTTTTCATATCGATTTTTCTACGTATTTGATTTTTATTTTACTTAAGAAGAAAAATATGTTAACTTTATTAATAAATGTTCTATTATTATTGAGTGTGTGTGTGTGTATTTGCTCTCTTGATATTAAGAATTTTTTTTAATAAAATATTATGAAAAATTCATATTTGAATGAATATTTTTCATTATAATTTTAAGAAAATTTAAAAATTATTATCTTCTTAAATTGATTGCATTGAAAAGAAGAAAAATTATTAAATTTTTAAGTGAAAGAACCTGGTAAATTAAAAAAGGTAAAGATTTTTTAATTTTATTTTTTTTACAATAAAATTGTCTAGCAGTGGTTGAATAAAATTGGTTATTAATTTAGTAGAAATAATATAAAACTCTGTGTAAGTAAAAAAAATATGAGTAAATAATTATGCTGTAGGCTGTAAGTGAAACATTTTAAAAATAATTATTAGAAACTCTAGGTACGTGTCAGTGATGTTTTATTATAGATATTAAAGATCATGATCGATTTCGGTTATTATATACAGTATTATTATTAACCTTGTTTTCATTTGTGTGCAAAATTTATCATCATTTAATGAGGTTAGTAGAATCCGACACAGTTAAATCATCCTTAGAAGACTGTAGTCGTGTTCATAGAAATTAATCAAATTTATTTTAACATTACTGTATTATAACTCATCATTACTCTCTTCTACTTCAAACAATTATTAATAAATTGATAAATAATATTTATGTATGAAATTTAATACACAAAGAAAAAAAAAAGAAAGTCCAGTCATGGAACTGGCGGTAGTAAGTGAAACAACATTTAAATGCAGATGATTGAGATTGAGATTGAGGCCTGAGCGTCGATTAAATTAGACAATTTTCATTATATTCTAAAAAAGATACAATATAGGCTTATGGTAACTGAAGTAGAAAACAAAAAATTTTGATTGGAATCTATGTAAATATCGTGTAAAAACCGTATTGTACATTGTTTTATAAACAATATCGAAAATATTTAAATATAATATATAATATACATGTTATATAACTATGCAATATAAAAAATTAAAATAAGTAATTTTCAATTCAATTTTTTAACTAAAACTTTAATTATTAACTAAGAAGAAAATTAAAAGTATTTTAAAAAATAAAATTTTGATAATCAATTACTTTTTTATTTCTAAAAATTATGACTTTTGCTAAATAGGTATGCATACATATTATTATGTAGGTACCAATATTTTTTTTTATATAACTAAAATTAAAACAATAAATTTTTAAATGACTTAGCTCAATAACCAAAACAAGCAAAATATCATTAGTTAAAAGAGGTAAAATTTACATTTACTTATCGTATACCAAATTTATTATGACAGAGAAAAGGTACAAAACAGATGTTTGCCTTTTGCTTTATACTGTGAAAAAATTTTGCGTTCCCATTATTCTGCTTTGGAATTGTTTTGCGTTTTCATTATTTATATGAGGCAAGGTGGCAAAAAATCTTTGTACAAATTAAGTTTGTTCCCTTACACGATGATTAATTCTGATCTTTTATTATTTCAATCTTTAGACGTTTTAAACATAATTATTTTCTTATATACCTATTAAAAATATTAAATTATAATTACATTACAATAATATAAAATATTATTAATATTTTTGTCCGTAATAATTTGGAGTTACAAACATTGTTATTTTTTATTAATTATATTAAATTATAGTAAACCTTAATATTTATTATATTGGTATACCATTATAAAATAATACTGAAGACAACATCTATTTACAAATCGCAGAATTTAAAGAATATTATAACGCTCTTTAAGATAGGCCTCCTAAAAATCTTATACATAGTTGATATAATTTAGAAAATAATATTGTTAAATATTTCAACGATATTTCAATTTTTGTCTAAAATTTTTTTTTCAAATCAAAATTATTAATCAACAAATTTTTTTTAAAATTATAAACTTTTTTTTTATTTAATTTCAGCCAACTTTTTCTGTTACTCTCTTTTGTTTACTAAATTTTTTCTTTTTCTTGCACGTTAAATTCTTATTATCGTCTATTTCTTACAATTTTACCAAATTTGCATATGTGTTTTATACTGCATAGTGCATATTCTAATTGTGATGAATATTCTTTGGTGAGAACTATGAGAAGAGAATAACTTCAAATATTGTTTTTTGTTTTGTTGTTAGTATTTTAATGAGAAAAAAAATTTATTTTTGTTTTATTTTATTCTGATCATTTTTTTTTTACTTATTATTCTTATTATTCTTTACTACGTGTATTGTCTGTATGTAGCATGTAGGTATCTAAAAAACAAAAGAAAAAAAGGGAAAAAAAATTTGTTTTTGTATCTATATTTAGAATGTATATGAATGTATAATATATTAATAACATTAGAGACTCACAATTTAGTGTGACGCGAGTTTATAACATTTTCTCTACCAAATCGATAAACGTCTTATAAGTAAGTTTCACTTACAAAAAATAATGTTTGAAAGTTTAACAATTTGTTTTTTCCAAAATGATTTTGAGCATCAAATTCAATACAAGAAACTTTGTATAATTTACAAAATCATGTCCAGTCTTTCAAAATATTGCCAAAACTCACATTAACACTCTTCAAGTTGCTCAAAATAAAATTTTGAAATTAATGTTCAACCTCCCTTTTTTATTCAACTTAAAAACTCCATTATAGACCAAATAAGAGCTTGATATCGCTATTAAAATCACAGAGAACCGAATCTTTTGTTACAAAATGCTCATACTCAGAAAATTCAATTATAAGGACATTATACCAATAAGTTCGTTTGTTTCATATAGTTTTTGTTAATATGGTATATTTAGACTAAGTAGGTTAGTTAATAGTTAGACAAGGTTAATTACTAATTAGGTATAAGTTTTAATAAAAATAAAATCAAATATAAGGTTTTTTCAAGTTTCCTTATGAACGCGTAAATATTAGTGAATTAAACAAAAAATAAAAAAAAAAAACAATAATGTAATGTATTATATTTAATTGTGTAGATTTAAGTAAGTATATCTGATATTTATTTATTTCGTTTAATTAAAATTTAACAGAATCAAAATTTTGAAAAACAATAAAAAGATTTTAAAAAACAATAAAAATTTACAAAAGTTAACTACCTAATGGTTAGAGGGGTTAGTGAGAAGGGTTCTGATTACAGAGGTATATAGTCGATTCCTTAACGCATCTTTCGAGAGTGATAAGTCTATCACGTTCTTATATTTGTTTCCTATTATCGTCATTCTGTGGATAGGCTTTTCTTCATCCACTTTAATTGAATCTTTGTAACCAAATCTTCAGCTATGCTCTACTAATGGGGTATGCAGGACGTTAATGATGATGATGAATCAATGTGATCTTGTCAGGACTGACAATACCGGCATCTAAAAATATTTTGTAAATTTGAAAATGCATCAATATCAGCATCGTAAAAGTGCAACATTGTAAAATGCAATATTAAAATGTTGTTGAAAGCATCAAGTTTTTTTTGCAACATTACTCTGTTTGTGATGCAATGCGCGAACTTGAGTAAACTTAGAATCATAGTATTTTTTGCTTTATTTCCTATTGTAATAAACAGCTGGTTGACATTTCAAGTTTTATTGGTCTTTTCATTCGTTCAATTCGCTTCAATTGCTTGAAATAGATTTTCTGGGAAAGTGGTAATTATTTGCAAATTATTTTTTTGTTTTAGGTATACTTTCTATTCATTTCATTATACGATTTCTTTTTAATTTCTTTCTTAACAAATTTTTATATTCTAGTGATTGTTTTACTTTGTGATAGAATTACTTATTGTATATCATCATTTATTCTGATGGTTCAAAATTTTCCGAAATATGTTCAAACCGATGTTAAATAATATTTTATTAAATTTGCAAAGCATCACTGTCACATTCTGATAAGTCTTAAAATGTATTAACTGTTTCATGAATTTTGTACTGATACAATAGTATTACCGCATCATCATGATTTGCAAGCTTGTATTTCTGAATTTACTTATTATTAAGCGCAATATGTATGTTGGTATATCATTAGGTTTATTTTCGATGTAGTCTTATTGTAAATATTTTGAAACAATTTTTTAATAACCTATAAATTTATATTCCAAAATTGTTTAATAGTAATTCAAAAATATTTATTTTCTAGTAATAACTATTTAGCCTCTTATTCTAGTTAATAAAACACAATTACAACTGTAGCCTAACGTATTGATATTTTCGCAATATTATTTAGGCATTTTAACATTTCGTATATTCTGTATTGCGAAATTACCATAGATGTAAGGCGAAAATTATTTAAAAATTAATTAACGAATTTTATGTACTATGTGTTGCAATTTGTGTTGCGTATTTGTTAACTGGTCCGAATATATTTCATATTCGTATACTATGCGTGTATATGCAATTTTTATACGCGGTTAGGCCCGGTTAAATTTTTGCTATTCATATAATATAAACAAATTTTTATTCTAAATTTAATTTTAATTTTAACGTACGTATACTATTTGTTTTTTTTTTTTAGCACCTACAAAATATATACATATATATTTAAATTGAATGATATCTAAAAATAAACAAATAATAATTATCATAACATTAAAATAATTTTATGAATTAATTTGAATGAATAAACTTTTAAAAAGATTTTATATTATTCAAAATCATTTCATACAAAACTCCATTTTATTAATTTTAAAATATTATTACTTCCTCAGAAAAAAAAAAGAAAAAAAATACACAATCATGAATTTGATCTATAAATATCAATTAAAATTTTATTGTTTAGAAAATAATTTCCTTTAAATTTCAATTTCCGGTATTAAATAAAAATTAATTATACGATCATAATAATTTTAATCACCTTTTTGGGTAATTTAAAATGTTAATTACAACAATGCTACTCAAATTTCAAATTACATATATAAGCTTTCAATATTAGATATTTAATTTTAATTTAATTGAATTCTTTTTTTTGAATTTAAATTTGGTAAAAAATAAAGGGAAGACAATTTAAAAAAAAAAATCTATTAAATTTTCTTTTCTATAACACTTTTTAATACTGCAGTGTTGTTGTTTTGATTTTATCGTACCTATATATTAATGATATCGATATACTTTACAAGTCCATTCGAACGTCGTCATCATCATCATCATCATACTATTAGATGTTCTCATTTTCAAGACGTTATACTTTTATTTGTTCATTGACAACATAACGAGAAAATAATTTTATAGTAAAAAAACAGTATTAAAAAAAGGACGAAATAAATTTTCAGTAGGGGTTTTAATATTTATTAAATTGTCCAAATAAGAACCGTTAATTTTGTAAAAAAAAATAGTTTACCCTATTTACGAGATATGTACTATATTTGTACAGTGATGTGTGATAATATAGCAAAAGGATTGAAAAAATAAATATAAATATTACTAGAATAATTGAATAATTTATTAAATCCATACGACCTCTATTCATAATGTAATCTCTAAACATAGTATAAATAGAAAATGTTATTGAGCGAAAAGAGAGTATAATGACAATGATATCACTTTAAGATTACCTTCATTAGATTATATAAACACCATATAGTAATATTAGTGAAAGAACAATAAATTTAATGTTTAATTATCTACTGTTATAGGATTGCTTCAAATAGTTCAAATAAGCTATGTAAGACCAAATTCAAATCAGATTCAAATAAGTTAAATAAAAACACTTCTACAACTGATTGACTCTATCTAATTTCCAGTGAATTTGTGACACAATTTGTGTCAGAAAAACAATATAAAAGCAAAAACTTTATATGAATCCAGAATCAAGTTAATTAAGACAGTTTCATTCCAATATTTTCAAATACATTTCAAATATTATACTTTTCTATTATTTGATTGCCCAGACAACTAAAATTAACTGTATTTTATAATATTTGATTGTCAGACAGAACAAAGCGGAGATAACAAAGAAATAAATTTTGACATAATAATAATTTCCCAATAAATATCCTTTTTTAATTTTTTTTTTTTTTTTTGTTTTTCCTTTTAATTTATTTTTCATTAACAAAAATTTCAATATTATTTTTTACCTTTATAAAATGAAATTTCATGTCCGGATCTAAAAATTTTGATTTTACTATGATTGTAGAGTTGTAATTGTTGTTTATTTCAATTTTTTGTTTTATTTATGGGTTTTACATTCAGGTCAGACAGACTATATTAATAAATAGTGTTGTAAAAGAGAATAGAAAGAGAAAGAAGAATTTATTTTATATTGTTTTGTGAAATTGGGTTGATAGATATTTAATTTTAATTTAACTTAATAGAAAGGATAATGACTATAATTTGAAAATTGATATAGATTTTAAAACAATGTAAAAAAATTGATTTTTTATTATTTTCTTTTTGTTTTATTTTTTTTTTTTTATTTTAAAATTTTAAAAATTTAAAATGATTTGAACGAAATTTAGAAGGAGTAGTGAATAAAATTATAAAATGTGTCATTATAAGTTGATTAGTTTCGTGTAAATGATTATAACTATCATTGGAAAAATATAAATATTTGGATTACCTTTGCGGTTTCTGGGGTAACAAATTTTAAATTTTATTTATTTACTGAATATTATATTATACTCTAACTATACCAAATTTTTCATTAATATGAAAATAGAGTTACAACAATAATATTTTAAGTTATTAAAAGAAAATTGTTTGAAATGGGTTGGTTAATTAGTCCAACGTCTTAAATGTATCTTAAAAATATAGTAATTTTATAGAAATACAGAAATTTGAATTTCTGTCTAGACACATAGCCAAGTTATGATAAACATCAAATACACATTAAGATTTTTGTAAAAAGTAAGTAGATAAAATACACAATGGAAGAGCAGTATCATAAGAGCGCTTCTATGTTTATTTATTTATTTATTTCATTTCTCAAAAAGAGCTGTGCAGCTCGTATAGAGTATATATACATGTATGTGATTTAACATATCAAAAATAAAAGTATTCAAAGGTATTCAGTGCAACATAATTATAATTTAACAATTTAATATAATAAGAAAATATAAATGATTTTTTTTTCTTTTTTTTTTTTTAACAATTCAAATATAATTCAATAAAAATTCTAATTTTAATAATTGGACAAATACATTATTTTACAAGTTTTTTTGAATTTCTTACTGGACATATTTTTTACACTCAATGGCAAATTATTATATAACATTATTGCTGTATTCACTATAGATTCTATACCATTCAAATTAGCACCTGCATTTTGTATCGTAAATTATTATTGCTTCTGGTGTAGTGTTCATGTACGTCATTATTTAACACCAAATTGGTGTTTGTTTTTATTAAGTTATTCCTCATATTATGTATTTGATTCATTTGTATTACTTCTTTATAGTGTATTAATTTTAGTATTTTATATTTTTTTATGAATATAATCAGTTGAGGTTCTGTGGCGCAGTTGAAATAAGTTTTTTATTGCCTTATTTTGAATTTTTTGAAGGCTGTAGATATTTTTCATAAATGTGTTACCCCAAATTGCTATTCCATACGTGTAATAGTGCTATGGAATAGACTATAGTAGGTAGAAATTTTTATTCTTTCTGGAAGCCGTTTCCCAATTTTCCTAAATAATCCAGCTATTCGTCTGGTCTTCAGAATTAATTCATTAACCTGTTTATTCCAGTTTAAATCTGCATCAACCCAAATACCTAAATATTTATATTCATACACTCTATTTATGATTATTTGTTATATGTTATAATGATATTTTGTTTTATTAACATTTACCGTGAGCTTGTGTAAGGACATCCATTTGTGTATGATTTGCATGTCTTGATTTATTCTTTCTTCCATTTCGTTAACATTATTTTCAGTGTACACAACAACTAAATCGTCAGCAAACAAGAACGGTTTTCCCAACAGATTCAGATTTGAAAATCCGCTTATATAGCATGAAAATAGTGCTGGACCTAAGGAGCTCCCTTGTATAACACCATAGTCAACATATTTATACTGACTTGTCACTTCTTCACATTCTGTATACTGTTGTCTTTCATGGAAATAGCTTTCAAACCATTGATATTCTTTGCCTTTTATCCCGCATTCAAATAAAATTCTAAGCATAATCTTGCGATCCAATGAGTCAAAAGCTTTGGCCAGATCAAAGAATACGAGACATACTTTTTTAGATTTACTTACTGAATTCTGTATATACGATATAACATCAAATAAAGCAGCGTATGGTGTTAGAGTTTTTTGTAAATCCATATTCCACATTGTTGACCAAATTATTTTCTAGTAGATATTGTGTTATTTGATTATTGACAAAAGTTTCCATTATTTTACTGAACACAGTAGATATTGAGATCGGTCTAAAGTTGTTAAAATCATTCTTATCGCCAGATCTTTTTATAAATTTGTATTACTTTGTTAATTTTTAGTAAATTTGGTACATGACTTTGTAGTAGAGATGCATTTATTAATGATGTTATTGGTTGTGCTAATACATTTTTAAATTTTTTTATTATTGATGTTTTAATATAATCTATTCCTGAACTATTAGTGCTGGCACGACTGTCTATGATATGCTGTATTTCCACTACATTGGTGTAGCTAAACTTAAATATACTAGTTGTTCTAGGTACTGGCATATAAAATGAGTCGAAATTTTTCGCCATATTTCTTCCAATATTACTGTAAAACTCGTTGAATTCATTGATTTTAGTGCGTTTTTCATTTAGTGATTGACGTTCATTAAAGAACTCATTATTTCTATAGTTGCTTAGTCCATCTGTTGCTATTCCTTTGACGTAGTTCCATATTTTTTGTTGGTTATTTAGACATTTGTCAAATTTCTGGGTGTCGTATATTCTTTGTTTTCTCCTTTTTGTAGTACATAGTTAGTTTATTTAGCCAGTAATGGTATTTTTCTTTTAAATGCATGTTGTTTACATCTAATAAATGTTTGCTATGCCAATAATTTTTTATCTTAATTAGTTGTATGCATTCATCGTCTATTCACGGTTTGCTGTATTTTACATATTTTTTGTATTTTTTGTTTGTAGTTGACATAGTTATACATTTTTGTATCGTGTTTACTAGATTATTGCAAATTATCTCGGCAACACTTGAAGATGTGTCGATGTTGCAGTTTGACAATTTATTTATTACTTCATTGTCATTTGTTTTTGAAATGTTATATTGACAGAAGTTTTTATTTACAAAACTATTTTCTTCAGTTATTTCCAACAATAAAATATTATGGTCCGTATAGTCAGCACGTAAGTGTGTTATATTAATTTTGTTATTAATTTTATTTTTTAGGATATGATCGATACAAGTGTTTGTTGCTGCTCTGGTGGTTGTTGTATCACAAAAATAGAACCCATTAGATTCAACAACTTCATAGAGTATTGGTATTTAACCAATCAAATCAACTACTATATACCAGCTTCAATAAAATAATTCATTATAATAGATTGAAACGTAATAAGCAATCGGGACTGTAAACAAGATTATATTCAAAACCTATAACTCATCAACCGAGTAATTTAATACTTAATAATTAAGAACCGATCTATCTAAAAAACCTATTTATCTATATCTCAATTCTAAATCAGGGAAAAAAATAGTTAATGAATATAATATTTTTATACATATACCTAAATTTGCTTAATATAAGTAAAAATTTTATATTTAAATGAAAAATTAAATAAAATTGCAGACTATACAGACTCATAACATTAACCCCTATTTAATAAAATATTAAGAAAAAATAAACAAGTTGGTAGAAATAGTTTTGGCAGAAACCGATCGTTATATCCTATATTCACACTACGAGTGTATAACATGTTATAGAGCTTGGATAACTCATCTCAGTTTTTCTGGAATTGATACCTGGATTCATCAATAAACTGGTCAAAGATGAAAAAAATCATCTCAAGGTGAAGACTATCTTCACACATCTTTAAATCTCTTAAAATGGATAATTACAGTTTACGTGAAGATTAGTAATGATAACTTGTATACCCTGACATATTTGTAGACTTATACCTCGTTTTCATAAATACAAACCTGCAGTCAATCTGCATATTCTGAATTTATGAACACATTTGTCAGATTTTCTGAATGCTGTTCATAACTGCAGACTCAAAGCCTACTGGGCGTCAACTTGGCAGAATAAATTTTTGGTATGCATAAATTTTTTTGAACTAGTTTTCTTTATTGTTTTTAGTATTTTAGTTTTTGTTTTGTTATTTAAAAAAAAAATGTTATTTTCAAAATGTCAGTATTAATGAACAGAAACTTTGCAGAATTGTCAAGTAAAGGTAAAATATAGGTAGAATTTGTATTCATTATTGCAAAGTATGGCAAACTTGTTGTCAGCTTGCAGCATTTATGAATACACCCAAACTTACTAATTCAAATGTGTAAAACTATATCTATTTGTACAGTATAACTTCACTTTCATAATAGTTTCATTTTATTTTTAGTGATAAACAAAATTGTCAACTATTTTTTAACATTATTATTATTTATACTAATGATTCAAATGTTCTAAATAATTTGTGTAGAGCTCAAAAGAGCTCAAAAAATTAATCTATACACTTATTATCATCATGTGCACTTCATGTTTCCTGTATTCTCTGTATTCACTAAATGATATTATTTATCTATGTGTGTATGTATAATAATTTGTTAAAACAAAATCCAGCGTTTTTTAACCCTATTAAAATTTTTTGTTTGGTGTTATCTGCGTATTTGTGTTTAAAGACCGTTTAAAAACCGTTTAAAGACCGTTTAAAGGCCGTTTAAAGGCAAAAAAACTTTGTTGCATTATCTTTTCTGCGAAAACAGAAAATCGTCTCCACAAAATGTGTTTATTGGTAAGAGGGTATGAAAAGTATGTTTCAGCTGTCAATATAAATACTCATGTAGGTCTATTATCATGAAGAACTTAAAAACTATACAAAAAAAAAGTGTTTAATAATGTTTGGGTAGACCTGTAGTGTTTGGGTGAATGACTCAAAAAACAAAAAAAAACAATTAAAAATGTCAAAGACAAAGGAAATCAAAAAAGGAAAACGTTATTTGAAAGAAAATACATGGTATATGAAAAAATAAAGCTCTTATTAGTTTTCATTTGACGTTTAAATGTATGTAACTGTTAGCAGAACTAAATAAAATGAACATGAACAGAACTTTATTAACATGTTTGTCATTACAATAATTTGACATTTATAAACAGTGTTAGGACTGTATTAGTATTACGTAGTAGAAGTTTGCTCATATTTCAACAGTAAATATTTTTTTGCTTTTTAATAGAAAAATTAAAATTTTATTTTAGTCCTTTTTTAAAGATAAATAAACAAATTATTGGATTATTTTTTCTGGTAGAGTTGTTAAAAAAGTAAAACTATATTGGCAAAAATTGAACTAATTTTCAAAGACAATCCTTTAATTTTTTGTTTTTTCCCGGACATGTTATGTTATACTTATATTTTATAACCCCTTGTATAACATTATTAATATTGCTGTTAATATGTTATAGAGCGTATTGTGAACAGCATATAAATGAAGCTGTCAAGTATAACATATTTCTCGAAACAACGCGAAAACAACACGAAAAATTTAAAGCCTTTGAAAATTAGTTCAATTCGATTATAGTGTTGTTGTTTTAACAACTCTAGCCGAAAAAAATATTGTCAGTGCTATATTGATGTGAAATAATTTGTTTATTTGTCTTTTATAAATAAAAAAAAGATAAAAATAAAATGTTAAATTTTCTATTATTAATCTTTTTTCAGCTGGAAACGTACACCTGTAACTTTTGCGCTATACTTTGTGAATATTTTCGATGCAAATTGACTTAGAGACTTGAATCTTTGTGAGAATTAATTTTTCATCAAAATTTATATTTTAAAGCTTTTTTGAAGTAAAAAGAATAATTGGGGGGTGAATAAACCAGTCATTTTTGTTTTGTCTACGTGGTCAGCTGGAAAGATGTACAGGCGTATCTACAATGCATTTTATATGATTATAGGTACAGATCCTATGTACTTATAATCCATTTATATTTTTATATCACAGAAATAATTTATTATATCAATTTTTTTTTATATACACTTTTTTGTATACACATTTACATAAAGCTTATATAATAAATAAGAGTACTTGGGTACCCAAAGGACAGTTCATCATCAAAATATGAAATAAGAATAGTTCGGTACCAAATGATAATTTTGTTATAGAAATGAAATCAAATTGTTTTGGACCTGAAACGTACATCATAGTCAGTACAGGAAAAAATTTAAAATTCTAACGGTACTTGGGTACCCAGAAGATGTCTTATCATTCAAATATAAAATAATAATAGTTCGGTAGCTAATGATAATTTCGTTATAGAAATGAAATAAAATTTTTCTGGATCTGAAACGTAAATCATCTTCTGTAGGTACATGAAAGAAATAAAAATTCTAACGGAATTTGGGTGCCCAGAAGATGTCTTATCATCAAAATATAAAATAAGAGTAATTCGCTACTTAAAACTGCATGTTAAAATTTTATAAAAATGAAGATATATTTTGTACCGTGTTTTCTGAAAACTTTTTTTTTTTGTTTTTTTTTATTTTTTTGAATTTTTTTTCGTAAATTTTCATGAAAAAAAAAAATTAATGAAAAAACCGGCAATGTAATGTATTTTGAACACTTTTGCTTTAATTTGAAGAAGTTAATTAATATTTACAATAAAATATATAAAATTTTTAACAACAGATTTTTTAATGAAAAAAACACATTTTTTGCATATTTCATGTTCTTATGACAAACCATATAATTGACTTTCTTTGCTACCTGAGCGATAAATAAAGTTTTAAAGTTGTCCATCTGGTTACTAAGCTTCATAGTATGATCAAATACCTTTCTAAAACAATGTGTTTTTTTTTATAATATTTTTGAAATAGGTGCACTTTTGCTGTTTCAAGTCCGAACTTCATACTAAATACTTCGTCACAAACAGAAAAATGTTTAATAGACATTCTTTTACCTAAAATAGCGTTACCTAAACAAAAAATATTTTATAGAATAGATTCCCACAAGTAATACAATTAAATTTAAGAGTAGAAGTAGAACAAATACAAAAATAATCACAATAATATTACAAAAATAGTAAAAATCATAGTAAAACCCATACAAATTGTTTGATGGTCCAGCTGAAGTAAGGGTAAGGGAAAAGCCAGCTGAATAAAGTTTAAGCAACAAAAAAAAAATATTTAAAAAATGTACATAGATTTAAAAGTCAAATGAAAACTAGTTATCTGTAGTGTGAACGTCATTATACGTAACATGTTATACACTTGTAGTGTGAACAGCATAAGCATACATACATAGAAAAGTTTTAGTTATAACACCCTGCATGACTAGATAATCGCCGATAACATTTTATAGAGCGTAGTGTGAATATAATGTTACATTGTTAGACAGTTTTTAGTGTTACATTACTATATCATATTGGACGCCATCACAAAAACCCATTAATTATATTAATATGAAATAATCTTATAGATCTAATCAATTTTACAGTATACATACTTGCTCATTACAATGTACATAATTACATATGTCAAATTTTGAAATTTTGATAAATACATAAATTAAATAATACAAAATCAACAAAAAAAAAAAAAACAATTTTTTAATTTTGTAAATTAAATTGGAATATAATTTATTCAAAATATCTACCATTGATTCAATAATATAAACATAAATTTTTGTTTTTGTTTTTTGTTTCAAAAGCTACAAAATACCAAGTTCAAAGAATTTAATTTTTTTTTTTAACAAAAATTTTCATTCAAGGACAGTATAAGATTATTAACTTGGAATATGGTTTTAATGAAAAATTGTTGAAATATAAACAATAGCTTGCTAATATAGCTGGTAGGTACCCTGGTACCAAACAAAAAATACAAAAAAAAAAAAATGTTGAATTACTCAAATGTTTTTTTTTTTTTTTTTTTTTTATTTTAATTTTTTGATTGATGTTTTGATAACTTTTCAATGATTTATTTGAAAAGTTGTTATTTTGTTAAACGCATGGACGTAACTTATATCAGAGACTGCATTATTAATGTTGATATTATGTTCACTCGAGCATTTTGTAAATTATATTTAAAATCAAAATTTTTCGAAATTGTTGAATATTGGATTGTTACCCGTATCCTGTTCTAAAGTTTTTTTTTTTATATTATTAATATTGTTCTTTTTTTTTTTGTTCTGATTCTTTTGAAATTAAATCTATTTTGATGAATGCTCTTGACATGTCTTCAATTTAAACTTTGTTTTCAAATAAATACAAAAATCAATAGATTTTTCGTTTTTTGTTTTATTTTATTTAATTTACTTAGAATTTTTTTTTTATTAATAACAATAATTGAAAAAAAAAAAATTGTTAACCCATGAATTGTAAAAAAGAATTTCAAGTGGTCACTAAAATAAATTGATTTATTCGTTCTTCGATTTCTTCAAAATGAGAATATTAAATATTGAATGCTCTGATATTTATTTTGGATATTTGTTAGAGAGAGATAGAAATTTAATATAGCAATTTGATTTTAACTTATACAGATTTTCGTAAAAATTTCATCATTTCATCTTGCTTTGATTAAATTGAGAGAATTTTGTTTTATTAATTTTATTTATTAGAAATATAACTTGATTTTAAAACTGATAAGGATTTTCTAAGGATTCAATTTAATTAAATTATTATTTTTTTATTGCTATGATTTTTAAGATTTTAAGAAATTTAAAATGATTTTTGTTTTCCCATAATTCATAAATAAAAATCACTTCAAAACAATAAGAAAAAATAATAACAAAATATAAAAATGGAGGTAAATCCTTAAAAAAGGATATTATAAGAAAACACCATAACAAATTACAATGATAAAATCTAAAAAATTGAAATGAAAATGTAAATATCATTATTTCTGTATAAATATTTACTTTTAAGTATATAATATACTAACAAATATAATTATATAGTAAAATATAAGGAAAATAATAAATAATCCATTTAAACTGGAAATATTGTAGCTTAATTCCTATACAATTTCATTAAAATAACGGTTTATATTACGAGTTATATAAACGTATCAAAACAATTATATACAGTTTGAAGTATCTATTGGGGTTCATTTATAAAATAAACAAAAAAATCTTTTAATATTAATTATATGTTGGTATATAATATTGGGTTGCCCTTGAGACTAGAAAATAATACCAAGGTATATTCTGTAAATGTTGTTTTCATTTTATTCCTTTTTTAATTTATATAATTCAAAAAAAAAATTAATATTTTCTAAAATTTGTTGGTTGCTAATAAATTAGGTAAATAATGGTTTTTTTAATTCTAGGTATTAACAAAAGGTCGATCGAGCAATTATAAAAAAAAGTATTATATTTTTTCTGAAGGTCAACCAACTATTTAAGAATATGAAAATTATTAAATTTTAAATAAATTCCTACGTTAATCCTTATAATAATAATTTTCTTAAAGGATTTGTGTAAGAAACTATATTTATTTAAGGATATATATATTATGTAAGGATGAACGAAAAGAAGACTGTAAGGCTGGGTAAGATACAGTAAAACTGATGAATTTTGTAGAACAGTCATTTTGTAGAGTTCTGTAATTGAATTATTTTGATGTGTTCATTATCCAACTGAATTAGCCTTTTGTCAAATTTTCAATCCATTTCAATTCTAGTCGAAATTATAGCCTTTTACATGTATATTTTAAATTTATTAATTGTTAAAATAACAAAATGGAAATGAAAATTTTTTTAATCTATAAATGATCACCAAATTATAGTAAATGACCTAAGCTCACAAAATCCACTTTTAAATATCTTTTAAATTTACCAGAAAGTCTTTAAATGATGGAATAAAAGTCGAGTTTCCTTTCACTAATCATTTGTATTTATTTTGCAAATATCGATATTTCGGAAGCAACTTACTTGCTTCATTAGTGCTTGCGACTAATTAATATTTACACTAATACTTACATATATTTATATAATTTGCACTCTTAATATAATATGTTCTTTTTGTTAACAATAGTAATTCCTTAATAATGCTACCTAATCTACAATGTTTTGTTTTTGTTTTTTTTTTTTTTTTTGTATAATTATTGTTTATTAAATTTAAACTATAGTCTATAATTAATTACGTAATAACCCTTATGCTAGTATTTATGATCTTAATTCTACTTGAACCTAATTTTTAATTTTAAAGTAATCTAAATAATGGTAAGAATACATCATTATTAAGTCTGTTGTTAACGGGCTCTCTAGATATGGCCAGACTTTTATACCAGATATTCTTATCGTCAAACACCAGAACTTATTTTTTTTTTCAATGGTAAACTTAAATTTTATTGCTCTGAAATATGATTTAAAATATTTCAATCAATGTAGCTCGACATTTTATTATAAAATGATTTCGTTACATGAAATGTAACAAAAACAAAAACTTTAACAAAAACACACGAGCTACATTACGCATACTTCAATAGAGATTCGTGTGACCAGAGGTATGCTACAATGTTTGAATAGTGACCAGAATGCACCGATGCCATATCAATGCGTTAAAATGAACCCACACACAGAATCACCTTTACATCCAGGTTCTTCCAGTCGGTAATATACAATCCAAAGTTCAAAAAACGTTTAATACTATTTCGGACTATTGCAAAATTAATGAGGATATAAGAAGAATATTACTCTGCTCTACAAAATAACCACAAGTAAGCATACTGGGTCCCATACTATATTTACTAGTGATATTTCAGAGATAGAAAATGCGACGGTAGCTACTTTTGTAGATGACACGGCTTTCTTAGCAGTCGGTAAAAATATAAATGAAGCTACAAATAAATTGCAACAAGCCAATAATAAAATCTCAATTTGGTGCGAAAGGTAGAGAATTAAACTGAATGAAGCAAAATCCACGCACGTTGACTTTACAAAAAAAAAAACTTCAGCCACACATTCCAGTAAGATTAAACAATGTCATCATACCATATCAAAATTTTGCAAAATATCTTGATAAGACGCTTGACTCAAAACTCAGATGGAAAGAACAAGTTAAGAAAAAAAAACTAAAACTGGATTTAACATATAAACAGTTGTATTGGCTAATTGGGCGAACATCTACGCTTTTGACGTATAACCAAGTTTTGATCTACAATCAGATTTGAAAGCTAGTCTGGGCATACGGTATTCAAATATGAAATTGTGCTACCCAAACGTTCCAAAACAAAGTATTGCGAAATATTGTCAATGCCCCATGGTTTGTTCGCAATACTGATATTCATAGGGATCTAGGGTTCATAAAAGTCGTCTCTCTCAACGTGTCAATGTTGAAGTTTTACGTTTAGCTGACTGTCAAAATTTTGTTAGAAGACTTAAACGGACGAAACCGTTCGAACTGTGTTAGGATAAAATCCTAATTGAATTTTGTTTGATTAAATATATCTGAATTAATAGAGCCAAAATTGTATTAATGGTTAGTCTTAAAGACTAGTTTTAACAAAAGAATGGGAGTTTTTAGTTCGTCAAAGTCGGCACAGTCCTTCACTTCGTCCTTCCTCGGTTCAAGAACAGAAGTTGAAGAATCTTTTGATGATTTTCTTCTATCTGAAAAAATAAAAAAAGCTGCAAGATGGATACTAAAAATGAACTTTAACGAAACCGTGCTATTCCGAAACACAGTGTACAAAACCAGTTTAAACATAAAAAAAAAATTTCCGCTCACCGCTTGTAAACAAAAAATTTCTTCACCGTAATCTGAATTATTCCGAGCATATAAAATATACAACCTCTAAAGTTAATAAGTATTGGTTATAACTTCATGATGACCAACAAAATTATTTTGCAACAAAAACGTAAGTAATAGACTCAAATGTTATCAGACATTAATAAGGCCAACACTTGTATATGGTATACCCATATGGTACAACATCAGTGCAAGCTTAATGGAAAAACTAGGCAAATTTAAAAGATAGTGTATAAGAGGTATGTACTCAATATTTATAGAAAGCCTGATTCCAACTACAAGCATTACTATTTTAATAGAAATAATTGAACAAGGAAGTAAAACATAATTAGATAAAATTGATTCCAAAACATTATAATAGCACTAAACACCCCAGAAAATAGTAACATTACATATATTCTATCATAATAAGGAGTACATTAAAAACACTATGCTCACAGGTTTTATAGTCCCTGATCACTTTATTTTTTTGGGTAAAAATGGTTATATTCAAAACCAAAATCATGTCCCTAGACTATATCACTATAGTATAGATGGGCTAGATGTAAAACTATAGTGTATAACCTGGGCTACATTAATGGAGAAAATTTGATATATGACAATATGTCTATACCGGACAAAGATAAGTTTATAAAAAGATACTATTGATAGTTCGAAATACATATTTCATATTTTCATACATATTTCTTTCTCGTTTTAACTAGGGCAGGCAGTTTTAGTTAGGTTAGTACATTTAGCTATTTTTATTTACCCATATTTTTTCTAATACATTTATATAAGAATTCAAGTAAATTTAAACTAACTAATAACAATAATAATAATAGTTATATAACATAAATTAACATAAAAATAACACTATTGCTTTACATTTTAATAAGAATATGACAAAAGCTATTTTTTGTAAACTTTATCTAGACTAAGTAACTATAAGATTGAACAATGGGTAAAATAAAGTTTGAAAAAACAAAAATCTTCTGATCATCAGAAGAGTAATGATTTTGTAACAACCGAAATCGATCAAAGTATATTTTTTTTATGGTATTAGTTAAATTTTAGTAAAACATAGGTACTAAGAGTTTCTAGATTTTATTATTCAACATTATTACACCTAGAGACTACAACATACTTCATAAAGTATATCTAAAATTTAACACTATTGAATACCTTGTTAACCCATTCTAATGTATTCTATGCATTCTAATGGTATCATATGGTATAAGCTATATAGCCTCTCTCAAAAATATGATTTCTCATGATTCTCAGAGCGAATTCAAAAGTATCGTTAAGAATTAATTTTTGGAATATTTTTTCTTCAATTTAATGTGTGTAATTTAATTAGTCAGTAGCATTTTATCTGCTTTAGTGATATCAAGTTTATGACTGGCTGAAATATAAAATCATACGAAATAAATATAAAAACAAGCTAAATCAGACTAAAAATAAATTTATAAGTAATAAAATTCTCAAGAGCAAGGACCAATCGAAAATGTGGAAAACGATAAAAACGCTAGTACTAAAAGAAAAAAAAAATAACATTATCGAAGTCAAGTTTAATGGTTTGATTTATAAAAACAGTATGGATATAGCAACAAATTTTAATACATACTTTGTAAATAGTGTAGTAGAAATTAATAATAGTATTGCAAACATACCTTACCAAAATTTAATATTAAGAAATAATACAAATCAGTTTAATTTTAAAATAATGGAGGAAGATGATTTAAAAAGTATTTTAAAAAAAATAAATAATAAAAAGGACTTTAATCATGTAAACTGTAAAATGTTATTGGATGTTTTTGACTTAATAACACATAATTTGATTGAAGTTATAAATGGCTCGTTACATATGGGAATTTATCCAGAAGCATGGAAGGAAACAGTAGTAAAACCAATAGAAAAAGTAAATAACACAAAAATTTGCAGTGAATTCCGTCCAATTAATATGACAAGCATAGAGTCAAAAATTATTGAGAAGTTTGTATAATATATTCAACTTGAAAGGTATTTGAATGAGAACAATTTAATATCTAAATTTCAATCAGGTTTTAGGAAAAACCACAGCTGTGAAGCAGTTCTGAATCTGATTGTAGCAAATTGGAAACAGCTTGTAGACGAAAAACAAACGATAGTAGCGGTCTTCCTTGACTTAAAAAGAGCATTTGAAACAGTACACAGGAATATTCTATTATCGAAATTAGAAGCAATAGGCGTTGAAAATATAGAACTTAATTGGTTTAAGTCATATTTAAGTAATAGAAGTCAAAAAACTAAAGTCAACGGTGTAGTCTTACAGGCAATTGAAGTTTTGTTGGGCATTTCACAAGGATCTGTATTAGGGGTGTTATTGTTTCTGTTATACATAAATGATATGGAGATAGCTGTAATTTTTGCGCAACTGATCCTGTTTGCGGACGATGCACTTCTATATGTTTCAGAAAAATCAGCTGATGATTGCATAGAGAAAATAAATAATTATTTGGAAAGAGTCAACAAGTGGCTAAGAATGAATAAATTAAAGCTAAATTTAGATAAAACAAAGTTTATGATAATTAATGGTGGTTCAAAATACCAAGTAAAAATCGATGATGAACCTGTTGAAAAAATAAGCGAAATTAAGTACTTAGGGTTAATACTAGATGAGCAATTAAAATTTCATAAGCATCTTGATTATACATGCAAAAAAAATCTCGAAAAAAACATACTTCTTCAACAAAATCAGAGATAAAATGTCTCAAAAATGTGCAATATCAGTATACAATGCAATTATTAAGCCTAATTTTGAACTATATTCGAGTTTAACAGCATTTTTAAATAATGAACAAATAAGTCGGTTGCAAAAGCTACAAAATAAAAATATGAGAAGTATTTTGAAATGTAATAGATTAACACATATAGACAATATGTTGAAATCATTAAATTGGCTGAATATTAAACAAAGATTAATATTTCTGTGGTCAAAATCAATAACCGCTTAGGTCGAAAATCACTGTTTCGTGTAATTGCAATTTGAAAAATTTGTAAAATTTAAACATGTTTCTAAAAAAAATTTGGACAGTTATTAAATAAAGACTTTTATCAAAAGAAAGGTTTTTTAAAGATAAATAAGTTTATGTAGGTTTAAAATTAAAAGGGATAATATTAAAGAAAATTATTAAAGAAAAAAGGCTATAAGCGGTTATAAAAAAACAACAAAATTTTATTTAACATTCTAAAGTCGATATAAGTCTTTATTACATATATAATAATTTCGTTTTCTCAGTATTAAATTAAGTTTATTAGCTTATTTTGACATAAGTTTCCAAAAGGCAGTACTTTTAAAATACAATAAGTGCTTAACTCTAAATACGTTTTCATAAAATATTATTTTCGAAAAGCAATAAGCGCTTAATTCGATATAAGTTTTTGTTGAAGTTCATATATATGGTGAATATATGTTATTATAAGCGATATGCAATAACCACATAGGTCGATATAAACTTAGATTGTATAAAAAAAAAAGTCTCTATTCTAATTCTTAAGTCATTTTACGCTTTTATTGTATGTGTAAATTGCTATATTAATGACTTAAGCGATTATGTTTTCTTAAATAACTTGGAGTCTAATAGAAGTTAATACTACAATTTTTGTGAGTATATGAAAGGCAATAAGACGAACATAATGATGTTAATAACTCAATTCTTTCTTATCTCGACATAAGCGGTTATTGATTTCGACCACAGATTTAATACACTTGTGCTCATCTTCAAAATTAACCACAATATGATGCCGAACTATTTATCATACAAATTAACATATGTAGGTGATGTTCAACATTATAGTTTAAGAAACATCTTCAACTTTAGATTACAGTTTTTTAGAACGGATCTGGCTCAAAAGAATTTAATGTATGAAGGGTTAAAGCTATTTAACAATTTACCTCCGGAAATAAGAACTGAAACTAGTATTGAAATGTATAAAAAAAAACTTATTAAAAATATAAAAACATCTTGTTTATTAAATTAAAATGAATGTAAAAAAATATTGTAAGTAGTATTGTAATAGTTTATATATTTACATGTATCAAACTATATAAATTAATAAATCTAAATCTAAATCTAAGTTAAAAACTAGTGTTTTTTTATGTGTTTAAATGGGCCCTAGGAAATCGTAAGTATTATTTTTAGCATATCTTTTGTAAGAAATTCTAATTAAATAACAAGTATATTAAAAGTACACACTTTATTCTATATTTTAACATACTCCGTTAATCAAATTATTGCATTTCATATTTAAAAAAAGTGATCCCATATGGTACCGTAGCATTAATACGATACAAATATATGATTAGTTTATTATGTGCATTTTTATGTCAATCCATAAAATATTTTTTGTTTTTTCGTGAATAGTTTTTGGTGTACATAAATTTGTAGTATGAAACTCCATGAAGTGGCTGATTATTTGAAATCATTAATCGATAAAGAAAAATCAATTAGGAAAGCCAATTGCAATTTATCTACAACCACCATATATAGCATATGACTCAGCTGAAGACGATTTCGATGACAGCGAAGGCGGTAAAATCACAAACTTGCATCATAATTAACTACATCAAATAGCTGGAACAGTTAACGGTAATGAAATAGATGAACTTGAAATTGAAAATTTCTCTGAAATCGGTCAAATCGTAGACCGTAATCGGTCAAATCGTAATGTTCCAACATCAGTACCAAATTTGAAAGATAAATTTGAATAGTCAAAACCTAAATTCTATATTTCAAAATCATTATTTCCAGATTCAACTTATTTAGATTGTTCAGCAGAAACGGCACGAACTATTTGAAAGATTCTTTGATGAAGAATTATTACAAATGATTTGCAACGAAACCAATAAGTTTAGTTTAAGTTTAGTTTTTAAAATTCATTTATTTATTATACCGTTTTACATATTAACGTTTAGTGGATTTTTTTCCCTGAAGCCAAATTGGACATTACTGAAGAAACTTGTTTTACCAAGGAATTTCAGTATTCTATATTTCATAGCCTTTTCAAAAACTTTTGAAATGGACGACAATAAAGATATAGCTCTGTAGTTGTTCGGATCAGTTGAAATCCCCTTTTTGAAACTAGGAATAACTTCTGCCATTTTTAAATCATTTGGAAAAATCCCATTATAGACACTAGTATTAAAAATATAACATAAAACATCAACAACATTCAAAGAAACCTTCTTAAGAAGATTACTGGAAAGTGATTCATTTGGCCTAGAATTAGAATTTTTTAGACCGAAAATTAGTCTATGTATTTCCAGAGACGTTATCGGCTCAAAGAAAAATCTTTGACTCTGGAAAGTTTCTCCAATTAAACCATTGATATCATTTTCGGTATTAGAAGATAAGTTGTTAGATAAGTTGTTTGATGATAATTGTTCAGATATTGTGACAAAATATTTATTGAAATAGTTACATAATATTTTAGGATCATTGACTATGCTAGAATTGATGTTTAAAGAATATGTGGAGGGATAACTTTCTTTGTTCAAGATAGAGTTGATGATTTTACATTCACCTTTAGTATTACCTTTATTAATTGTGAGCTGTCTAGTATAGTATCTACCTTTGGAATGCCGTATTGCAAGCTTAACATCATAACATATTCCTTTATAATATGATAGTAGATTATGGTTGGCTGAATGTTTTTTAACAGATCTGTATAATTTGTTTTTCTTACGGAGAAGCCTTAGAAGTCTGTTTGACATCCAAGGTCTTAATCTAATAGACTTACTACACAAGGAACGTGAAGCTACGCAAGAATTAATATGTTTATTAAGAATTTTAATAAATATCGTATAAGCTACTGAAGGATCATCAGTATTGTTTACCCAATGTTCATAAACTAGAATATTATTAAGCTTAATGTAGTCAACAATGTTAGAATAAGTGCTAATAGAAGGAGAGTTAACAGTCACAACTGGAGAAGAACATACAACTTTTAAGCATAACATACAGTGATCAGATAAGCCAAAGTCCGACACATCACTCACAAATACCTGATTATTATTTTTATGCAATCTAATAAAAATATGGTCAAGGCAAGTACCCGACAATAGACGAGTGGGCTAGTGGGCTCAGAAATCAGTGACTTAAATCCAAAAGAAGAAAGAACCAATAAATAGTCTGTCGAGCTGCGACATTGTGAAAATTGTGAAAGAATGTCAATGTTAAGGTCTCCAATAAGAATTATATTTTTTGTCTTTTCCTCTGACAAAAAAGCTAGATAAGTCATTTAAAAATTCATCAATAGAACATCGATGAAGTCTGTAGACACTAACTAGGCAGTAATCTATGCCAGAAACATTAAAATACAATTTAACAATATCAGCACTAAATAGATTAATTGCAGTTGACGTACAATTCAAACCACTTTTATAGTATAACAATACCCCTCCGGTAGCGTAGGATGAATTACAAGCTGCCACCATATTATAGTTCGGTAGATTATAATCTTCAGTCTCATAATCATAAATCCAGATCTCGCTTAAAATAATTAAATCAGGCCACGTCTCTAGTGAATTTAAAAAACCTAATAAAAAAATAAAATTTTCTCTCAAACTTCTAATATTTTGATGCATAATGGAAAAACTATTAGAATTGATCATAGAAAATTATTTAAATATTTTAATAAAATAATATAATGTTCTGTTATATATAATTATGGTGTTTAAACCAATAACCAATAATTATGGTGTTGAATTCACCAGTGGGCTACTTAACTAATTTTTCAATTTACTTTTAGTAACAAAGCTTAAACTTTTGAATAAAACTTTTCCAAAACAGAAGCCAATGTTAATTTGAGTTTTTCATGTACTTCACATATTCTAAAAGATCATTGCGATGGTACCATATGGTACCGGTGGATTCCAGCAAAAGTACACATCGTGGAAAAAAACCAAGGACAAATTTGGATTCCTGAGATCAAAATTAAGAAGTATATGAAGTTTCGTAATTAAATGACAGCACTCTAGTAGCATCATATGAGTTTCTTAAAACAAATAATGCTACAGCTTCAGCAGTCAACTCCAAAAGAACAATGATGGCTGGTGCACTCAATCACGACCTAGCCAAAATTGTCGACTGGGGTAGAGCAAACAGAGTCGAGTTTAACACTTCAAAAACTCAAAGCTGTCTTGTTAGTAACAAGCTAACAACATTCAAACAAATTCTCCGGCTTCAAAATGAAGTTATTCAGCGACTCAAAGACTTGAACATTCTCGGGATGCGAGTGAATCAAAATATGCACTGGAATGAGCATATTTTCGATATTGCGAATAGCGCCGCCAAATGTTTGGGCTTTTTAAGTCGCTGCAAAGCTTATTTTTCATCTCGAGACCTCTTAAAAATCTATAAAGCATATATACGACCCAAGCTCGAGTATAACTCACATTTATGGGCAGGTGCACCAAAAACTGCTTCAAATTTTTTGGACAAAGTTCAAAACCGCGCCATTCGTCTTATAGGCGACATAAACGTGACCTCATTCCTTATACAACTTGGTCATCGTCGTATCGCTGGCGCACTTTCTCTATTTTATAGATATCTACTTGGTGTTGGCACTTGTTCCGAGGAATTAAAGTCACTTCTTCCTCCTCTCAAGCAATTCTGTCGCATAACACGAGAAGCATCAAGTGCACACCCTTTCACAGTGGAAATTCCGAGATGGTTTCAGTCCGGCTATGGAAATTCTTTTATAGTACGAACATCTCGATTGTGGAATCGCGTCCCAATCGCAGCATTCTCAACGAGAGAAGGATTTTTTATTTATGATTTACAGAGATTTAAGACGAATATTAACAACATTGTTCGCTCTTTCCCACAAAACTTTTCTTCTTCCTTTTTCTTTCCTTTCCTTTAACTATCCTTTCCTGTTTCAAATGGTCAACGGTACGCAAGTGCTAAAAGGTTCAAAACCTAAATTTTGGCTATAATATAAAAAAAAAAAAAAAAAAAAATGAAAAAACTTGTCCCGCAATGATTGGGTTTTAAGCTATTTATAATCAACATTCCTCTGGGTTTATAATATATATCACAGTATATCATATTTTTTTGACAACTATAAAAAATGTCTTTACAACACTTAAATCTGAAACTAATTATATTTAATAATAATATTTTATTTTAAATAATATTATTTAAAAATTATAATTATGCACATATCCTGAAAAATAGGTAAAAATATTCGAAAAACTTGTAAGGATATAATCATCTATTTTAACTTTCATCTACCAAAATAATAATATTCTAATATCCTTTTTTTTTCTTAATTTTCACTCTAATATCCTTTATTAATTATTAATTGAAGAATCACGTTTCAGTGTAAGGATTTTGAAATTATATTTTATATTTTTTTATTAAGTTTTAAGACTTCCTGTATTACCCCTCCTATACTCACACAATATTATAATAGACATTTTTGGAGCCAATTTCATCAACATAATATTAACCCGTAATTATTCTTAAAAGTTCACTAGAATAACAACAAAATCTAATTTTTTAATATTAAAGAAAAATATTATTCATGTAATAAAAAAAAAAAAAAAAAAAAAAAACAAAAATAAGGAATTTTCCGAAAAAATTATATCTAATATTCATATATGTAGGGTAATTTTATTCCAAATCTGCAAACATTCATAAATTTGTGTGTGTGTGTGTGTGTAACTACTTTTAATTTATAATAGCATAATTTTTTTTTTTTTTTTTTTTTTGAAATATTATCTTTATCATACATAATATTATTATATATCATATGAGATCATAATAGGATTCAATGGTTAAATATTGTACCAATTTCATTTTTAGTTGTTTTTATATCCTTCGGTAAAGTTAAAAAAAAAAAAAAAAAACGATTTTTTATCAGGATATTAATGAAACTTTTGTAAATTTATGTAACTGAGAATATGATAACATATTCTGAAAATTATATTCAGTATAGTCAAAAATATTAAAATTATTTTAGTTTGAATATGACTGTGTGTATATATGTATATGGAAATAATAAACTGTTAAAATAATTTCTTAAAATAATAGAGTAGAGATGGTATAAATAAAAATGGAGGAGACGTACAAAAAAAAAAAAAAAAAAAAATATGAGGATAATGTCGTATTTAGACTATAAATAGAAATGAAAATTTTTCTCTAGAATATTAAAATATCGACTTTTTAGTGTTGTCTTTTTTTTTTTTTTTGTAAATATGGAATATGTTTTTACATTGACTATATAAAAAGAAAAATTAATATGTAAAAATAAAGCAAACTGATTTATGTTTATTTAAATTTTTGAGGTTATTGTACCGGATTAGTAAACATTTTTTTTTTTTTTTTAATTTAAAAATTTGTAATTCAACCTTTCTCAATAATAAAAAAAATTGTATTTGAACAAATTTTATTTTACATCAGAAACCTTACTGATAGTTTTAAACTTATATAGTTTGATACACATATCAGGTCAATTTCTAGTCGGTAGAATATTAATGTTCTAAATTTAGAAATGTTTTAGAAGAATTTTTTTTTACTTTAACACATAATATCAATTGTGTTGTGGCCTTACTAAGTGATGATTTGATCCCAACAGCGGAAAATATTATGCATATTCAATATAAGTTGACATCAAAGCAATAATAGCGTTTATCAAGGACATAGGACTGCAATTCTGAGATAAACGAGGAAATGCAATAGATCTTAAGAGGTCGCCGTTACATAGACCTTCCCAATTTAGGCCTTGCGGTCGTACTAAACGATAATTATTATCCTAAAAGCGACAAGCGTTTTTTTTAAGCATACAGAGTAACCTGGAAAAATGATTTGAATAAAAAATAAATAAATTAAATATAAATTTAGGCAAAAATATGTTGACATATTGGCATGAAATCACAGATGCCATGGAATAGTTGACCTATACCTTTGTGTTTAAACTTTGTCGAACAACCAGAAATATGAAACATTAAATTACATAACGTTTTGACAAATTTTTTAATTTGCATAAAACAATACAATCTACAACAGTTTTCTAATTTGTAATTGAATCCGCCCATCAAAAGAATTAAAGTAAATCAGAAATTACTGTTAACGGATTAGAACTCATCATAAAATTTTAGATAGGCAACAGAAGATAACCAAAAACAGACCTAGAAAACAATTAGCTGGTTTTTGTCCTCACCGAAGTTCAGGCAAACACTTTCAGATAAAAATAGAACACATCAATTGGATATAGAACACCATTATACATGCTCTTCATTGACTTCAAGAAGGCTTTTGACATAATAAAGTACACTGCGATATGGAAAAAATAGTTAGGTGACAAAAAAGGACTTCCTTCACCACCACATCGGTAGTCAAACAAAGATGTCCGCTTTTACCACTCCTGTACACAATCGTCCTATATAATATATTAAAAATGGCTTGCTCAAAAAACAGAAGAAGAACTTGGAGCCTCACACACCAATTTGATATCTGTCTATACTCTCAGCGACATATACAGCAAATCAAAACACCTAGTACAACTTGCCAAACATTTCGGACTAGAAATAAGCCTGGAGAAAACTAAAGTTATGAGAATAAATAGCACCAGCAAAGAAAAACTAAGTTTGAAAGGAGAACAAATAGAATTCATGAACAACTTCTGCTACTTGGGAAGTATCATAAAAACTATTGGTAGGACTCAAGAAGATGTAGAAAACATATTAAAGAAATCAAGAGCTGTATTTGAAAGATTTCAATCCATATGAAGGATCAGGCAAATATCCAAAACAACTAAACTTAGAATATTCCGGTCTTGAGTAAAATCAATCCTGGACATTCGGCAGTGAAACTTGGTTAACATCAAAAATCCTCAATTAGAAATTACAAGTCTAAATTAATAAATATCTAAGGATAATATGCCGAAGCATTCTGACCAAACACAATAAACAACAAGCACCTTTGGATACTAACCGGTGACGAACTCATATCGAAACAAATCAGAAGAATGGAATAAAAATGAATGCTCAACAACACATCAAATAACATCAGGCGAATAAGCTTAGAATGTAAACCACAAACAGACCCGATGAACCATAAAACAGGACTATAAGACAAACATAACGTATAAACAAATTAAAACAGCAGCTAACAATCGACTACAATAGAAATATCAAGTGAAAGCCCTACGCTCCCAAGAGAAGTAAGGAAAAAAAAAATTAACTTATTCAAAATATCCCTACTTGTTCAAAATTTTATTTTTTATTCCCAAAATCTATCAGCTAGTCCAAGAGCTGTGTACATTCGTGTATAAAAGTATCGTTTAAAATCTATGTTTGGCTAAGCTGTTCTATTCTAAGATTTGCCAACTTTAAAATTAATTCGTTGAATCCTTGCATTCTCTGAACTGAGACAATAATTGTAAGCATGACACATAAACGATCGAGGTCAAATTTAAAATGACATGCAATTGAAGAAGAAGAAATGCTTCAGTCAAAACACCCTTCCTAATAAAGTGCACAGTTATATAGGGAAATTATAATTGAAAAAAATATTTCATCAACACCCTGTAAATATTTTAAATTATATAAGATTACACTGAATTTGTATAATTAAATATAAGTTATCTAGAAAAAGAACATTTTGTGAAAAAAAAAAAATAAAAAAACACAAAATAAAAAAATAACAAGGTTTTTAACTTTAATATTCATCCTTAATCCAACTGATATACACAGAAAATACAATATAAAGGACCTCTAATTTCACTTTAAATTTTACAGTTTTATATTTTTCTTTTCTCATTTAGATTTAACTTTAAAAATCACTAGATTTTAATTAAAGAAAATCAAAACGACAAAAAAGGATATTATTGTTCCTCCTTTTCAAAACGATTTTCCATTTCCTACCTAATGGTGTATGTAGTAACATTTACAAAGGAATAGTTTATTTCTAGCATGACTTTGTTGTATTCGTATAAGGATAATAATCAGTAAAAGAAGTTAATTATTAAATCGTGAAAATGTATATATATATATATATATATTATATAGTAAAAAATTTCAGTTATAGTATCTGAATATATGGTTTTTGACACAAGGCATGAGTTTTGTGATATAGTTTTTTTTTTGTAAGTTATTAAAATTATATGGTCGCAACTTAATACACCACTTAATGGGAATTAATAATCCAAGACAAACAAAAGCAAAAACAACAAAAAAAAAAAAACAAATTTGTATATTGTATAAATGAAATTGTCCTTGGGAAGAGCCTTTTTTCTAATTGACTAGGAAAAATAAAATAAAAATAAAACAAAAAATTTGTTGAGGAAATAAAAATGTTAATTAAGTGAATGGATATAATTGCTGTTTATTTCTTTGGTTTATTTGTTTTTATTGCGGTTTCAAAAAGTTTCAAAAAAGTTTTAAACACACACAAAAAAAAAAAATTAATTTTTATTTTTAGTTTGTTTAAGACTGGTGAGGGTGTTTTGTATCTAGAATTCTTTTGTTAATTCACTAAGTATGTAAAAAAAAAAAATAAAGTAAAACCTTAAAAATTATAAAAATACCAAAACAAAAACAACAAAATATTTTCTTGTATAAAGTTACAGAATTTTAAAGATATTAAAATGTAGGGATTATTATCAAGTCCTTTTTTCGGCAATTTAAAAAAAGTTTTTTTTTAAAAGAATTTGTTTTGGTGCTTTTAAAGGATAATTGTATTTTCGTTTAAATTTTTTTTTTCTTGAAATAATTATTTTTTTTTTGTTTTTTATTATTTTTTTTTTTTTGCTTTGTTTTGCAATAATTGCAAAGACACATTGGAACGTTGTTAATGATTTTGATTGGTATAAAATATGGGAGAGAATCATTAAATTTTTCTATTTTTATTTAAAATGTTTAAATTACTTTTTGTTAAAATTTTGTTGTTTTTTTTTTTTAAATTTCCATTGTTTAAAAATTCTGAGATTTTAGAAGATTTCCATTAATATATTTTTAAATATTCTTTGTATACTTTTAAATAGTCTTTACATGTTGTTATTTTTTTTTTTTTAAATTTAAAATTATATAAAAACAAAGCAAAAAGTTTTCATTAGAATATTTTTAATAGCCAAGAAATAAAATATGGAAGGCAATAATAATTAATTATGTAAAAATTTATAATATTTAAAGATTTGAATTACTTACAACCTTGGACAGACTTTGAAGTAAATCTACACCACTTTAAAAGCGAATATAACTTGCATGTGATCTACACAGTTGGTAATACTAAAAATTTAAAATAAAATCTGTATTCACTTGTTCCTGTCATAAATTCTAGGTCACACACTACTTCCAGCGTTTGCTATCTACAGGTAATTTTTTTCAGTTGTGACCATGTTTTTTTTTATTGAGTATTCCTTTTTCGAGTAAGATGGCTATACAAGACCAATGCGATGCCTTGGAAAGAGCATTAATTTAATTTTTAATGATGACATCCACCTAAAAGCGAAAGTAATAATTATCTTTTTTTTTAGCTGCATATCCACTACTAGATAACTGCGATCACGTTTCTGAAGGTCACTGCGCTTTGTTTTTATTAGTTCTGTCACCGTTAGGAGACCCGTCCGTTGACTGATATTTCTTTTGCGATGATATTTGTTTTGTGGCAACAGGTTTTCAGCCTTCAATTTTACCTTGCAGAATCAGTTGTAGAATACGATATTTGTCATTCCGCATCATAAGTTTGTTTTTATGCATCAAAAATTGTTTGGTTGCTAATAGCAATTTAAGGTCTCTACCTATTCTACTTAGAACCTCACTATTATTCACTCGATCTACCCATAACATTTTCAATATTCTAAGGTATACCCACCTCGTTTTCAATTATGATGTTAATTATGGTTAATGTTAGGTTGTTGAATGTCTTAGAAATGAATCCATATTTGGATTTTACTTATAGATTTTTCACTTCTAATTAAAATTTTTTTATTTCAAATTCAATACTTGTAAATT
This sequence comes from Argyra leucocephala, assembly GCA_963942445.1. Classification (NCBI taxonomy): domain Eukaryota; kingdom Metazoa; phylum Arthropoda; class Insecta; order Diptera; family Dolichopodidae; genus Argyra; species Argyra leucocephala. The sequence continues at coordinate 206,561,895 of OZ012677.1, read as the reverse complement.
TTGTTATTTGTTTATTTTTAAATTTTTGAAAGAAAACAAACTAAGCTAAAAAAAAATAGATTTTTTAAACAAACAAACTTTAAATAACTTTTAGCGATTGCAGTGTAGTCTCGTTAATTTGCTGTCATTATCCAATGCAGCTTTTAATATCGTCTGGCACAATGATCTCCTACACAAAATGAATAACACTTCATCCTGAGAATCTAGTCCTTTAATTAGTCCCAGTGGAGGAAATTATTGACTAATAATATCCTCTGATGATAGCAATGTAGAAACTACATCTAACTTGATTTTACGTTGTAGAGGATACCATTGGGAACCATACAGTAAAACTAGTTTAGACAAAAAGAAGATCCTAATAAAATGCTATGAAGAAAACAAAACCATAATTGAGTCAATGAAATAGCGGGAATCAATAAAAATACTACCATGTCTATAATAAACCGTTACAAAAAAGATGAGAAAAAAATAAAATTATCAGCGAGAGATTTGTTGGCGGATCCACAAACCATTGATAAGTTTGGTAAATGTAACAGAAATATCCGTGTCAATTGTTACCTCAGCCGATTGCAAGAATTACTGCGTGGATATGTCAAACAAATTACCATTGGCTGTAGTTGGGCAACCATTTTATTAATTGTTACATTTAATATACTTATTTAAAATTTGTTTTGTTCAAAAAATCTACATTTTCGTTTGTTTAAAAATATTAAGTTTGTTTTCTTTCAAAAATTTCAAAATAAAAATAACAAAATTTGAATTTGAAATGAAAAATATTGAATAAATAAAATTGAATTTGAAATAAAAAAAAACTTGAATTAGAAGTGAAAAACCTATATATTGATTGATATTTAAGCCGAAAATTTTGCTGCGATCGTTTATCAAATTTAAAAGTTGTTGAAGATCATCAGTTATAATATTATCGGCAATTAGTGTTGAATCTTGTGACAGATCTACAGATTAAACAGTAAATTTAACAATATGCAACCTCCTCTTCTAATCTCGTCGTACTCCTCTTCTAATTTCAATAATTTCTGAGATAAATTCTTCTGAAACTAAATACATAGTATATTAGTGAATGTTTTATATATATATATATATTGATTAATGGAATGAATTATTTATGAAAATAATATAAAATGTATACGGTAAGTTTCTTGTGTTTTTTGAATTTAATCACTGTTTTGACGAAATAATCGTAAGGTTAATCCAGATTATTTTCGAATCATATTCATATCACTTATCTCCTGTCTCATGTTTTTTTTTTTTTTTTAAATTTTTATTTTGTTTTTCTCAAATGAGCTCAATCGCTCGTATAGAGTATATAATATAATAAAATAAGTATGCATATTATGTGTAAAAAAATACATATATACATATTTAATTTAACAATGTAACAATATAATAAAATGTAGTATGTAGTATGTATAGTACAGTGGTGAGTTGTATAAGCAAATTTAAAATTTAAAAATATTTAATAACATCAAATTTTTTTTTTTTTTTAACACATTAATCTATAATCTAAAGTAAGCCTAAACTATATTAGTGACCATTTTTTTTTTTATTGAATTCATTAATTAATTATTAACCTAAATTAAATCTAACTATTTTAATGACAAATAGTGTTCATTTATTTTTTAAACTCATATTTTTTATATACTTAGGTAGTTCATTGTAGTACTTATATATGCTAAATTGTAGATGGCATCATGATTATTGAATTTGACTTTTGATGAAATAATTCTGATATTATCAGCTGTTCTGGTGTTGTAATTGTGATTGTCATTAATTGATTGTGCTGTGATGATTGTGTTTATATTTTTTTTAATTATCAAATGTGCCTGGGTTGCCAGTTTGCATTTAACGAGAAGATTAATTAGTAATAGCTTATGATTGCAGCGTATAAATTTTGTGGAAGCGCTCAATTTGTAATCGTAAAGACTTTTTATTGCTTTGTTTTGTAGTTTTTGTATATAATTTATGTCTTTGAGATAGACATTTCCTCATATCTGAATAGCGTATACAATTGTACTATGGAACATACTGAAATATATCGATCGCTTATAGTTTTGAGGTACTCCTTGATTTATTAGTCTGAAAATTCCAGCAATTCTTCTTCCTTTTCTTATTTGTTCAACAATTTGTGGACCCCAGATTAAAAAAACTGTCGATTATGACACATAGATATTTATATTGATCAATCATTTCAATATTGCAATTTTCATACTTGACATGGATTCTATTTTCTATTTTATTTTTTAATAACATAAATTTTGTTTTACTTGTCTTAATTGTTAATTTATGTTTATTCATCCAATTACTTATCTTTATCATTTCTTGATCAATGTTGTTTGTCCACAACGCTTTGTTGTAAATGAATTACTGTTAACCTCAAATTTTCTGATAATGTTGACAAAAACTGTGCCATGCTTTGCAGTGCATAAAATGAGTGATTATACAATTGACTTGAATAGCTCTAATTTGAATTTACACTTAATTCCAACATCATTAATGGCTTGGGTAATGCGAATTTCTACATCCAGCATCCAGCTTCTTATATATCGAACTGAGTAAATGGTTAAACTAAATTACCCTACCATCTCAATTTTTTCTTTATCATGTAGGTGTGGGGAGTTGTTATTTGTGAGTTATGTTAATATAACAAAAATGAAATATCTCTCTAGTTACAATATCAAGTTTTTTAGTTTTCAATCAACCACGACAAAACGAAAATAACTTTCTAACACCAAACAAAGAAAGCGCAATGTAATTTTTAATAACATAATGTAATAAATTATTTATTAAGTACAAATATTAATAACAAAAGATTAAAATATTAAAATAACAAATAAATTAAATCAACAATATTATAAAATAATTGAAAATTTTAATTAAATTTAATTATATTTAATTACAATAATTGAAACAAAATACATTTTTAATATACACATTGTACGAATATATGTACTTACCTACTCATCACATTTTAATTAAGTTTTTCAAATAATCTAACTAAAATTAATTCAGTTTAACAAAACAAAAAATGTTTTCACATAAATTTTTATTAATATGATATTGCCAAGAACTCAGCAACAATTGTTTTGCTTTTGTTGTTAATTATTATAATTTGCATTATTCTAGTCAAGTCATAATATTCTTTAAGTAGAGTGTACTTGGTAAATGTTTGCACTTTCAAATCAATTAAGAATAATTTTTATTATCATAATTTACACTTAATTTTAAGTTATTTTTTGTCCTCTCTTTTGTTCAAGGCCTAAATATACGAATACATATACATACTTATACACTGCTTATTTAATGAAAAATGATTGATAAAAATTTTTCTTTGTTTTTGGAATTATGACAAAATTTTTAAATAAAATACAAATCATATTAGCCATTTCCAAACCAATTTCCTCCCAAATTTTGTGTGTCTTATATACCCCCACCAAATGGGAAAAATATTCAAAATCTAAAAAAACCAGATGACAGAAAAGATCTCATGTTTACACAACGATTTAAGATAACGTAAATTTGCAATTTTTAATAATTTATTTTCTTTGTTTTTTATTACATTAAAGAAAACAAAAAAAAAAAAAAAAAATACCCATTTTAAGGGTAAATATGATTAGATTTAAATCTTCCCAGTTGTTTATTAAATAAAATAAATTTTTCTTTTAATTTTTTTTGTTTTTTTTTTTTGCTTTTTTATACTTCACATAATTTTGAGCGACTGACCCTTATATACGAAGAGGAAATCTCCAACTATACTTAATAATAATAAAAAAAAAAAAATTAATAAAATAAATTATGTTCTACACATTTAAAAATTTCTCTGCCTCTTAGCAAGTACATGCGTTAATTTTGAATTTAATAGATGTGAAAAACAGTTTAAATTTAACCCTAATAACGGCAGAAGTATTAATTTTTTTTTTGTTTACCAACCAGTGTTTCCACTAACCTGTATGGATTTTATCTACCAAAATAAAGAATTTTGGTCTTCCAAATTTTAAATTAATAAATAAATATGTAGTTGCAATATAACGTTGCGTAATGTGACGTAGTGTAATGTTTTGAATTTAAAATAACCTAAAGTAATCTATTTTTATGTCAAAAATTTAACGTATTGTAATATACATAATATAATGTAATTAAATGTCATGTAATGTTGTGTTAACGTCAAATAATGTAATGGAATGTCATGCAATTTCAAGTAATGTCATGGTAAAGTCTGATGATGTCTTGTAATGTAATGTATTGTGTAACAATGCAATGTATGAATTGTATTCTAATGTATTGTAATACACATAATATCATAACATTGTAATATCAAGTAATGTAATGCAATGTAATGTGAAGCAATTCAATGCAACATAATGTAATGCATTAATAATTGTAACAAAATTATTAGAATATATATAATAATATAATGTAATGTCGTATAATGTCATGCAATGCCAAGTAATGTCATGCATTGTAGTGAAATGTAATATCGTATAATGTCATGTAATGTCAAGTAATGTCATGCATTGTAATGAAATGTAATATCGTATAATGTCATGTAATGTCAAGTAATGTCATGCCATGTCGTGAAATGTCATATGTAATGTTATGTAGTGTTATTTAATGCAATGTAATGTCATTTAATGTCATGTAATGCCATATAATGTAATGTAATGTTATGTGTAGCAATACAATTAAATCATATTATATGTAATATAAACAAAAAAATGAAGAATAACTTATATTCAGAACACATGTGCAATAAATTGGTGTATAATGGATATTCATCATTATAATTTAAGAAATATATTTAATTTTAGACTTAATTACTTTCGAAATGAAAAAACTAAGAATATGTTGTAAAGGATTGAATTTGTACAATAATTTACCAAATGAATTAAAATTTTAAAACAATTTGAATATCTTTAAAAAAAATCTTGTTAATTATATTAAAAATAATTTTTAAAAAAACTATATAAAATTTTATAAAGCAGTTGTTAAGAATGGTCAAATTATACTAAATAAAGAATCAATAATAATAATAATAATAATATAATGAAAGATAATGGAATGTTATACTATGTAAACCAATTTACTGTACTGTAATCAAAAATGATAAAAGATAGTATATTATTATAATGTTATTTACTGTAATGCAATATATAATGTAATATAAAGTAATGCTATGTTATGTAATGTAACACAATGTAATGTAATGTAATGTAATGTATTGTGTGTAACTAATGCATTGTAATTGAGTAATGTAAACAAACAAAATTAAACATTATTTACTGTATTGTAATGTAGTATATTATGTATTTTAGTATAATGTAATAATATTTAATGTAATTTAATGCAGTTAAATAAAATGTAATGCATTTGAATGTTTTGTCATTTAATGTGAGGGTAAAATTTTGAAAACACAAGTAGTCACAAGTTTTTTGTAATTTTCCACCATTTTTCCTTGTATCAATTAAAATAAATTGTAAATCAAACAACAAATGTAATGCAAAATAAAAATTAGAATAAAATAAATCTCGCAGCTGTTAAGATACGTTAAGATACTAATAATCTAAACTCTAAATTAAGTATAAGAAGACTCTGTCATTATAAATTTTGTATTAACAAATTTTGGAAATAAACGAACTATCTATATATTATAATGTAAAGTATTTTCATGTGATTATGTAATATAACGTTAGTTAATGATACATTCTGTAATGTAATGTATATGAATATAAAGTGCAATACAATCTATTCAGTTTTGAATAATAAATTGATAGAAAAAAGATGATAAACGTTTTAGTCTGAAAAAATTATTAAATTTATAAAACAATTATTTTCAATCCCATGCATATAAAGCGTATTCGTTTTCATATCTAGGTAAACGAAATTTTTATTTTATAATTTATTGAATTCAATATTGAAATATTCAAAGATGTAAGATTACTGAAATATATCAAGGATGTCAATAAATTTATGATGCCCAATGTAAATAACTGCAGAATAAAATAAATTTTGGAATAGAATTAGTATTATTAACACACAATTATAATAAATTTACAACTATACAAAAAATAACACAAACAAATTAATACTGTAACAGAATATAGTTTTAGAACCGATGTAAATAACTGAGGTATAAAATAATATCAAAATAGTAACAAAACCTTATTAATGTTTATCGCAATGGGAAATTCCAAAATTTCCAGTCTCAATTTAATCTATAAAATTAAAATTAACCACCTAACTCTAATATCACCCCCTATGTCTAAATAATGGTTAATATACATACTATGATAATAGAAAAATCAGCATATTTAAATTTTATTAGGGGGAAATTTTTATGAGCTTTAAGAAAAAGATAAAAATTTAATTAACTTAATGAAAAATGGATATTATAATATTCTATAAAACTGATATATATATATATATATATATAAATGTATATGAATGTTTATATTATGTATTTAGACAAAAAAAAAAAAATGAAATAAAATATAACAAAAAAATACAAGCGTGAAAATATAATAAAATTTTCCAGAACAGGTCTAGTAGTGTCCTTTCTAAACAACATTTATTATCAATTTCTTTCATTAATTTCCCTTCTTAATTCATATACACATTTATGATCCTCTCAGCTATTATTTTATTGCCAAAAAAAGGTATTAAATTAATTTTAATAAAAAAAAAAAAACAGTAACAAAAAAACAGGAAAACGAAATAACAAAGTGTAACAATATTGTTCATGTAGGTTGCCATTATAATTTACGTTGCATTATTTAATCATTCCGGGAACAACATTTTTGTATAATTATACTGTTACCTTCCTTAAAAATAAAAGCACCCGATGCTATTTCTATTATAATGATATAAAATATAATATAGAACAATTGCAATGAGATGTTGAGGATCATCAAACATGCTCATACAATCATATTTGGAACCATAAAGGCCAAATAAATAATGAATAAAATATAATCGTAAAATGTCCTACGTACATATTATAATATCCTAGGTAGGTATTTGACAATTTTTTTCTTCTATACAATTCCCATTTTTATTATAATTTTATTCGCGGTTTTTCCAAAAATTTAGAGTTATCTAGTTTTCGTAAATAACAAAACAAAAAAGAAAAAAAAAACAAAAGGGTGGATAATAAAAAAAAAGTTAAAATTTTATTATATTATTTTTACTTTAACAAAAGACAAAAATTAATTTAAGACAACAAAAGTGAATCCTTGAATGAAAACTTGACTTTCAAATAATATTGTTTAGCAATTCAAATTAACACCCTTTTTAGTTAGGTCGTGTCGAAATTATTAAAGAACTAAAAAAATTAAATTTAGGTAATTGGAAAAAAAGGAAATTTTGTTTGAAAAAGTTATATTTAGATATTTTAATAATAATATAACAGGCCCATTTTCCACGGTCAAGATTTTAATTTTTTTATTTTTTATTTGATTTAAAAAAATTTGCAATTCAGATCATGTTTTCTGCCCAATATGAAATTTAAAGTTTTTGGAAAGATATACAAATATTTTGTACTTATATAATATAATTTCAATTATTTTTTGTAAAATCAATCTACTTTTTTAAAGTATATTTTAAACATTATTAATGTTTGTAATTATATTTATTTTTATACATTCCATTTATCTGGAATGTAGTTGAATGTGAATCTTAAAATTTAATTTCATCACAGCATTATTGTATTACATTTTAATCTATCTTTTTAAGGTTTTATATTGTGACAGATATTACATTTTGTTTACCATTTTGTTATTTTAAAAAAATTTTATTTAAAAAATTGCATTTATGCCAACCAGGTATGATTTATTTAAAAAAAATTAAATCAATTTATTGTAAGTACGTACTTTCTTTAAAAACTTTAATTCAGTTGTTATCATATTTCTGTTCTAACCACCTACATTATTTTAAGAAAATTCACCTTTGCAAGGAATACAATGCAAAAGTATGCTCTAAAACAACAATTAATAAGTAACTGTAATCTATAACAATTTATTATCGTTAACTTTAATACATAAAATATAATAATTTAAATAACTTGAGATCATTGATGGATAACATAAAGTAAAATTTAGTGAGTATCTATGCATTAATGATAAACTTAAAATATTTATTTTTAATACTTGTAATATTATTTGATCTAAGAATAAGGACTTGGTCTAAGGACTATTAAAGGAAAATTGTGTTTGATAAATGATATCTACTAATTATGAAAATAAATTTTTTGCATTAGTTATAACTTTGATTCAGAAATAATTTGATAATAAAAATTTGTTAAATGCAGTTCTCCTTCTCTTAATCTACGTTGTAATATTTTAAGCTTTTCTAGATTTCATATTCGCCGTTTTAATAAACATGAATAATATTTTAGCCTTATAATTTTTAAAATTTTTAATTCTGATTTACATTTTTACAGCTCAATTTTACATTTATTTTTTTGAAATAACGTAGGACCATCAATTACGATGAATTAACAATTAATCACATAAAATATTTTGAAAGTTGTTATTTTACTTTGATTTCTAAATAAATCTGTTTTTAAATTTAATAAAGTTTGTTAATATCATGTTTCAGTTGTAAAGGTAAATAGAAATCAAAATACCTAATCTCTGTAAAATATACTCTAAACTATGTCAAAAAACAATTATGTAAAATATTAAGGTTATAAATAAATAAATAAATAAATAAAGTTTGTTATTATCAAAAATAAAACAAATTTGCAACTGCACTTAGACATGTTGGTCGATGTATCGAATTCAAATACTTATCACATTTGATAATTCGACCAACATATAGGCACAAAATCAGTTAAATTAGATTTGTTTAAATAACTTAAATATAAATCGACCTATCCAAAGTAAAGTATGACAACTCGACTTATCTGCAAATTGAGTTATGGTATACATTTGATTGCCCATGTTCCAATCTATAACCTGTCAAAATTTCAGAGCGATCGCCCTAAAATTAAGGAAGTTATGCTCATAATCATATTTTAACAAAAACTAAAAACTGAAAAATCTTCCGAGCAAAAGTAATCTAAGTCCAGTTGTATTAATTCTCGCTAAATTAAACATAAAAAACAATCAGACAAGGCGACATGTAATACTTTAAGGTAATTTTTTGTTTTTTTTTTTAATAATACATTTCGATTTGTCATACTTTTATTTATAATATATGTTTCAATTCATCTATTATATTTACCGTTTGTATTTGTTTTTACTGATTGTGGAGAAATTTTGTTTTTACGTCAAATTTGGGTTGTCTCTTTCTTACATGGACATTTTGGCGCGAATTGTTACTTGTCATAAACAATTCTCATAAGTAAATAAAGCTTTTCCAGATCAATGAGAAAAAAATAAGTCTAGAAAAGCGTTAAATTTTGGTTTTGAATATAAGTGAACTGAAGGAAAAATTAGAGCTGCTTGACTGTTAAAGGATAGCTGTTCTTGCCAATTGAAGTGTTATAAAAAAATTTAATTTGATGAATGTCTTACGATTTGATATAGTTTTTGGAAATTAGGTAGTAAGATGATGCAGTGGCAATTTCTTTTAGACCGTACAAAAATATTTGACAAAAAGACCTGCACAATAAATCCAAAAATAAATAGAAAAATTATAAGAAACTATTTTTTAAAAAAGAGAAACAGTGAAAACATAGAGGAGATTCGGGTTTGCCAGTTAATGTTTATGAATACTTTGAATACTAATAAGCAGTGGATAACAACAGCTTTCAAGAAGAATCATCTTAGAATCTTATTACCTGATTCAAGAGGAAGACATAAAAGAACTGTAAATGAGGTCGATGAGATTGCAAAACCGTATAATATAACACCGTTTTTTAGAGTAAGGCGATACATAATACGAAGCTGATAGTGCGTATGCCAATATAGAAAGAGAAAAAAAGGGAAGCAAATATATTATGTACCTAGTCAATGGTTTATGTTAATACAGTGTTAAAAAAAAATGGAAAACCATACATGGTTATAGAAATGGTCCAAGACGAAATTTATAATTTTAAGGATTTAACTCAATGTTTACATTTAGATAAGGACATCAATTCAGAAAAAGTTTTATGGAACCAAGTAAGCAAATATGATTTAAAAGATGAATACGCTATAAATTTAGACAATAAAAAACGAGCCAAAAAAAGAAAACATTTGTAATGAAAAAATTATATACATCAGTTTTACCAATTAGTAAAGTTAAATTCGAGGACTCACCTGATTCAGAAACAGAAAAAGAAAATTAAAATGTTAAAATTAAATTGATAAAACTAAATTTTGTATCAAAGGTAATAATGTGATCTATTGTATGTAACATAAAATTAAAATTACCTATATCTGACCAAAATTAAAATGGCTTCATGTGATAAAAAAAATCAAAGTTAGTATAAAAGTATGCAAATTTTAAGTAAAATTGAAATAGATATTTTTAGTTTTGTTTTTCTAAGAAATGGATTTCTGTTAATTTAATGTTATTGATTTTTTTCGCTAATATAATAAAATTTTTTTTTTTCTTAAAATGTACCTCAACTTTTTTATATTGACTTAAAAATAACACTACAATTTAAAACTTTTATATATTATTTTATAGCATTTTGTTTTTAATTATTGACGTAAAACCAGGTAGCTAGAACTATTATATTGAGAGATGTAATAAAAATTCCATATAATTATCCATATAACTTTACTACGTTGAGAGATATACCATAGTACGGAATAATTTTTCCCAGCAAGACTATGACATTTAGGCTTTATCGAACTATTGTTTTCCAATTGTTCCATGTTAAAGTATTACATCTCAAGATGTTATTATGTTAATACAAATCAAGGGTAAAAATAGAACTAGTACAATTCAAATATCTCGAACTTAACTAATTTTGAAATTAAATCGAGTGGAAAAATTAATAATATACCTAATATGCTGACAAAAATTTGGAGCATCTTACGCATCAGTTAATGCTTTTAAAATAGATTCCAAATATGATAAAATTTTAAAATGCTCCTCCTGTAAAATTGACTTTTCTGAGTTGTCATACTTTACTTTGGATAGGTCGAAATATAATATTAAATAATTTAAATATAAATAATAATCAATAGTAATTTTGTAAAATTTCTTCACAAAATGATCGTGTAAATTTTCACTTAAAACATTTTTATACAAAATTTACATTAATTTTGTTTTTCAATTTTAAAATTATTATTAAAAATAAAAACTCAACAAAGAAAATTCAACAATTCTATATTTTATAGAATTAGGCAAGTTATTAGGTAATACATTGTATTAGTAGTAGTAAAACAACAGTAATGTAGATGTGATAGTAGTGGTAGTAATAATAAGAACGGTAATTTTAAGTACATTATAATAAATTGTAATTCCTACTTATTTTATGTGTTATTTTAAAAAAAAAAAATAAAAATAAAAACAAAAAACTTAAATAGAATTGACATTTTGTTAACACAATATAAAATTTTGTCCATAAAACGGTTTATTTTTTCCATTTTTTTCCATCTTGGTCCTTTTCTCTCTCTGTTTTATTTCTTTTTATTATTTTCATCATGAATTTTGTTTTTATCTTTGACGGGTTTTATTTCGTATTATTCGCTTTCTACGTTTTTATTATTATTTTTGTCATTCAGGGTAATAAAAATAACTCAAGAGTCGTCATCATTTTTCCGTTCCTTTCGATTTTGTTATTACGCCAACACCAGTGTGGTGCAGTGAACGAAAGAAAATATTTTTAATGTGAAAATAAATATAAAAGAAAAAAAAAAAAACGAAAACAGAAAATTTGTTTTCATTGAATAATTCACATAGAACGTAATATGGGCTTTAATAAACGTAACAACTTTTTTTTTTTTTATTTAATTTTTTTTTTGTTTGGTTTTTTTTTAATAAACGTTTGTATTTGTAATTACTACGGTATACATGTTTGTGTTATTATATTAATATATTTAATTTTTTTTTTTTTTTTTTAGTATTAAGTATGTACATTTTAATTGTATTTTACTCTAGCGAATTCTTTTTAGAGGTTATTAATTAAGTTACTTTTTTTAATACTCGTATATTCTCACTCATAGTTATTAGTAATATATACTATACATATGGTTATTATGTTGTCCTCAAATAAAATAGATATATATATAGTTTGATTGTGTTATTAAATACTGTGTAATTTTATATGAGTAGTTTAATTACAGTAATGAAGTGATATAAAGTTAATTAGATTTGTAAATGGTTAAAAGTGTAATCGGATGAGTTAATTAAATTTATATTGGTGAGGAGATGAATTACATGGAAATATCGGTATATGAATACTAATATAAATGTATGTAGATAATATGTATTTTTATGTGTACTGTGAATAAATAAAAGTCATTTTGAATTTTTTTTTTTGTTATAGTAACACACTGTCAACTTTTTATGAAGAGAATATTTATTGGAAGTATTATTAGAGTATCATAGCAAATTAATTAAAATGAATTGTTTTTAATGGACTCAGAGGCTTTAAATGAAATTATTCCTGAGTGTAAAAAATTAAGCTATTATTCATGAATCTATATACCGAAATGATATTCTATAATATATCATAAATGATTGAATGTACATTTTTGTTATACAATAAAATGCGTATAAGTGAATATAGATATTGTATTTCAATAGTATATAAGAGCATTTTATATAGAGTATAGTATAATTCTAATGTGAGTAAAATTTTATTTTTATCAGAATAAATTCCGGATGTAGAGAAACTCTGAACTATTCGGATGATAAATTTGAAATAGAAATATCTAAATTAATGAAAAAAATACTTTTTAAGAGTTAATATGAACTACAGATATCCTAGTTTTGACTTAAATAACAAAATATGCATTAACATTGATGGGGGTAAGTATTAACAAGTAAATAATATGATGGGGTAAGTATTAACAAAACAACTTAAAAAATTTGAATCGTAAACTAAAAAAAAAAAAATATACCCAATGAGAGTTAGGTCTCGGTATTAACATTCTTTTGCATAATTTTATTATCTGATCTTGATTAAAGCTTTTAATGTAAAAAAAAATTATAATTAAAAAAAAAGTAAAGTACAAATTAGTCAAAAAAAATTTTTAATAAATTTACGCTTGACAGGTAGGACAAATCAAAATTCAAAAATATAACACAATTTTCAATTAGTTTTCATTTCCAGGAAATAAAAGAAAATTAATTTTTTGCAACAAATTAACCTTGACAAAAATTTATAACATCTCTTTACAAACTTTTTTTAATAAAATATGAGTCAAAATCAGTTTAAACATATGTACCTACCAAGCCTATTTTAAAATTAAAATTTCTTTTATTTTTTATAATTAATTTATAATATTCAATTTAGTATTCTAATATAAAGGAAATAAGTTTTTAGAATTTGTAACAGTAAAAATACATTATGCCAAATTGTGGCTTAATTTAAAAGCCTTTTTAAAATTTAATTGAGTAGAAAATTATATTACCATGTTAAATGTTGTGAATCTTTTGAGTTAAATTTGTTGATTTCTAATTACTTTGCAAAAATATAATATCTTTGAAAACATTTTCTACTATCTACATTATAGATATATAATATTAATATTATATTCTGTACTTGTAAGAAAAACTTTAAGAAAATTCTTCAATAACATCAATTTAGTACTAAAAATTATTTTAAGTGTGATGTTTAAATTTTTTGTTTCGTATTCTTTGAATTTATATTTTTGAATTTTTTTAGAGAGAGAATGAAACTATGTATATTTTAATATTTTTCTAATTTTATATAGTGTTTTTTACTTATAGAATTATTGTTTGATTGAAATTGAAATAAACAGAGTTTTGTATAATATCTATGTGCCTTAATAAAATAATAGAAATTACATGCATTTGATAATTAATAATAGAATCGAAGCAGCACAAAAATATTTCCATTACTGGATGATTATCCAGTAAAAAAAATTTTTTTTTTTTTTCTATCGAGTCGAGTTGAGTACAAAACACTGAAGAAGTCTACAAGTAGGAAACGAAATACGCGTATCTGTATGAGAAGCATATCAGTAAAATTAAGAGGAAGATATTCGGTTATTTTCACTATTATAGGATAATTAAATTACGAATATGTACAAGACCATAATAACCCAGGTTTTAACCTATAGCTTTGAAGGTTGGACTATTACACTTAGTGGTGCAAATAAATTAAAAGTACTCGAAGGAAGAATATATTGAGATAAATATTTCTTCCACAAATAAATGACAATGGTGAGTACCAAATAAAATCAAACTAGGAGATAGAAGCACTAGTAGATTTTTTTATTATTATTTTTTAGTTCATACAAAAACTATTTATAACTAGCTTTGTAACCCGTCATAAATGACGGAAGCAAAATAAATCCTAGTTTCTTTTTTTCTTTCATTAGATTCTTTATTCCGAAACTACAGTACTTATGTTTATATCACTTTTTATTTATTTTTATTTATGTTTATATTGGCCTAACACTAATCTTTTTTTTTTTTATATAACAGAAAAAGAAGTACCATACCAACAAATTTGTATAAAATGTTTGTATTTTTGTATGGTATACTCGTACTCACTTCCATTTAGTTATAATTCGTTAGTTGGGTTCCATTTAGTATAAATTATACCGTATTAGCGTTATTGAGTCCTCCGGGAGAGCAAATTTAAAAATGGAATCTTATTTTCATATAAATTTTGTCTTTTGTATAATGTATAGGGATCTTATTTTGCTATATGAATAAACTGTTATTATGGTATTGTGTTATTTTTAAAAAATATTCATAATTTATATATTCAAAATTTTGTATCTAAATTAGTAAAATTTACAAAAATACAAAAACATTTTCATCAATAATTTTCAATTTAAAAAAAACAATGTTTTATTATCCGGCGTAGAAGTAGAGTTAATTATCCTACTCTACTTCTATCAAGTTCTATTGATTGAACAATGAACCTGAACAGTGAAGTGAAAAGTGAACACTTAACACTGAAAATAAAATAATATTTTTAGAATGGAGCATATAGAACATACAGAATACAGATACAGCAAATAATAAAAAAAAAACAAAAAAAAACAAAAATAAATTTTTTTGAGTGAAGTGAGTTACGCACACAATAATGACAAAAATAAAAGGTAGAAGCAATAAAGTAGTATAATGTATAATATTATACAATTCAAATATGCTGATACACATGTATATTATTGTGTATAATTTTAAGTAATAAGAATAACCTTTGAGTGAATTAAGTTTTTTTTTTGTGTTAAATGCTGTTTGCCTTTTGGTTATTATACCATATTAAACTATTGATTAAATTTCTATTAGTCCTTATTATTATAAATCAAAAAAATTGTTTGTTTTATTTATATTATTATTATTATTTATTATTTTTCCTTATTATTTGCGAAGAAGACTAACATTAAATTAAAAAAATATAGTTCATGCAATCAACTTTTCCTGCAAAGGTTCAGCATGGTAGACAGGGGTTAAAAAAAGCACCAAAGCAATTTGTATATATATGCATTTGTATACATATGCAATTTGTATATGTGTTGGAGCGTTCCGTCGAACTTACAAACATCCAGATAAATGCAGAATAATATATATATAATTACAATTATATTCATACATTAATAAATAATTAAAATAAATTTACTTTATCTCTTTGATTCTTTCAATGTTTTAATTAAATTATCTATTATAATATTAGGATTTTGATTTTTCCCTCCATTAATAATTAAACATTTAGTTTTATCTATATTTAATTTAAGTTTATTCACATTTAGCCACCTACCTACCTAAACTATTTAAATTAACATTTATTTTATCAACACATTCACTTACACATTCCCCAGTAAGATATAACAATGCATCATTCGCAAATTGTATCAATTTACAATAATTCACCGCCTTCTGCATATCATTAATAAAAATCAGAAACAATAACCCACCCAAGACACTTCCTTGAGGCACACCATATGACACCTCGATTGGATCTGTCAAACAACCATTAATTTTTGTTCTTTGAATTCATTCATTCTTTAAATAAGATTCAAACCACCATTCTAATTCTATTTCACACAAATACCATACTCCTCAAGTTTACATAATAAAATATTTCGATCAACCGTTTCAAAAGTCCGCTTTAAATCTAAAAATACGGCCACTATTACCTTGTTATCATGTAGGTACTGAAATTTTCCAATTTGTGATAACCAGATTTATTAATGCCTCACAGTTATGTCCTCTTCTGAATCCGGATTGATAATCCGATATTAGTCCATTTTTTTTTTTTCAAAAATTCTTCAAACTGATTATATACAATTCTCTCTAAAATTTTAGCTTCTGTTAGTATGGTATTTACTGGTCTGAATTCATTTGCATTTTTTATGGTTTTAACTTTTTCTATTCGAACCACAATCGATTCTTTTCACACGTTAGGGAATATTCCAGATACTAGAGACTGGTTAATTATAGATAATAGATTTTCACCAATAAACTCATAGGCCTCCAACAATAAACCTGCACTGACAAAATTTATATCACGCTTGTTATTTAGCAATTTTAATGTTTCTTTTAAATAATCAATTGTTATTGTTTTAAATTTAAATATACATGGTTTATTTTCAATATAATGTACATAATATGTTTCACATTTAATACTTCTATTAATTTGTTGAATGCTTTCGATAAAAAATTTATTAAATTTATTGGCTATAGTTATATTATCATTCACTGTTTCATTATCAAAAATTATTTCAGATATTTCAGTAAAATATTTGTTCAAAACAAAATTTTTAATGTTTTTCCATATAGTTTTTTGATCATTAGATTCTCAAATTTTTTTACTTAGATATGTAAGAATATTTAGCTTTATTAATTTGATTTTTATATTTATTTCTAAATTTTTTGTATTTATTCCACTCATTTATATTATTTGTCCATTTTGTAAGTTCTTATTGATAAATTTTTTTATTTTTTATTACCCTATGTTCATTTTTAAACCGTTCTACTTTTGCAAATTTTATGTTATATTCTATAGCTATGTAATTTTTTGTTAATTCTTTTAAGTTAAAACCAGCTAATCCACCATTTGCCTTACTAATAACATCGGTATAATACACGGTCATAATATCATTTCTTGTTATATTATATAAAAATTTTTGTTTATTATACTTTAGCAATTTTATTGTTTTATTTTCACTTTTGATTTCATCTTTTGTTTTAATATTAATTCTAATAGGTTCAAGATCACTTTTTATTATTATTATTTATTATTTCTTAATTAAATTATACAGAAGTTGAATTATTCAATTACCTTATTAAGAGCTTATACTAATGTATTTACACCTATGACAATAATTATGAACTATTCTATTTATAATATATTTTTTTTTAACGGAAAATGGCAAGCAAAACCTTTTTGATCAATTTTTTTTTTTAACCTAAAACTTAAAAACTAACTTAAACATAAAAATTTATTACTGAAAGCTTAATTTTAAATCGCTCTTACTTGCGGATTTTCTGAATTTAGACAACTTTCTAGAAAGGCAGGGAATATCTTATCTATTTGTTCGAAAACAGTGTTAACATTTGCTATGTTATGCAATCTGTTGGTAGAAAAGTAAAAAGGTTTACCCAAGATTAATTTTAAAACCGCATTTTGCTTTCTTTGTAGCAGATTTAAGTTTGTTTTAGAAGCATTTTTCCATACGGGAAAACCGTACAAAAGAATGCTGCGAAAGATTGCTTTAAATATTAATAGTTTGTTTTCTACCGTCAAGCTGGATTTTTTATTAATAATTGGGTATAACATTTTTATTTATAAATCGATTTAAACTAACGGTTTTAGTTATATGTGTTTTGAAAAGCAATTTTTTGTCCAAGTGTATATCGAGATATTTAATATCCTCTCTTTCCCATATTATTTCGGTATTATTTAATAATAAGTTTCTGTTAGGCAAGAAACAAGATTTCCTTCTTTTTGTGAAGAAAATCGATTTCGTTTTTTCGCCATTGATTTTGATTTTCCATTTGTAATAAAATTCTTGAATTATTTTGAAACCATTTTCAAGATTATTTATTATTTCGTTTGGACATTTGGAAGATGATAATAAGGCGGTATCATCCGCATATAAACTTGTACAGCAATTTTGAGGGCTCGGTAAATCTGCTATGAAAAGATTATATAAAATGGGAGAAAGTGATGAACCTTGTGGTACTCCTGCTGTGATATTTATTTTGTTGGACTGTGTCAGTCCGATTTTAACTGAAAAAAAAAACGATCGTGAAGAAAACTTTGAATTAGATTAACAAGGTAAACTGGAAATTCGTAATTAATCATTTTGTGAATGAGACCTTGATGCCATACTGAGTCGAATGCTTTTTCGACATCAAGTGTAATCAAGACCACTGATTTTTTGTTATTTAGATTATTTCTAACGATATTTTTGATTCTACAAACTTGATGTGTGCTGGAATGTTTATTTCTAAATCCGAATTGTTCGTTCGGTAGAATATTCTTGTCCAGCAAGAAATTTACTAACCGAGTTTTTATAATTTTTTCAAAAATTTTTCCTAAGGAATTGAGTAAGCTTATTGGACGATAGCTTCCAATTAATGCTGGGTCTTTTCCTTGCTTAGGAATACATGTAACTAAGACTATTTTCCATATTTCTGGAAAATAGTTTAGTTCCATGCACTTATTAAAAATTTTACTTAATATTTTATAGCTTGTCTTTGACAAGTTTTCAAGTACAATATTGGTACAATATTGATTCAAGATCACTTATTTTTGAATTTTAATCAATATAAACTAAAATGTACTTATTAGTTAATACGCAGTCTATAAGTGTTTTTGAACTATTAGTAACTTTAGTATATTCATTTATTAATTGTCTAAAAGCATTATCAATTATCATTTTGTCACTAAAATTTTTAATATTGTTATTAATTTGCTAATTAGCAACTAATACATTGATTTTTTTTTAAGAAAACAAAGAAAATAAACAAATAAAATAAATTGTTTCATTTATAATACTAATGCTAGACCGGCGAATCGGAACGCCGGGAATAGCTAGTTATATTTTAATATGTTAATTGAAAAAAGTACGGTACAAATATCTGAATCATTTCACAACCAATTTTTATTAATTAATACGAGACGTAGCGAAACTAAAAATTTTATTAAAATTTTTTAATTATCATTTAGAATTTTCAATATAAAATTTTATCCTATATTTACAAAAGTAAATTAATTTTAAAGTAATTTTAACATACACAAATTTTACTTTATCCATTTGCAGTGACTTATACCCATCGCTTGAATCAAATTTAAATTTAATTTTGTTTGTTTTTGTTTAAATGCGGTTCTTGTCTAAGATAAATTAATAAAAAAAAATTTATATTTATACTTATTCCATTTAATTTCAACATTTTTTTAAACAAATTAAACATTTTTTATTCAAATTCAAAATTTTGTCAAACAATTTGTTAGAAAAAATGTTGAATTTGATTAAAAAAATGTGAAATTTTTTTGACAAAAATGTTGAATTTGAATGAAAAAAAATATAGTGAGTGCCAAGACCAAATTCAAATGATGTTTAACAATTCATCATCAAATTGAGTACAATTTTTTATCAAACTTACTCGAATTTCCAGAAGCGGGCGATATTTTTTTTTATTTTATTTTTTTTATCATCGTTTTATTTAACTATATTTTCAGGTATATTAATTCAAAAGGTGAGGTGGAGAAATGCCACTATATCATTATTTTGATGAAGAAATATTAATATATTAAAAACAAGTTTAACTTAAAAATGAATATCAATTTTTGTTCGGACATTTTTGTGAAAATGCCTCGTACATTTTTTTTTTTTTTTAAATTTTATTAATTCTCAAATTATTTATTTAATTGGATTAATAATTTATTTTCCTAAATTGCTATTAGCAATATTATTATTAAGAGAAATATATTATTATATCATATTTTCTTAAGTGTTACTTCAAAAATCCTTAAAGAACTTTATTCAGTAAATATAAGTATACCTAACCTAACCTACATATATCTACTTAAATTAATGAAATATAAAAATCAATTTAAATATAACTATAATATAATATTATCAATCTCAATTTTATTTAAAACTGTCTATAATCCTTTTTAATACGATTACAGTACAATTCATTTTAACTTAGATTTAAGGGTTAATAAATAAAATAAAAGACATCGATGTCCATTAAATATTTAAGTAGGTATATAGAACCATATTTTATTTTCCATATATGTATATAGATATATATATATTTTAATAAAAAAGGATATCTTATCCTTACAAATAAAATAATATGTTTTCTAAGAGAATTCAGATTTATTATATATTTATATATTATTTTTTTGGTTGACATATTAACCTTAAGATATCAACCTTTAATTTAATGGATGAATGTATTTGTGTATACGTAATAATTGATCAAAGTCTGTTTTCATTAAATTTTTTTTTTTTTTGCTTCTCTCTATCTCTAAAACTATTCAAAATTGAACATAAACGTAGTTGAAATTTATAAAAAAAAAAAAAAGTTTTGCTGCTCTAGGATAGTAATGTTACTAACATTCATTTTAAAAAGATTCCAATAATATCCCACATACTCACATAATATGTCCATAATATTATAAAAGATATGGTATTTTTAAGGATCTAATATCTACTTAGAGATTATATTAAAAAGGTAATATCATCCTTATTTTCTTTCAAGGTAATTCAATTATCCCAATATAATAATTTTTACCTATTTTTGGGTATCCTAGTTTAATATAAAAATTTTGAAAATAGATTAAAACAAAAACAAAAAAACAAAAAAAAATTGACTTTATACTCTGATTCTAAATTCATATTTAAAAACAAAAAATAGATATACTTATATATTATATTTTTTTTTTTTTTGGGTAACAATCTTGTAAATGTCATCGTTTACTTATCATAACTGCTTTAAGGATATGTTATAAAGTATACGAGTATCTACGTGCAAAAGCATATTTTAAATTTATTTTTTTTGTTTTTTTTTTTTTTTTTAGTATCCTTTTATGTTATCATAATATGAGTGTGTAATTATTTTCTATTTAAGGTTCAATTCAAATTCCTAATTTTGTGGTTTGATTCTTAAAAATAGGATATTAAATTGAGTATCTAATTTAAAATAATGTGACCAGATTTGATAAAAAAAAATTTTTTGAATTGAATTTAAAAATTCGTTTTAGGTAATTATGATTTTTTTTCGGAAATACTCGTAGATTCTATTTATGATCTTTTAATTGCAATTTACCAGGTTTGATTGCAATTTGCCAATTTATTTAAAAAATAAGTAGAAATATTATTTTTGATTTTAATTTTATTGGTAAAAAGTACAGTTATGTAAAATATTTGGTTCAAAATTATACTACTCCATTGCAAAAAATTTGGCACCTTGTTTGTATTTTAAATCCGTTTCAATACACAGAGAATTCTGGGAAGGTTATCACAACTTCCAAAAGGGCCTCCCTCAATTTTACGGCTGCTGAAGCCTCAAATTTGGATAATATTATGTAATTTGAGAATTCGGCTGCGCCAACTTTAATTTGGTTACCGTAACCGTTACTGCAAGGTTGTGTAGACTTTTAAGAAGAAATAAAGGCATCCATTTGGGTAAAGTAGCTTCTTAAAGACAGATATATCGCTTTGAGTCTATTTGATCCTTTATTTGGAAGCAATAACATCTTAAAGGAAGTATGACGTTATTCGAGTTTTTTGTTACTCTATCTTGGAACTTATAACTTCAGTAGGGTGGGTATAATACCTTCGCATTAGTTTTTTGTACCTTTCTATCAGACATATCAACCCCATTAACAAGTGATGAAAATCATTTCGGAGGTTATCATAACTTCTATATGTAGTTTTGATCACACACCTTTAGTAGGGCTATCAGACTCACTTTTACAGGTAAGAGAACATCCATTAAAATTTAACAGTTTTCTGAAATAAGTGTTGGTTTTCTAATTTGAAACTATATAGACTTGATTTGTTTTATTTAGCATATAAAAAAGCCAAATATAGTAATAAAAAAGAATACTAAATTTTTTTTTAAGAAAACAGCTCAATTGTATAATGGTCGTTTTTTATCTGTTCTATGGATTAAACACTAAGACTTTCAATTAAAACACTGTAAAATAAATTAAAACAA
Source organism: Argyra leucocephala (assembly GCA_963942445.1). Taxonomy (NCBI): domain Eukaryota; kingdom Metazoa; phylum Arthropoda; class Insecta; order Diptera; family Dolichopodidae; genus Argyra; species Argyra leucocephala. The sequence continues at coordinate 206,539,623 of OZ012677.1, read as the reverse complement.
ATAAAATAAAATATAATTTCGTTTTTTTCTTAATTATAACTTTTATCAAAAGAAATATTTTTTTTAACAAATTAAATGTCTTAAATCTAGTTATCCCAAATGGGATCTTAACAAAATCCCCTGTTTCAAAATCCCCTGTTTTTCAAATCTCTCAGTTTTCAAAAATCCACCGTATCAAAATCCCCCGTTTCATAATCCATCGTATTAAAATGCATTGTTTTGTAATACGCTTTTTAAAAATCCCATGTTTTAATGGGATCGTAACAAAATCCCCTGCTTTCGAAATCTCCCGTTTTTGAAAAATTTTACACCCGAACGAGTTTTGACCATCCTAGTTTTAGCAACAACATGATCTTGTGTTAATTCAGAAATGAGCTTGTATACATCCACATGTTATTTGCCCACAATGGTATTCAAGCGTCTGTGGCAAACTTCTGCATTATTTTGCGTTCTGGGGAAATGAAATTTTTCCGCATCAGCAATAGACCAAAAATTTAGATGATATCTTGGTTTGGATGGATTTTTAGATTTTCCTGTATTACCTGTTAGATAATTTATTTTAAACCAATTTGCAATTTTTCTGGCGTCATTATTAAGAGTTTTATATTAAATCTGAAAAATAATCAGGAATTTTTTCTGCTGGGACAAATGCCAAACTCTTGATCATTCGAATCTGTAAGCTTAATTTTTCATCATTTCCATAATTAGCGACCAGCCCTTCAGATTGCACTTTTCGCCAAATAATTTGTCCAAAGTGAAATAGACATCCCTTATATATAGCTGATGGAAAAAAATCGTTTGCGGCAGCTACACTAGCCTTTTCGAAATCTGAAATAATTCGTATAGGATTCAAGTTTATATTCCATAGACAAGCTGTGTTCATAAAAGAATTCTTGATAAGCTGCCTTACTTTTGGAGCTCATTAAACAAAATACCAATGGAACTATTTGGTTATTGACTTGACCATTAATTGTAAGTAGTTGTCTCATGATATTTGGAACTACATCAAACGTTCCATTCATCAACCAGCTTCAAACTTGACGAATTTTGGAATTTTAAATGAAAATTGATTTTGATTCTTCCAATAGCTTCAAACTTGAAAATGTGCCCAACATTATAATTTTTTCATTCGCCCTCCACAAATTTCAAATTTCCTGGTATCTGTATTTCTTCTAATTTTTTGGATTATTTCAAAGTATTTGATCGTTGTCTTGAAATTTTTTGTTTCTGCGCTGAATTAGAAGGTAAATATATTCTACATTCTTGATTACATTCTACTATACTACTTCTAATAATTTGTGAAGGCTTTGAAGTAGATGTTTTAGCAATACTTTTTACTTTCGTATTAATTTGGCAAAAGTTGTTCTTTTAAAAGCCTGCGGATCATGTGAATGAGCAGATGGCTTCTTCTTGACTAAGTGTCTTCCATCTACCATCGACCTGAGCACAATAAGGACTTGCGTTGCGCACACGACCACCTAAAAGCTTTGCTACTTTTACTAATTAAGTGGTAATCGTACCCATCTACAAATAATTTGTCATTCCCCTTATTTGATTTGACTGTTTCAACCTTCATTTTTTTAATTACATATATAATTTTGATTATCTTAATCATTTATAATTTTTAATTATTTAAGTTATATGTATGTCCTATTTTTAATTATAATGAATGACAATTGCCAATATTAAATTCATTTTATTTTTATAATAAAAACTAGTTACCTTAGCAGCGTCTTTCATAAAAACTACACTCTAATTAAATTATTAATAATATAAAAATACTACATGTATGTTTCATTTAACTTTTTAAATTATTTTTTTTTAAATTCCTCGTTCTTAAAATTATTTTTTTTTGTAATTTCGGGCGCCCGAAATAACTTTTTTTAAGAACGAGGGATTTTGATACGGGGGATTCTAAAAAAGGGGATTTTGATACAGGAGATTTTAAAAAAGGGGATTTTGATACGGAGGAGTTTAAAAACAGGATTTCGTATCCAATCCATCCCAAATAACATATTGATCACTTATCTGATTTACCTAAATTTATTTGTAATGTCGGTTTACAATATAGCTAATTCTTTTAAAAGTATTGTGAAATATGTATTAAAATTAACTATTTCTACTTTAAATTAAAATATTTTTTTTTTTATTTTACACTTAAAACTTAGCAATAAATTAATGATGAAATTGAAACAACGATATGCGTGCGACTGAACAAAAATGAAATATAACTGAACTGGAACTGATGAAATATTTATGACGGAATACGAATTCGTTCAGAGTCATAACTACTGGCATTTCGTTGTCATGACCAGCCGTCGGCTATTAAAACCGAATGTTTTCAACAGCAATTATTTTGTTTGAGTTTATATTAGCTGATTCGAAGATATAAAAGCCATAAGTGATGGTTATCATAGTAAATTGTCCGTAGCTATCACAACCAAACTTTTTTAAGGATTACAACCGCAAAATGATCGGTTATCGCAGCCATATTATAACTGTGATTGACACATTAGAGTTACCTCCCTTAACGATTGGTAATGACAACTACTTTGAGGCTGCAAAAGTACTCCAAGAAATTTTGTAAAGCTGAAATTTCGCATTTATAGCATCAGTTTTGGCCTAGTAGCCGCCTGATAAATTCAATAAATATGTGCGTCACTGTCATAAAGATTTCTCATTTGTCTCAGTAGATGCGATATTTTATAGATTGTAAATACTTACACAATATTTTCTATTGTGATGATAAATATGAAGGTGGGCCAACCTTTTTGCAAATGAGTAGTAGAATATCAATTAAGCAATAATAGCCAATATTGAACCAAAAGCAAAATGGGTATTGCATTTCTGAATAATTTTTCTATATTTTTGCTATTCCCACTGCAATATTTGGTACTTATTTAATATTTTTTCTATAAATTTCAATACTAATCAAATTTTCAACCAATATAAGAAAAAAAAAATAATAATATTGTCAACATTGTTGGACTACGCAAATCGATAATAATTATTACAATAGAATTAATACAAGAAATTTGAAAATATTTGATTCATATACAAATTGAAAATCAGAATGGACTAATTATTACAAAGAAAAGTAATTAAGTAGTTATGTACAAGACAATGTAGAAAATATTGATGAGATGTTACATGCCTGCAGACAGATTAGACCAATATCTGTCTGAAGTATTAAAAATTCGATATTATTCGAAAGCAACAGTATTTCCTTCAGCACTGATTGCAACTAACTTGTTAAATAAGGAACAAGTATTGATGATAAAAGTATGTTGTCTGTGAACTATGAAACAAGTGAAACCAAACTTGTTAACAATTAAATTATTTAATTTAAAATATCAATAAAAACAATTATCCGATTAATAAATTAAAAACATACTAGTGAATCCGCTGTGCAATTGCACAGAAGCAGTTCTTTCAGTTATGATTTTATATAAACGGAAATATTTGTTTCGGTATAATTGTAGTTGTTTTCTGAATTGCTTGATTATTGAATATATATAATTTACAATGAAATTAAAGTATAAGACCTAATACTTTATGATGAAATTAATACTAATTTAAATTTAACTTAACACAATAAAATCCCATTACTCTCAACGTAGTAGATCGATGTATTTTAATTCGTTTACAGTGAAAAACGTTTGTAGTCACAATTCTGTTATAGCAATAATCAATAATTTGTTTGAAAGAAAGTAATAAATAAACTTCATAAGTTCATACAATCGATGTCATTTATAAGTCACATTAAAATATAACCCCAAATTTTTCAATAAAATAAAAAAATAAGTCAAAAGTGAATTATTTTATTAAAAAACTGATTTATATTGCTGTCTTTTTCTGTTCTTTATTACAAATATGTATATTTTGTGATAACACAGAATTGCTATTTATGAATAAAATAAAGTTTAAAATTCTTATACGAAAGATATTTTTTTTTATAAAGATGTAATTTTTTTTTGACTATGCCTATAGGCACAAAACGGTTATACTCACAAATATTACTGAAATTTAGCCAATTACTATATTAGTGTTTTACTGTATATATTTTTTTTAATAATAGCAGAAGCAAATGAACTAACATTTATTATATCATTTTTTTTATGAGTATGATCTGATCTGATTTTTGTTTTTCTGCTTTGTTTTCAATTTTTGTTTGTGTTTTTATTTTTGTACTTTTTTCTATAAACTTGTGTGTTTATTTCAAATGACAGAATTTTTATAAATCTTTTTTGAAAATTGACCCTGATTGAAATTTATTTTAGAGTACAGATGTCGCTCAACTTGGAAATAACCGTCATTTATTTGATGTAAATATTTGGAATGTTTTAAGTATTGAGCACCAAGGACTAGCTAAAATTTTATTATTTTTGTGATGTAATTTTCTATTCAACTATTCTTCCTTTTTTACTCACCACGTCGTTCATCTTGTGTATTAGTATATAAGATAAGCTTTGTTAAATGACTTACAGAGACAAAATCATTTGAATTGTATTATTTCAAGTCTTTAATACTTCCAAAAAATGTATATATCTCAATTAAACTACAATATAGTCCTATAATATAGTCTTGATGCAAAATATTATTTAATTCGAATCTGGCTAGTTTCAATTATTATGAATTAGAGATGTGCAGGAATAAAACTTCATTATGATGACTGGGTACATGCTGAAAAGTCGAGAGGTCATTTCAAGCACTAAATTTAGGAACATAAGTATTTAGATTTTAGATTTTAGCTTACTAAGGGTCTTATGTGCGTATAGAACACAATAAAATTAAGCAAGATTTAATAAATTTTGATTTATAAAATAAATTTATGTAATTATAAATTTTTTTAAATGTGATATATTGAAATTTCCATGCCATTTTACTTTTAATAAAAAGAACAAATTCGATTTATTAATCAATATTGATACATAGACATTTTATGTATAAATATTATTATTATATATATACCATTCTATCTATAAATATTATTATTATTTGTGTTAACAAACAAAATATTTTTAGGAAATTGTTTCGTTCATCACAATATTATTAGAATTCATCAGTAGGTATTTATAGTGTTAGACTAACTATAAAACTCCTATTTTCATTTTGATTGATTCTACAAATTATTAGAAGATGTCAATAGTACATCTGTGAGTTATAAAAACCTACCAAAATTTCAATGTAAAAGGTTATATTATTTATAAAATTGTAATTTATGTAATTATCATATAATAACATCTTCAAAAGTAAAATGAACTGTAAATTTTAATATTTCAAAATATATAATAAAATAAAATATATATTAATATATTATAATAAAATTTATTTTAATATTATTATAAATATTATTATTTTTTAAAATATATTATAATTACATAAATTTATTTTATAAAAATGACATTTTACATTGAAATTTTGGTCGATTTTTATAACTCACAGATGTACTATTGACATCTTCTAATAAGTTATAAAATCAATCAAATTGAAAACAGGAGTTGTATAGGTAGTCTAACACTATAAATACCTACTGATTAGTTCTAGTAGTGTTATGATGAACGAAACAATTTTCTAAAAATATTAATTTATGATTGTTGATATTTAACTTAAGTTAAATTAAGATGTAGTAAATTAAATTAAGTAAGTAGAAGTGGCAAGTACACTTTTTTCTTCTACAGTTGTTTACATTTCTGACAGTAATCGATTACTTGACTGTATAAACCCCATTTGAATAACATTTTTGGGTTGGACATTGGTTGTGTAAACTCCAACTTTTGGCTGTGTAAACTGCAATGATTCTGAAATTGTAATAAGAACAGATATATAATTTTTTTAATAAATGTTTAACTATTAACATAGGTATGACAACTAATGACTTTTATCCTTCTACTAACTTCTACTAAGTTTATTTTTAGTTTTTTCTGATCAATGGCGGCAGTGTTTTACTAACCCTATACTGGATGATGACTTATTGCACAATTAAACGAAGCAAGCCTTCGTCTAGTAATAGACGTCTGATGTGCTTGCTCTAAGCATAAATCTGACAGTATTTATAATTAATAGAATACAATTTACAGAATATGCTGTAGGATCTAGTTGAAACATTATTCAAATTAAATAAATATTAAAACTCTAGGTATGTTTCACAATTTCATTAAATATTTTAATCGATTTCGGTTATTACACCATCATCAGAAGACTGATATTTATTTATTTATTTAAGAACAGATCAAATAGTTATTTTAAAAGATAATTACTACGAAATACGCATTCTTGCAATGCAGATCTTTCAACCTAAATTATACAAAAAGCCTACTCTGTCCGATTACAATACTAAACATGTCAGTTTATATCACTTAGTCAAGTTCAATATTCAGATTAAATTTAAATTAATTTTATTTATTTATATTCATGCTTTTTTCTAATAAATATGTAGGTAGATAAGTATGAGTGGCGGTCCAAGTTGGCCTACTTAAACCAAGGGGGTTCATTGTGATACTACAGAATCTCGATTTTATGTGTGGATCTTACTTTTAAAAAAAAATTTGATTTTTATAAAAAAGGTAAGTAAAAGCAACAACACTGTTCTTTCTTACCTGCAAGATCATCCAGGGAATATAGAACGTAAGATCCTAAATGGGTTTTTTTTTGTGAGCGAATGTAAGGCAGATTCAAAGATGATGGTGTAGTTTGTTTCAATAAATAATATTTAGTACCTCTCTGTCAATTTTACACCATTAAATCTGCTTCACCTTTAACAACTTAATTTTTTTAATTTTTAGGAAGCTAAGTGTTATAAAAATAATTAAAAAACATACCTACAATATCCATGAGCGGGATTCAAACTCAGAACCTTTTGATTAGTGTAAGATTTGAATAATCTATACTTATAAAAGGGAAAGTTTGTTTGTTTGTTTGTTTATTTGTTTGTTTGTTTGTTTGTTCGCTATACACGCCCACAGTTTTAAAGATAGAGTTCTGAAATTTCGCACAGTTATTCTTGGTACCGGTATGCAAATAACGCGGTACTTTACAGAGCCATCAGATGACAGGTTCGGGTTGCTGCCGTACAACTCTTACCAAGACTCAGGAATATTTTAAGAACCATGTGTGTGACAGATATGAAAATTTACATTTAGATTCTCTTTCACAAATAAAGAAAATCGACTGTTACCGATTTCGAAAATTTGGACTGGTTCGGGTTGCTGCCGTAACACTCCTAGCACGTACGTTTCAGGAATATTTCAAAAACCAATTGTGTTACAGGCATGAAAACTTACACTTAGATACTTTTTCACAAATATAGAAATTCGACTGTTACCGATTTCGAAAATTTGGACTGGTTCGGGTTGTTGCCGTACAGCTCCTAGCACGTACGTTTCAGGAATATTTCAAAAACCAATTGTGTTACAGACATGAAAAGTTACACTTAGATACTTTTTCACAAATATAGAAATTCGACTGTTACCGCTTTCAAAAATTTGGACTGGTTCGGGTTGCTGTCGTACAACTCCTAGCACGTACGTTTCAGGAATATTTTAAAAACCAATTGTGTTACAGGCATGAAAACTTACACTTAGATACTCTTTCACAAATAAAGAAATTCGACTGTTACCGATTTCAAAAATTTGGACTGGTTCGGGTTGCTGCCGTACAGCTCCTAGCACGTACGTTTCAGGAATATTTCAAAAACCAATTGTGTTACAGGCATGAAAAGTTACACTTAGATACTTTTTCACAAATATAGAAATTCGACTGTTACCGATTTCAAAAATTTGGACTGGTTCGGGTTGCTGTCGTACAACTCCTAGCACGTACGTTTCAGGAATATTTTAAAAACCAATTTTGTTACAGGCATGAAAACTTACACTTAGATACTCTTTCACAAATAAAGAAAATCGACTGTTACCGATTTCAAAAATTTGGACTGGTTCGGGTTGCTGTCGTACAACTCCTAGCACGTACGTTTCAGGAATATTTTAAAAACCAATTGTGTTACAGGCATGAAAACTTACACTTAGATACTCTTTCACAAATAAAGAAATTCGACTGTTACCGATTTCAAAAATTTGGACTGGTTCGGGTTGCTGCCGTACAGCTCCTAGCACGTACGTTTCAGGAATATTTCAAAAACCAATTTTGTTACAGGCATGAAAAGTTACACTTAGATACTTTTTCACAAATACAGAAATTCGACTGTTACCGATTTCAAAAATTTGGACTGGTTCGGGTTGCTGTCGTACAACTCCTAGCACGTACGTTTCAGGAATATTTTAAAAACCAATTGTGTTACAGGCATGAAAACTTACACTTAGATACTCTTTCACAAATAAAGAAATTCGACTGTTACCGATTTCAAAAATTTAGACTGGTTCGGGTTGCTGTCGCACAACTCCTAGCACGTACGTTTCAGGAATATTTCAAAAACCAATTGTGTTACAGGCATGAAAACTTACACTTAGATACTCTTTCAAAAATACAGAAATTCGACTATTACCGATTTCAAAAATTTGGACTGGTTCGGGTTGCTGCCGTACAACTCTTAGCATGTATGTCTCAGGAATAAAAACCAATAGTGTTACAGGCATGAAAATTTACACTTACATACTCTATTAGAAATGTTTCAAAAAAAAATTTGTGTTACAGACTTGAAAATTTATTTATAGGTATTCTATGAAAAATAAAAAAACATGTATTTTCCTGAAAAAGTATTTTCGAATTTAGGAATCAGTATAAATTTTTTAAATGACATGGCTATGTAAATTAGCCACAAAAATGTAACGATTCGTTTTATTAATCAGAAAATACTGCAGAGTGTTCCAGGCGGTCCACGTGTACAAATCCTTATCAATTGGAATTAAAATTAGTAGCTTCAATATTGCTTCTACGAAACTTGAAGAAGCCAAAACTACGGTACTAGATTAAGAATAAGAACTTGGCATCCTAATTTCATTTAAGTACAAATTCCAATTGATTGTGGAAAAAACGAACATTTCTTTATTTCAAGAATACCTCAACAGCAAGGAGCGTATTTGCTTATACTTCATCAGAAAAGACCACCAAAATATTATTTACAAAGAAATAATTTTAATATAAGTATAGCTTATAATTTGGAGTATTGTTGATATTTTTTTATCGTACTGAACAAAAATATTAGAATATTTTTGATAAACCAATTTTTTTCAATTCGATTCATAAATCAAACTTCATTGAAATAAATTCGATTCATTTTGTGGTCGACCCGGACAACGTCGGGTAACTTTGCTAGTAAATAATAAAAAATAATATTAGTTAGATGACATACCCGCTACACTATATCGGTCGACTAAAACTTACCAATAAGATTCACGAGAATTGTATTATACAACGATGAAATTCTGTGAGTGAAGTGCTGAAAAAATTTTTAGTTCAAATGAAATTTATATTAACAAAATTTCTATTATAGAGTATTATAGTTTCTGTGACAGTGAAACAATCAAGTTATGATGTTGCAATGGATAAACAAAAATTTAAATATTATATACTAAATTAATTAAAATTATAACTTGTGTAAATATAGAACAATATGCATGTAAGTATCCTTTTTAACTTAATTAAAGGTCGAATGAATGTATTAAAAGTCACACACTTAAATCCATCATCATTATTTGTTTTTTTTTTTGTACATCCAATTATAAAAAGCTTCATTCATAATTTAAAAAAAAAAAAAATAAAAAATTTACCCTAAAAATTAGTTTAGTTTCAATAAATAAAAAAAATCAAAACAAATAAAACAAAAAATTAAAATAAGTTTTTCAACATAATTCCCATAACAGAACCTTGCTATCAACTATGTAAGGCCGATCCTGTATTATGTTTATTTTTATTATTTTTTGTTTTTTTAATTTGTTAAAAACAGTTGTAAATAAATTTAATGAATATGTATGTATGTATTTCTGTATGTATTTGTAAGTACATTCGCATTCAAAACTGTTATAATGATTATTATAAGATTTCAAAGTAGATGGGGCTGATAAAAGAGATGACAGTGGATACAAAAAACATTAGGATAATTTCAACATTTTTTTTTTGTTTGTTTCTTTTTTTCATAAAACCATTGGGATTTTCTTGTTTTGTGCTTTTATTTTTCATTTTTTGTTATTTTGTATGCCCATGAAAATTAAAAGAAAACCAAAAGTTGGTTTCTGGTTTATTCTTATCTCGTCTATTCATGCCATATTATATATATATATATATATATATATATATACCCTCTTATATAACAGTATAATAATGGTAGAATATTGATGCTGGTTATGTTCAAAACATATAAAAATGGTGTCTTTAGAATTTCTTTTGTTATTGTTACCATTACAGATGTTCATTTTTTTTCATTTTTGTTGTATAGTAGTAAAGTAGTAGTAGAAATTGTTGTTATTATTGTTTTTATGCTTTTATTATTGTTACAATATAATTTTGATTTTTATTGTGTGGTCCAGCCCATTGTCATGCTAAGATCATATAAAAATCCTTGAGAAAATTTTTTTATTCTTCTTGTGTGTTTACTTCCTTAATTTCTCTACTGGATTTTTCATTCATTTTTTTTGTTTTTTGTTTTGTGTTTTGGTTTAGTTATCTTTTGGTTGCCCAACATTCACAACTTAATGGTTCTATCCTGAACTTAATATAATATTATATACTTTATTATAATAGCTACGTATATATAAATATATACAATATGTATTTTCTAAAAATGTAAGTACATCAGGTCAATATAATATATATGTATTGTATATATATATATATAAAATAATATAAATATAAAATAAAGTGGTGGAGGAGATTGAAAATACACTCTGATTGAGAAGTCCCTTAAGGAGCAATAAAAATAAGTAAAATAATGTGAGTCTTTAAATGTTTCCCTATATTTTATTTGCAACCACATACAGTTTAAGTATACTTATAATTATATATATATATATATACATATGTGTATATTATATATTATTTATATTAAATGGCTTAACCAAAAGTAGGTCCTAATGAACTTAAAACCATGTAAGATTTATTTTTAGACTTAATTTTGTAGTATGGTTGATAAAATATAATAATGGCAAAGGTCAGATTTTAAGGATGGTGTTTTGGTTTTAATTTCAGGTTATTATGTTCATCTAATTTATGAGAGAAAAATAAAAATTATTTTTCTTTTATAGAAAATAGATTTTTGTATAGAAAAATAATATTTTAGTAGAGTTCTTAGGAACAATTATTGTAGAGATTAAAAAAAAGATTTGTTTGAATTAAACTGCTGAAATGTCGAAAAATAAAATACTTATTATTGTAAAATATACCTTCAGGACCAATAAATTGTTCACCAGAACCAAAAACACTTTGGTTGAACTGTGCAAATAATTCATATATACTCGAACATATAATTTAGCTTTGAATATGAACCCCTCAAATTTTACTATCAAATTAAACTATTTTGTATTTTAATATTTTATTGTGTTTTTTTTTCACTTTCTTGATAGATTTCAACGAAATTGTTTCGGTTGCTCATGGTTTGAGACAGAAGAAGCAATTACTCAAAACAAAACTTAATTAATTCAAAATAAAAAGGCAGAAGGTTACAAATAGAAAATGTCTTCTACATTAACACTTATTTAATATAATGGGGGATAGTATTATTACTCGTACTTCGTTGCTTACGGTGCATGGTGCATGGTGCATGGGTCATGGTTACGTTTTATTCTTTCACTTTCTGTATCAATTGATACACGGTATATGGTGCATATGGCGCATGTTGCATTGTATATCAATTGATATACGGTATATGGTGCATGGTGCATGAATCATGGAAAAATGATGTCTAGTAAAAATATAAGTGCTTAATTTTGTATTCTCAATGACGAAAACAATAAATTTAACAAAAACTGGTTGGGAAATAAATTCTCCATCCAAAATTCTCAAGATAAAGTCCTTAAAAACATAATTCACATTCCAAAGACAAAATTCTCAAAGACATAATTTCCGAAGACAAAATCCACAAAATTCGCCATGGAGATATCCTATTTTTTTGTATTAAAAATAAACTACGCAAAACCAGTTATTTTTGCGAACTCTTGAAAAATTTTATAGTTTTTCGTTTTGTAACCAAAATCATAATTCGGCAATTTTTGTTTAGAAGATTTTGTTTTTTCAGATTTTGTTTTTAGAGATATTTTGTCTATGATAATTTTGCCAATAATGATGATTTTCTTTTGGGAGTTTTGTCCATCTCCCATCAACAAAAACTAATCCATTTCTTGTAATTTTGTATGCCTAATTTTGTGGCCATTATAAATTTCATTATATTGAATTCAATTTTTTTGTTTTGCTCAAATAACCAAAATACAGATTTTCCCAAGAAAAAAATTAAAAATTTTATCAATACAAATGAATAGTCTGATATTGGGATGGCCAAGTGGGAAAATATCATTTTAATATTATTATCGTTGTTAAAATTAAAGCGTCTAAATTTAAAAATTTGTTTAGTTAAAAAAATTAATTAGAATGTGGAGTACAAGCACTTCCAGGTATACAAATTGCCTCAATCTGAAATTGACATCAAAGCAATAATAGTTGCGTTTATCAAAGACATAAACCATACAAAAAAAAAAATATTTAGAACTAATAACGTATACACAGGTAGGTCTATATTTTATAATAGTTCACGTTTTGGAAAACTTGATCAATTACTTTTAACAGTGTTTGTTGTGAAGTATAGTGATGGCATTGAATTTTTCTAAAAAAAATTAGCCTAATCTATTCAAGCTACTAAACAAACTTCAGCCCAACGACAATTTTTTATATGTTGAGTACCCAATTTAAATACAACAATCTCAAAATATTAAAAAATGGTTTCTGCATTTAGGAAAAAAAAAAACCAAAACTAAAATTATTATTTTTTTATAACAGTAAATTCCTGTTAATAATTTTGAGTACAAAATATACTTAAAAAAAAAAGCTTTAATCCATTTTTACACTTACATTTTTTTTTTTTAGTTTTTATGAACTTGAATTAAAATTAAAATTAAATAAGTGGGAAAAAGCATAATGTCCTTGGAAATTTTCCATCTTTTCTAGTCTTATGTTGTTTTTTTTTTTATTATTTAACTCAAGAGAAGTAACACCGGACAGCTATAGAGAAAAAAAGCTATATAGAATGTCCAATAAAAAGTGACAAAATATGTAAACAACATAAAAAAAATCACAGCGACTATATTTTTTTGTTTTAATTCGTTTTTTTTTTTATTTTTATGTGTAGTTTTGTTTTTATAAAGAAAATATTCTTAAATTTTCTTTTATTATTTTTGTTTTTATTATTATCATAATTTTTCACTTTTTTTATTTTAATTTAATCTAACGTAAAGAAATGAATTTATAACCATTATACAGTATTACCTAATTAAATTTAAAATGAATACAATCACTATGTACTACTACACTGTTTTACTACTGCTGTTTACTACTATACTGCTAATACTTACATAATATTATTAGTGTAAAAATCCAATCGACTACTCTACAAATGAATATGTCTAAAGTTTGCATAAGAGCGGAAGCCTATCTAACCATAAAATGCTTAAGTGTAATAGTTTCGGAAAGGTGAAAGTAAAAATAATTGACATAGTTGAAAAGTTCAGTGAGTTGAAAATGATTACAACTAACAACATTAATAGAATTTTATAAATAATTTTTCTTGTTGGAATTGTTGTAATATGAAATTGTAAATGACATAATTTTAATAAACCTTCTCACAGCCGATTTTCATTATTATTCTTTCAAATTGTTGGAATTAGAATTGAAAAGAGACGTAGCGAAATAAAAAAATTTTTAATTAGAAATTTCATTTTAAAATCTTACACCATGTATTCGGCATAAGGTTTTTTAATATACAAAAATTTTAATTTATCAAAATGCCACAACTCACCCATCGCCACAGTTATTAACTTAAAATAAATTTAATCTTTTTTTTTAAAGTAAGTTATTACGTTTGCGGTTGCTGTCTAAACTAAATCAATAAGAAAAATTTATTTTGATCCCTACATCGCCCAATAAAGTAAATAAATAAATAACATTGAAAGCTAAAGCAAAGCAAGTAAAACAATAATATACAGTACCAAGAATAAATTGAAATGTTGGAAAATAATTCATATTCAAACATTGTGTACGATTTTTATCAACCTTTTACGAATTTCAAGAAGCGGATTAATACTATTCTTTAACTTTATATTACTATACTTTAACTTTTATTTGACTTAGGATACTCACGATCAATTCTCCTCTTGTTAATTCACAATATTCCTAATATCATTCACTATCCTCCTCCACTCTGATCAATTTTCTGGTGCTACGATGTTGCACTGTCAATACTATCGTAAAACCGAATTTAGAGAGTATCAAATCGCATTATTTATTTGAATGTTTATATTAATTTATTTTCCTTAGTTTTTCGCATTCGTGTAAATTCATATTACAAAAAATAAACAAACAAAAAAACAGCAAAAACAAAAAATTGTTTAATAAATTTTCAGTGGGGAATAACCTCCAAGTTAACTAACAAAAAAAAAAAAAACAGGACAAAAAATAATGATAATAAATTAGAACACTTGACACTCTCTTGACTATTTAGATTTTTTGATAACAGAATTTGGTTGTTCATTAAAACAAAAAAAAAAAAAAACACGAAAAGAACAAACAATAGCAAACAAAATAACTCAAAAATTATGAAAAGAGAGTCAAATTATTGTAACAACTCATATTTCTTCGGTTTTTTATGAGAAAATTAAAATCAAAAAGAAAATAAATAAATAAAGCTTTCTATCTACGTTTGTTTTTTATTTTCACTATTATAAAGTTAAGGTAATATAAACAAAAAAAAAAAAAATGGATTACCTTATCAAAATAGCGGCACTTTAAAATTAACTGTTACGAACTAAAATAATTTAAAAATTTCCCTGTATTACAATTGCACAAAAATAATTATAAAATTTTTAATTGAATTATTGAATATAAGTATTGTAAGCAGATGAGCAGCTTTGCACCGTATTTGGCTTAGAACTACAACTCAAGTAAATAACAAATAACATCCAAAAGGCTTTCCAAATTGAGTTGGAAAATAATTTCCCCTTCTCCGTTCAACCACTCACATGGTTTGTTCATTGATATTGTGATAGATAGATTAGCCAAATTATTGTTGAGCTATGTTGAGCAGCGATTGCTATGAATGAATTTAATATTTACAACTAATGTCGAAAGAATGAAAATAAATATGACAGATATACATACAATGAAAATAATATATTTAAAATTAAAATAGTTTTGTTTTTATGCTCAGAAATTGATTTAAACCAATGTCGTTTGAATTGAAGGAATTTAGATAAACAGAATTTTTTATTTATTTCTTGTCTGCTAGCTTAAAACAACATGCACAAACTTTGAAACGTGTTAAAAAATTTAATTCTTCGAATATTTTGTTTAAATTCCGTTTTACGCTTTGATAGGAATATAAAAATTGTGCTGGACCAAGAAAAAAATTCAATGGTACATTAGGATTTATCGTGAAAGATTGGAAACAACACCCTACATTGCACCGTATAACGTGACCATACTCATTTTTTTTTTTTTTTTTTTTATATAATTCCAAGTCTATGGGATGAACACTCTAACTGCTTTTTACACAGAGATTTGGAATACACAATCACATACAATAGCTTTCTCTGTAGAATTTTTGTGGATATACATCTACTAATTTAAATGTGGAAAACTATATCTATTGTAGAGTACTTCGCCTTCATAATAGCATATTTCCATTTTATTTTTAGTGATAACTCTCAACTATTTATCATTTATTTTATCCCAATGATAAAGGGTACTGGACCAGGTCGCAAAATCCAGAAAGCATTTTTTGCCTTCGTCGGGAATCGAACCTGGGACCTTTCGATTGAAAGGCAGGCGCTCTACCTACTTGTAGAGACTTTAATATAATATAACTAAAAATCAATTAAAATATAATAAAATATCTTATATATATAAAATTAATTTTGTTTTTGTCTGAAGCCTTTTATAACAACAACAATAATAATGAAAAAAAAAACAGTTCATTATGCATGAAAGAATGAGAATTGAGAGAATTAATCAATTTTTTTTAATGTATCATGGAAATAGGTGTAGGTGGAATAGAAGTAAAATGCAGTGGGAAAATAATATTAATGCAATATAATGATAGATGATATTATTTTACATTGTTGTTGGTGTTTTGAGTTGTAATGTGCACACTTTTTTAAACTGCACTCAAGCTTTACTAGATTAACAATGGCATTATACTAGTTCAGTAATCAGAACTAACTTTATTTTTACTTTTATATTTCGATTTGTTGTACTAAAAAAAAAAAAAAAAAAAAAAAAAAAAAAAAAAAAAAAAAATTCGTTATTGTTTGCGTCAATTGTAAAACTAACATATGCACCTTGTACGAGCCATTAGGCTCATTGAGTTATTTGAATAAATAAATAAATAATATTTTCTTATTGTATAATTTAAAACATACTGATTAAAAATAAAAATCTATATACAAAATAAAAAATAAATATTTTTAAAATACTCCTCCTATAAAAATCTAATGGAAGGGACAGTCAAATAATTTTTATTTTCCCAAAAAAAAATTATTAGCAAATATTTTTTTGTTATTTTCTATCTTTTTTTTTTTATTAAAAACTCTCATTTGGAAAATGATGATGATATATGTGAAGAAATAAATTCGCCATAGCAAAAACGATAACAGTAAACACAAAAAAAAAAAAAAAAAAATTAAAAATAAAAAAAATTTCGAAAGCAGTAAACGGAAATTAGCTATTAAAATTAAATTTGTTATGAAACATTGTGATATAATATGGTGGAGCAATGCTGGGTAGTTAAAATTTATAGTGTCAAAAATACATGACAATCAACAAGGGAAGTAAATAATGAAAATCAGGCTGGCTTCGAAATATACCTATATTTATATAATATGAAAAAAAAATATATGATGGTTTGTGGTGTAAATTTTAAAGCAGTATACACAATATATTATGAAACGCTACGAAATCTTTAATGGAGCTAAACTAAAATCCTTGTTTATGTTTTTTCTAAAAAAAAAAAAAATAAAGAAAAGATCAAAAAAACAAAAAATACGATATTGTCTTTTTTTTTCTTTTACTGTTTGTTTTTTGGTATATATATATATATATATAAAAAGTAATAGAGTGATTTAAAGATCTTTCTTTTGTTTTCTGTTCTTGGATTTTTATTCTGCATTTTAACCGTAATAAATGGTTTCTGAGAATTTCAGTTATTTTCTTCTACTTTATTTATTTAATGTAAAGTGCTTTTAAGTAATAAACAGGATAATTTAATGTATGCTCTTGGTTTTTTTTTTGTTTTCTTGTAATATTCCTTAAGGATTTCTTTTGATAATATTAAATGAAAATCCTTAAATAGACAGGTGTCTTCTTAATATTACCTTAAATTATGTGTACTTGAATTATCTACACGCTTACTCGTGGCACAATGTAACGGTTCAAAAAAAACAAAATATTATAACAGAAGAAAAAACAATAAAAAATATTAAATAAAAAATATATATATATAAAATTAAAATTAAAATTAAAAATTATATGCATTTAAGAAGCAGTGACACATCTGTGAATTAGTTTTTGTTATAAGAGAAAAAAAAAAAAAATAAATAAAAACCAAATTTTGATTGTTAAGGATAAGAAAAGTTAATGAATTTCTATTTTTAAACGGTAACACTTAGTATTTTTTTCTAACTTGAAACAAAAAAAAAAAACATTTACTTTATTGTTGCGAAATTTGCAGACGAAATTTTGTGAGAAATATGTGGACTCGTATTTTATTACACGAATGCGAGTTAAGATAACATTAACATTAGTACCATAATAAAATGGAGTTTAACAGGTTATCTGTGTTCATCATGTTCTAAGGTTATTTTGATTTTCAGAAATATTTTTCGGTCATATTTTTGTCCGAATTCAGTCGGAAAAGTTCAACATGAAATTAATATGTATTTTAATCTTTATAATAGCTTGGATACAAGCTTATCTCTAGATGATTTTTAAATCGATTATTATTTTGATGACCATAGTAGATATATATAGATCTTGGCTTGTTCCTTTTATTATATCGTTAGAAAAAAACTTGTCCGTTCGTAATTAAAATATTAGAAGAAGTTAGTTGAAAAATATATATTATAAAAAAATGTTAGTATTTTTAGAAAAATCATTTTTATCTTAGTTTTTGATTGTATCAGTTTGTTCTTTTAACCTTCTGTCTATAACCAAAAAATAAAAGTAGTTATATTTTGTTCCTTCTGCATTAAAGCTCGTAAAGGTTGGTGTATTGGATAAAGCGAAAAAAGAAATAGGAAATTATATTACGAAAAGCTAAATTTCTACTTAGAAAAATATTTTTAAGGTTGATGCGTAGGGTAAAGCGGAAATAGGAAATTATTTTTTTTTAATTGAAAATTTTTCCGTTATTAATCAAAGTTTATTTTTTCCGTCAATACCCAGCATACTCGGGTATGCAATACATTTTGTATGAAAAATAAATATAATATTTTGTTTCCAATAATATTTTGCAACAATTTTTAAAAGTAATGCTGCCGTTTTGATTAAAATATTATTTCGGGAAGTTCCCTTAATTAAGCACAGTTTTGCTTAACAACTTGTCATGAAAGGTTATTCTCTTGACGTATTTTCAAGGTTGTTTTTTTTATTTTTCTGAAACTAGCTGAAGTTTTGATACCATGGGATCTTACTTTGGTTGCTAGTCTCAGAAAACATAAGCCATATATTCCAGAAGACTTTTTTTTTTTCTTAATTAAAAAAAAAAAATGTATATACATATATCGTCGGTAAATTTCTATTTTCGGACAAACGCCACTTTTGGGGTTTTTGACTTAGGACTTGGTTCTTAGGTTTCTTGGGATGCTCTTTCATTTTTTCTGACCCGTTCTTAATTATCTATTTTAGTTTTGTAGATATGGAGAGGCGAGATTCGGACATCTCCACTTTTTAAACGTTTTTGAATACAAAAGTCGGACATATCCAATTTTTTGGTTGATGTCCGAAAATTTATATGAAGTTTTCGATAATTTTATTGTAATTCCTTAAATAAGGATATGGACTAAAAATTGTTAGGTTTTCCGTAAGTTTTTAATTGTTTCACTTACCACTGTGAAATTTTATTATAGTATTGATAATACTATGGATATGTCCAAAAATAATAATAAAAATTATTTTAGAAATTTCGTCCATTTCCATATATTTTGTTTGGATAGTAGCAATTTTATGTGGATTATGTCTGAAACCTACGACAAACAAATTGAGCTAGTTTTCAGCAATCAACATAAGCTGCGTAACGTATATTGTGAAAAACTATGTAAAGACAATATGCATTTTAATATTTTTTTCAGTTTTGTTAAAGTTCTAAAAGTGTTAGTATTATATTTTTGTATTGTTTAAAAAAAAATAATAATGGAAAGGGAATCATCATCATCAACGGCGTTGTCACCAACTCTTTTAGGGTAACTATTTTTATTTTTGAAATTAATTCCTTGTAAAAATTTGTGTGTATGTTAAGTATGCAAGACGAAATTTTTAGCAGTTGAGAGGAAGATAATTCACACTCAAAAAAAGTCAGAAACACAGAAAGATATTGCTCTGCTAATCCAGATTTTTCTTGTATATGTATATGTTTGTATGATATTTTTTATTTTAATTACAATATGCAATTACTATTACTTTTTACAGCGGATGATAAATACAAAGACCCAAATTTTTAACCTTCAAGTTTATGGTGAATAAATATTAGTTTAGAACCTTTTTATATTTAAAATGATTCATTCAATAAAAATATTTAGAATTTGCAACCAACACATAGCCTTCATTGATGAATAACAAAATAAGAAAACCTGAATTATGGAAAAGAATATTCAGAAGAAATTAAGAAAAGCTGTTTAACCCTAAACCTCACAACATATTTTGTCACGTAAATTCATAACATGAGCCTGGCCGACTCACCTTATAATGTAGTAGAAAAAAATAATTTTTATTAAATTTTAAACTTTTTATTTCAAATAATTAGTTTTTAGATGTTTAAAAATAACAAAATTAACAAAATAAACGCTACCGTTTTTGAAATTGCAGTACGAGATGGTGGTAATTGCAGCTTTTTAGTACTAGCACGCTTTTTGATTAGAGAATTTATTAAACTTTCAGCAAGAGCTCTTAGAAATAAATTTCTTTTATTGGAATTTTTTTTTGCCAAATAATGTTGATCTCTATTTTTACGTGGGAGAAAATTAATTGGAATATAAGTTTTATTTCGACTTAAAGTTCTTACAATCATCAATCCATTAGATAACAAACTTTTTTCAAGTTCTAGCGTTGTGAAATAGTTATCCATTTAAATATTCCGTCCAGTTCAAAATATGGTGTACACAAATTCTTCACTACATTCTGAGCAAGTCCTGTTGCTCTGGTATTATCTTTGTTTCCAGTATATGGAATTCCTTTGTGTAGGTTCCCGTCTGAGAGCTACAAAGCCACCAAATTTTAATACCATACTTGTCAGGCTTTGATTGCATATGTTGGCATTAATTGTTCGTCTACGATAAGGTTTTCTGAAGGTATATAATATTTTCCCAAATTCTTACTTATTGTTTCAAATACGTCTCGAATTGGGGCTAATTTATAAAATCTACGTCGATTACTTCTTGTGATTTTTCCATCAAATCTAATAAAACGTAAAATTTCGTCAAAGACGCTTACGCTTATAGTATAGCTTTGAATATAATTGAACCATAGGCTCCTAAAGCGATCGATAGCTTTGGTTATTTGATTTCGAAGAAGGCGTGCAATTGCGGCAAATGGTTTCCAGCGCAAATTATTAATTTAGACAAAGCGTTATAGCCTTTGGGCCCATTTTTTACCATTTTTTGAAAAAAATTCTCTATGAGAAATTATAATTTCACCGCTATTATCAGAATCATAAGTTAATTCATCTTCTGCTTCTGAAGCTTTAGATAAATGATCTTCTTCAGAGTCAATTGCCACATCATCGCATTCTAGGTCATCAGTCACTTCATCATCATTTATTCATGTCAAAACTTGCATTATTGAGAAATTATTATGAAATATTATATGAGAGCCTCTCAGGCTCATGTTATGAATTTACGTGGTATTTATTTTAAGCAAAAATAAAATAATAAAAAAAAAAAATATGTATTTTTGTAATTGTAAAATGTAAATATTGACCTAAATGAAGATTAGAAAGAAGAAACGTTACAATATTACCAAAAATTTAGAAAACATGTAGCTTTGAAAAAAAAGTGAGCCTGATAGGCTCATGTTATGAGCTTTAGGGTTAATCTTGTAAAAATTATAAAAATTTAGATACTTAACCGAAATATATGAAACCACCTTGTAAAAATATTTTAATTTTTTCTGTACAAAAATTTTTTCAGAAAAAGAGGCAGAATATTTTTGAAGCTTTTTGGGAATTGTCGGATAATGAAAAGACCAAATTTTACTTGAAATTTCCATGTTTAACGTCGCCGTACATTCAATAGCAAACACGTGAAATCGTTTCATTCAAATATTACTTAGCTTCGCCGAATATTCACAGAGTATGCCACCTTATTTTTTACGAAACAACAGCTGTGAAAAAAGCTGTTAATTTAAAAATTAATTTAAAAATGAATAAACATTACTGTTGAATACCGTTTTTCTCTTATTTTATTCAGTTTTAACCTATTTTTTTTATAGACTTATCTACTTTACACCACTTTAGTGAAAAAGAAAAATTGTGCTAGAATCGGATATATCCAAGCAAAATTCGGACACTTCATACAATGTTAACAAATTTCTTAACTTTCCATGGGATATAGCCAAGAGCAAAATAAGGTGGGTTCGGTTTTTCAGATCTATTTCCTCGAGTTTTGGACGCAAACAGTAATGATAGTTTTATTTTTATAGCTTGAAATTTTACAAAGCTAATACCCAAATTTAAAATAAACTTTTATCGGGCAGTTTTTTTTTTATTAAACTTCAAACTTTAAACTCGATTTACTTGAAACTATTCTAAAACGTTTGTCCGAAAATAGAAATAAATCGACGATATGTAGTTGTACAATAAAATTTGACAAATTAAAATTTATAATTATATAAAAAAAAATTTTTTTTAAAATGTAAAATAATATTAGTTGTATAAGAAAATTAAGATATGTGTCATTGTTTCATTGAATGATTCAAGACCTTAGCCTGAGCTGTACGGTCGCATAGTTTATTAATAATAACCGTAACGAGTATAATTATTGACACCCCTGATTTTGCAACCAATTATTGACACTGCTATTTTCATAAGCAATTTTTCGACATGTTTTGGAATTTTTTTCATTTTAAATTAATTTTTATTAAATATTTATCGTTTTATTTTGAATTTACACTTACTGCGAATTAATTTAAAGTTAAGTTGTGTTTGAATTTGCAAAAAGTAAAAAACAGTTTTGAGTGATACAATTTGCAGAATTTGATAAGGAACCAGTGAAGTAAATACTGGTTTTTTGTAATTTATCTTGCAAAGTTTGGATATATTGTGCATTCATTTAAAAGAAAATAGTATTCTTAATTAATTTTATAAAACTAAATTAAGTTTTTTTAATTAAATACCTATAATAGAGATAGTGTCGATAGCTGGTTTATTTTTTAGGTCAGTCTTATTATTGAAATAGGGTGTCAATAAATGTATTATATGGAAGTACAATTATTGTACCCATGACAATAATTGTACATTTTGCAGGTATCAATAAATGTATAATAATTTCTAGATAATACTTAACGCCAAGAAAAACTGGAAAATATGATGAAAAATGTATTCAGAAAGGTAAGAATGCGTTGCAATATATGAAATACCGCGATCGACCTTTGATTTTTCGGTTTTGTTCCAAATTTTTTAAATCTCAGCCTGAACTCCCAACGATTTTATTAGATAAGGAAGAAACGGAAACGGAAGATTTTTGAAATTTTTTTTTTTTTTTCGCAAATTTGTTTGAGAACTCCTTATCTTGTAACAGTAGCCAGCGCAACAGTTTTATTCCAAAATATTACATTATGGTTTGACAATATTGAACAATATTTACAAAAAAATAATTGGAGATATGTATTGGAAGATCCAACCAGACTCTTTAATGGGGACGAAACATTTGATGGGTTAAGTGAGCAAGGAAGCTTTTTATGAATATATATCCTAGGTTTTCTATCCATTTTTAGTCAGCATGGGAATGAAGTTTCCTATAATTTATTTAATTTTACACAAAAATTGTATAAGCTATATGCTACGTTCCTGACCAAAATAGTATATAACACATTATCTGCATTATCTGCTTCTAATGCTGAAAACCTTGATATGGAAATGAAAAATAAAGTGTAAAGCTCAAAATTGAAAACTAGTTTCATTTAAATTTAAATAATAAACTAACAAAATATAAACAAAAAATTTACCAGAAAATTAAGTTCTTGCAATTTTTCAAGCAAATTTTCCAAGGTAAGAGACAACGAACCTCAAGAAATGGAGCTATTTCTTAAATCTAAGCAACCAGAAGTTTCGGAAGATTTTTCGATTATAAATATTTCAGCTTCTGATGCACTTCATATAAATTCAATAAATGAGTTTCTTTACGTAGCGTCCGAATCAATATTTCAAGAAAATATTGACACTCTTGAAAAATCTTTAGCAGAAGTACATATAAATAAAACATTCACTATACAAAATTATTTAAACTGGCCAATAACTCCTCCAAAGAAAGGCACAGCACAAATACAAAAAAAAAAACCTTTTGTTATAACTTCACCCTTGTTGATTCAGGTTGAGACTATAAAAAAGAATAAAATCCTGAAAGTAATTAATACTATGTAATTTATTTCTCAACCCCAGAAAAAGAAAAAATGACAAAGAGCTCGACGAAAGAAGAAGATTACGTCAGAAAGTTTTTCTCTGAAAGTGAAACTTACATGATCTTGGGAATAATTTTATAGCGAAAGGTTCTATGTGCTACAAATGCACTTATTTGTTTTTGATAATCACTAATTTGTTTAATTTGCATAATCCTGGAATTGAGTGTCAGAAATGCCGGAGCGAATATCATATTAAATACCTCATGAAAATGAGTGCCATACATTCCCAAATACACTTGTTCTCATTGCATTTATAATTCGTACATCGTTTTTCTAATGATAAGTAATAACTGAATTGTTATTTTAGTTTATAGTTATTTTTTTGGGGTTTTTTTTAAAGACTGAAATTAGTTTTTATGTTTTTTACCTTTATATAATTTTGTTTTATTGTTTTATTTTTTTAATTAAAATAATATTTAGTTTTTAGATTATGTAATTATTTTGATAATTCTCATCATAATTGTAATGCATGTAATTTTTTTCACTCTATGTTAATGAGAATATTTGGGTTCAATAATTGTACTTTTTGGTGGTGTCAATAATTGATTTGGGGTGTCAATAACTGTCAATTTAGAAGTATTTTTAAAAAACCATTTTTTAATAATATATATAGTAAATTTTGTTATATTTTTTTAATAATAGCAATTAAAAAAAAAGACCAAAAATTAATTTACTTCATTTCTTGTATTAATATCAGTTCAAATAACCGAAAGAGATTCACTTAGAGTGAATTTTTCCTTATGAGTGTCAATAATTGTATCGTTTACGCTATATATTAAAAGTTAATCAAAAATAGTTAAAAAATTCTAAATTTCAATAAGGTAATTAATAGTTTTTATAGCCTTTTTATGAATAAAATTAAGTCTTTTTAAGAAGATTTGCAAAGTCCTACTCCACACTGGATTGAGATTATACCCGGTGTGTCCAGACCATGCGTATCAGCTTTTTAAGAAGGGAAGGAGTCGTTATTTTAAAATTTAGAAAAAAGTTTGTTAATTAAATCGAGGATGCTCTATCGATTGGTGGTATTTTAAACTTTCGAAAAGGACCGGAAAAGGGTTTTTTAAGATCAAAAATCGCCGAAATTGACCGAAATCGAGATTTTCAAATGGGAAGGGGTACTTTTTAATGCAAATTCGGATTCTGCATCAAAAAATAAGAAACTTTTGTAAAGTATTTTTTTTTTTTTAAATTTTTTTTTTGTTTTTTTTTGTTTTTGTTTTTTTTTTTTTTTGTTAAAACTTTGTAGGAATCCAAAACTGAGATAAAAAATATGATAACATGAAAAGAAAATTAATTTATAAAAATGATTATCATTAATTTTAGTTTATCAAAGGAAAATATTGAGCATTTTTGTTTTATTGTTATTAATTTTGACGAAAAATACTAAGAAAACAAAAAAAAATCATTTAACATAATTTCCTTATTTGTTGATGTAGAATCTGAATTTGCATTAAAAAATACCCCTTCCCATTTGAAAATTTCGATTTCGGCCAATTTCGGTGATTTTTGATCTTAAAAAAGCGATTTGCGGTCTTTTCCAAAAGTTGAAAATACCACCAATCGATAGACCACCCTCGATTTAGTTAAACAAACTTTTTTCTAAATTTTGAAATAACGGCTCTTTCCCCTCTTAAAAAGCTGATACGCATGGTCTGGAATACCCGGTATATGTAGAATATGTGTTTTTATTGAAGAATTTCCTCAATCGTTTTAATATGAAAATATATGAAACAATCTTTTTAACAATGTGATCTATATGTTCTTGCAACTTAAGTATACTATCAAGAATCAATCCTAAATAATTAAAATTTTTTACTATTTCGATTTGATTATTTTTATAGGTGAAACCATCAGATGTAGTAATAATTTTGTTCTCAAATATTAATATTTTTGTTTTCTTAATATTTAGGAACATTTTATTTTTATGGAGCCACTCCTCGATTTTATCTAAATCATGAATGATTGAATTCCTCAATTCTTGCTCGCTTTCTGAGGAATATTTAATAACAGCATCATCAGCGAAAAGCTGTAGGAATCCTTTTAATGTTAACCTTGCCATATCATCAATATAAATTTTAAATAAAATCGATAGATATCATTACAACGCGTTTATTGTTTTTATTAGATAAGTATGATTTGAAAAGATTTCATTGATTACGGTTAAATTTTAGTTGACTTAAATTTAAAATGAGTATATCGTATATCGTGATCTATACAATCAAGCGCTTTTTGCAAGTCTAAAAACAAACAAGCTGTGTATTTTCTATGATCCATACTTTTTGATATAAAATCGGTTAAAGCTAAACAAGCAGCTGTAGTGTTAGAGTTTTCCTCAAAACCAAATTGTTCTTTATGTAAGATACCATTATTATTTATGAAATAAGTTATTCTACTCTTAATAATTTTTTCATATATTTTAGAAATCAAACTTAAAACAGATATTGAACGGTGGTTTGAAGGATATGTTTTATTGTCAGCTTTGTGTATGGGTGTAACAGTCGCAATCTTTAATGGTACATATAAAACCAAATAAGAGAAATGACATTTAGGAACTGAAATTAATTAATTGTGATTAAGTCTACCTTTTAATTTTGTCTGAAGACATCATTTCACTTGTGAAGCAAACGTTTTTCGCTTCGGACAAAAATATAATACTATATAGTTATTATTAATCCTGATTAATTTATTATTTTTATTTTCAGTATTTATGCAGTAGATTTTAAATACATCATTTTCTATGCAGTTTCAGTTTAGTAAAACTGATAAAATTAAATATTCAAAAAAATGCAGAAATTATTTCAATTTAAATGGTGACACTTTAAGCAATGTGTTGTATGCGAGTTAAGTTAAAAAAATTCATATTATATGACATTTTAACTTTTTCTATTTTTCTTACTCTATTTTCTATTGTTATTATTTGAACTAAAAAAAAAAAAAAAAAACAACAACAATATGTACCAAATAAATTTATTCACCATCATAATTTTTCTATTCACATGTTCTTCAGCTATTAACTGAATTACAAAATACAGGAAATGTTATTACTCAACTCCAAGTACAGTTATAATTTACCAAAAAAACAACAAAAAAACAAAAAAAAAACACAAACAGTAACAAAATTTCAAATATATATTATTATTTATATATATATATATATATATATATATATATATATATATGTATATATATATATATATTATATACATAAATACCTGTTATAAAATATCATTAAAATTTATTTTCCACAATAATACGTCTTGTTCTTTTGTTAAAGTATATAATATGTATTTATATAAATATACATACAATTATATACATATAGTAATACATAATATAATAAAGGTGTCTCCTTAAATACCTGGTGTGTGTTAAATAGAAAATCAGGAAAATTCATTCAAGGTATTATGTTATTATATAACTTTATATATGTATGATTATTATTAAAACGACTGCTGTTTTTAATAGAAGTAACCAACACAAACAACAGCGATGGTGACAAAAGACATTTCAAAGTGATATGAAAAGAAATATATTGTTACAGTATGTGTTGAAAAATAATTAATGTAATTGTAATAGGAAAAAAGAAAAATGTTAGAATGACTATATAAAATGCAAGTGCAGACCTTACAAGACTTAAAATAGAATGGAGCGAAAATATTATAAACTGTAAAAAATTATTTGGTAAACTCTATCAATTTGTTTTTCCTGTCATGGATATGAATCGCAGCAACAATATTGTAAAACTAAGAATATTGTATTATATTGAATCAAGAGGTGCTCCAAGAAGATATCATGCTGCAAAATGCTTAGAAATTATAAAAAACGTTATTGTATAGTTAAAAACGGAAGAAAGATATACAAAAAATTATATTATTGTAATAAAATTATTTTATTAAATTACATTATTTATTTATTATGTATATTAGCGAAAATTAAAATATCAGTATTACAAAAATTACAATCACAACAATCATTTATGTCGTATTTTGTCTTTGGAACTACTTTTGTCTAAAAAAAAGGAGATATAGAAAACTGTACTGTACTGTACTGAAATATTTTAATGAAAAGAAAAAAATATTTCTTTAATGCTAGTCCACCGAATGTTGCCCCGGGATAAGCTTGCTTAATTTTAATTTGTTCTTTCTTTTTTGGTTTTTGTAGTTTTGAGTTGAGGTCAAAATAATGGAAAAAGTGCTATAACTGCCTTCGCAGAATTTAAGCCATTTTATTTTAAACGATAAAAAAAGAAGGATACTGAATATATAATAGAATAGAATAAAATAAAATAAAATAAAATAAAATAAAATAAAATAAAATAAAATAAAATAAAATAAAATAAAATAAAATAAAATAAAATAAAATAAAATAAAATAAAATAAAATAAAATAAAATAAAATAAAATAAAATAGAATAGAATAGAAATAATGAAATAAATAAATAAATAATCAAGTTACAAGACAAAAATGATGATGAAGAAATTTAACGGCTGATAAATATTTTTTAAACTCAAAAGTTGCAGTTGAAGCATTTAGCGAAATTGTTTAAGCAATGTGGTATACTGTTTTGACTTGGAAAAGTTCTGCTTCAAAATTTAAATTAAATAAGCACAGAATTAAAAATCGCTAATATTAATATAAGGATTTCCATTACAAAATTTGAAAACTGGCAATTTAACCATCATTTAGCTGGGTTAGTTGTACAAAAGCAAAGACTATTGTCCTCGCATTGAAGTTATAAAATAAATATAATAAATAAAATAAAATAAAATAAAAAAAAAAAAAATAAAATAAAATAAAATAAAATAAAATAAAATAAAATAAAATAAAATAAAATAAAATAAAATAAAATAAAATAAAATAAAATAGAAACAATGAAATAAATAAATAATCAAGTTACAAGACAAAAATGATGATGAAGAAATTTAAAAAAAAAAAATTATATTTTTTGACAATATATTTTGTTACATACTGTATCTGTATACGAAAAGAATTATGAGAAGTGGGTTAAATAAATCATTGTCAAAAAATGTTTTTGTTTTTTTGTTTTTTTTTTTTTCATACCTTTGAAACATAGAAAATTTTAAAACAAAATTATTTTCTAAATTTTTCAAAATAAAAAAATTATTTATGTTTTTTTAGAAGAGTGAGAAGAAATTCTTAAGAGAAAGCTATAAAATCAAATGTTAACCACAAAAATTATAAACAATATAGGTACGTAACGTATATGTATTTTTTAAAAAATATATAAAAACTAAATTTAAAATAACATTTTGTATTATCTAACTTTTGTATCCTGTATCATGGTTTATACCCTGTTTAGGACGATTTGTAAACTAAAAATATTTTATATAAAAATTTTACCTACCTACCTATTTTTATATTACACAACACCTCATCTTTTGTTTAATTCTTTTTAATTTCTCAATGTCGTCTTGTTTATTTTTACTACCTATATAATATTGTATAGGTACTTCAAATGAAATTTTTAGAAATGAATTATTTATTAAAACAAAACCAAAAATATTAACAAAAAAATATATAAATAGTGAAGAGAAGAAAAAATCAAGTAGAATACAAAATTGTATAAATTATATTAAAGAAAGCGATTTGATGAGAGTGTTGTTTTCTATTATTTTAGTTGTCATTGAAAATTTTGAAGAAATAAAAAAGTATTTTTAATGAGTGTTTCGAAACTTCTCATATGTAGGAGAAACAATAAAGCTTTTTTCAATCAATTTAGTGAAAATAGAAATTAGATGTCAATTTGTACTAACTCTTGTTTGTCAAGGTTAGTTTTTAGATCTTCTTAAGATGTTTTTAGATCATATTATCTTGTAGAAAATTCATTTTTTATTTTAGATTCTCTCAATTAGTATTTGACTTTCACAAATTTAGGCAAATCACTCTCTTATTTATTTATTTATTTTATTTATTTAATTAAACATCATATCTTAGAAAAAGAGGTAATTTTATATTTAAATGTAAAGACTGTTGTATATCATTTATAGTAGCAATTTGATTCCATGCTTTAATAACTCGCAGCAACAGACTTAAATCTATTTTTTAGTTGATATATTATAATTCACAGACTGAATTACTAAGTATGTTTTATAAGTAGTTTTAAAATATAAATTAATGTATCAATATATAAGTGAAATAAAAAGCAAACTATTATAATTTAAAAAATGGTTAAAGTTGAATACACAACACAGAGTTTGTAATTTCGTCTCAATAAGGAAAATGAAAAAAAAAAAAATTTGAATGTTAATACAAAATAAATTATTAATAAAAACAAGACAATAAACAGTTTTTTTTTTTATTTATTCGTTTATTTAGATTTTCTATAATACTTCAATTTTGTTCTAAAGGTCTATAATATAATTTTTCATAGTTTGGTTTAATGCCTTAAACTTTTCTTCTGAATTATAACATTCCTTTGATTGTTTGTTATTTTTTTTACATGTAGTTATATTGCATTTATCTTGAGGAAGTGAGAACTAAAACCTCTTTGATTACTATAAGATTAGATTTAAGATTTAAAATAGATTTAAAATTCATTTATTTTCTTAAATATAAAATTTTTTACAAACTACATCAAATTAAAATTGAATATTATCAAAACATAAAGCTCTTAAATCTAATAAACTAATATAATAAATTCAATGAAATTAATAAAACTAAAAAAAACTATAGTTTATTAGAATAGTTAATAGGAACAAAAATAATAATATAAAATTCAATAAGAAATAATTTAGTAAAAATAACAAAACTTTATATATGTAAGAAAATAAGTAGGATCATTCGAATATATTCCAAAGAATACGTGTTGAATGAAACAAACATAAATGGAAAAAAAAAAAATATAAATATAAATGTTTTAGCGGGGTACTAAAATCATAAGTAAATACAAATTAAGATTAGACAAAATAATTAAAAAAAAAAAAAATAGAATTAAAAATAAAATTATAGAATTACAAATAAAATAAAAAATAGTGTAAACAATGTATCAAAAAATGTAAAGAAAAAAGAAATAACAAATAAAAAATGTATGAAAAGCTTAATATTGAAGTAAAAAATTTACAAGTATACTATAAGTTCAATCAAAATTAAAGAATATAATATAATTGAAGTATGAAGAGAAAACCACATTTAAATATAATACATACACAAAACACAAATTTAATACAAATTTCCACCATCAAATAGTGATTCAATTTGAGAGTGATCGAACTGAAATAACCAGATTTTCAACTGTCTAAGAAATGAGTAGAAATTACGTTCACTTCTGATGTGAATTGGTAGTCTATTAAAAATTCGTGGTGCCATATTAACAAAGCAATGCGTAAATTGTGTTGTTCTGGTCATTGGAACAGCAACATAATTCAAATAATTAATACGTAGGTTGTAAGTTGGTGTTAACCTTTGATCGAGGTAACCAGATCTAATGAAAAAAATTTTCATAGTTTTGTAGATATAGAGATGTCTGAGTGGCAAAATACAGACTCTTTTGAAAAGTGAGAAACTAGATGATAGACGATTAACATTTAGAAAAAAAAAAAAAAAAAAATTTTTTAAGAAAAAATAAATATGGTTATTCAGTAATGTCAATTTCACACTTAAGTATTGTCAATTTCACACTTAAGTTAATTAAACATTATTTAATAAATTTTATTTCAAAAAAAATAAATTTTATTTCAATAAAATTAATAAAATCAAAATTTATTTAAACATCATTATTTAATAAAACAATAATAAAATAAAATATAAATTCAACATGCATATATATGTCGTTAAATGGATAATACTAAATAAATAACCTAAAAAAATAATAATAATATCAAATAATTGAATAAAAAAAAAAAAAAAAAAATTTACATATGAAATATCAAGACATTAGAATGGAATAATTTAACATATTCCAATATTATAAATAATAAATAATTAATACTATAGATTTTTACAATTTCTCAAAATTATAAACTTAAATAATAAAAAAAACTAAACTTTTAAAATAATAAAAACTCTTAAATGAATGAAAACATGTGAATGGTTTTTTTTATATACAGGCATACATCCATATATGTATTTTTCTTTTTCTATCAAACAGTGCTTTTATTTTCGAACAGTTTTTACAATTCTTAAAAAATTAAACTTAAATAAACTTAACTTAAATAAATTTAACTTAACTTAAATGATAAATAACTCAACATTGATTAAAATAATATAAATTATATCGTCACTTAATTTTATAACTTCTTCAATGCTAATGTTTACATAACCTGGTTGTCAACAAATTTGACATAATAATTAATATTATTAATTACAAACTCAACGAAGATAAAGTGTGATCGTGTTAAAAATAATTAAAGTAGTAGAGTAGACGACAGTAATGATGGAGGCCAAAAAAACATCCAAAAGAAGATCTATAATTTCAGTTTAATTTTTCAATTTTGGATTTTAAATCATACATAAATAAATTTATTCAACAGTTATTCATGTTGATCTTTATATACGTGCACTAGTGTGTGTGTTTCTAAATAAGAACAACCATAGCAAAAAAAGTGAAAGATTGATAAGAATAGCCAGATTGTTGCCGCCAGATTGTTTTAATTTAAATCAGCGTTGCCAGATTGTTTTAATTTAAAACTTTAATTAATTAATT
The DNA here is from genome assembly GCA_963942445.1 of Argyra leucocephala. NCBI lineage: Eukaryota > Metazoa > Arthropoda > Insecta > Diptera > Dolichopodidae > Argyra > Argyra leucocephala. The sequence goes on along the minus strand of OZ012677.1, from coordinate 206,506,923 downwards.
AAAAATTTTAAGATAAATAATAAAAATAGTAACAATTTAGTTTTTTAAATTATGAGTATGTTCAGACTAGGAATATGCATGTTCAATACTTTCCAGTAATCATTACTACTCGATACTTTCATCATCAATACTCGATACTTTCTACTCGATACTTTTTAACCGATACTTCTAGATTCGTTAACTGAAAATTTTATTAAGGAAAAATGAAAAGCAATTTATTTGTATAGTGTATGCATTTTTTCAGTTTTTTTCGTTACTTCAATTCATTTAATTTTTTGTTTGTATATTTTGGATTTTTTTTTGTATGAATAAAATAGTTTTTATATTAAATAATGAATAAAAATATTAAATTATGAAAAAAATAACATTAAATAAAACATTATTCATAATAATTATTTTAGTTTAAAAAATTAATATCTTTGGTGTTATATTATATTTCAGTTTTTTTCTTTATCTCTATTTGCAGCTATTTTCTTTTTCTTTAGTTTGTTAATTAACAAAAAAAAAAATCTTAACTTAAAAAACTGATATTTAATTTTTCCTAACGAACTCGATATCTATCAATCTCGACTACCACTAAAGTATTGATCAACGAACAAATATAAAAACATTAATACAATATTAACCATTTGTATTTGTTTTGATATTCAGCAGCAGAGTATACATATTTTTATATCTTTATTTTTTAGTCTATTCTACATGTGTGGTAGTAGTCATAATAATATGTATACATACACTATACACATTTTTAGTTTTTCAATTCTGCTTTGTTCCCTATTCTCTTTTTTGAACAAGAAAAAATTATTTTATTGTTAGTACTCTTATCGATACTTCGAGTTGAAACAATACCAATACTCAATAGTAACAGTAGAGATTTTTATTCTTGATCAATATTCAATACTCGATATTTTTACAGAAAAGTAACCGATACTTTTATTCTTGGTCAATACTCGATACTAAGTATCGAGTAGATACTTTTCGCACATTACTAGTTCAGACCAATTTAATTTATTATCCAATATAATTCCTAGGTATATGAAAGAGCTAACATTTTCAATATAAAAACAGCCATTATCGCAGAGGACAGAATCAAAGTATGACATGTTTGAGGTTGGAGAAACAAATAAAGGAAAACGTTTACAAACCGGCGAGTGATAAGATAAATCGCTAATTTCATTACTATTACAAGAAGTTTTGAAAAACATTAACTTAGTCTTAGGGCTTATAGCTAAAGGATGAACAAAAAACCAGTTCCTAATAAGCTGCAAATCGTAGTTAATTTTAATTACAACATCCATCCAATTAGAGCCACTATAAGAAAAAGCAATGTCATTTGCAAAAGCAGTCGACAGCCCATTATAATTTTGATTTAAAAGAGAGTTAATATAAAGAAGAAATAATATCGGCTCCAACCCTTAACCTTGGGGGAACACCTTTGTTAATGAAACACATCCCAAGTTACAACTTTTAGAGCACTCAGCATAATTTGCTCTAAATGACTTCTAAAGCGCCATGAAAATACACTGTAGGCTCTACAACGGAATAATTAACTCTATAAGTGTGTAAAATAAATTTATTCTACTTTAGAGCTAAAATAATATTTTCTTTCTTATGTAGAACATTTTGCTTTAGTAATGTATAATATTATGTTGCTTTAGAGCTGTTGGAATAAATATATTCTTTTATAAAGCTACTTGTCCTTAAGAGTGTAATTGTATGCTGTTTAAAAGCTAACAGCGTCATGGTATTCTGCAACAGAGCAGTTGAAATATACTAGCACTTCACTGCTCTATTAATTAATTTGTTATGCTCTTTTAGAGCTAAAAAAATATTTTTTTATTGATAGAAAGATATTTGCTACCTGATTTAATATGTTGACTGTCCTTGTCTTACAGATTGAATTCTCATAAAAATGAAAGTCATTTTATGTTATCTCATGCCAGTCCCTGTAAAAAACTGATTAACCGTCCTTAATAGATTAGCGTTTGTATTCGGTTTGTTTGTAATTGTATGTACATAATACTTATTTGAAAAAATGGATAATTTTCAACCATGGAAAAAATATAAAATAAGCTCAACATTTAAAAAACGGTTGAACAAAAATAAAGCATTGTTATTAAAACCATGTTCTAAAAATAATAATATACTAAGAGCAACTCAAAACGTTGTAAAAGACCAACAGCCAAAATACTATGTAAGTAAGTACTTACATTATCACACTATTTAATAAAAATGAATACTAATAATTATCATATAGCTAACGATAGTGGAGAAAGCAGTCAAACACTCGAAGAAATTAAAGTCATTTCATGTTATCTCCCTCTAAAAAATTGATTAACTTTATATTACATTTTTGAGCTCTACAATAGCTCTAAAACAGCACTTTCAGGCGAGCAGAGCCCTATATTAGCGAAATAAACCTTTATACCCAATCGCCATTTTTTATTGATACTAAATGAATTAAATGAATGTAAGCATTGAAAAACTTATAAAATAAATTAATTAAAATAAATATTTTGAAAATTACAAACATTTCTTAGGCTTGATTTATGTTTTGGAAAAATTTGACTTAAAATATTCAAAAATATTTAAAACAAAATTTTAAGAATATTTTTTTTAAATTATTATTTTCTTAAAATTATTATAGGGTGTTATAAATTTTCGAGGTAGAAGACCAATATTTACGTTAAATTTGAAATCGCAAGGAAATTTAATGTTTAATTAGGAAAATATTCACATTTTTAACTAACTTGCAATATCACATTTCCATATTATTTTATTGTAATAAAAATACAAATATGTTAATCTAGAAATAAATTAGATAAGCATCAATACTAATAAGAAAATATTAATATGTGTATCACAATAAAAATAATAAAATAAATGTAATACATACATACATACATTATAACAACATTATTTCCTATTATTCGCTCTATATCGGCGTACTTATACATAAGCTACGTGCTCTAAAAGAGGAGTATGAAAGACTATTGTGGAGCTAAAATAAAAATTTGAATTAGCTCTATAAGCGACACTTTTGTTGCTATAATAGCTCTATAAAAGCTCTAAGAACGGATATAGAGCTAAAACTTGGAGCTAATAGCTCTAAATTTAGCTGTAGTGCAGCACAAGAGCTTTTATAGAGCTAAAATTGTTACTTGGGATATTTCACTAACTTTAAATTCAACTCTGACTTTTTGCTTTCTATCTCTTAGATACGACTCAAACCATTTGAAAATAAAGCCTCGGAAACCAGCATTATACATTTTCTTCAATAGTAAGTTGTGAGATGCTGTATCAAATGCTTTTGTGATATCAATGAAAAGAGCAGCACAACTACTATTCTTATTCAGACTGTTATAAATTTTATTAGTAAATTTTAGCAAGGCATCTTCTGTCCTTCTATTCTTCAAAAAGCCAAATTGACTAGTACTAAAAAAATTTGTTTTAAATAAAAAATTAACTAATCTAAATTTAACAGACTTTTCGAAAGTTTTTGAAAAAGGTGATAGAAGTGAAATGGGACTGTAATTGTTGAGTTCAAACGGACTACCTTTCTTAAAAAGAGGAATTATTTCTGCTAGTTTGAGGTCCTCAGGAAAAACTCCTTTAAAGATACTGAAATTAAAAATATAAGACAAAACATCTACAATCTGAAAAACTATTTTTTTTTTTCGAAACATTATTTGAAAGTAAACCACAAAACTTAGAATTAGAATTTTTTAAACTTAAAATTATTTTGTAGATTTCAGAAGATGTAAATGGGTTGAAATAAAAACTATGAGATTGAAAAGGATCATTAGTGATATTAGGAGATAGAAGAGAGAAATCACAATCATAGAAACTACTTGATGAAGAATTATTAGAAACTAGCTTTGTAACCCGTCATAAATGACGGAAGCAAAATAAATCCTAGTATCTTTTTTTCTTTCATTAGATTCTTTATTCCGAAATAACAGTACTTATGTTTATATCACTTTTTATTTATTTTTATTTATGTTTATATTGGCCTAACACTAATATTTTTTTTTTGTTATATAACAGAAAAAGAAGTACCATACCAACAAATTTGTATAAAATGTTTGTATTTTTGTATGGTATACTCGTACTCACTTCCATTTAGTTATAATTCGTTAGTTGGGTTCCATTTAGTATAAATTATACCGTATTAGCGTTATTGTGGTCTCTGGGAGAGCAAATTTAAAAATGGGATCTTATTTTCATATAAATTTTGTCTTTCATATACTGTATAGGGATCTTATTTTGCTATATGAATAAACTGTTATTATGGTATTGTATTATTTTTAAAAAAATATTCAAAATTTTGTATCTAAATTGGTAAAATTTACAAAAAATACAAAAACATTTTCATCAATAATTTTCAATTTAAAAAAAAACAATGTTTTATTATCCGACGTAGAAGTAGAGTTTATTATCCTACTCTACTTCTATCAAGTTCTATTAATTGAACTGGGAACCTGAACAGAGAAGTGAACAGTGAACACTTAACACTGAAAATAAAATAATATTTTTGGAATGGAGCATGCAGAACATACAGAATACAGATACAGCAAATAATAAAAAAAAAACACAAAAAAAAAAAAACAAAAATAATTTTTTTTGAGTGAAGTGAGTTACGCACACAATAATGACAAAAATAAAAGGTATAAGCAATAAAGTAGTATAATGTATAATATTATACAATTCAAATATGCTGATACACATGTGTATTATTATGTATAATTTTAAGTAATAAGAATAACCTTTGAGTGAATTATGTTTTTTTTTTGTGTTAAATGCTGTTTGCCTTTTGGTTATTATACCATATTAAACTATTGATTAAATTTCTATTAGTCCTTATTATTATAAATCAAAAAAATTGTTTGTTTTATTTATATTATTATATTTTATTTTTCCCTATTATTTGCGAAGAAGACTAACATTAAATTAAAAAAATATAGTTCATGCAATCAATTTTTCCTGCAAAGGTTCAGCATGATAGACAGGGGCTAAAAAAAGCACCAAAGCAATTTGTATATATATGCATTTGTATACATATGCAATTTGTATATGTGTTGGAGCGTTCCGTCGAACTTACAAACATCCAGATAAATGCAGAATAATATATATATATATATAATATTACAAAAAAAGCTATTAAATGAATCGGCAAGTTGTGATGGATCATGAACTAGTTCCCCCATTAATGTCGAGTGAAATTTTCTTATAAGATTGGTTTTTATTTAATAAAGTGTTAATGATTCTCCATTCAGCTTTAGTATTCCCTTTATTTTGAATAAATTTGTTACGGTAGAAATTATTTTTTGTAGCAGATAAAATTTAAAATCAAAATTAATATGAAGTATGAATTTAATTTGATAGAAGAAAAAAAAATAAACCAAACACTAACGTACTTACAACGTAGGTATATTTACTTTTTTCCTCATCATCTTTTGTACAATTTACATTTTTTGTCTTTATTTAACTAATCTCACTTCCAATCCATTTTCAACTCAAATAGCATTTTGATATATCTAAGAGTGGTTAATCTGATGTTTAATCTATTTAGATAAAAACGAATATTAACGATGGAAAAATTAACTACCAGGGCATTGCATCACATTTTCATTTATTATATTTATTTTTCATTGTACCGGGAAATTTTCATATCTCTTTGAATATAATTCTTTCGACATTGCTGTATTAAGATTATCATAACTAAAATTTTTGAAAATATTTCGAATTTTTAAATTATAATTTCCAAAATTTTCATTTCTAGATAAATATTTAAAAATTCTTTTTTATAATTTGAAATTATTAAATTTTCCAAAACTAATGAGTCTGAAATAATAATATTTGAGTAGCAAATTTCACATATATATTATGAAGATATGTGAATTTAGTAACAAAGTTTTATAGTACAACCACTTTACTCCTTCCAAACTTTTTTGTAAAAAAAAAAACAAAAATAAAAAAAAAAAAAACTTTTTAATTGCATGAGAAACTTTTATTTGTACCGTATTTTATTGTATCATAACTGTTGATAGGAAAATTCATTTATGAAATTATTTCTTTTAAAAATTATAGAAAGAGAAAAATAATTAAAGGCTATACAGTAGAAAAGTACAGAGTACCAGTAATAGTACAGGCAAGGTTAGTATAGAGAGTGAATGAACGAAAGAGTTTGAGTACTACTATGTACTGAGTACTGACTGAAGTATGTGTAATTGAAAGTGCAAATGAGAAAGAAAATATTTGAAAATCATTTCGTGCAAATAATGATGCGGTAATTTATTTTTGTTAAAATTCGTGTTGTTATGATGATTTGATTGATGTTTTCATTTAATTTATTTTTCAAAAATTAGTTTTGCTTATTCACACTTTACATCCATCACATTCAAAGGAGAAAAAAAAAATTATATTTTCTTCTATATTATTATAAATTATTATGAGAAATAAATAAATATCGTAGTAGAGAGTGTTACACTTAAAATATTATGAATGATATTAATTTTTGAAATATATGTAAGTAGGTATAGATTTAATTGAACTGTTGGAAACAATTAAAAAAATATTTAAGATAAAGTTAGAAAGGGTTATTAAAAATACTTTATATTATATTTTCTTAAAATATGTAGCCGAATATTTTCCTTCTAAATTCATTGTAGATTTATTTATTAATTTACTTCGTTTAAATAAAACAAATCACAAGTTATTATATTTGCCTTAATTAACTTGCCTTGGACTTTATATGTTTGTTTCAATTTGCTTCAATTCAACAAAATACCCATTTCAATAACCATTTAACCAAATATATCCATAAAAAGAGTAAGAACTCATGTATGTATTCATTTGTTTGCACACAAATTCATATGCAAATTTGATAAACATTGTCAGAAATAGACGATAATAAGTATTTTACGTGTAAGAAAAAGAAAAAATATAGTAAACAAAAGAGAGTAACAAAAAAAGTTGGCTGAAATTAAATAAATAAAGTTTATAATTTTGAAAAAAATTTTCGACAAAAATTTCGTTGAAATATTTAACAATATTATTTTCTAAATTGTATCAACTATGCATAAGATTTTTAGGAGACCTAACTAAAACAGCGTTGTCATATTCTTTAAATTCTGTGATTTGTAAATAGATGTTGTCCTCAGTATTATTTTATAATCGTATACATATATAGTAAATATTTAGGTTTACTAATATAATTAATAAAAAATAATAATGTTTGTAACTCCAAATTATTACTGACAAAAATATTAATAATATTTTATATGTAATGTAATTATAATTTAATATTTTTAATAGGCATATACGAAAATAATAATGTTTAAAACGAAAATATTAAAATTAAAAAAGATCAGAATTAATCATCGTATAAGGGAACAAACTAAATTAGAACTAACATTTTTTGCCACCCTGCCTGATGTAAATAATTGGAGGAAACGTAAGCAAATCCAAAGGAGAATAATGAGAACGCAAAATTATTTTACAGTATAAAGCAAAAGGCAAACATCTGTTTTGTACCTTTTCTCTCTCATAATAAATTTGGTATACGATAAGTAAATGTAAATTTTACCTCTTTTAACTAATGATATTTTGCTCGGTTTGATATTTCTTAAAAACTAGGTTGTCGTAAAATGGGAGTGCGTATTCTTGTTAATACAGATTATAGATATTCTTTGCATTCAACTAAGGTGAAATTTACATATGTGTGTGTACTAATAATGGAATATGGATATTTGATAAAGTTAAAATTTGGTTTCTCTTTAAATTCACTATTTTTATTGACATTTCTATGGTGCAAAGAAGCAAAAAAAAAAAACAAAAAAGGAATACAAAATAAATGTGTGCAATACAAATCATTATCATTATATTTCAATCATTTTCTATTATTATTCAATTATATTTTCATTATATTTTTTTGTGTTTTTAATTTGGTTTTTTTTATTAATATCTTTCTTTTATTATTTCTCTTACTCTCACTAAGTATATGGAAATGTACGTACATGTGTCAAATAGGGCTTGCATTTGTTACATACATAATCATATGGCTTAGTTTAATTGAAAATAAAATGCAAACATTATTTATGGAAGAAAACAAAATTTGAACCTATCAAGTATCAGTTGTCTATCACTCAGTTACAAATTACTCTTCTCGCATGTAAAAAAAGTTTAATTTATGCATGTATATATTATACTTTTATATGCCAATTTATGCTTAGGCAGTGTTTACACGTCGGACAAAATCAAATTTTATCGAAGATAAAGTCGGATGAGTGTTTACATTTCAGACTTTTTCTCAGATTTAATCTACGATTTTACGTCAAATATTTTTTGTATTTAACAGGGTTTCTTTTTATAAAGTGCGTATTTTTTTATTGGTGAAAATTTTTTAATACGTAAATTAAAAAATTCAAAGGTATCTAATCAAAAATCTCCAAAAATTTTTTATACATATTTTTTATACAACTTTTTACCAAATCTCTTAATCTCATCTAGAGACTTCCTAGAATTTCGGCTAATTTGCTTTTTCCGTAATTACAATCATAACTTGCTATGAAAACATTATATCAAGCTGCGATTCTAAAGTTTATTTTTGTAGTTTTAGTACGCTTAAATTGAAGGCAAATATTTCTAAAAAAAAATTTTTTTTTTCCTTATTTTATTTAAAATATTATTTTAACATAATTAATAACAAAATAAATCAAAAAAATAAAAAAAGGTAGAAAAACATGAATCAAGTAACATTTAAAATTTGCAAATAATAATATTTAAACGAAATCGAGTACAAGTGTTGATTCAGATATAAATGACGATACGATATTCCCAGTAACTACTTGCGTAATAAAGAACACATTCGCAATCTCACGTATATTTTTTAATGTAGTTAGGTGAATAAGGTTGAGTCTATTATTATATGGATGGAAGAGCAAAAGGGTCTGATCAAGGAAGGAGACGTAAAGCGTATATGTCTAGCAATACGTCATCAATCATATCATATAATATATTGTATGATAAGCATTAAACTTAATTAAGCATACGTAATTTATTTTGTATTTTATATTTCTAACCGCTGAAAATTAAACGCACATTAAAAATTAAAAACACAGTATAGTTAAAATTCAGTTATATAAAAACTTTATTAATAATTTAAATTAACAGAAATTTAATTCTCTTTTTGCTCAGTAAAAACACAATATTAAACACAATATATACTTTTTTTGCAGTCAAATTCAACATTTCGTCAAACAAATTAAACAATTGTTTTTATCCACATTCATTGTTTTTATTCAACATTTTTTCTAATAATTTGAAAATAATAAGTATTATACATAATTCACTAATACTAGTATCAGTATGTAAGAAAAGTCTGAAAAGATTATACAGTAGTGACACGGTAAGTGCAACACTATCGATAACTGCAATTCCTCGGTATTTGCAATAATCTATTTCAATTCTACTGCTTTAATAAAGGCAACTGACTAAATTTTCTGAACAAGCGAACAAAATCTTGAAATTTCACAACCACAAAGAAAAATCTGGATAACCGATAACTCATGGGCCTTGATTAAAAGAAGAGGTGAAATGAAGAAAATGATAAACAACAGGATGGCATCAAGAAGAGAATATGAAGAAATAGCGAAAACAGTGAAAAGAGCAGCAAGAAGAGATAAAAGGAAATTTCTACAAAATTTAGCCGGAGAAGCAGAAAAAGCAGCACAGCAACATAACCTGAGGGAATTGCATCGCATAGTCAAGAACTTAACAAACCAGTCGGAACAGCAAAACAAACCAATTAAAGATAAAAATGGTGCGCTCCTCACAAACTTAGAGGATCAATTAAAGAGATGGAGAGAACATTTCCAAGAACTGAGCAACGAAGAAAGTACAAATAATGAAGGAGACATAAGATACAGAGACAATGCACATATCTACCCAACTGAGGGACTGCCAATATCTACTCAAGCTTCAAATAAAGAAGTAATCAAAGCTACAATCAATATCCTGAAGCACAACAAAGCAACAGGTGAAGATGGAATTCCAGCAGAAATAGCCAAACTGGACCCCGACCTATTCGCAAAAACAATTGAACCCCACATCAGAAAAGCATGGATAGAAGAGAATATACAACCATCATGGAAGAAAGGAATGATTGTCAAGATACCTAAGAAAGGAGACTTGGCAAATTGCAGCAACTGGAGAGGAATCACGGTTCTAAATACTATTCATAAGATAATAGCAATTATTATAAAGAAAAGATTAGAAGAAGTACTAGAACCAATACTACGGAAAGAGCAGGAAGGTTTCAGACCAAACCGAAGCTGTGTTAATCAGGCAAATACTTTACGGGTCATAGTTGAACAATCAGTAAAATTGAATGCCCCACTATATCTACTATTCATAGATTTTAAGAAAGCATTCGACACAGTCAAGAGATGCGCAATATGGATAACATTTACAAAGAAGGGAGTTCCTGAAAAAATTATCAACATCATCAAAGCGATATATAAAGATGCAGAGACAACAGTTCAACACAGAGGTAACATTAGTGATCCATTCTACACCAATATAGGAGTTAGACAAGGATGTCCACTATCTCCACTTCGCTTCAACACAATACTAGACGACATTCTAAGAAAAGTTTGCACTGGAATAAACGGAATAGAATGGAATCTCTTCGGCAACTTAGAAGACTTAGATTACGCAGATGATGTATGCTTAATATCAAGGAATCAAAGGGACCAACAGAACAAAGTCAACAGATTACAGGAAGAAGCAAAGAAATCGGGACTGGAATTAAATATCGAGAAAACCAAAGCAATGAGGACAGACAACAGTGATAGTGAGCCAATAACAAAGAGTGGACAACAGATAGAATACGTAGAAGAATTCAACTACCTGGGGAGCATCATAACATGAAGAGGAGGTACAACAGAAGATGTCAACAGCCGTATAAATAAGGCAAGAAGAACATTTGGGAGCCTAATGAAGATATGGCGGAGCAACCAAATATCGAGAGCAACAAAGCTAACAATATTCAGAGCATGTGTTAAGTCAACATTAATATATGGCAGTGAAACATGGCTCACTTCGGTCAGAATCAAACAGAAGCTACAAGTATTCATCAACAAGTGCTTCAGAATTATATGCAGAATATTCTGGCCGGCAAGAATTAGCAACGAGGATCTATGGATGATAACTGGAGAAGAACCTATCAACAGACAGATAAATAGGAAAAAATGGAAATGGATAGGTCATACACTAAGGAAATCAGAAAGTGATATAGCAAGAAGAGCTCTAGAGTGGAATCCACAAGGACAAAGGAGACCCGGCAGACAATACAACACATGGAGATGCACAATCGATCAAGAATTAACAATCAACAATTATACCTGGGACGATATTAAGGAAGTAGTACTCAACAAAGAGGAATGGAGGTTCACTATCGAAGCCCTATGCTACCACGCGTAGTAATAGGAGAAAAAAAAAAAAATACCCAACAAATAAATTAAATTCAATCACAGTAAGTAAATTAAATTTACAGTAAAAGAATAAAAACACAAAAATTACTTTAGGAAAGGGATTAATTTAATAGTAAATAAATCTGCAACACATTAAATTTAGACGAAAGTTACGGTTAAGACAACTTAATAGTTTTATAATGATTTCAAAAGCCCTCAAAATTACTTTTGAAAGTTTGGGGGATAACGTTACTTAAATCAATATAACTCGTACGGGTATCACCTTTTTCTATAGAATGTTTCACACAAATTTGAAACGATTTTGGGAAAGATAGAATATATCTGTTTCTTCCAGAAGATGTAACAAAAAAATTTTACCGTTTTGCAATATTTCTAGAAAAGGGTTGTATTCTTTAAATTTTACTGAAATATTTCTATTTTTTAATCTAGTATTTTGCTATTTTTTACCACCTCATTAAATCCTAGCCATTTTTAATCAGAATAAACAAACCGATGTATTAATACGCAAGTTTTGTATGTTATAATTATTGAATAGTAGAATTATTATAAATATTATTGTATTTGTATTTTATACTGTTATATTTCATATTTTATATTTTTAATATTGCATTATGCAATATACCATATTTTGGTAAATGAATAAACAGATAAACTTAACTGCATTAAAAGAAGAAATTAATCATGTCAAAAATAAAACTTTACGTGCGAAACACCTTGTACTCTATCCCATTTCTGAATATTATTATAAAAATTATAGTTAAGTAATTGTTTAAATACACTTATGTATGTGTAAATATTATTAGATATGTGTAGAAAATGATTTTATAATTATTGTAGATACCTTCACTTTAAGATGATTCAATGATGTGTGGATGTATGTATGTCAACTTACATTAATTATAATATAAAATTAATTTAAAATATGAGTGGTGTATAGAAGTCAGTTTATAAATTAAAATTTATAGATGAAACAAAATTTAGTAAATAAATTTAATATATTTTGAAAGAAATAAAAACGAAATATTTGATAAAAATTATTGTGAAGGCAGGCTCCAATAGTCTTGATTATTATATTGAGAGAATTATTTTATTTATTTGGTTATAAATTGGATAGTAATAAATCAGAATCACAATACTATTGTTATTATTGTATAAAATAATTATTATTAAAATTTTTAAAATTTAAAATTTTTTTTTGATATACAACGTTAGGTATATAGAGTTTAGATAATAATCAAAGATAATATTAATAGTCGGTAGATACTCAACATTTTTGTAAATTGGTTTTTGCATCATAATTTTAGAGTTATTACTGCAATATTTCTAGTTAGTATGACATCATTGTTCTATAACACCATCAATTGAACAAAGGACGGGAATAGTATTACAACACAAAATACCAACAAATCGAAATTAACAATAAAATTTTATATGAAATTAATTATGTGAAAAATTATTTTTATGATTTATCGCTGCTGTTTTCAAGATTTTTTGACATTCAATATAAAAAAAAAATTACCTTTTAATGAAAACATTTTAAATAAAATCTATTTAGTCATATTCATGGCTGAAACATGATTAAAATTAGATTTGATTTAGGATGTTCTACATTTAATTATAGAATTTCAAATCTGATCAATTCAATCGATAAAAACTTTTCAGATGGCCAAATTCAAGTAACTCATAATAATCGCAGGTTTGAAGGGTACAAGATTTGGTTTATATTATAAGTAAAATATTTTAGTTTACACTTTGCTTGCTTTTTAAAATCATGTTTTTATTTTTTATTCAATTAAATTTATTAGCATGAATCTCTGTATTAACTTTTATATGAAAAATGATAGGTTGATTGATTATGAGGAGTGGCGAAAATTATTCAATTCACTGTTGCTAGACTATAACTTCATTCTACAATTTAGTTTTTACCTTGCCGATTTATTTATTTTTTTTTTAATTTTTGATTGAGTTGGTATGTCGTAATTGTCTGTCAGTGGTGACATATTTTTTTTATAATTTTCATCATTTCTAATTTTAGGCTCAAATATACGTTTCACAAATACCAAAGAAATTTTTGTATATCAAACATAGTTTGAGTTCATAGTCGTCAAATAAAAAAAATTTGATATAAATTTCCATCTGTACAATGTGGCCATGTCAAAATCAACTAAATTAAATTTTTACATACTTATAGGTAATGATTTTAATTAAAAATACAATGTAAAACATTGAAATGTGACTTTCTGTTTGCACTTCTCTGTTATTTTACACTCACCAAAATAATAATAATAAATTTTACTTATTCTGAACAGATTATTTGCTTGTATTAAGTAAAATTTTAGAATGAGTTAATTGTGAAATTCTAACTTTTATAGTTGACTTAATATTCATAAATTTGACTAGAATTTTTTGTTATCTATACAGTAACAAATTTTTAGAAAACCGAATTATGCACGCAAGGTGGTTCTATACCAATTTAATTATTTGTAAATCAGGGTCAAAAAATGTTACTGTAATTTATTTTTTCATTTGATATAACACAAAATAATAATTATCATAATATTGAGGGTGACTGAGTTTCATTTTAAAATTTTTAATTAGCATTTTATTTATCCCATATTATATAGATTTTTTTATTAATGCAGTTTTCAAGAAACTTAAATAATTTTATGTAAAAATAAATAAAGGATGCTATGGCTAGTTTTGCTATTAATAATAATAAATATAAAAGTAGAAAGTAAATAAGTTGAAAAAAGAAGGACAGAAAGAGAAATTAGTAAAATGATGTCTTTGAGTAGAAAAAAATAGAATAGTAAATATTGTTTAATGTAAAGCAAATGACATAATCAACACGATCAGTTTATTTTGTGATGCGAAAAAGAAAAATAGTACCCTCATATTAGCTTGTTGCACTGTTGGAAATATACCACCACTGAAGCGACTAAAACATACTTAATTAATAATATAGCAGTAGCGAAATGAATAATCTTGCTTTTCACCGTCACTCCTTTTCATATGGAAATTAATACAGAGTTTCGATCTAATAAATTTGATTGACCAGACCAAACAAAAAGAAATAAAAGTACTTTAAAAAACAAATATAAGTAGAAATAATAGTATTGGACTATAATACAAACCACATCTCTGATTTAGTTACATTATAATATAAAGTTTTCCCAAATCATTTTGTCTTTTTTTATTATAACTGCATTTACGACATACTTTATTATAATAATTATATATATAATTTTCTGCATTTATCTGCATGTTGTAAGTCCGACTGAATACTCCAACACATATACAAATTGCAATATGTATACAAATTGCTTTGGTACTCTTTTTAACCTCTGTCTACCATACTGAACCTTTGCAGGAAAAAATACCATGGCATGAAATATATTTTTCTAATTTAATGTTAGTCTTCTTCGCAAATAATAAGGAAAAATAAAAAATAATAATAATAATATAAATAAAACAAACAATTTTTTTGATTTATAATAATAAGGACTAATAGAAATTTAATCAATAGTTTAATAATATGGTATAATAACCAAAAGGCAAACAGCATTTACCACAACAAAAAAAATAATGCACTTAAAGGTTATTCTTATTACTTAAAATAATACACAATATGCATATGTGCTTAAATATTTTTTTTTTGTTTTTTTGTTGTTGTTATGATAATGATCATAGCATCATAGTTTTGCTACGGTATGCATTGCCTTTACTATAGTACTATAGGTATATATACTCTAGCCAAAAATGTGATGCGATGAAGAGTTAAAATTGTTATTTATTTTTATTTTTTTTTGGATTCGGATAAAACAGCAAAATTTTAATGAAACCCGGAAATATTTTTTTGAAAAGTATAAAATTCCGGAAGTCATAGGCATTGTGGATCCAATTTTAAAATCTTCCACTAATCAGCATGTATTTTTCAATAGAAAAGGTTTTCATAACATAATTGCCATGATAGTAAGTGTTGCATTAAACAATGTACTAAATCTTAGTGTAATTTTTGTATTTTTGGTCATATTATTTAATTTTATTTTCATTTTTTCAAGGTTTGTAATCACTTGTATGAAATATTGGCAATTAGTACAAGGTATGGTGGAACTGCCCATGACTCACCAGTGTGGAATGATAGTGCAGTTCAAGTCTATATGCAAAGAAATATTTAAGTGGAAAATTTTATGATTTTAGGTAAATATAATATTAAAATAACAGTTATATTTTATTAATCTGTCCACTTGTTAAGGTGATAGTGGGTATCCGTTACTTCCTTGGTTGCTTGCACCCTATAGATCTGTGGCAGAAGGAAATTCGGAAATCCACTTTAACGATGTACACACGCTCAGGCACGTAGAATGAACTATAGGTATTTCAAAAGCGAGCTGGAGATGCTTATCAAGCGAAAGAAAACTTCGGTTTAATCCTGAACGTGTTGCATCTATTATTAACGTTTGTGCTGCTCTTCACAATATATGTATAAACTACAACATTCAGATTGAGCCACAAGAAATACAGTCTGAAAGAGGAAATGATATTGTTCAACAAGACTTACCACTGGAACAGAATCAACCACGAATTGCTAAGCTTTTACGAGATAACATTAAAGACAATTTGTAAATTGTTTTTAAATACATAAATAATATCTTATATTTAATAATGGTTGTTTGAAAATAATATTTGTTAAAAAAATATAAACAATTCTAACAGACAAAATAAAAAAACATATTTAAATTCAAAATATTTTAAAAATGTACGCACATAATATAGCTACAAAGAAATAACACTTAATAAATTATTTGATAAAATTAAAAAAAAATTTTAACAAATTCTTTCCTTTGAAACTTATAAGTTTATAACATTTTCTTTCTATTATTGAAATTTTGAAATCTATATTATTTGACATTTTAATTTTTATTTTCCAGCAAATTTAATTGATGCCTTTACAAATTATTTTTTTGAATTATGATTTCAAGGTGTAGTTGTTGGATTTAGTTCGCTCCATATGTTTTCTTGATTTAAGATCATAAAGGATCATGTAAAGGATAAGTTTTTTCCTGTCATCTGTCATCTCTCATTTGTCATTTGTCATTTGTCATCTGTCATCTGTCATCTGTCATCTGTCATCTGTCATCTGTCATCTGTCATCTGTCATCTGTCATCTGTCATCTGTCATCTGTCATCTGTCATCTGTCATCTGTCATCTGTCATCTGTCATCTGTCATCTGTCATCTGTCATCTGTCATCTGTCATCTGTCATCTGTCATCTGTCATCTGTCATCTGTCATCTGTCATCTGTCATCTGTCATCTGTCATCTGTCATCTGTCATCTGTCATCTGTCATCTGTCATCTGTCATCTGTCATCTGTCATCTGTCATCTGTCATCTGTCATCTGTTATCTGTCATCTGTCATCTGTCATCTGTCATCTGTCATCTGTCATCTGTCATCTGTCATCTGTCATCTGTCATCTGTCATCTGTCATCTGTCATCTGTCATCTGTCATCTGTCATCTGTCATCTGTCATCTGTCATTGGTCAACTGTCATATTCCGCCGAACTTCCAGATAACTTCAGAAAGTTATATGTATCATGACATTAAAATTGGCCCATTTGCCTAGTTGGTTAGAGCCCGTACAACTAAAATCTCTTAGGTTCGATTCCTCAATGAGCCATTTAATTTTTCGTATTTTTTTTAAATTTATATGAAAAAAAATGTTTTGTAGGTTTATTACTGCGTTTTGATGGCAATATGTAAATGGCCCGTTAGCTCAGTTGGTTAGAGCTCGTGTCGGTCAAAAAATGAACCTGTAGGGAATCATGGGTTCAAATCGTATAATGGGCCATTTATTTTTTTTTATTTTTTTTTTTTATTTCAGCTTTTTAAGAGGGGAGGAGACGTTATTTTAAAATTTTTAAAAAAGTTTTTTAACTAAATCGAGGGCGCTCTATCGATTGGTGGTACTCTCAACTTCCGGAAACGACCACAACACGGTTTTTTAAGATCAAAAATCGCCGAAATTGTCCGAAATCGAGATTTTCAAATAAAAAGGGGTACTTTTTTATTATTATTTTTTTTGTTTAAGCTTTGTAGCATTCGAAAACTGAGATAAAAAATGTGTAGCTTAGCAGCAAACCGATGTCTTTTCCACTTTTCAAAAAAAAAACTAAAGATGAGGTTTTGTTTATATTCTAAATTAAAATTTTATTACTTCCTCATATTTCAACAAATCATGTTATTTCCCATGGGTTGGGGTTATTATCTTATTTTTCAAAATCTTATTTTCTGAAAATCTTATTTCTGAAAATCTTATTTTTTAAAATTTTATTTTGTATTTTTTGTTTTTTTTTTCTAAATAGGAGCACAGAATAACGCATACGGCACAGTCTTATCTTTTGATAAAAATTATTTAATTTTTAAAGTCTCCCCCGGTACTTATTTATTGGAACCCTGTTTTTGCCGGCGACAAGTAAGCGCATACGAAACGCATCAAAGCATGTAATATTTAGTTTCGACCCCAAATCCTTGAACTCCGGACTTATTGTCTTCATCACATTAAAGGGCTGTTGTACCAAATCCATTTTGTGTGTAAATTAAATTTCACAACAAAAAAAATTAGTATGGACGAGAAAAAAATTTTACAGAAAAAATAAGATTTTCGGAGAAAAACATAAGATTTTTAGAAAAAAATAAGATGATTTGTAAATTGTTTTTAAATACATAAATAATTTTTTTTTATATATATATACATATTATTCTGCATTTATCTGGATATTTGTAAGTCCGACGGAATGCTCCAACACATATACAAATTGTATGAAAAATGTATACAAATTGCTTTGGTACTCTTGTTTTAACCCCTGTCTACCATGCTGAACCTTTTGCAGGAAAAATTCCATTGCATGAAATATATTTTTTTAATTTAATGTTAGTCTTCTTCGCAAATAATAAGGAAAAATAAAAAATAATAATAATAATATAAATAAAACAAACAATTTTTGTGATTTATAATAAGAAGGACTAATAGAAATTTTATCAATAGTTTAATATGGTATAACCATTTGCCTTTTGGTTGCCTTTTGCATTTAACACAAAAAAAACATAATGCACTTAAAGGTTATTCTTATTACTTAAAATAATACACAAAATGCATATGTGTTTACATATTTTTTTTTTTGATTTTTTGTTGTTGTTATGATAATGATCATAGCATCATAGTTTTGCCATACCGTATGCATAGCCTGCATATTGCTATAGGTATATATATATACTCTAGCCGGAATTGTGATGCGATGATGAGTTAAAATTGTTATCTATTTTTATTTTTTTTGCTTATTGTTTTTTTTAAATATATATATATATATCTATATGATATATAAATTTATTGATCGTATATAATATTTAGTATTTATTATGGTGTTAGATTTTGGTTCTGCTGACTTACACATAAAAACAATAACAACCTATACATTTTTAAAGAAATTAAATGAAATTTTGTACTATTATTTTTTATTTCTTATCTTTGTAAATTTATTGGTATATGTATTTGTTTTCTTCAAGTGTGTTGAGATGTATGTTGTAGAGAGTGACGAATTTTTTTTAATATAGTAGGTAGGTATATATAGGTATCGGTTAAACCATATTGATTGTTTTTCTTCTTTTTAATGTATGTTATAAATAATAATTATATTTGAATTTTAACATTAACAGTTCGATAATGAATTTTTTGAAATGAAATGAAATTTTCAATAACCGATCAATGGTTCACAAGTTATGAACAGTTTTGTAAATACCTATTTATTTGCAGTAAATTTTTTTATTTTAATTTTTTCTCCAAAACGAGTTTTTATTTTATTCATCAAAATAAATATTATGTGTACCTACAATATTATTGTTCTTTTATATATTTACAATTTAATTTATTTTTGTTTTTGAAATTATTTTCGTTCAAAGTTGTCGCTCATTATAAAATATTATTTGTTTGCTATATACCTTGACGCTAAGCTAACGCAGCGAATGTTATTGAATCTGAACAGGATTAACTTGATTCAGAATTATACGATAAATTTTCAATGTTGGTAAAAAGGATGTCACTAAAATGACCCTTAGGGAATAAAAATTTTTGCACCTACTACAAATATTCTGTTTATATGGTAATTAAAAGCGTTATAATACAAAAATAAAGGTATGATAATTTAGTATTTTTCTTAAACTTGAAATGAAAACTCTAATGAAGGAAAGAAATGCTAGAATTTATTTTGCTTCCGTCATTTATGGCGGGTTACAAAGCTAGTAATAATAATAAAATTTGAATTTTTAATCTATTTATCTATATAGAACCTAATATCTATTTAAACTTTATCTACCTATATGAGTGTTTCATTCCTGAATATTACAGGAACTTATTAGTCTACAATGTAATTCTGGACTACCTGAATAATTCCTAGTTTTTGATTCTGATTAGTTTCATAACTCATAAAACATCAATTTTAAACTAAATCTATATGTGAGTTATAAAAACTAAACAAAATTCATATTTGGTTTAAAATTAAAAAAAAAAATTCATGTTTTATCATGTTAAACTTGTAAATTTATTTGTATAAAAAAAGCACATCTATAAGACATCTTAATCCATCATGGTGAATAAAAAAACAAATTTAAGAATTTCAAATAACATTTTTAATTGCTGATATTTTTGTTTACTTCCAAAACAACCGTATCAACCTATCAGATTAATTTTAATTCTGTTATAGCATTGATTAAAAGTTTCGATATACCTAGGTATGTATGTAGCTGTCTCTGAATCTATAAAAAAAAACACACACACAAAATTATTTCATTTATTTACTGAATTCATTTCAAATTAATAAATTACAAAAGTCAATAAATGACCATCTGTGTGGTGCACAACCTTTGCCGAATCGAAAACCATTAAAAAAAATTTAATAAATTCACTTCCTAAATATATACATGAATTTTGCAAATTGAATTGAAATTGATTTCTCTTCATTTTAAATTTACCAAACAGAAAAAAAAAAACATTCAAATAATATAAATTAAAAAAACAAAACCTTTTAATTTGCTCTACTTCCCTTTAAACCAACAAAAACTAAAAAAAAAAAAAAAAAATAATAACAATAAAAACATCCTTTTAATTGCTTTTGTTTTGATTGTGAACTCATATGGCATGAAAAAATCAATCTTTTCATCCACATCAGTAATATATACATAAATATATTTACTACTTTTTGTATGCTTGAATATTTTGTATACCAACTCTAAATAAATATTTGGGACATGCCCCTATTTATGCATCATTTACAATAATATCAATAAAACAATTGTAAATTTTTCGAATGAAATGAAGATAAAAAAAAAAAAATAAAATAAAATAGGAGAGATTCAACAATAACAATTAAAGTATGTATGAACCAAATATAAAAATAAAATATATAAAAATAATATTAAATAAAATAAAATAAAAATAAAAATTAACCTGTTTAAATACAGACAATTTTCATCAATATTTTTCATTGTTTTATTATATATATATATATATATATATATATATACATGTACAATCCAACAATGGAATTGTATACCATTGTACAGTTTATACATTCTCGATAATATTGTTTTACTCCCTCTTCCCA
Source organism: Argyra leucocephala (assembly GCA_963942445.1). Lineage (NCBI taxonomy): Eukaryota > Metazoa > Arthropoda > Insecta > Diptera > Dolichopodidae > Argyra > Argyra leucocephala. The sequence goes on along the minus strand of OZ012677.1, from coordinate 206,485,770 downwards.
TTATAATATCTCATTTGAATGTTTTCATTGTTTATTGTTAATAAATAGAGTGAATTGAATTGATGTGAGCATTATTTTGTTAAAATATTTCATTTGTAATCCATATAAAATTAAATATTTATTTTAAAATGGTGTATTTTAAATGAATCTAAGGATTGACTTCTTGGATAATACCATATAACAATAATTGGTATGGTATTATATATATTATGTGGTTATGAAGTTATCTAAATTTTATCAAGATTTTCTTATTGTTTATTATTATTATTGTGTATAGTTTTGTATTAAATAATTTTGAAATATAGCTAGTTTATACATCATATATTATTTTGGTATCGAGAAGATTTGTAAGAAATTTATTAAAAATTAATTGGATTAGACTCACAAGTTATACGATTTCTTGTCCTCATATAGGGAATTTTTTATTATTTTTTTTAAAACTTCATTAACTCTGCATGACTTGAATAATTTATTTAGTTTGCATATTTATACATACCACGTTGGAATACATTCACCAAAGTTAAAATTAACATATTGAATTGGAAACGATATAGTGTAGTAAAGTTTAAAATTGGCTTAAAATTAGTATAAGTAGTTTTTAATCATTTTATTATTTAATATATACATTCTGGTATATATAAATACATAAAAAAAGTGATTTTACATGGTTAGTGCTAATAAAAATTAGCATTAAGAAAAAAAAATTGCCAAGCCTATATCACAATATGTTGCGGCCGCTACTGGTAGAAATTATTTTTGCCCCTAAACTAGGTCTAATAGTTTACTTTAATTTTACGGTAAACTAGGTCTACTTAAAATAATTACACAGACTTAATTTAGCATTAATTTTGAATTTATTTATTTAACTGAGATAATTTTCGAGTTTCGATCTTCGAACCAAATATAGCTTTAATATTATTCTAATTAATTATTTATTAGAAATTTATTAACCTGCTGCTAGCGTTATTTGCACTTATGAAAATTATTCCAAATCACAAATTACAAATACAAAATATTTTAATTAATTATTCATTAGAAATTTATTAAGCTGCTGTTAGGGTCATTTTCAATTATGCCGACATTATTTTTTTAAAATTTTAAACTAAATAAGCAAATAAATAAAATCAAAAATTGCACTGACTAATTTATTTTTGCCTTTTTATTATTATCTATACTACTTTATCTTCCCAAATTTCTATCTATTATTATTTAATATTTTGCACTTGTACTGTTCAAATACAGTTATTTTATATTTTCTAATTCCTCTTTTATATCAGTATAGTAATGCGTACTTTCTCAACATCATTAACATGTCGGTATTACACAATACACTTTATTACGTATTTTATATTAATTTACGAGTACGTGTTGTAATAACAATATTCTAAGGCATCACTTTAAAGTAGAACATATTCAAAAAAGAAAAACAAAACGAAAAAAAAAACAAAATTATTATGAGTAGAGAAATAACAAAACTTTTCTAACCCAAATAGAAACCCTCAAGGTTAAAAATTATTAAAATAATAAGAATAAAACAATAAGAAAAAAGAATTGAAGGTGAAAAACACATTAAAGAACAAACATAAAAATAATAATAATAATAATAATGATAATAATAATAAACATATAGAAAGAGAGTATGAAAAATTTGTACATAAAAGAGAAAAATAAATTTAATTTTAATGGTGTGCAAAATTGTGCGTTCATATTTTGAATATTGAAAAACAAAAACAAAAATACAAAATTGCTTACAAGAATCTAACCAAAAATAAAAATATTGAGAAAGGAAGGAACTGTTATGGAACTACCTATCACAATAATTTTTAACTTATTTTCTTTCGTTCATTTACATTTTATTTACATAATACATTCATGTTTACAATAAAGTTATTTAGAAAATTGTAAAATACTATAAATTTATATTGGCACACAATAATATTGTTATACAGTAAGTAGTGTGCAATAAAATTCGAACAGTTTGAATTCAATAAGATATTTTTTACTTTACAGTCAGTATTTTTAAATTTTTTCAATCAACAATCTTTTTATTGTCTAATCGGGAAGATGGCCGAAAAATGCAATCTAACGATGTAACAAACTAGGGCTCAAATATACTGACATATTTTTATATCTACTAGACGATAAGTGGTGCAACCGATACTGAATAGAATAGCAACATTAGACTAATATTGTGAAAATAATGATAATTGAAAACTGAGAGAGCAATCACAATTCACTTAAAGAGTGATTTATAACGGTAATAAGGTTTTATAACGATCATAATAACGCTTGATCGTAGCTTTAGGGAAGATCAAATTGTGAACCGATGTTACTGGTGAGAGAATAGAATGTAACAAAACATTTTGTTTATATTTATATAACACAAATGTTGTTTATATTTAAAATAATTACAAATGCCAGTACAGAACGCTTTAAACTGTCTAAAAGAAACGAAAGATTTGAATACCTATAATTGAAAAACAAATTCTTATGATTTGTTCCCTTCCAACGACAATGACATAATATTTTTAGATTATGCAGAAAATTGCTAATTGATCTTATTAACACAAGTATAATCCTAACTAGGCGCCCCTGTTGAGTAATTATAATTCAAGTTAAAGCCAAATTTAAAGTTTTTAAAAGAACAGGGATTTGCATGGACTGATATAGACTTCTCATTACAAAGCAAAAAACACTCATGTTTTAATGAAAAGCTTTGAAATTAGTATGTTTTCGTTAAAAAAAAATAAATACCTTACCTCTCATTTTCTGTTTCGTTTCTACTTATTTCTTAATGTATTTGGTGAACAATAAAACCATATGATTAAAAAAATTTCAACTGTGTGCGCATTATTGTTTTATATACCACTTAGTTATTATATATTAAAAGTTCATTATGGAGAAGAGAGTTAAAGTGAAAAGGTGTCTACTGTGCAGGTCCTTAAATGCTTGTCAATTATAATTATAGATAATAAATACTAGTTGTTTCAAAATTCTAAAATAACTAGATTTTTATATAAAGAAAACTTCTTTTTTTCATTGGGCTCAGAAAGAGCTCAATTGCACCAAATATGTGTGTGGAGTAATGTAGTGTTTTTTAGTTTAAACTCTTTGTCGGAGGAGTGCGACTAAAATTTTAAGAACGATTCACTGTGTTTTTTTATTGAATAGTTACGAAATTGATGATGTAATGGTTTGGCTGCTCTTCAGCTTCAACAGATGTTGAGAAGTTAAGCCCTATACTGAAAAGTAATTGAATCTATTTAACTAATTATTGATTGTATTTCGGTTTTCAAAAACCAAATTATGGAGTATTTATTGGTGCAGTAAGAGATGCATAATAGCAAAAATATTATAAAAAACTAAAAATTATACTTGTAAGTAAAAAAAAAATAAAAAAAAAATAGAAGTAGGAAAAAAAAAAAAAAATATTTTTATTTTTTTTTTTGGTTTTTCTTATTTTTATTATTATAAGCAAACAATTATTATATAACTCTATACGACCGGACAGCATTCAGCTAGGTCTTAATTTAATCTATTAATTATTACATTAATGAAAATCTAAAACCTAATATAATTTGTGAAAATAGAATTAGTTTTATATATAATTTAGTTACTAAGTAATACTTTAATAAATAAATAATGAAAAAAAAAAATATATATATATAAACCATTCGTTTTGCTGAGTATTATATTTTCACACATCAACAAAATCATGCACCAAGTCACACGAAAAAATATCTAATAACAACTTTTTCAATCATCATTCATATTGAAGAACTTTTAGATAAAATTCTGGTTAAAAACATTTTAAAATTTTATAAGTTCAGATTTAATTTTTACATGTTGGATCAGGAGTATACATCAGAAATAATTCTGTAGTATTCATCTTTCGCAATGGCTTCATTGCTATTGAAAGTATTTAAGCAATTATAAAGAAAATCATCTATCAATAAAAATCAATAAATCTATAGGAAACAGTAGAAAGCTTCGGGCAGTAAATTAAGATTATGTTGATGGTATTAAAGAAAACATTTAATTAAAGGTGCAACAAAACTTCAAACATGAGCCTTAAATTTGCTATAAAATAATTCCAAATTCTGAAATTTATAAAATTTAATTATTTAAGGAAGGCAAAAATATGTTTGAAACGAACATAATAAAATATTTCCAATCTTCCTCTTCTTTGTATTCGAATCCCAGCCAGATGAAGCTATTTTTATACTGTATAGATAAATATTAAAATAAAAATTTATTAAAAATAATTTTTTGAAGCTTTTTTATTTTTGAAGAAAATATTATTCTATATTAAGAATATATTGTATCTATACAAAATTTGATAGCACACTACTGTATATACCGTTATAATTATAACTTTAAAAGTTAAGAATACCAGTTAGTTTGGAATATTATTAGATTAAAACTATAAGAGTTTTTATTCATGCAGGACGAGGGTAACTGCTTTCTATTTTATTACCTATTTTGCTTTTTCTATTTTGTTTTCGTACTGATATTTTATTCGAATTTTACGTGCTCATGAACCTTTTTTTTGGTTTTGAAACTTCTAAAAAAAACCAAAAAAAAAAAAAATGAATAAAATAAATTAATATAAAAGCTTACGAAAAAATACTATAATTTTAAACGGTAAAAATATACCATAAGCAATATGTCTGACTTATATTATGTTAATTTGGAAAAGGAAAAATTATAACGGTTGCTTATTGAACTTTCAGTTTCACTTTGGTTTTAGTTTAGTTTTTTATACTTTACATTCTTCTACTTAACTATCTTGTAACAGTAAATAAAGAGATTTTGAAGGCAATAGAATTTTTTTTGGTTTGTTTTTCTCTTTTTTTTTTATTTTAAATTTTACTTCTTCTTAAAGTTTTTTGTATACAGTTACATTGTTGCTTTGGGAGCTAATTACGTTAAAAACTTCTTCCCGTTTATGTTTTGTTGTTGTAGTTGTTTTCGTTGTATTATTATAATGATAATTTCCATGATGTTTTTAATGGGTGTTGTGTTTTTATTATATTGTGGTAATTTATAGGACATTGAGATTATGTGCAAAAAGGATATTTTTAATAATAATGATATGAAGGATAGAAAAAGAAAGTTTTATGAATAAATCTATGTATGGTTATGGACACGTGTATGAAAATATATTAATAAAATAATCCTTGTCATTTAAAATAATATTAATAAAAATTTAAGGAGTTTTGCTAAACTATAGTTTACTATCTTTGATTTTAGAAAACCATAATAATTTTATGAATTTATTTATTTTTTGGGAAATAATTGTTTATTTATGATTATTTTGTTTTGTTTGTTAGTACGTACTGATGGCTAACTACTTTGCTAAAGTGGATTGTTTTGTAAAACAATTAAAATTATCCTAATGTGTACGTATGCTAAAATAACGAAGTGAAATGTAAGCTACAGAACACAACATAAAAATTAAAAAAGCAAAAATTTAGAAAAATTGAAATTAATTATCTGAGACAAAAACCTGAAGGACCATGTTGGGAGTGAAAATATAATAAAAATATGTGGTATTCGAGATGTAGTTCGATTAAGTAGAATAAAGAAAAAACAATAAAAGAAATACATAAATAAAACTAGGTCCGAAAAGATTATCAAAATTACCTTGGAAACATGCCAATTGATTATCAGTTACCAGAATGACCACCGCGTAAGCAGTAGACGCGATGCTGAAGGTCACACTTTCAACAGAATCTGGCACCAGTCTTTTGAAAATGTATTGTAAAAAAAACGTGACCCAGCCCAATAACATGAAAAACAAGAAGAAGTTAAACACAAAATAGGTAGTCCAACATCACCATACCAACTGATGAGTTCCAGTAATCGAGTCGGTGAACGAAACACTCTTTTAATTACAAAATCCATTTATAGCATTGTAAAACGTTTTTTTACCTTACTATTCTAAAATGAAGAATGTTATAAGATCTTATAACCTTTTAACTTAAAAACTAAAATACTTTTTAAGAAAAAGCTATTCTGCGTAAAAGATTTGTGGTGATTTCAAAAATATTTTATTTTAAAATGTTTTAAGATTCACCTGAAATAAAAAAATGACATTTACTAAACATTGACATAAATTGTGTCCCACTTAACAAACTGTTTTTAGGGATATCTTAGATATTAATACGCTTCAACGTCTGTTAAACTTTTCACTAAGCTTTTACAACACAAAGCTTTTTTCAACTAGATTAGACAAATTTATTAGAACTATTACGAATTACGATAGTGTGCAAAATTGAATTTAAAGACATAAACCACAAAACAATAAAACCAAATAAAACCAAAAACAAATTAAATTTAACCTAAAAACAATTCACCTATTGAGCAATAGCATTAATTATATTTGATTATATTATGAATTAATTTGAAAAAAAAAAAACAAAGTAGCAAAGACAAAAACCGAATTATCAGAATATAATTATTATATCGAATTATAAAAATAGCTTTGTTAAAATATTACGATATTACGATATTACAGCAAAAAAACTTACCGGTAAAACAAATAGTAAATTTTGAAAATATATTTTTTACCTCAACAATGTTCAGAAATTCCAATAATTGAAATTTATTTATTTTATTAACAAATAATTCAAAAGTATAAATTCAAATGCGCAGTAACATTAAGTAAATATAATATTGTACATGGAGAATCATAAACCGAAATTTACGATCTGCTAAGAACAAGTAAAACAAAATATGTTATGACATTATTATCAAGTTTCAATTCAATACACGGCAAATTTAGTACACATAAAAATTAAAAAAACTTTAAAAAGAAAAATCACAGACTACCCTTACCTACATCAGGGACCCTATCGAGATAACAATATAACAATAAAAACTGAAGAATAAGAGGAAAAGCATAATTACATATTGGTTTTAAACTATAATAGTCATTAGGCGTCATATGATGTCATATGATACTTCGTTAAATGACCTATATGATTCGATATGATTCAACAAAGTCGTAACGAATCATAACCTTTACTATAATGGTCATACCTAATCATACCAAAACGTCAAAATCAAAAAAGTGAAATAAAAATATAAATTCTTTAAATAAATGTTTTTTTGTTTTTTTTTTTTTTTTTTTTTTGAGTTTTGAAATAGTTAGGGCTATTATGATAATAAGAAAAAACACAAAAAACGTATCTATGGCCATTTTAATGTATCTATACTTCCAGCGACATCTCTGTTCGCCACATTTTGTTCAAATGTACGTCTCTATTAATAGTCGTTTAGACATCAGATTTTGTTTCATGAAGGTTTTGTTTTACTTATTTTTATTACATTTACAAATTTTATTGCAATTACATCAAATTTTATTTCAAAAGTTTGAATTACATATCTCAAAGATAAACAAAAATAGTTGCAAAGTATACTATATTTCTTCATGCAAAATTCACTTTCTAAGCTTGCAAAATACGAAGATACGAATATGCGTTACGAGTACTAATAGTAAATACTTATAAACAAATACAAATATCAGTGTAATTTCAGAACATTTATGAAATATAAATATTTAAGTAACAAAATCAATTATTCTAAGTATTATTTGTATTGATAAATAATAATAATATTTAATACACATTTTTTGTATTTTTTCATGTATATCTTTCAATATATTATATTTTCTCGCAAAATTCACTTTTTTAACTTGCGAAATACAAAAATGCGTGTCGAGCACTATTATTTAAAAAAAAAAATAATGATATTCTATAATAAAGTCGGATGTCAAACTTTAATGAACATCATTTATATGTTATAAACACAATTCAAAAACGTATAGACGCTGCCTTATATAAAAGTTTTTTTCAAAACTATTAGCGGTCAAAATTAATTTATAGTAAATAAATAAATACCTAAATAAAAATTTAAAAAAAAAAATAGTTATAGATAGATCAAACAATATTGTAAATTACTAGCTATTCCCGACGTAACATTCGCCGGTCTAGCATTAGCATTATAAATGATGTAAAACATTGATTTTGTTTTAAGAAAATAAAGAAAATAAATAAATAAAATAAATTGTTTCATTTAGAATGCTAATGCTAGATAATTGATTGTGACACTTGCGATATGCATCTTAAAAGGGTTGCCTGGCTTACATTAATATGGTTAATAGCACCAGCTGGCCATTGTAATTCCAGTTGGAAAAAAATTTACTACTACCAAAAATTTCAAATGGAACGGTAGATATTTCATTCAATAAACGGTATTAATCAAAACGAGAGAGCATTTCAATTATTTTCATTTGTTTTAATTGGAGCATTCAAAAATTTTAGCCAAACAAACTTTTAGGTATTGTATTTGCATTATCTCTTAAATTTCTGTACAAATGTTTTTGAATACGATTAAAAAATAAATTATTAATAAAAATTATTTTCTCATTTCCCTTAATTTTATAGCAACTTATGAAAGACGGTATAAGTATGACATGTATTTACTACCCCTTAGTTTCCAATTCCAATAATAATGAATAAGTATGACAAGTATTTACTAATTCATTTTTCCAATTCCAATAATAATATTTAAAAAAAAAATTTTTACATTATTATCGGCTTTGGTTTTATTTTTTATTTCTAATTATTATTTACACTGTTTTTTTTTTTTAATTTATTATTTGAAATATTTTTGATGGCGTTATATTTTCACCTTTTTTATTATTAACATATTTTTCATTTACTTTTAAGATTAACAAGCTGATCCAGAGTTCCTAATAACTTAAAAGATTTTTTAGGTTATTTATTCCTTATAACATTTATTTCAGAATAGCAAAAATTTTTAAGGACTTTTAAAACTATTCACCACACTACTTCATATCTTTTTGAAGTCTTTTAATCTTATAAAAATATGTTGTAGAATACCGATTTCTTAAAACTTTCTTATTTAACTGCTAGTTGTAAGACTAAAAGATTAAGATCTTAATTTCAGAATAGGGGGGTTTTGTTGGTTTTTTACACAACAAAAGAAATGCTATAGATCGATGATTGGGGGTTGTAAATCGAAAAATAAGATTTATTACTCAGTATAGAAGCATTTCATCATATCCCACAATGGCCTATGGTGAGTCTGGAAACATTACGTATGATTTCAATAATTTTCTACTTTTTAGATTTAAGTAACAACAACTTAATTATATAATTATCAAGGACAATAAATATTTGATAAAAAGGACATAATATCTTTTAATATCATCATAAAAAATTCACAAAACCTAGCTTTCTGTTCTCTTAGGTTTGAAATATTTTTCCATCTGTTTTAGTTAAACAAAAATTATTTCAAAATTATCAAATTAGAAAAAATTTATAATCCAAAGTAAATTGAATTCAATTTTATACGATAAAACTAATCACAAAAATTAAAATTTTAATTAAATAGTTCAAAATTATGAATTCATTTAGAATTCATTGCATACATCTCTTCAATCATAAATAGGTACGAACGAGTATAACAATAATAACATTATTGTACTCGTACTATTATTATTATCTTTTCATACGTCCTTTGAATATTTTAAATAATTTACAAAAAAAAAATGTATAATATAATTTTATTTATTGTTTTTTTATATTTTTAATATCCATAATAAACTATACTAAACTAACAAAAAAAAAAAAAAAACGAATAATAATAAAATTTATAATCCTTTTTGTAAAATCAAAACCAAAAGAATATATCATCAAACGTATTATGTACATTATATACAAATAATACCATCTATGTACATTACTATTGTATTTCTATGGATTGTTGTTCACAAAAAATAAAACTTTGTTTTGCACTAAAAGTAATGGCCATGATTTTTATTTTTGAATGGTTGTAAGTATGGTTTTGTTTTTTTTTATCTAGTTTTCAAATTGTAGAACAGAACAGATTTTTCAAAATGGTAGGTAATTATTTTAAAATGAATTTTCGTCTCTACGAAAATGTTTGACAAATAAAAAGAGGATGTTATTACACTTTAATTGTACATTACACCATTTCCTGTTGTAATTGTTGTGATGGTAATGTGCCACAATCATTAGAGTTATAATCTTTATAGGTATTTTCAACCGTACATTATGGCATAGGATAGGTACTGCTGATTTGTTTAGTATATCGATTTAATATTTTTTCTTAATACTTTTAAATAGTTTTCTTAATGAAAATATAAAATTTTTTTTAATTGAAACGATACTATTTAGTATGATACAAGTATAAACTGACTCTTAATCTTATTTATTTTTAATTTTTACTTTATTTCAACACCCATATAAAATAAAGTAAGAAAATGTCATTTGGCTTTATTTTTTCGGATTTATTTCACGTAACAGTTTCATAAGGATGACTTCTACGAACAAATAGAAACAACGCTAGCACTCATAAATAGGGGAGATATCATAATATTAATGGGTGACTGGAATGCGAAAATAGGATCTAACAACAATGGACTTGAGGAGATAATGGGCAAACACGGGTTAGGAAGAGAAAGAAACAACAACGGGGAAAGATTGATAGAGTTGTGTCAGACTTTCGACCTAGCAATCGGAGGGAGTCTATTTCCACACAAAGATATCCACAAATACACATGGACAACACCAAACGGGATCTCAAGAAATCAGATAGATCACATATGCATCAGCAAGAAGTGGAAACAATCAATGTTAGATGTGAGAAATAGAAGGGGAGCAGATATACACAGCGATCATGAATTACTAACTGGGGACTTCAGAATGAAACTAAGCCAACAAGGAAGAGGCAGAAGATATAGAAAGAAGAAAATAAATATAAACAACTTAAAAAATCCGCAAGTAAGAGCTGACATAGTTACGGCGTTACGAGAAAATATTAGAAATAATAGAGAATACACTTGGGAAGAGATTCTGGAAATTTACAACCAAACAAGCGAACAAAATCTTGGAATTTCACAACCACAAAGAAAAATCTGGATAACCGATAACACATGGGCCTTGATTAAAAGAAGAGGTGAAATGAAGAAAATGATAAACAACAGGATGGCATCAAGAAGAGAATATGAAGAAATAGCGAAAACAGTAAAAAGAGCAGCAAGAAGAGATAAAAGGAAATTTCTACAAAATTTAGCCGGAGAAGCAGAAAAAGCAGCACAGCAACATAACCTGAGAGAATTGCATCGCATAATCAAGAACTTAACTAACCAGTCGGAACAACAAAACAAACCAATTAAAGATAAAAATGGTGCGCTCATCACAAACTTAGAGGATCAATTAAAGAGATGGAGAGAACATTTCCAAGAACTGAGCAACGAAGAAAGTACAAATAATGAAGCAGACATAAGAAACAGAGACAATGCAAATATCTACCCAACTGAGGGACTGCCAATATCTACTCAAGCTCCAAATATAGAAGAAATCAAAGCTACAATCAATATCCTGAAGCACAACAAAGCAACAGGTGAAGATGGAATTCCAGCAGAAATAGCCAAACTGGACCCTGACTTATTCGCAAAAACAATTGAACCCCACATCAGGAAAGCATGGATAGAAGAGAATATACCACCATCATGGAAGAAAGGAATGATTGTCAAGATACCTAAGAAAGGAGACTTGGCAAATTGCAGCAACTGGAGAGGAATCACGGTTCTAAATACTATTCATAAGATAATAGCAATTATTATAAAGAAAAGATTAGAAGAAGTACTAGAACCAATACTACGGAAAGAGCAGGCAGGTTTCAGACCAAACCGAAGCTGTGTAGACCAGGCAAATACTTTACGGGTCATAGTTGAACAATCAGTGGAATGGAATGCCCCACTATATCTACTATTCATAGATTTTAAGAAAGCATTCGACACAGTCAAGAGATGCGCAATATGGAGAACACTTACAAAGAAAGGAGTTCCTGAAAAAATCATCAACATCATCAAAGCGATGTATGAAGATGCAGAGACAACAGTTCAACACAGAGGTAAGATCAGTGATCCATTCTACACCAATATAGGAGTTAGACAAGGATGTCCACTATCTCCACTTCTCTTCAACACAATACTAGACGACATTCTAAGAGAAGTTTGCACTGGAATAAACGGAATAGAATGGGATCTCTTCGGAAACTTAGAAGACTTAGATTACGCAGATGATGTATGCCTCATATCAAAAAATCAAAGGGACCTACAGAACAAAGTCAACAGATTACAGGAAGAAGCAAAGAAATCGGGACTGGAATTAAATATCGAGAAAACCAAAGCAATGAGGACAAACAATAGTTACAGTGAGCCAATAACAGTGAGTGGACAACAGATAGAATACGTAGAAGAATTCAACTACCTGGGGTGCATTATAACATCAAGAGGAGGTGCAACAGAAGATGTCAACAGCCGTATAAATAAGGCAAGAAGAACATTTGGGAGCCTAATGAAGATATGGCGGAGCAACCAAATATCGAGAACAACAAAGCTAACAATATTCAGAGCATGTGTTAAGTCAACATTAATATATGGCAGTGAAACATGGCTCACTTCGGTCAGAATCAAACAGAAGCTACAAGTATTCATCAACAAGTGCTTGAGAATTATATGCAGAATATTCTGGCCGGCAAGAATTAGCAACGAAGATTTATGGATGATAACTGGAGAAGAACCTATCAACAGACAGATAAATAGGAAAAAATGGAAATGGATAGGTCATACACTAAGGAAATCAGAAAGTGATATAGCAAGAAGAGCTCTAGAGTGGAATCCACAAGGACAAAGGAGACCCGGCAGACCATACAACACATGGAGACGTACAATCGATCAAGAATTAACAGTCAACAATTATACCTGGGACGATATTAAGGAAGTAGTACTCAACAGAGAGGAATGGAGGTTCACTATCGAAGCCCTATGCTACCACGCGGAGTAATAGGAGAAAAAAAAAAAAAAAAAAAAAAAAAAAAAAAAAAAAAAAAAAACAGTTTCATAAACTATACATTCATATATTTGATGATGATACGGTTAGTATGAATTTACATGCAAACTAAGTACGGTAGGTAACGTGTATGGTAACTAAGGGAAAATGTACGGTATCTATGTCATCAGACCAAATACAAAAATAATATATATAAAATATCTAAAAATATATTAAACAGGAATAATGCCACTGGTTAATCTAGTAAAGTTTACAATTTAAAAAAAAGTATCCATATTACAACTCAAAACACCAACACAAATGTAAAGTAAATAATCCCAGTCGAAAATTTTTGCACTAGTTCAAATTTCATTGATGATTTCATCAATGAAAAGTGCTGAAACTTTCAAGTGTTACTTTTGAATCAAAATGTAACATAGCGTACGAAGTACTTCCAAATATATCTTATAAGGTAAAGTGCAGGTAATTTGCAATACTGTAATCTGATTAACATAACGATTTTTGTTTTTTATTAAAAAAAAAAATATTCGATGTAAAATTGAAAACATTTTGAATTCTCTGAATTGTACGATATAATTTCGTTGGCTACAATACTTTAGAATCTAAATGTAACATAGCATACGAACTATTTCTAAACCTACATTACAAAGTAATGTGCAGGTAATTTGTAACACTGTAGTCTGATTAACATACCGATTTTTGTTTTTTGGTAAAAACAATAATTTTTTTATATTTAAAATTGAAAACATTTTGAGCTGTCAGTTGTGATAATAAAGTCAATTAATAAAGTGACAAATATTGTGGCTGTTGTTTTTTTTTTTTTTTTTTTTTTTTTTTTTTTTTAAAATCAATATTTTTATTTTTCCGTATTTTCTTAATCTATGATATAATATAATTCATATAGTAGGTATATACAAATAATAAAATTAATCTTATAGCTAAAAGTTATATTAATTCAAAATTATATCTGTACAATACAAATTCATTTAGTATTAATTAATAGAGAAAAAAAAATAAAAAATAAAAATAGTTAGTCACCATTCTGTTGCATAAAGCAAGAATCGAATGATGCTTATTTCTTAAAAAAAAAATCAACAAATAACCTTAGTGGGGAAAGTGCAAAAGAGAAATCAAAATTTAAATACGAAGAGAAAATAAAAAAAATAAAAAATACAAAATTTAAAATAATTTTATGCAGTGCAATATTAAGTAAATATGATAAAAGTTGAAAAAAATTGTACTTAAGCTAATCATGAAAATAGACACCATATATAAATCGCAAGAACTTAAAAAATCTTACTCAGCTAAACAACTACTCTTAATAACTCCTCACTACTATCAAAATTAATTTCCAAAAGCCAAGCTTTCAATAATTTTAAGAAATTCGATAAAATTCTAATTTGCCTGATGTGGTCAGGAAGTTTATTAAAAATTCTAGGTGCTACAATATCATAGAAACGACAAAAATGACTTTTCCTACAACGTGCAACGTGAACCAAATTACGATAATTAACTCTCAAGTTATACCTATTAGTATATCTAACATCTAAATATCCAGACTTCATAAAAAACATTTTTAAAGTTTTATAGTAAAATCAATTTCTAATCGGAAGTATTTTTAATTTAAAAAATAAAGGAAAAGACGGAGAAGTACGTCTTTTCCCGCAAATTATTCGAATAGCATGTTTTTGTGACACAAGTAATTGACTAAAGTATGCTCCTGCCCAACAAGTAATACCATACTGAATTTTTGAATGAAAAAGCGCATAATAAACTTAGCACATAATTTTTTCCCAACAGTATAGACTTAGATGATAAAGCTGTCTAATAATATTACGGAGATAATTCTTCAAATAGCAAGCGTGATCATTTCAATCCAATCTGGAGTCAACCCATAAGCCAAAATATTTGAACGATTTTACAAATTCAACTAAAAAACAGTTATTATCACATTGGATAGTACCACCAAAACAGTTATTAGTGCAGTCTATTGGAAATTTGGCGCAATTGGGAGCATGATAATAAATATCAAAGTTATCACAAGGAGGATTATAGATACCAAAATTCATATGCTTAGTTTTGCAGCTTATTACTAATTTATGTTTATTAAACCAGTGCCTAATTAAATCCAGATCAAAGTTCATGCATGCAACTATCTCAAATTTGTTCTTACAAGTATATGTAAACGCAGTGTCATCTGCAAATGCGGTTACCATCCCTCTAAAATGTTGCAAAAAAAGCCAGTTAATATAAATTAGGAACAAGATAGGTCCAAGCACAGCAGAGCCCTGAGGAACACCACAGGATAGATTAAGTATGGCACTATAAATATTCCCAATTCTGACTTTCTGTCTTCTACCAGCCAAATATGACCTAAGCCATTTATAAATAAAACCTCTAAAACCAGCATTATATAGTTTATTTAATAAAATATGATGATCCACAAGATCAAAAGCCTTAGTTATATCAACAAATAATGCTGAGGATACTTTACCCTCATTTAATGCACCATATATCTCTCCACAGAATTTAAGTAACGCACTTTCTGTTGATTTGCCTTTCAAGAAGCCAAATTGATTTTCACTGAAGAAGTTGGTTTTGTTGAGATATAAAAATCTCCGTTTCATTGCTTTTTCAAAGATCTTCGAGAAAGAGGATAGGAGATATATAGGTCTACAATTGTTAACATCCAGTGTATCGCCTTTATTGAATAAGGGATTAACTTCAGTAATTTTTAGTTTCTCAGGAAATTACCCTAATAAGACACTCTTATTAAAAATATGTTCCAAAATGTCCACAAATTTGGAAGGAGATTTTCTTTAGATGTTATTTGAAACATCTTCAAATGTCTCATAGTTCGAGTTCTTTAAACTAGTTATAATTCTATGAATCTCAAAAGCATGGAGATACTGTCGAAAAAGAAACTAGTACGTTCAAAGTTCTCCTGAACAACAACATCAGAAGAGGAGTATGTACTAAAGTAATTTCCATTTTCAAATTGTTTGGAGATATTTACAAAGAAACGATTAAAGTTATTAGCAACCTCAAACGAATTATTAACAATTTCATTATTGACAGAAAGACTTAGTCCATCACAACTAGTTGAGTCCCTATCCAACAAACTATTAACCAGTTGCCACTCCTTTTTCTTATTTCCCTTATTAGTTTCAAAGCCTGTAATATAGCACCTATCTTTACAGCTGTTAACATTGTTTTTGATATCTCGACAGAGTTTATAATAAAAGTTCCTTAGGCGAATATTATTTGGATGCTTCAAACATTGTTTCCTTAGATTATTACGTTTTTTGATTTTATTTAAATAAATAGAAAATAAATTAATTTACAAATTTATGATTTTAAGTTTTTTAGCTTTTAAGATAATAATAATTAAGAACATTAGAAAAAAAAAATAAAAAAATTTAAATTATAGAAAAAATAAAGTATTTTTTTTTATTCAAGCCCTTTCTTATTTACTAAAGTGAATTTATTTTCATTCATAATAGCACCTTTTCAAGTATTACATTTTCATCTATGTATAGAAGTACTTTCTTGTGCATTAAATTGTAATGACTATTTACACCCCATGACATTCGATAAGAAAAGTAACATGAAATTGGAATGGGAAAAAGGAAGTAGTCATGGTGAAAATGTAATGCGTGAAGAATGACTTCGGAATGAGTGAAATTTCCAATTGAGATGTATCATCTCAATTTTCACTACATTTTACTTCTACCTAGAACTAGTTCCATAATACATTAAAAAAATTTATTTATTCTCTCATTTCTCATTCTTTCATTCATAGTTAACTGTTTTTTAATTTAATTTTTTTTTGTTGTTGATATAAAAGGCTTCAGACAAAAACAAAATTAATATATAATAAAATATGATATCGAGATTGTTGAGTATAAATTTTTACAATAAACACGACAGATTTTTTTGCCGCATTGCTCGGACATAATATTTTTAAATTGAATTTCGGGAATAATAATGTTTTATCAGTGGAGACTTATAACACCACGAGAAATGAAAAACGGTTTTGTCTAAATAGCGGTAAATATTTTTTTTTACTTAAAATAAATTACATGTAATGATATGATTTTGTGGTCCTTAATAGCAGGTAATCATAAGCAAGCTGGGTACAATTTTGTAAAACTACGTTTCAGTAAAAGTCGTCACAAAAAATGTATATCTTGAACTTTCAATTTGAATTGTCATTTTTAATGAAGCCATTTATAAAGCAAAGATAATTAAACCTACAGATTATCAGCAAAAAGACGTTTTTAAAGGCAGAAAAATTAATTGGATTTTTTAAATTAATTGAATTTTAGAAAAAAAGATTTATTTAAATCTGTTTCAACTGACCCAAATTCCGATAACAATTTATGAAAATTCTGGTTTTTCATGCAGTAAAGATTTAGGCATTAAGAGTTTAAATAAATTAACATCTTTTGTTGCTGTTATATGCCCTCTGGGTATATTGAAATATTATTGTGGCTGATGGGAGCAATATGGAAAGGCCTCAAACAATTAAAATAATACTTAGTTGTCCAAATTAAAAAGAAGGGAATAACCAATTTTATTTTACTTTTTTTTTGACAAAATTTATTTGAAAATTAAGCTTGAACATAAATGTTTATGTCTTTCAATTTTATTTTTCAATGCATTGTGACGGTGTTATGTGCCACATCCCGAACTTATACATTTATGTAGGTAGTTCTTGTCAAGCTGTTGTCTATCAATATCTCGAATCTCCCGATAGCACTTCTACATACTGAAATCATTCGTACTGAGGTCAACTAAAAGCGGTCTGTTTTTTTTTTTTTAAAATTATTTCTACTTTAACATAAATTTCTAATAGATATTCGGCAAATTTTTATGACAAATGTATACCATTTTGAATAGTGTATCGGTTTCTAGAGGTAAATTTAAACAATAATATACTCCTAGGAATTAGATTTTCTTATTTGACAGTATTAAGTGGTAAACCTAGATCGAAGGTCCGCTATTGAGAAGCGTCTTAATCTTCTGTGTTGACTACCTGGTTGTTTCAACAGTTTTTCGCCAGTGGATGTGGATGGTTTCCTGAACCGCGTTCAATATCTTTTGTTTGTAGTAGTTATTTGTTCTTTCACCGATTTCACTTGTAAGACATTTCTTATGACAGAGTTTGGAATATACCAAGTTTGGAATATACCAAGGATTGTATAAGGATTGTGACGATTACTCTAAGTACCTTTGCTTGAAAATGTTCAATAAATGTTCCATTTATCCTACTCTACAGGAGTATACCCAACTCAATGGAAGATTGCGCATGTTAATCCAATTCCCAAAAAAGGCGACAAAAGCGATCCCTCCAACTACAGGCCTATAGCTATAATATCGATCCTCTCCAAAGTGATGGAGATCTTAATAAACAAAAAGCTGACCAAATATCTTGACAGCCAAGGTATTGTCCACGATAGGCAATATGGATTTAGATCCCACCGGTCCACCGGTGATTTAATGGCATAATTTAACGAGAAGCTAAATATTTGCTTGCACAATTCGGGTGAAGCAAATATTGTGGCTCTAGTTATTTCTAAAGCTTTCGATAGAGTATGGCATAGCGCATTATTAGCAAAATGTCAAGCAGTAGGTCTGGGTCTCTCTTCTCTCAAATGGATTGAAAGTTTCCTCTCGAATCGTACGATTCAAGTCTTAGTTGACGGATTTAAATCCGATCAATTCCAAATAAACGCTGGTGTTCCCCAAGGACCAGTTCTCTCACCTACCCTATTCCTTATATTTATAAATGATTTGCTTCAAACCACTTTCAATCCAATCCACAGCTTTGCAGACGACAGCACCCTAGTAGCCTCCTACGATTTTCATAAAAAATCTGAAGCTACATCCACCGCTGTGTCAACCAAAAGAGACATCATGGCTAGTTCCCTCAGCCACGATTTGGTCGCAATAGCTAATTGGGGCATAAAAAACAGAGTCGAGTTTAACTCTTCTAAAACTCAGAGCTGTACAATCTCCCGAAAAATTTCCATTTTTGATCCCACTCTTTTGTTTCAGGAAGATAAACTTCAGCGGTTTGAAAGCTTAAGCATATTAAGTATGCACCTTAATCGAAAAATGATCTGGAATGATCATATATTTGATGTTGCAAAAAACGCAGCCAAATGTTTGGGTTTTCTTAGCCGTTGCAAGGCTTACTTCTCCCCCTGTAACCTCTTGAAAATCTATAAAGCTTTCATACGACCCAAAATGGAGTACAATTCTCAGATATGGGCTGGCGCTTCTAGTATTGCGTTAAAACATTTGGATAAAGTCCAAAAATGGGCTATTCGTCTAATCAACGACCCAAATGTGACAGCCCATCTTGCTCCTCTTGGACATCGTCGTATAGTCGGAGTTCTCTCACTTTTTTATAGATATCTCGTAGGCATCGGCACATGCTCAGTGGAAATTAAATCTATATTACCTCCACTTATGCCCTCGTCCACCCCTCAACTTAGTCGATTCGTTTGATAAAGACCATTAAGATTAGGGAAATTTATCCTGCAAAAGTTTTCTGAGGTTATGAAGCGCGTTTTCAACAACCTGAGTCTCGGTCTAGTTAGGCACTTTCCTAAAATATGTCATTTCTACAGATTGGGTTGCCACTTAGTGCAAGTTTACACATGTATTTATTCATGTGATTATGACCAGAAAGTATGCCCACCATCTTCTTACAGTCTGCTTTATTGCTGAGAGTTGCGCAGGAAGTTGCTTATTTTAATGTTTATTCTTGGTGCATATATTTTGGAGGCCTTCAATGTGCTCCCAAATAATATGTTCTTCCATCTTCAAGGTGTGGCAACATGTTGCTATTGTATTTAACAGGATGACATATTTCTTTCCTAGTAATGAAAGTAATGTGGACAGGTTTGACTTCGCTTGCTTTAATTATATACTATTTTAACCAATTAGTTTTGTCATCTAATTTTTTTCTAAAGCTTAAAGAATACAATTTGAGTTAAAATACATGAAGCTAAGTTTTTTAACATCAGAATTCAAGAGCGAATTTTGACAGTTGAGAAATAAATTCAATTGCGATTGAAATTAACTACATTATAGTAATAACGAAAGTTCTAGAGTGGAAAAAGTACAAAAAGGACCCGGCAGACCATACAACACATGGAGACGCACAATCGATCAAGAATTAACAATCAACAATTATACCTGGGACGATATTAAGGAAGCAGTACCTTTTTCTCATAAATGCAAACCTGCAGTCAATCTGCATATTCTGAATTTATGAATACACTTGTCAGATTTTCTGAATGCTGTTCATAAATGCAGACTCAAAGTCTACTGGACGTCAACTTGGCAGAATAAATGTTTAGTATGTATAAAATTTTTTGAACTAGTTTTCTTTGTTGTTTTGAGTATTTTAGTTTTTGTTTTGTTATTTAAAAAAAAATGTTATTTTCAATGTGTCAGTATTAATGAACAGAAACTTTGCAGAATTGTCAAGTAAAGGTAAAATATAGGTAGAATTTGTATTCGTTATTGCAAAGTACGCCAACTGGTGGCAAACTTGTTGTCAGCTTGCAGCATTTATGAATACACCCGTACTCAACAGAGAGGAATGGAAGTTCACTATCGAAGTCCTATGCTCCCACGCCGAATAATAGGAGAAAAAAAAAAGCGAATTAAAAAATTTGATTTTGAAACCATGTCATAATTATTAATTTTTAAAGCATAGAGAACATAACCAAACCGCATTTTAAAACTGAATATACAAAGATACTATTTTGAATAATTTTCCTTATTCTTAAAAATATTCAAGGCTACCTAGTTTAATTTCTCTTATCTTTATTATTGTTCACTTACTTTTATATTTTGCGTTATTATCTATATTTTTAATGTAAAATATCACTTCAAAATTTGTAACAAAGTGTAAAGAAAAAAAAAAAAACTATTCCTTTCAATTTAAATTTGGAAATAATCCAAAACAAAAAAAAAAAAAATAAAAAAAACAAAAACAACAATAAACGAAAAACTTTTCCTATTTAGTTTTCCGGAAGGAAACAATAAACAATATAATAACAATTTTTAATTTTCTTTTTATTAAGAGAAAGTCCATTTTAAAAATCTCAATCTTTCTATCCCCCCCTCCCCCTCTCTCTCTCACTCTCTTTCTGCCACATTTTCCAGTGTAAAGTTAAGATATCATGTATTCAGGTTTATGGTTTTTTTTTTTTTTTTTGCATAAAATGAATCTTTTAGTTTATTCAAAATTTCAAATATCCTTGCAGATTCATTTTGTTTGATTTTTTTTTCTCTACTTTTTTATTTTCATTAAAAGAAAAAAACTTTATCTATTATTTTCACAATGTACTTTTCTTTCCAGAATCTAGAATTTCAGTAATGGTATATAAATGTAGGGTTTCACATCAGTTTTTTGATATAGAATATTATATTATATTTTTATTTTAAATTAAAGATTGATATCACCTGTATTGTTTAAATGAAATCCATTTATTTAGATGACCTTTAAGGAGAGACAGAGAGTATGCATTTATTAGATTATCCTTTTTAATTAAAAAAATTATTTTATTGGTATTGTTTTTTTTTTCTTTTAATTCTGGACAAGTAAATAATAATAATATATACTTATATAATATTTCAAAATGACAATTAGAAAATTAAGCTAAAAAATCAAAATATAATATTTATAACATAAATAAATTGTATTTGATTGCATCATCAGATTGAGTTGAATAAAAATGATTTAAGTTATTATAGGTGATGTCTAAAATTATAATAATATACAGTTGTTGTTGGGTTAGATAATTATAAATTTGGAATTTTGTTTTTTTACTTCAATTTAGTTTTAAATTATTAGAAAATGAATTGAATATAAATTTGCATAAATTTTTTTATTGAATTGTGTGAAGCGGTATAAATAACGGTATTTTAATTAAAACTGACATAGTTGTTACACAACACTGATATTTAATTATATATATATTATTCTCCATTTATCTGGATGTTTGTAAGCTCGACGGAACGCTCCAACACATATACAAATTGCATATGTATACAAATGCATATATATACAAATTGCTTTGGTGCTTTTTTTTAATCCCAGTCTACCAAGCTGAACCTTTGCAGGAAAAATTGATTGCATGAACTATATTTTTTTAATTTAATGTTAGTCTTCTTCGCAAATAATAAGGAAAAATAAAAAATAATAATAATAATATAAATAAAACAAACAATTTTTTTGATTTATAATAATAAGGACTAATAGAAATTTAATCAATAGTTTAATATGGTATAATAACCAAAAGGCAAACAGCATTTAACACAAAAAAAAAACATAATTCACTCAAAGGTTATTCTTATTACTTAAAATTATACACAATAATATACATGTGTATCAGCATATTTGTATTGTATAATATTATATATTATACTACTTTATTGCTTCTACCTTTTATTTTTGTCATTATTGTGTGCGTAACACACTTTACTCAAAAAAAATTATTTTTGTTTTTTTTTTATTATTTGCTGTATCTGTATTCTGTATGTTCTGCATGCTCCATTCCAAAAATATTATTTTATTTTCAGTGTTAAGTGTTCACTGTTCACTTCACTGTTCAGGTTCACTGTTCAATCAATAGAACTTGATAGAAGTAGAGTAGGATAATAAACTCTACTTCTACGTCGGATAATAAAACATTGTTTTTTTTAAATTGAAAATTATTGATGAAAATGTTTTTGTATTTTTTGTAAATTTTACCAATTTAGATACAAAATTTTGAATATTTTTTTAAAAATAACACAATACCATAATAACAGTTTATTCATATAGTAAAGTAAAATCCCTATACAAAAGACAAAATTTATATGAAAATAAGATCCCATTTTTAAATTTGCTCTCCCGGAGGACTCAATAACGCTAATACGGTATAATTTATACTAAATGGAACCCAACTAACGAATTATAACTAAATGGAAGTGAGTACGAGTATACCATACAAAAATACAAACATTTTATACAAATTTGTTGGTATGGTACTTCTTTTTCTGTTATATAAAAAAAAAAAAGATTAGTGTTAGGCCAATATAAACATAAATAAAAATAAATAAAAAGTGATATAAACATAAGTACTGTAATTTCGGAATAAAGAATCAAATGAAAGAAAAAAAGAAACTAGGATTTATTTTGCTTCCGTCATTTATGACGGGTTACAAAGCTAGTATTCTAAATAATAAGTTTAAATCAAAATTAATTCTTAAAAATTGAGAAAATATACATAAATACTTTACGAGAAATCGAAAACATATTGAAATACCTAAAGCTAGAACATCAAAACAACAAAAAAGCTTAAAATGTAGTGCTAAAAAACTTTTCAACACTCTACCCTTAGAAATTAAAAATAGTAAAAACTTTGAAATATTTAAAAACAAACTTAAAAAGTATATTAGCAATTTTAGAAATAGTTAATAAAAAAAAAAATGTAATTTTAAAATTATAAAATTTTGGAAATGTTTACAATATGTAGGTTATAAATTAATCTTTAAGTTAATATTAAGTTTTCTATCTTTTTTAGTTTATAATTTCTTGTACATAATTTTATAATTAATATTGTAAAGTTATCTGAAATTTAAAAAAAAAAAAAAAAAATCTACAATTTAAAAATATCCTGAAAAATAAAAATTTATTTATTCAAAAAAACAAATATACAAATTAAAAGTCACAGTATAGCTATTTCTAAATGTTATTATACTCACATTGGTTACTTCAGCCTGAAATAACAGTTTTAGAAAAAAAATATATTCACATGGACATGCTTGATTTAATTTAATTATATATGTATGTACTGTAACGTAAATAATAAGCTTAAAGTTTCCATAACAAACATTCCCAATAATTAAATGTGTGTAGCTACCTTTTTTTTTTTGTTTTTGATGATAATTTACATAATGAATAATGTAATATTAATTAATAAAAAAAAAAAAAAAAAAATTCAAAAATAATACAAAATTTAATTAAAAATTTTGAAATAACAATTTCCATGGAAATAAATAAATACATTTTTCATTAAAATTTTCAAATTATCATAACGTTTCTTTTATTTTATTTCAGTTTTGTTTTAAAATTAAAATCTTTTGAAAATTTTCAAAATTTTAATTGAAAAATGTTCAAATTTTTCCTGCATTCTAAAATAAAATATTTTGGGGTATAGCTAGGC
The DNA here is from genome assembly GCA_963942445.1 of Argyra leucocephala. NCBI lineage: Eukaryota > Metazoa > Arthropoda > Insecta > Diptera > Dolichopodidae > Argyra > Argyra leucocephala. The sequence goes on along the minus strand of OZ012677.1, from coordinate 206,461,625 downwards.
ATTAAAAACTTTTAAAAACATTTTTTTAAGATTTACTTATTCTGCTCTTTATTTTACATTTTATTTTTGTATTTTTGGAGTTTCATTATAAAAAAACGTTAAAAACAAAAATGTAATAATAAAGAAATTAATATGGGGACACGTAATACCAGTAAATTAATTGACATCAAACAGATTTCATTATTAATATCAATATTAATTAACAACATGAAATTTCATTTTCGTATATTTTTTTACGCAACATAGTCAATAGCATCATTTTTATGTTCATGGATGAGTATACCTCTCTACCTCTAATTTCCTTTAATTAGCATCAAGTTCAAAGAAATCTTTGGTATGAGAGAATTAAATTTAAATAATTAAAAGAAATCAGGATATTTTCATTATAAAAGGATCAGGACTTTTTTTTTGTAATAAACTAAGGAAGGTAAAATAAATTAGTTGAGATTTTTCTAAAATTAGAAAAAATGTAATTTAAAAAAAAAAAACGATTATGTTTCTTGAGTTTTTTTTCGAATTTGAGATGTTGGCTTCATCTATCAAAAAAATTATAATTTGAAGCTATACAACGTGTCGAATTTTGATATATGTATTTTTGAGCTAGTTTTATTTTCTTAACCGAATTCTAGAATATTCTGAATATGAGAACCTCTGCGTATATAGTTTTTAAATTTTTAATCCCAATGACTTTTAATTATTTATATTATAAAAATAAGGATATGTTCCTTATTTTTCAAATAGGCAAGAACCATATGGTGGGGTTGCGATATACATTATTGAAAATATTGACTCTAATTTTATAATTGAAGAAGAATTTAATAAAACAAATATTTTAATTACTAAATTAACTAACCAAAACATAAACATTATTGGGATATATAGATCACACGAAACGCGTGTACCAGATTTTATTGATAAGCTGGATGAAATTACTACAACCTATAAAAATTCTGTTATTTTAGGTGATATGAATCTAAACTTACTTGACACCGAAAAGGAGCAAGTCTTAACATATACAAATACTTTGCTTGGTAATGGGTTCTTAATATACAATAAAATAACTCCTGAATATGCAACTAGAATTAGCCACTCAACTAGAACTGTTTGAAATCTTTGATCACCTTGTTACCGACTTGGTTAAATTCAAATATAATTTTATGATAATGGGTACCCCTCTTTCAGATCATGAAATGTTTCTCATTAATATGAATCTCAAACCGTTAACCATAGAAAAAACCGAAAAGAAAACAGTTTTGGATTACGACCAAATAAAATTAGATAGCTTTTGGTCTAATCTTGATTCTTATGACGAGTTTGATCCTTTTGTTGCCGATTTACAGCAGATTATCATAAAGTATACTAAAACGATCGAGGTAAGAATGGGGAAATTAAAAAAGAAATGGATGACGAAAGAAATTTTGAATAAAATAAAGATTAGAGACTCTTATTACAAGTATTCTTGTAAATACAAAAATAATATACGGATTCTTGACTTATATGAAAAAATGAGACTTGAAGTTAGCCAAATGATTCTTGAAGCTAAAAAAACCTATTTTTCAAATGACATCCACTCCGAAATTTTAAATTCTAAAAACTTGTGGAAATTTTATAAAAGAATAATTCATAACACTGATTCGTGTACTTCTAACACAATTATTAAGTCCTTAGACTTTAACAATGAAACTATCAGTGATGAAAGCAACATAGCTAACAAAATGAACTGAACTTTTTTGTGAATGTAACTGACGAAATAAATATCTCTCCTTTCCAAATAGATTTTACATATATAAATAGTACAAGAAGAACTATCTTCAACAATTTCTGTCTAGATTTAACAAATGAACAAGAAATCAAACAAATAATTGATGAACTAAAGTCGTCAGCTGCAACGGGCCATGACAATATCTCCTCTAAATTCATTAAAAAATTCTCATCTCAATTATCACCATTATTAGTAAAATTAGTAAATAATGCAATTCAAAATTCTGTTTTTCCTAAAAGTCTCAAAATAGCAATAGTAACCCCTATATACAAATCAGGTTCAACTACAAATCCAACAAACTACCGACCGATTTCTGTACTAAACGCTTTGTCAAAAATATTTGAAATAATCATCAAACGCCGCCTTAATTTATTTTTTACAAATAACAGCATTTTACATGAAGAACAATATGGTTTTGAAAATAATTCTAACACTACATCAGCATGTCTCAGTTTAACAAATTTTATATCCAATAACATCGACAATGGGAAATTTGTTGCATGTATATTTTTGGATCTACAAAAAGCATTTGACTGCGTTGACCATGAGATACTGTTATTAAAATTGATTAATCTTGGTTTTAGTCCATCCAATATAAGCTTTTTTAAATCATATTTCAATGATAGGCTACAAAGAGTCAAAATAGGAAATTCTCTTAGTAGTTACCTTACTATTAAAAAAGGGGTACCACAGGGATCCATCCTAGGACCAGACCTTTTTAAGCTTTACATTGATGATATATCCCGACTAAAGCTGAAAGGCTCAATTCAACTGTATGCTGATGATGCAGTAATACGATATTCAGCAACAAGTGAAATCGAATTGAGGAGGGATATTGAAAACGATCTAAATAATATTGAAATATGGATTACTAAACACAAATTAAGCCTAAATGTAAAAAAAACCAAAATTATTTTGTTTGGAAATAAATTATATAACTCAAAAAATTTCTTTTATAAATCTAAATTAATAGAAACTGTAGATAGCTTTAATTATCTAGGGTTAATTATCGATAAAAAGTTGGAATGGACTGACCACGTGCACCATATTGTAAGCAAAATATCACCCTATCTTTTCATATTGCGTAGATTACGAAACTTTATCTCAACCAAAGCATTATACGCAATATATTTGCCTTTTATAGTGTCACACATTGTATATCTTAATCCCGTATGGAACGGTGTGAGCCTGCAAACGTTAAGTCAGCTGGATGTCATTCATAAGAAATCAATAAAAATTATTCACTTCTACCCACGTATGTATCCAACAAATTTATTATATTCTGATAAATATTTAAGTTTCACTAATATTTGTAAACGAGAACTATATCTAGTAGCGTTTAAAATAATTAATAATAAAATCAAACATAATTTCATTTTGAGTAGAATGATAGACATCCATACACACAACACACGAAACAAATCCAATTTCTACCTGTCCTTGTTTAAAACAAATCAACAGAAAAACAACTGTCTGTATAATTGTTTGAAATTGTTTAATGACCTGCCGATATAACTTAAAGAAATTGATTCTTTTAGAGTTTTTAAAACCGGAATACAAAAATTTATATTAAATATTAGTTGACAATAAAAATAAAAAAACAAAAATAAATAAATGGAAAAAAGTAAAAATAAATTATAAATAAACAAAAATAATTGAATATAAGAATATTTTGTATTATTACAACAACAATAATAAAAAATTAAAAATGTTTGATAGTAGTAATTGCAGTAAAAACGTTAAAGTTAATTTCATAAGTAGTTTTAAATAGTCTTTATATATATTTTTTATAATAGAATTAGTACTTTTTTGTTATCTTTTTTATTTTTTTTTTTTTTCGTTTTATAAATTTAAGCATTGAAGTTTATCTTATTTTTTAAGTTTTCCCATAATGTAATTTATTTTATTTCATATTATTGACAGTTCCATAGCTTTTCTTTGTATATTAACTTTTATTTGCACTTTAATTTTTTTTAAATTTTAAGATCAGACAGCCTAGGCTAAGATCCACAACTTACAATTTAGTTTTAAGTTAATGAAATTTTATATTAAATTAGTATGATTGTAATAAAGAAAAAAAAATTGTTCCATTTTAAATACTTTACTGTAAACTGATGTTTATACATTTTTAATGTTTTATTGTAAATTATAATTGTTTTTATTCTTTCGTATCTTACTCTCTTAACTGGAGCGAAGTCGCAAGTGACCGACAAAAATGTAGGACGTTGATGAGTCAGGCCAACACATACGCATGGTCTGTTGTTGGCCATTTAAGTAAGTCAACAAGAATTTTTTCTGTCTGAGACAAGGACATACATGGTCTATTGCCCACCTAAGTAAGCAAGTATTTTTTGTCTAATTTTTTATTTGTAGTTATCTCATGAAGTCGAAGAGTTCTGAGCTGATATTATTCTTTAGAAAATTTCAAATGGGTTTTATAAGCTATAAAATTTGCATAACGTAAAGCCTTAAGCTATTTGAGTTGAATATATTTTCTAGACGAGTAAAAACTTCTGATATGAAACATATCCGTTGTCGAAGTATAAATAAAATTTAAGCGATTATTTGTTAATAGCTAGTTTTATAAATAATTCAGAAAATGCGCATTTACTGAGCTTTTTTTTATTATTGAAAACTTTTTTATTATGTTTCATACAGCGAAGAAGCAAGAACGCATGTAGCTGAGGTATAAATATAAATTAAAAGTAGTAGTATGTTGTACAATTAGAAGATATGTAACTGTTGTTTTCCCTTGAAACGATGTTTCTGTTCTTCTTATTGTTGAGTTCAATGACTTCATAAGCCGACATCAGCCACTAACTGAATAATCGGTAGTTAAAGGCTAGTGTTTTTCAGTAGCTCATTTATTACAATAGTATAGGTACAGCATGTACAGCACGCACTGCAGTGCAATGCAGTAGTATAGCATGCGTTGTATAGCTTACTAATTTAGTTATTTTCTTCACTTCTGAAGTAGATTTAAAGTTTATTTTTTCCTTAAAATTTTGCTAAAATATACCGGATCTTCCAGAACATGCGTATCAGCTTTTTAAGAGGGGGAGGAGCCGTTATTTCAAACTTTAAAAAAAAGTTTATTAACTAAATTGAGGGTGCTCTATCGATTGGTGGTATTTTTAACTTCCAAAAATGACCGTAAATCGGTTTTTTAAGACCAAAAATTGCCGAAACTGGCCGAATTCGAGATTTTCAAATAGGAAGGGGTACTTTTTAATACAAATTCAGATTCTACGGCAAAAAATAAGAAAATTATGTTAAATAATTTTTTTTTGGTTTTTTAGTATTTTTCTTTAAAATTTATAACAATAAAACAAAAATTATCAATATTTTCATTTATCTTAGTTTTGGGTTCCTACAAATTTTAAACCACAAAATTAACAAAAAAAAAAAAATTTACTTTACAAAACTTTCTTATTTTTTTACGTAGAATCGGAATTTGCGTAAAAAAGTACCTCTTCCCATTTGAAAATCTGGATTTCGGCCAATTTTGGCGATATTTGGTCTTAAAAAACCGATTTGCGGTTCCTTCCGGAAGTTGAAAATATAGATACAGCGAGCACCCTCGATTAAGTTAACCAATTTTTTTTTTAATTTTAAAATAACGACTCCTCCCCCTCTTAAAAAACTGATACGCATGCTCTTGAACACGCGGTATAAAGTTAGATTTTATTTATATAATAGTGAAATACAATGCATAACTGTTTGAATTAAATATGTAATAAATAAATAAATAAATAAAACTACAGAATTTCGATATATTCCAAACATTTCAAATATCCCGCTGAATATTAATAGAATGATTGCAAGACAATTGTATAATGAAATTTTATATCCAATGTCCAGTATAGGGCAAATAACTCTTTTAATTTATTTTCTTTCAGACATCGACATAGCATATGTGATAGACTGGCAACTAGCATGAAAATTGAAATAATCCTATTTTTACATACTGAAGCTGTTGACATTAAGCTGGTTTTGTACTGAATCACCTGTTGCGGTAATCGACTAAAGAGCTACCACAGCATAATATGACGATTAATATAATAAGTTTTGCACATACTTACATGATAAACAAAACATGATAAACAGACTGCAACATAACTAATGAGTGAATAATGAGTTAATGCCAATCATCATTATAATTATAAATGCTGTTAAGTCTTAAGGTAGAAAATAATTGAAATGTTATAAAGTTATTGAAATTTCGTAACTGCTTGAACTGTTCGCAATCACAGTTCATATAATACAAATTCCTGATTTTTAATTGAATTTTTTAAATAAAAGAAAATTAATATAATTTTTTTTTTATATATTTTTATATTTTAACTGAAAATTTTTATTTTATTAAATTTTGTTTTTTTTTTGGTTTTTTTTTTAATTTTTTTAATTTATTTTATTATTTTTTTTTTTAATATTATTTTTGTCTGGTTAATACCCTGTGTTATATTCGGTTTTTATAATTTCTTTCTTTTTTTTTTTGTCTTTTTTTTTATTTTTGAAAATATTTTTCATTAACTATTATGATTTTGTATTATATTATATTTTACAAGTTTTTTGTTTTTTTTTTTTAATTAATTTAAATTTTAATATTTGTTGTGGTTGTTTTTTTTTTGTAATATTATTTTTTTTTTTTTAAGTTATAAGATTTACCTACATTCTTTGTTATATAAATTTTAATTTAAAATAATTTAATATATTTTTTTTTTTTGTATTTATTTTTTTATTTGGTTTGTTAAATATTTATTTTAATTTTAATAATATTTCAATACAAAATTTGATTTTATATTTTTCAGATAAATATATTAAAAGTCTGATATAATAACAGATATTTTGATGATACATTTTTTGATTTGGAAGTTGAAAATCTAGTTTTGATGTACTAGAAATATTCCTCGTTATAATTTAAATCATAAAATTGGATTTGAAAACTTGATTTGGGGTAGAAGATGTGAAAAAAATATGTTTTGGAAATTTTACTACAAAAACATCAGTTGGACTTATCGAAAAAGAATAGAAAATTATGTTATGCCAAATATAATTCGCTTTAGCTAAGCAAATGTGTTGAATTCAAACCTCCGGAAATGGAAATCACATTGTTAAAATGGTGGTGTTATATTCGTTGTGTAGCAAACATATTAGTGAATCCTTTTTGTATACTCTAAAAGATTTGAAAAACCAATTAAATAGTTAAGGTAATATTGTGTATAACAAAAGGTAATATCGCGTACATCAATAATAATATAATTTTGGAAATATAAAATGAAATAACACCCGTGAAACTAAATTACGCTATCAGAAAGTAACAAAAACAATAGTGGCATTAAATCTGGAACATACAAAAATTTCGTCCTATGAAGTTTTGAAAACATTTTTGAAATTTAAAAAAAATTCTCTGAAACATAGTTGACGTCTTTGGTATTACCATGATGAATTTCGACGAGCCTATACTGTACGAGCTAAGAAAACATTGACTTAGTTGAATGGAACACTGTATATTAGAAAATGAAGCCAAGAGGTTAAAAATTCAAATCATTAAGTAAATAAAATTAAACAATTATGGTATAATACCTTGACGATTTAGAATACATCAGTAGGTTTGTAATAAATTAACAACACTTAATTTAATTTGAAGAATGCTAATTGCGTTGTTTTATCCTTGTTGCTCTGTTTTTTAATTTACAGTATTAAAGTAGTATTTAAGAAACGTATTTTTAATTTTAATTTCTATTTTTAAGTACAGCTTAGAATTTTTTTTTTTTATGTGGCCACTAAATGAATAATTTTAAATATATACAATATTGTTCGTTTTTTTAATTTATAAAAAAAAAAATAGAAAAAAGAGATTATATATTGCATTAAATTAAATTTTAAAAAATAATATTAAATAACTGCTATTATACTTGACTCGTTTTTGTAATATTTCATTTAAATTTGAAACAAACTGTATTGATAATATAATAAAATCAATTTTAAATGTTAATATATATATATATATATATATATTCATGTAATTCTAACTGTAATTTTATTTGTTTTGTTTAAAAAAAGATTTACAAACTTTCTTAAAAATTAAATTTAAATATATTATATATATATATATATATATATATTTTTCTATTAATTACTATTAATTTATTTTATTTTAATTTCTCTATAATATTTATATATTATATAATATATATAAGTATATATATTTTTTATTTTATCATAAATTCTAAACAATTAATTTATTTTGTTTTTTCTTTTTCATTTTATTTTATAATATTATGTATAATTTAACTATAAACTATTATACTATAAATAATTTTATTTCTCTTTATTAATAATTATTATTTCTTTTTTTTTTTTGTTTTTATAATATTTAATAAAATTTTCTTTTAATAATAAAGAGTAAATTTTTATACTAATAAATATTTTCACTCTATTTTGTGTTATTTTTTTGTTTTTATTTAATAATTTATATTCTCACTTAGTCGTAAATATCCATTTTTATTTTTTTTAATTAACTGTCTTTAAAATAATAAAAAAATATCGTTATCATCATCAGTATTACTGTAGTGCAACTTCATCAGTTGGGCGCGAAGGTCGGGAATAACATATTAGAATTTGGAAAGATTTGCTTCTGTTGTTGTCAAAAATTTAATTTAATTTAATTTAATATTTATTAAAACGGCCGGAATTAATCTGGTCCGGTAATATTAGGGCCCGTTGTCTTACACATTTGGGTTAATTGTCAGAAATATATGAAAATAAATTAAATAGTTTATTTGTTGCCGAATAAATTGAAAAACACATTAAAACTAATAATAATAATTCGATTCGAATTCTAAGCATTTTGATTGAAATAAATAACTAAAAATAATGATATAATAAAGCTACTAATATAATATAAGGCTAAAGCTTGAGAATAATGCTTCAGCAATTTAATAATATTTAAATGCGGTTTTAATGATTCTCACTAATTGTATAATTGTTTAAAGTAAAATTTTTTGCCCTTTAAATTTTGTTAATTTTCAATGTGTGACCGGTCCTACTACCTCATTGTGACTATAAACACTACTCTAACCAACCTAAAGTCTTTTTAACAAATTTCTTAATAGCAGATTATTACCATGGTGAATATAATCCAAGTCATGGTACATTCACCGTTTATTAATCCTATTAACAATTAACTGACCCTTATAAAGTACACAGTAAAATAAAAAAAAAATTAAAAGCTTACTCATTATTAATTACGGGTTAGTGGAGTACTGGAGTTACTATATTAACTCTTTTTTTGACTCTCAACTTATTTCTTTCTTAAAGTAGCAAATTTTAACAATGGTTAACCTATTTTCAATACATTACAAATAGATAGAAAATTTGTTTATAGTCTATTCGATAGAACTGATGAATAAAATACAAATTTAGCGCTGTGAAAAATCCCATAAAGGATAAAATTTGTCTATTTTACAGGATTATAGTTACCACAAACTCTGAACAAAAGTTGACTAATGATATTATTTGTCAAAATTGTAAACTTAATGCAAAAGAAGAGAAGAAAATAAAATAAGTAAAAAAAATAATTAGCATAAATCTTTTCGCAAGTAAATTTTATAATTTTTTCGACATTTTGAGAATAAAATTATTAAATAAATTTTTTTTTTTTTTTTTTGATTTTTTAAATTTTTTAACTTAAGAGTAAATTTAAAAATGCATCACAAAAGTATCACTACAATATTAATTATCAAAAATAAAACTTATTTTATACTGAAATTTGATCACTATAGCATTAGTGCATCATATAAATGAAATATTTAGGACAGCAGAGTGCGAGAACACTAGATTCAAGTGGTTTTGTTTCAAAGGACATTATGTTTTTGATACCTATTCTTGATAACCACATATTTTTAACAGCTACTGTGAACAGATAGTAATCTCGTTCGTATAACAGAGGATTGATATGGACCCAAACGTGACTTTGTGCTAGCGATTTATTACTGTGGCTGCCAATCCTATTCAAACGAATCAACTATTTAATAAATTAAAATTAAAGCTAATGAATCATAGCTATATTTATTAAACACAATCTTCAGAAATTTATGTAATATAATAATTTCATTTCACATTCTTGAATACTGTAACGATGATGCTATTGTGATGCATATTTTAATATACTATATTTTTTGTTTATTTTTTATTTAAAAAAATTCATTTCTGAAAATTTATTTCAATTGAAATTTTATACATTAATATTTTAATTATTCTAAAATTATAATAGTAAAAAAAACATACGCATTTACAGTTAATTTTTACAGAATTTTTATTATTTATTTATAATCAATTATTTAATTTTTGTATTTATTAAGTTTTTATTTATTTATTTTTTTTATATATAATATATTTTTATTTTAATTCCTATATTTATCACGATTGTTTTTTAATATTAATTTTACTTTTTTCAATATTAAAATTGATTTAAAAGTTTATTAATTTTATTTTTTTTTGCTTTTAATTTCGTTTTTTTTTTGAGCGGAGTAGTGGGCAGTTGTTGTATTTCGATTCCTTTGATTTGTATATTAAATAACTTTAATGTTTTTAATTCCAATTATTTTATTTATTCTTTTTAATTTTTTTTTTTTGTTTTTTACATTTTGATTTTGAAATTAATCATTTTATTTTTTATTTATTCGTTTAATTTTAATACGATTATATTATTTACACAATCAGTCATTTTTTCTCTTTCTTTATTATTAAAAAATGTATTTCTGTTTAATTATTATTATTACACCGTTTCATAATTTTGGAATTATGATTTTTTTTTGTTTGGAAATTGCTTGATTCGCAAAAAATTTGTGTTTGAAATTTTGGTTTTGAAATTTTGTTAAATATTTTTTGTTTTCTTTTTTTTTTTACAAATACACAAGATCATCATCACTTAAAATATTAAGAGTTGTGTCTTTATATAAGATTTTATTCTAGAAACAATAAGTCCTTCCACTTGAACACACTTGAACCGAACTATTATTTGTATTACTATTATTATTACCACTATTTTGTTGTTGTTGTTGTTGCTGCTGCTGCTGCTGCTGTTGCTGTTGTTGAGTTTGTGATCCTTTTGTATTTAAAATAGATCCTTTAATACCAATACCTACTACTCCGCTAGATTTTTCATCTTGTTTTTGCTTTTGTTGTTGTTGTTGTTGCTGTTGTTCTTGTGCTTGTTGTTGTTTTGATATTATTTTAACAGAATGCTGTTGATTAACTAATGCTAATGGACCAGCTGCAGCTGGATTTATACCACCAGTTTGATTTGATGATGTTGTACTACTATTACTATGATTATTACTAATACTACTACTGTTGGCAGTCACCGTTGGTATAACTAAATGTGATGTTGTTGTTTGTGTTGCTGCACCACTTGACCCACTTAATTGTGTACCAGCTGATACTGATAGAGGTGATTGTATCGTTCCACTAGCAGTCTGACGTAGCTGTTGTGTTTGTTGATGATGTGGTAATGGTGGTAGCAATGATGATGTTGGTGTACAATTACCACCATTATTTGATGATGATGATGTTAATGATGGTAAACAACTACCAACAATTGCCATTGGTAATGATGGTTTACGTGTTAGTGAATGTCATCCATAATAATGTGTACTATCACTGCTAGGATGACTACTACTTGATGATGAACCGCCACGTGTCATATTTCTTGGTATTGTACCATCAAAATATACAGCTGCACCAGGATATTGTTGTGTAGGTAAACCACTAACACCAAGCGGACCAACACTAACACCACCACCAGTACTGGTTAAAGGTGGTGATGGTGCTGCAATATAACCTATGCTTGTAGGAAGCATTGTACGACGTAACGTTGCATGATGTGGTGGTGGTCCCATCATTAAATATGATGGTAATGGTTGTCCAGTATGATGTGATACAGAACTGATTCCAGTTGGTGGTAGCATACCTAATTTTTTGAAATAGGAAAAAAATTAAAATGAAAATTATTAAATTTTATTATGCACAAATAATTAATATAATAAATAATAAGGTATATCGAATATAAATTCTATAATTATTTACATGACATGACATATCCAACTTGAAACTTATACAAGAGAAAAGTGAAACGAGAAATTTTATTAAAAAATATATTTCTTGTATATTAACTTATTAAATGTGGAAAACTGCTACTATCATCAGGATTTTATTTGAGTTGATACCAAAGTTCTGTAACTCATTACGAGCTATAATTAAATCAAACAAAAGTGAATCTTCCCCAAACTATTACAAAACTTTATCAAAACAAAAATAAAATCCTTTCGATTTCTTAAATAACAGTAATTAAATAGGGAAAAAAATATAAAAAATTAAAAAAACAATACAAATAAGAGAAATAAATAATTTTCTACTCATAAAGTTATTAGAATATACAAGTTTCATAATATATAAATGTACATTTGTTTTGTTCAAATTTTCATTTTTAAACCCAACTGAACAGTCATGAATTTCAAAACTTTATCTATAGTAATTTCTTTGTAGAAAAATCATTGAACCATAATACAGGATTCTAAATATAAAATATTTAACATATTTTGTTCGCCAACAATAATTCACAGCCAAATATCTATTCCAACATTATATTTTATACACCAACACAACCATATGCATACATATATGGTTATGTACAATTGTTTAGAGCATAACAAAAAAAAATTTTTTTTTTATAGTTTAATTTGGCATATAGATGTCTCCATAATGGTTATGATAAAATCAGAGTAACAATAAAATAAACTAAAAATTAAGAAGAAAACAAAACAGAAAAAAAAAATAATGAAATATTTTTTTGTGTTAATGTAGCTATGGTCGGTCGGTCGGATAAAGCAGCGCACCATAATGCACAATTTACAAAAAAATTTTCCTCTTAACACAAAGATTTGACAATAATCTAACCCGAATAATATAATATATCGTATATCAAAAAATAGTAAATAATAACAAAACAAAATGAAAAGGCGCCCAGTTGTTAATTTTTGTATATATATATATATATATATATATATATATATATAGATATTATATATTATATACATGTACTACTGATGAAATGATTTTATTTTGTGCTGCCATCAGCTCAAAAATCAAAATCGCTCTATAATATTCTGTCATTTTTATTATCGTCTGTGCATATACCCACATTCATACAGATTCATATTATATCTATCTGTATGTACACAAATTTTTATAATAATAAAATATATAAAAATTAATTACTGTTCTTGGCCTACTATATTTTATGAAAAAAGAAGAAAAAAAAGGATTCAATTTAACATAAATAATTTAACATGTCCATTAGATTATTCCCGCCCAAATAATATACACATACAAGATAATACAATTGTTGTCTATTCAAAATACGATTTTCCATTGCGCTTTGTTCATTCTATATCCAGCACGATTTTTATAATAAAATACATTTTTATAATGTAGTTATGTAGGGTATGTATGTCTGTCTGTATGTGTTTTAACTGAAGCCAAACAAAAATTTGATTTTTGCATTTTCCTAATCACAATAGAAAATATTATTTAACAATACATAACTACATCTATGTTATAACTATATTTATGGGGAATTTAAAAAAAAAAAAAAATCTGTTGAATACAACTCAGATCTCTATGGAATTTAAAATATTTCTTTTGTATAATGAATTATTATAATGTTAATATGTATATTTGGATAAAATAAAAATTATATCTTAAAAATATTTATTATATTCGATTTTTATTTATTAAAATATTTAATTTTATAAATATTCTGTAAATTTAATTTGAATCAAACTTTTGAAATTATTTAATCATACATTTTATTCGTTTTTCACACATGATTTAACTTGTATGAAATTATATATAGTTTTAATAAAATATGATGTATAATAAATTATAGTTAATTGTTCTTATTTAACTAACTGTAATTTTTAAACTTAACTATTAAATTATGTAGTTTGATACGGACAGAAAGATTGAAGCTATTATTTTGTAGATCTAATTGTATCAAATAGAGCTATTTTAGTAAAAACATACAGTGATCAGTGAAATATTAAGCTTCATCTATTACAATAGAATATAATTTGAGATGAATAACATATAAAACGTAGTCGATGTTGAAAAAAGGGATTGCCGTAACAGTATAAGAAATTACAAGAGGATAACTGGAGATGAAATATGCATGATGAAACAAGTACCTTTAGTTAGTTATGTACCAACTTTATTATATATAAAAAATAGCAGAGTTTTATGGTAGTATTCGTCTTGTTTAAATTGTATTGCAAATTTTAAAATCTGTTTTTTTACTCGGTAAATAGGACTTTCTTAGTATACAAACAATTCGCCATCAGTGCAAAACAGCACAACACAGTTTGATTAATTTGTTTGCTTGTTTGATCAAACATGTTGTAAATAAAATTATTTTTATTAACAATAATATTATTCAATTAATAATCGTTAAGTCAATAATCATTGTATGTTTATAAAGTCAAAATAATTTATTTTCAGATCTATTATGGTCTACAAATTATAAATTCAAGAATTCTCAAAAATTAATCAAACAACAACTGTATCAACAATCATACAATATCATTCAATTTTAAAGCATAATAATATAATATTTATAAAATTTATTATTATACTATAGTATCATAAATTTAGTTAAAATAAAATAAATAAAAATAAAACAATAATAACTTACCACTCATACTGCAGTTAACAGGCAATCCACCAATTAAATTTGGTGGTGTTGCTGTTGGTTGTCTATTACCAGCTGTTAAACTACCACCAGGACATGTAACAACTAATCCACTAGATGGCATTAACATTGTTGTTGCCATTGATGTATGTCCACCCATACTTGATGGTGGTGGTATACCACTATAATTACAATTTGTTGTTGGTACATATGTCATATAGCTCTGTTGTTATTGTTGTTGTTATTGTTTTGAATGTTGTTAAAATTGCAAAAATTAATAAATAAAAGAATTATTTTAATTATTATATAGTTTTGTAATAAATGTAATTTATTAAAATTTTATAAAATTTTGAGCTTCATTGTAATTATATTAAAAACAATATTAATATAGAATTGTAAAATTAATTTAAATATTTTATTTATTTAGAGTAAAAGAAAACTTTATTTTCATAACTACCATAAATTAAATTGAAAATTATTCTGATTTTTACTGAAAAATAAAGTTTGTGTTGATTGTGTGGAATATAGTTTGTGTGAAATTTAGAAATTAAAATATAGAACAGAGCAATTTTCATATCGAAAAATTAAAAAGTTATAAAGTTAAAAAAAACCCTTTCATCTTAATTTTTCTATCTCTAATTTCGAGTATATTTGAAATTAAAATTCAAGTAATAAAAACTGTTTGTATTCCGAACATTTTTTTGTGTATTATTAGCGTGTGGTATTCAATTATTTTATTTATAACAATGTAAAATATGACGGGATAAATTTCAAGTGCAAGGTGGTGAGAATTTTTTGAAGTCAATTCAAATTGATTTTCGGTGGGTATTTATCTGATAACGTAAAATCTAAGTTTGTAAATTAAATACCCAGCAACACAGAATAGTATTATATAGAGATAGTATTAAAATATAGAATACACTGTGAATTTTAAAATGTAGTGAAATCATAAAATTTACAATGTAACATCTTCCAAAATGTATATGCAAAGGTATTGACTTTGTACACTATTCCAAAATGTTTAAAATACGTTGTGGAAATGTAAATAAAAACCCATCAGAGTGTGAAGAGAAAAAAATTATACCACATTTTGTATATACATACATGTTATAATATAGATTAAGATAATTGTAGGTTAGTATAATATTTTCGGCGTAAAAATACATTTATTGGTAGAAAGTAGCAAAATATGTTAGTAAACTATATTTTTTAGCCGAAAATAATATGTACTGACCTATCGAGATCTGGTAATATTAATTATCGTGGAACGAAAGATAAACCAAATGTAAATTCACCGAAAGATAAACAAAAAGTCAGATTATTACTGATTTATACATATTACAAAAACACAAAATTATAATTCAAACGTTAAAAATATATGTGTGTAATTTACATTGTTGTCAAAATGTTATTCCAAAATGCAGCAAAACATTTATATTTTCAAATATATTTTATAATTAAGTGGTTATAACTGTATTAATACTTTTTTAACTGCATTTAGGAAATCATCCATATTATAGATATTGAGAAGATTGTAACAATTTCGGCATTTACGAGTAGGTACATTTTCAATCATTTACATTGTATTAGACCTTAAAGATTTGTTGCCTGATGATATATTTTGGTTTTAATTTTTACCTATGAAATTTCTGCCAAATAGGATGAACTAAAAGTCGGTATGATTGTTTAAAATTAAGTGAAATTCTCTTCTAACTTATTTATAATAAATAATAATAATATGAAATATTAAAATTCATATAGAAGTGTACCGGGTGTTCGAGAGCATGCGTATCAGTTTTTTAAGCTTTTTTAGCCGTTATTTTAAATTAAAAAAAAAAATTATCAACTAAATCGAGGGTGCTCTATCGATTGGTCATATTTTGAAATTCCGGAATGGACCGAAAATTTGGTTTCTCAAACCCGAAAATCGCCAAAATTGGCCGAAATCGAAATTTTCAAATGGGAAGGGGTACTGAAAATACCACCAATCAATGGAGTATCCTATATTCAGTTAAGAAACTTTTTTTAAATTTTAAAATAACGGCTCCTTCCCCTAATAAAAAGCTGATACGCATGCTCTGGTACACCCGGTATAATTTAACAAATTCATTTTAGTTTTTAAACCTAACTATAATTTTACATAATTTAATAAGAAAAAAATAATCGATTGAACATAAAAAATTAAAAAATACCAAATCCATGTGAAATTGTAAAAAAATTGCCCAGAAGGACAAGTGTCGAATTCCAATTTAATTAAAAAATTATTTTTGAAATAATTATCATATTTTTATTGATAATTGGGGAATGAATTAATAAATTTATGAAGGAGAAAGAGAAAAAAATAAATAAACAATAAAAATAATAAAATGTAGAAAAAGAAATTTGTATGTCGAAAATTTATCAATTATTTTCGTATAAGATCAGGAGTTATGAAACTCATAACTTAAAGATTATCAAATTTTTATCAACAAAATTTCATTTTAACACCCAGTTAATTAAAAATTTAATGAAATTTGAATTTAGGCCTAAAGCATAGGACAGTGGTTATTGATGAGAAGACTTCAATCAGCTTTAAATATCTTATTTAACCTTAACATGTCCCGCTACAATTTTGTTTGTAAAAATATAAGGTAAAATATTACAATATTTTTATTCAAAATGTGTCTAAGATTATTAAGCACCATAAGGAAGAGTGCTATGCCATTATATATTTTTAAATAAACTGGTCAAATTAATAATGTAATTGTGGCATAATAGTTCACTTAATCTTATAATTTTAAAAAAATTTCCAAATGAATGAAAATATTGTTTCAATTATAAAATTTTTGTTTATTACGACCTTCTAAGTCATCCGTGAGATTATAATAAGTTGTTTCTGAAACCAATTTTATAGAAATAAACAAAAAAAGCTCTTATCTATTTAAAATTTACATGCATAACACTGTTTTTATATTATATAATTATATTTTACTGTACCTCATTTCTAGATGATAAACTTGGTACCGGTATTGGTGTTGTTAAATCAATATCAGCATCAATTTCTGATATATCATCACTAAAACCATTTGGTATTTGTGTTTCACCAGTTGTTGATTTTTGAAATTTACCACCTGGATTATTGCTACCATCAATACTACCACTTTTATTATTGCTGCTAGCATTACTATTTTTACGAATACGTCTTTTATGCATCATCATTCGTCCAATAACTAATGTTAAACATAGAAGAACACCAGCCGTTACAGATATAATTATATACAAATAGAAACGCTCTTGATTTTCTGAAAATAAATTAGAAAAATTAGTAAAATTTAAAATTAATAAAATAAATTAAGAATTTTGGAAACATTTGTTTTTTGTTTTTCATCTGAAAGCTTTAACTAAATTTTTATATTTCAAAATATCAAGCATTATTCGTTTAATATTATTATTTTTTGTTGGAGTTGGGTGTATGCATTTTATCTAGTTTATTCTAGTTTTTTATTGCAGTTATATGATTTTCGAAAAAAATTCTAATTAAAATTAAAAATTTCTGATTTTTTATAGAATTTTGAATAATGCATGTAAAAATTTTTTGTTTAAAATGTGGGTATGGGTTATTGAGTTCATAATGCAAAATGAGATTATATTGAATTTAATTGTATTGAAAATTAATTTTTAATGATCTAGTATTTTATTTACCATAGTTGTATACTAGGTTGGATTGTATAGTATACTACAGTTATTATGAAGTGATTAAAATACTAAACGATGGTATTTAAAAATGATATGGACTAGGTTTTCATATTTATATTAATCAAACATTTTTTTCAAGGTAAAATAAATCAACACAAATCTAACTATATACAAAAAAAAAAAGCCAGCAAAACATTTTTTGCTCTTAAAATTATTTATTTAGCATTTATACAGAGTGCTTTTTAATATACCCCAGTTCCTTAATGTTGTAGAAAATTATTAAATATATATCTGACAATAAATATCGAATTATACAAACGTTTTCAATTTAAACTAATTAAATATAAAAATTACGTAAATAAAAACGTAGCAACGAAATCAGCGAAGAGATTGGAATGACGTTGTAAATAGAATGGCAAAAGGTCGCTTGGCGATGGTATTAATTAATTGCCAAATCAATATCAATCGTTTACAAGGAAGACCTCAGAACATCGTTGTCGCAAAATTGATACCAAGAAATATTTAAAAAAACAGGCACTAAGTGCCTAATTAAAGATGAAAAATAACTTTAAAAAATAACGACTAAATTTATTTGTTAACGGCTAATCATTAATTAACGACTAAATTTCACCCCACTAATATTATATTTAACAATAATGGGGTGCAGAATTGAAAAAATTGAGCAAGAACGTTTTTTTTTTCATTTTTGCAAATAGAAAAAAGATTGTGCTTTTTAATATTTTATCTTCAAATGTTTATTTATTTTATGAAATAAAAAATTGTTTAAATTATTTCTTTTACTTAAATTTTTAACTTCAAAATGCTACGGCTATGTTCCTACATCTAACTTAACCCAGCTGACTTGAACATTTAAATTCTGTTTCTTTTTTTTTTCAAATTCCTATTTAATATTTTGTCTTTATTGTACAATTTTATACAACTAGCCACAATCAATCTACCATCATAGATGAATTAAATTTCATTTGAAATTTTTCTGTATTTCAAAATAAAAACAACAACAAAATATAAAAATGTTCTAGTAGAAAAACAAAAATATGTAAAACAAATTTACTTCAAAACTGAAATAATATAAAAAAAAAACTAACATAAAAAGTTTTTCTTGGAAAAAGGATAACAAAAATACATTATTTGCATGCAATCTCTAAAATTATAATAAAAACAAAAACAAAATAAATAAAAAAACAATACAAATTGTATTACGACGAATATTATTCTCAATTTTTTTCCTTTTCAAAAAACAAAACAAAAAAAAAAACAAAAAAATAAACAAATTGAGAATAATTGGTATTGAAAATAATTGGATTAAAGAAAATCATTATTTTTTTTGTTTTTCATACAATGTTAGTAAATGAAAATGGTATGAAAATCTAAAGCGAGAGAGAGAGAAAAAGAGAAAGGTGCAATATAATAATGTTATATATGAGTTTATTGTATTAGAAATCTCAATCGAGAAAATTATTAAGCTTAAATTAAAGATAAAAAAAATCGCAAAAGAGCACACACGTTCTACCCTTAAAAACCACCATCATCACTTTATATCACACATCACTACATATTACATAAAACAAAAAATAATAATAATAATAAAAAACGACACTCAAAGAAATTTTATTTATATTTTTTTTTTATTTTTTATTTTTTTTTTCTTTTAAAGTGATGGTGCTAAAGAATTGAATCTGTAGATATCGCCTTCAAAAGACAATAACTTACGTCTAATGAAAATATATGTTTCAATCCAATTTGCAATAAATCCAATTACTTCAGATTTTTCTAATTTTTTTATTTCATTTTCTTCATCGTCATCAACATCATCAGTTCCTTGCCATTTTATTTCTTCTTCTTCTTTATTATTTTCTATTCTTTTTTTAACTTGAATGTTATTTCTATTGCTATTGTTATTGTTATCAATTCTTTTTTTTGTATTATAACCATTGAATTCATCAATATTATGATGATAATCATTATCATCATCATTATCATCATTTGTTTTTATTCTTCTATTTGTCTTATCATTATAATCAATATCATTTTCATCAGTATTACTATTAAAAATACCATATTGTTGATGTTGATTATGATTATGATGATTCTGATTATAATGGCGGTCTATACCGTTATTTCTAGTTGAACTTACTTGAATTGAATTCAAGTTATTTTGTTTGTTATTGTTCAAATTATTTTTTCTATTATCTAATGCAATTGTAGTAGTTGTTGTTGTTGTTGTTGGAATTACAAATTTCCTATTAACATTGTTATAGTTATTGTTGTTGTTGTTGTTGTTGTTGTTGTTGTGGTTATAGTTGTTGTCCTGATTAAAGTTTTCTATTTTGAAAATATGATTTTACATTTTGTGGTAAATATCATTTTGTAATAATTGTTTTGTTGTTATTAGTATTATTTAGTTTTTTTTTTTTTTGAGAAGGAGACGAGGTAAGTTTTTCAATATTGCAATGCTATATTCATATGATACTGAAAGTTGATGCTGATTGCATCAATTTAAAGTTTTATGTTCTTTTTTTTTCTTTTTTTGTTATTTTTTTTTTTTTGTTTGTTATTTTAAGAGTATTACCCGAAAATTTAAAATTTCAATTATTGGATTTCAAAAATAAAGAGTAAAATAAAAATAAAAACAAACAACTTGTGTGTGAATGCATTTGAAACAATATAATATAAAGTTAAAAGATAGAGAGAGAGAAAGAGAAGGTGTGTACAAAATTTCAACTACATAAATAAATTGAAATAAAAAAAAAATAGAGCGATATTTGAAGAAGAATATAGGTACTTTTTATTATTCAGGTGAGTTATTGCAATTTTCCAGATACGAAATAAATTCTTATTATTTTAAATGGGAAATTTAAAGATTGATAATAGCTCTAGTATTTACTTTGCTCTTATTTAAAAGTTTTATGGTTGTTATTATAATTGATTAATATTATTAGAGTTGAATTATATTTATATCTAAAAATATAAAATCTATTGTTTTCGCTTTACCTTATAAATCTATGTTGTACATTTAACTTAATATTTAATATATTATATTAGATCAAAATATATTATATTATATATATCGTCGCTTGATTATTATTTTGGTCAATACGACAATTGGTTAGTTTTGAGAAAATCGATTTTTAAGGCTTACGAGTATATACCGTTTGAAAACTAGCCGAAAATGTTTTGAATTTTTTTCCAAAAACCAACAAACCTATAAATGAGATTAGTAGTTATCGTCCAATTAGCCTACTAAGTTCGATCGGAAAAGTCTTTGAAAAGGGACTCCAAATTAGGGTGCAAAACTTTGTCGAAAACAATCAAATTTTACCCAATGAACAATTCGGTTTTCGACCTGAACACTCTGCTGATCACCAACTAGTACGCATAACGAAATATATCAGAAAAAAATTTTAAGAAAAGAAGTCTGTGGGTATTTTAATTTGTGATATAGAAAAAGGTTTCACTCTGTATGGCACGACGGCTTGATCTACAAACTACATTGTCTGCAGTTTCCCCTATACTTAGTCAAAATAATTAAAAACTTTCTATATAATAGAACTTTCTGTGTCAAAATCAATGACACTCACTCTTCAAAATTCCAGTTGCCAGCAGGCGTGCCCCAAGGATCAATTCTAAGTCCTATCCTGTACAATATTTTTATATCTGATATTATCATCCCAGATTCATGTTACATTGGTTTGTTTGCCGATGATAACAGCCTGTATAGTACTGATGCAAATCCTGCAGTCATTATGCAAAATTTGGAAAGCGGGTTCAATACTCTTCACCAATACTATTACAAATGGAAAATTAAGATCAACGCTTCTAAAACGGCCGCCTGCTTCTTCTCAAGGAAAAGAAAACCATGTAATTTACCAAGCAGAAATCTTAACCGAAATGGTACTGTTATCGAATGGAGTTCCAGAATTAAATATCTAGGAATTATCCTAGATCCAAAACTTACTTTCGGACCCCTCATTGTGGATAAAATAAAAAAAAAAGCCTAATTTTAATTAAATCACTCTATGGTCTAATAAACAGAAGATCTTCCCTATCTATACAAAATAAAACTTTGATTTTTAAATCGATATTCCAAAGTTTATATTTATATGGATCTCCAATATGGGGAGATTGTTCCAATTGCCACAAAAAAAAATTACACATTACGTAAAAGAAGCTTCTAAAAATGATCTTAAATCTTCCATGGTATCACAGCACGACGGATATACACTTGAAGTCAAAAAGTCTGCCGATAGCTGATAAAATTACAAACAGGCAAACAAAATTCAACAACAAGTGCGAATACTCAAGTAATTACTTAGTTCGGAGTCTGGCTAATTATTGATGATTGACAGGCTGCGCTTGTCTAATTTTACTGTTTGTACCGTTCGCTTTTAAGCTAAAGTCATAGTTATAGTTATAATTATAGTTATAGTTTCCTAATTTTTTTTTTTTTAGTTTTAGTTCTAAGTTTGATTTTAATAAAAACAAAAATAATCGAAAAGGTTTTTTTTCTCCAATTTTCCTTTTGTCCAAGTAAAAGTATTTTGTAATCTATAATTAAGCAGGCAATGTAGTAATATGTAAAAAAATGTAAATTGTAGTTGGTAAAATGATTTAATCTTATGTTTTTTATGTTAACTATATTTTGGAATGAATAAACAAAAGTTAAATTAAATTAAAAAAAAAATTATTATATTATAGATATCGTCGCTTGATTATTATTTTGGTCAATACGACAATTGGTTAGTTTTGAGAAAATCGATTTTTAAGGTTAACGAGTATATACCGTTTGAAAACTAGCCGAAAATGTTTTGAATTTTTTTACACGTATTTTACATTGTTACATTTTTTAATTATCAAGGATTTTTATTAATAATTAAAGATGTTATTAGACTTTTTGTAGCTCACTTTCGTAATCGTACTTTATCCCACATCATACATAACATAACAAAAATATTTTGCTTTGGGCCATGGCACAAATTTGGACAAATTTTGTATGAATTTATTTTTTTTTTTTTCAAGAGATATTACGAAAAAATTGCTGAACTCTAATTTGCAAATAATGATGTCATCGATTGGTTATTATTGTGTGTCATGGAACAAAATAATAATAACAAACGTTTTAACTAATTTTGCCAGGATATGTACCAAAAATAGGATAAATTTGGATATGGCACAAAATTCGACAAATTTAAAAAGTGGATATTGAACAAAATAAAATTAGCAGATAGAGCTTCCGAAGTAAGCTCATTTAATAGAGCTGTTCCCAAAACCCAAAATGTCATTATTAATTTGAAGACATAAAAATTGCTGTATCAAAATAATAATCAAGCGACAATATAACGTAAATGAGAGAAATCTAATAGTCTTATTGGCTTTACTTAGCTAGACGAATCAATAATAAAAATAATTTACAACAAAATTAAATTGAATAATAATAATAATGAGTAAAAATAATTACAATTTTAAAGACTTTTAAACATTTAAGTTTACAATCACCAAATTTGGTATTAGGAGAAAAATATTTGATCAAATTCACCAAATAACATGTTTAACTGCGTACCTACTACTGTTTTTGGTTAATTATATATAGAAGATATTTTAATCGTATATCTACATATTCATGGGTCTTGTCTATACTTATAAAAGGGAAAGTTTGTTTGTTTGTTATTTGCTATACACGCCCACAGTTCGAAATTTGCGCTGGTTTGAGTAGCTTCCATACAGTTTCATTTAATTTCGAAAACTAAAAGTGTTAACAAACATGAAAATTTATATTATTATTACTAGGGGCCCCTGTTGAGTAATTATATTTCAAGTTAAAGTCAAATTTAAAGTTTTTAAAAAAACATTAATTTACGTACTGACATAGACTTCGCACGATATAGCAGAAACCACTTTTTGAAAATTGCTTACAATTTTTGATTTGTCATCACAATTTTTATTTACGTTTACATTTTTATTGTTATTCATATTTTGTTTGTTTCAAAGGTATTTCATCAAACATTTTTTATGCTGTTTGATGTGATAGGAGTATTTGCATTTGGAAAAAATTTTATTCCCAGACTTGAGAAATGTGAGTGATTTCCTGTATTGAGTGGAATAGTAGAACAATACATAACTTGCACAACCCATACGCTTGTTGTCAATTCATTTTCTTGTAAACCTCTCTAGACCTATATATTTTGATCTTAAAATTTCAAAATGAAATTTTTTAATTCATAATAACAGTAACTTGACATTGTATGAAATTTATTTAAAATCTGAAAACAAAATTTTATGACTTAAAGGTCCTAATTTTGGAAAAAAATACACTCTTTGAGTTTTTATTATAATATTATTCATCCGTTTACTCTCTATAAACATTTAATTTCGTTATTGAAATCCATTTCATACATTTTTAAAATAACAAAATTATTTTTAATTTAAAAAATTTACAATTTTATTCAATAAGAAAATAATTTTACAACATTTTTTTATTGTTGAAATAACGTGATTATAAACGTATTTTATAATTTAATAAAATATATAAAATTATACGAGAATATTGTCCTTAAAATTTATTATTCTTTAAATAGTACAACATCTGAATATTAAAAGAATTCAAAGTAAAATAGATGACTATAAAAAATAGAAAATTACTTGTTTCATTTTCTTAATATACTCTCTAAAATGTTAATAATTTACATGTATATAACTAGCTATATTATATGTAAAAATAAGTATATAATATATATTTTTCTTATGGCACATAACACTATCTCATAAGATAATTTTTCATTTTCTTTAGTATGTACAAGAAATTCGAATATAGAAAAAAAAAAAAACAAGAGAAACCAAACAAATAACTTGACCCATCTTTCAAGGATTGAATATTTATATTCTTTATTAGTATAAATTGTTCTATTCATGTTTATATAATATATATATATATATATATATACTATTGAACTATATAGCTTTATATGATAAATATCTAGATAGTAATATTGTTATATTGACATAAAGAAATCTGTGTTTCTGGTTATTTTAATATTCAGGTCATGACTTGTTGATCATTTTCCATGAAATAAAATGTCATTTTTGTACAACAACCAGTCATAAAATATCAATTCTTATTATTTTATGTTGTCATTCATTTTTTTTTTTTTTTTTCAATTATCTTAGATTTTTTTTTTTTTTTTTGTATTTTGCTATTTTTTTGCTTAATAGTGGTGTGGAAGAGTTTTCTTTATGTATATTTATAAAATGTGCATAACATATTGCACAATGTAATAACAGTACTCGAAGTCCTTATTTTTTTTTTATTTTTTTATTGTTTTCTTTTTTCAATTATTAATACATAACATATCTTTTTACAGGAATAAACAAAATAACAATGTCCTTTCTCTTCCTTTTTGAATAATTTTGAAATAAGAAAATTCTATTGTTATTATTAGATTATGAAAGTATATATTTGTATGTTTGAGTTTTATAAACTAACTATATTATCATTGATATGAAAATAAAAATGAATTTTTGAATATAGTAAATAAGAAAAATTTCTCATTAATTTTGTTTCAAAATCATATGAAAAAATTATTTTTTTTTTATAGAATTTTATTTACTTTACAAGATCAAATAAACTGGTAAGAATTAATGGTATATTTGTAATTAGAGTGTCCTTTATTTTTCATGAATTATAATATAATTTTCCTAATAGCAACTTGATAGTTTTAAATTATACAATTTGTGATACTATTTTAGGTTTAATATTGCAACAGAGGGAAGGATACTTAAACAAAGATGGCTGATTAATTATTAAATTTTTTTTTTTATAATAAATGGTCATGTTTGTATGCTGTAATTCTGGTTAAATTATTCATAACCGTATTCAAAGATTCACAAGTAATTCAAAAATTCGAAACTGATTATCTAATAAAATATTATTTATTTATTTATTTCAATCTACTGGGTAGGCCCTTACAGATTTTGCTTATAAAATGTTAAAAAAAGATAAAATTAGAAATAAAAAATTTAATATAATACTAATAAGAAGACAACGGAATGAATGGTTTAATGAGAAAATTGATGATGTAAGAGAGAGTAGGTATTTACCAAAATAAATATTTATCAATTTTTCGTCACTGACAAACACTTGGAACTGCACAAATCATGGCTAATTTTACAAAAATATTTTTTTTGTTTTTATTTATTTATTTCTCTACTCAATGAGCTTATAAAGCTCGTACACTCAATTTAGGTTTCTGTTGATTACAAAATTCAGTAAATACATTTAATGCATCTTAATTTCAGTTATTGAATTTTGGAGCAGGTTGAGAATGATGACAAAATGCAATGATGGACTTTCATATAAAATCATACAGTCAAATTTGATTTGAATTATGTTAATTCAGCAAAACTGTCGATTACTGAAAATTCAGAAACGATTCAAAAACAATCAATATATGCTTAAGAATTAGCTTTATGGTGTACATTTAATGCTGGAGATGTGATTGAACTATTGTTTTTTTCGGAAATGAATAAGATGAATAAAATTATGTGCGACTTTTAATTCGTGTTAGAAAAACTAAAATTATTTTAGAAAATAATTAGACCAGAAAGCTCAGGCTAGGTCACAAAATATTGATTTATTTAATGTATTATATAGTTTAAGACTAGGTTAAGTAAATTGTATTACAATTGAAATAAAGAACAAAAAAACAAGAAAATAGTTTTACCGCCAATATAACGACCGTTATCGTTCCCTTATAATAACATTTTATGACAATAATTCGATTACATAATAAATAAGTATAAATGAAATGCAAAAAAAAAAAAAAAAATATTTTTGGGATTAATTGGGAGAAACATATTTTCAGTAGGACCTTCACTATTGATCGTTTCATGCCTTAAGATCAAATATAGTCATTTTTAATAAGATTTCTTCTACCAATAAAATTTTGATAAAAAAAACTTTTCATTAGTTCTTTGTTTTACCCATACACTTATTTCCGCAACAACCGTTCAATACCAACTAATTTTAAGACATCCATATTATTTTTGACCGTCAAGACTATAATTTAATTTTAACTTTTGAAGGTCCACGAAGTGATTGTATGGAGCCATTTTCTGTGTCTTACCACATATTCAAATTTAGGAGTATGCTCGAAAATTTCCCACCAGAATACAAAAAACTGACCTAATGTTTAATTCGAACAAATTTTATTTTCTTTTATTTTTTGATTGTTCCATGACTATACAGAATTCGAATGTTGGACAAATATTCATTATGTTTATACCTAGCATTTTTTTCTATTCCATTATATTGTCTGATGTATTTAATTGTATAAAAATATGAAAAATGTAATTTTCAATATAACCACATCGGTTCAAATATAATTTAATAATTAATAAAGATATAATATAACTAATAAAAAAAATATAACTATATATAATATACAAAAATATATAAAGGGACGTATAAAGTTGGCCCACAAAATTTATGTGTAAGATAAACTGTTAAAATAAAATAAAATAATAAAATACAAATTGTTTTATGTTCTTTCAATTGATTCAAATGATAGCTTCAGATGATAGTATTTTTGTTAATTTCTTAGTTTCGACGTTTTTACTTACAAACTAACATTTCATGAAATCGTATCAATGCACAGTTTCCATATCAGAGTTATAATAGATAGGTTAAGGAATCATTATATTAGGAAAATCAATTCTGATTCTATGACCTATGACACATATTCAATACGAACATTATTTTTTTTTTTACCTTAACTTTTAGTAGTCTTTTTTTCCTATCACTTTTTTCCCCAGTTTCCTAATACATGCCAAAAAATCTCCATCTAATGTTTTGGCTATGTATATATGTAAAATATATGTACTATTATAATATATATCTAGATTGGTCTTGGCTCTGTATACCTATAGTCATTTGACTATGTATAAAAATAAATAAAATAGGCATTATGTCGTCTAGGTTCGTAGATAAATACTAAGAAAACATTGTATTGAAATAAAAGACCTTGGAAATATCTAGTAAACGCCCCAGAAATCCCTTCAATACATCTTCTCCCAACAAATAAAATTTCCTTCATATTTAATATTATGAAATACTCATATTATGGCATGTAAATCATCACACATTAATGTCATTCATTTGATAAATATGGCCCACATCCTACCCGGGAAAGGGTCCTAAATTTTGGCTATATATTTATGTAAGTACAGTTGAAATAAAAAAAAAATAAATTCTAAATTTCGTTTCAATGTACATCTTTTATATTAACAAAATAAAGGACACCCTAATAAAAATTACATTAACGAGTAGAGAATACTTTAAGATAAAAGAAAGATAAAATAAATCAAGATTGAATTCGAAGGATATAACATAGTTATATTATGTAAACAATGTAAAAAGCAATAACATAAAAACAAAAACAAAAAAAAAATGAATGTAATAAACCAATGAGAGAATTCGAAATTCAATTTTCCTAAGTATATTGATCAGGTTTCTTTATAAAGGGAAAATAATTTTTTATTTTTTTTTTCTTATTTTTGAAATCAACATTTTGATCGAATCATTTTAAATACAATATACAAAAAATTACTTTCATGTCCTTTGTACTTAATTTGACAATAAAAAGAAAAATATGGATTATAGGGTTAATGTGACCAATTATCCAACCATCTGAACTGAATCAAATCATCAAAAGATTTATTAAGTATAGAAAAATAAGTAGAAAAAAAAAAATTAAATAAAAGTTCACAATAAATTTGAAATTATGGTAATTTAAACATTATTTTAGCATTTATAAAAAAAAAAAATTGAAATTTTTGACATTTTTGTTTTTGGTTTATTTATTTTTTTTGTTTGCTTGTAAATACTGTGATTTTTGATAGGTTAAAGCTCCCCAATTTTTCTTCAAGCACCATCGTCTTTCTTTTCATCTTGAATAATTTTGCTCTTGAAGGAAATGTATTCAAATTAAGATTTTATGGTGCTCATGCTTAATTAAGTGTTTCTGTCTGATATTTGATGATGTATTAGGTGTATTGAAATAATATTTGAACTAAATTAGATGTTGAGATATATTGGCAGATCTTTTAAGTCTAAATATTATGCGATGGTGAAAGAACATTTTAATTATATTAAATTATTTGAACTGACACTTTCTGGCTCTAATTCTGATATTTTTTTTTCTGCAATGATATGTCAACCGATTTACATATTTCTCTCTAACTAAACAGACTCTATAATCTACCAGAATATGAAAAATATTTCCAATATTGAAATTTTATTTAATTTAAATATTTTTGGGTTAAAATATATTTTGAATAATATTGTAAAATGTTATTTTTAAATTACAAAATAAAATAAAAAAAATAATAGCAAAAACAACATATAAATCCCAACATAAAATATTATAAAAGTGATGACATACAACTTAGCTTTTTTATTTTCAAAAATCATGTATAACGAAAAAAAAATAGATAACTACATATTATTATAACACATAAGTGTTCATCATAAGTAAGTGCAATAATTTCCATAAATTTTTCTTTACGTCACTCAAAAACCATTTTTGTTATTATTTTGTTATTATTTTCTTCTCTTTCATTACAAATTAACGAGAGAACACAAAATAAAAATCAAAATAAAGGTACAAAAAAAAAAAAAAAAATATGTTGTACACCTGGGAGGTCATCACAATTTTTATGACAACAAAAAACAACAAAAATAATGTTATTATACAAATGAAAAACATAAAAATTACATATATAGAAGTGGGTTGTTGTTTTGTTTTTGTCGAAAATGTAATTTTTACTTATTTTTTTACATTTATTTTTAACTCATGTCAAACTCAAATCTCATAAAATTCTACAAAAATTAAATTAAACTAAAAAAAAAAAAAAAAAAAAAAAAATCTCAACAAAATCTTTACTTATCTACTCTCATTCAATTTGAGGAGAGTAAATTCATTTACTTTAGTAAATATTTTAGTATTTACATTTTGTATATGGTTGGCATAGTAGAAAAATGGATGGATAAGAGAAAGAGAAACAGAGATTATAAATTATATTTTTTCTAAATATTAGAATTAGAAATTAGAATTCATTCAATATACAAACTTACATTACAACACCACCACAATACACAACT
Organism: Argyra leucocephala; assembly: GCA_963942445.1. Classification (NCBI taxonomy): domain Eukaryota; kingdom Metazoa; phylum Arthropoda; class Insecta; order Diptera; family Dolichopodidae; genus Argyra; species Argyra leucocephala. Next base: position 206,431,265 of record OZ012677.1, on the reverse strand, counting down.
ATAGACTAATAAAATGAATGACACTTGAATAAATCTCGTACGATCCGATTTAGCTATGTACAAGCACATAAGATTCAGATTTTTCTTTATAGCAAACTTGCATTTTTACAAGCAGTTGAATTAAAATAAATTTTGTACGTGATGACACATAAAAAAAAAAAAACAAGAATGTTTAGATTTCTTATTTTAGACTAGACATTTTTGCTTCACTTGAATATTCATTTAAAAATGTTCACCTTAATTTTTTTTGGCAAAAATAAAATATAAAATGTGTAACAGAAATAAATTTGAAATAACAGTTATGTGTAGGTACCACCACTAAGGTAATTTTAATTTTCATTATTTTTTTTATTTTTTATTATTGTTGTACATAGCATATTATGTCAAGTACGTGAAAGATTCGATTTCAACCACTCTGATGATAGAAAATGGTTCCCATGGCTATTCTGGATATACTATAATGTATCTGAATAAACAAATATTTTTATTATATTTAATGTTCATTCACGATTTGATAATATTTTATTTTTCGATTATTAAATTGCGACATGTTTTCGGGTTATAGAACTCATTTTCATTTATAGTGTTGAGATTTTTGATCCCAAAAAGTTATATTGTAATTCTGATTTTAAGTTTTAGTAAGTACAGGATTTGTGAAGATAAGTTTATTTTTTGTTTAAATGTAATTTATTAAAAAATTGTGTTTTTTTAACGTTAAAGATTCGAAATTCCTGAAATGTTTAGAAAATTATAATATAATTAATTTTCAGAATAAATTTTAATTATCAATTAAAAATCGTTTGACGTATAAATTTTGTTTAATACTAGATATCACAGGCTTCACTGTTTTTTTCGTCTTCGTCTGGAACAATTTTTTAGATTAATATCTTTTCAAACTTACAGCTTCGATTCAGCTTTTGATTTCAATTAGTATTTTGTTTAACATGGGTACTATTATTCTTGGTTGTTGGTTCTTTCATAACTGGTATGTATACATTTTTAATAGGGCTATTCAAAAAATATTATTTTTCATTTTGATATAAATTTTATCTTATTAATTATATCAGAATTTTCTAGAAATCAAAAGCCCACATTCTAGGTCATATTGAAATCAAATGGATTAAAAAAAATATCTGGTACATTCTGTAAAAATTAAGTACAAAAACATCTTCAATAATTAGCTAGTTCCGATAAAAAAGTAATTTTTCTATACAAAAGCATTTCTAAATCAAAATGGAATATAATTCATATACAATAATTGTAGAGCAAAATTAAACTACATATAAGGAAAATTAAAAAAAAAATAATTTGAGAGATTATCATCATACATTCGGAAACATAATTAATTTGAAAATGGGTGGAAATTACAGTTATTAATTTGTTATTGTCATAATACACTTTGTGACGTCATATTCATAGGTAACTCATATCGACATAATAGATTTACATTGAACACAAAAACGGCACTTACAACCAAATATTATTACAGAATATAGACCAAAAACGTGAATAAAAATGTTAAAACAGTTCATTAGACATTAGATAATCTGTACGAGCTCCTTAGCTCATTTTGAGAAACTTGAATAAATAAATAAATAAGTTGTAAGAAGTTTGTTTCAACTCTCTATGTTCAAACTAAACATGTTTTAGAAAAAATACGATTGTGATGATAATTCGATTAAATACGGTTCGGCTTAATTCAAAATCAAATAGTTACATATGACTATTAAATATTAAATTGTTTTTTTTTATTTCACAATTATTTTTAAACAAAAAATGTCGTCCACAAATCAAACAACGTGTTAACTTGATTGAATAAAGGGTAAATAGAATTAAGAAAAGTGATATTTTTAATTAATTAATTTAAAAATATTTAATAAAATTTTTGTAGTTGTATAAAAATCTATATCACCGTTAATACAATTTTCTAATTATTACAATAAAAATGTTGATATATTTTTGTTGGTCACTGTACTAATGTATATATTTTGTATTTACACAAAATATACATTTTTCATTTATTTTTTATTAATAATTATTTAAAAAAAAAAATTAAATTAAATATAAATAAAATAAAATTATAATTTTTACCTTCTAATGTTTTATCATTTCGTTTTAATAATGGCGGTATCAGTGTACTTTGTGATATTTCCGAAAATGGAAAATCTAATGGATGACCAACTGGATTATTTGGTAATCCTCCCTGTAATTTTGGTGCTGGTGGTATTGCTTCAGATTCTTTATAAAATTGATCTTCATCATATAATTCATCTTGATCTAAATCTAATTCAGCTTGCTGAGGTTCATCTGGTTCTGGTGTTGTATCATAACGATCTTTTAATACTTTTCTTGGAACTGGAACAAGATAATAAAAAATTAGAATTAAATTTAAATGTTTATTTTTTTTTTTTTTGCAATTTAAAATATTAAATATTTTGAATTATTATTATAGTAAAACTGAAATAATCAAATTTTACATAGAAAGAAAAATATTCAATCACACAAATTAAACAATATGAAATATAATAAACATGATTGTTATAGATTTTTATAAAAATTTGTTTTCCAGCGTTAGAGTAAAAATTTTTCTATAATTGTCGAAAATAGTCGAATATTTTATACCTTTTAATTTTGCTGATATGATGAGTCGAGTTACACGCTGGGTAGCGCACTAGGTAGAGCGCCTGCCTTTCAAACGAAAGGTCCCGGGTTCGATTCCCGAATTTTTGTCATTGGGATATAATAAATGACAAAAAAAAATAATTGAGAGTATATAAACAAATTAATATATATAGAGAGTGTAGCAAATTAAATAAAATGAAACTATTCTATTTAAGAAGGCTTAGTTTCTGAAAATAGCAGTAGTTTTTCCACATTTAAGGAGTTGATAAGCCAGTAATTTTGTTAAGATAAATACTTAAAATATTGTAGACAGTAGTGTAAAAATTGCAGTACCGTACTTAATTAAGCACGAAAAGGTGATTCTACCTAAGTTACTGTTAAGATCAGAAAAAAAAAAAAAAAAAAAAAAAACACTGAAGAAGTATGCAAGTGGTAGACGAATTACATGCGTTTAACCAATTCAGTAAAATTCAAAGGAAAATATTTGACTATTTTCGACAATTATAATTGTTATAGGTTGTATTATAGTTTTTTAATTGATCTTTATGTGTTAATTTAATAATATATAATTTAAATACAATTTCAATCTAATGAGAGATATAACAATACTTATTAATCTAGAATTATAATAGACAATCATTTAAGGACATGCGCAGTAAGCACCTTCTCACTTTATCTTGCTTCTGCTTGAACTCATATAAATAAGTTGTATATACAACAGAAATGCGCATACGGGTTGAAAAAATTTCTATTTTGTTTTATAATATTCAAACTTTTAAATAAAATATATCAATTTTGTGTCATTCAACATCTTATTATTTGTATACATAATTAAAGGAAATTTATTCTATTAATTTTTTTTAATTAATTGTCTCGAATTATTGTTTTATATATTTTGGTCATTTGTAGTAATCATATGGTTTTGGTTAAAAATATGTATAATGTAAATACCTCTTTAATTACAAAAATATTTTATTTTTAGTAATTTTATTCATTAAATGCCACTAACTATAGGGAATCAGTATATGAGGGAAGTGTATTTATGTTTCCAAAATAAAACTTACTAACCTCAAAGCTTTATATTAAACATTAATATGGTTTGTGCCTTATCGTGAGAAGTCTATGTCAGTACGTAAATTACTGATTTTTTTTTAAAATTATAAGTTGAATTATAATTACTCAACAGGAGCCCCTAGTATGTTTATAATATTATTAATATGTATATATAATGATTATTTAATAGCAAATATAACTGCCAATTTGTTGCATAAATTTAACAGTCAGTCAATGCAAATGACCATACATTAACCTTGAGCTAATTTTACTTTAATTTTGATATACTCGGCGGTGTTCTACATCCCAAATTGATTCGAAGTGAATTTCAATTCCATGTAATTTCAAAATCGGTGTTCTACATTCCATGTGAATTCGAAAAATTTCGAAATCACTTTATGAAACGTCAAAGTCTATATTTAATATTTGTAAATTATAAATTTTTTTTACTGTTGGTAAATTTTATTTTATTTTGAATAAATTGTATTAAAAGTTATATTTAAAGTAATTTACATATTAATGAATGCGATTGTTTTATTAGTCAACACTGAAAAACGAAAACGTATTTAACAAAAAGAAAATTAGGAAAAGGCATTTTTGCGCGAAAAAGTAAATATGTTTTGATCTTCCAGAACCAATGTAAGTAGTTGAAAATCGGTTACATTTGAAGTTGTAAGGGGATAGTTGTTTTTTTTTTAGTTTTAAAGCAAATTTTAAAATCAACAAGGAAGTTTTTAAATATATTTTAGAAGAAATTGAAACAGTAACGCAAACATCTTCAATTCCTGGTGTATCCCAGCTTGTTGCAACACTCATATATTTGGCAACTGGCAATTACCAGAGATCTTTCGCTAATTATTTCCACAGGGATTCAAATACATACTTTTCTTTTTTTGTGTACCCTTTAGAAATATCGGAATTATTTTCCATGAAATTTAAAAATGTCTTCTCCTGTCTAAAGTTCTTATGTTTTCCCTATAATTGTATAAATAATGATTTGGAAAAGTGTTAACAAGTGGCTAAGAATGAATAAATTAAAACTAAATATAAATAAAACAAAGTTCATGATAATAAATGGTAGTTCAGAATACCAAGCAAAAATCGATGATGAACTTGTTGAAAAAGTAAACGAAATTAAGTACTTAGGGCTAATACTAGATGAGCAATTAAAATTTCATAAGCATCTTGATTATATATGCAAAAAAATCTCGAAAAAAACATACTTCTTCAACAAAATCAGAGATAAAATGTCTCAAAAATGTGCGATATCAGTATACAATGCAATTATTAAGCCTAATTTTGAACTATATTCGAGTTTAACAGCATTTTTAAATAATGAACAAATAAGTCGGTTGCAAAAGCTACAAAATAAAAATATGAGAAGTATTTTGAAATGTAATAGATTAATACATATAGACAATATGTTGAAATCATTAAATTGGCTGAATATTAAACAAAAATTAATATTTAATACACTAGTGCTCATCTTCAAAATTAACCACAATATGATGCCGAAATATTTATCATAAAAGTTAACATGTGTAGGTGATGTTCAACATTATAGTTTATGAAATATCTCCAACTTTAGATCACAGTTATTTAGAACGGATATGGCTCAAAAGAATTTAATGTATGAAGGGTTAAAGCTATTTAACAATTTTCCTCCGCAAATAAAAACTGAAACTAGTATTGAAATGTATAAAAAAAAACTTATTAAAAGTATAAAAACATCTTATTTATTAAATTAAAATGAATATAAAAAATATTGTAAGTAGTATTGTAATAGTTTATATATTTACATGTATAAAACTAAATAAATTAATAAATCGAAATCTAAAATCTAAATATATTTATAATCTTTATATTAAAAATGTAAATTTACATAACAAACAAGAAAAAAAAAACAAAATTTTTGTAATCCACCATGAAAAAAATGTATGAATTTAATTCGATAAAATTAAATTTTAAGTGGAATGCAGAACATTTATATTTCACATTCGAAATTCCAATTCACTAGTATTTCACTTTTGTGAATTGTCGAACCGCCAATTTCACTTTCACCATTTAATTTCACAAAAAGTGGAATGCAGAACACCACCGACTATGTATACTCTACTTTTTATATATTATAATAAAGTATGCTTTTCTTTTCATAATACCATATAAAAGATTTAAATCGGCATAAAATCATAATAATAGGTAATGTATTGGTATTATTGTTATTTAAATTAAATAAGCGATTATGACAAAAATAAATTTAGATCATGTTAACATAAGCTATTATAATAATATAATATACCCTAGCAAAAATGATATTTATAGTTGTCAGAATCAAACCAAACTTTGACAGGAAATATTTTTGAAAATTCTGAATAAATGGTGGTTATTAATATTTATTTATTTATTTATTTATTGCCATGATACATATTTATAATTTTTTATTTTTTTTTAACAATAATACATTTTTTAGAGCTTATACTATTGTATTTACACCTATGACTATTCTTAATTATTGCTTAGGCTAGCTGACTAATTTATTTATTAATTAATTTATTATTTAAAGGAAAAATGGCGACCAAAAACCTTTCATAAAACTTACCACTACTCACATACTAAGAAATAACGCTTAATTAAAACCTATTCTAAAATTGCTCTTATGAGCGGATTATTTGAGTTGTAGCAACTTTCCAGGAAAGCAGGTGTCAGCTTTTCAATTTGTTGCAATATGGTGTTTATATTAGTTAATTTATTCATCAATTTCTTGGTTGAAAAATGTCTAGGTTTTTATTAATATTTATCTCGATTTTTGTTTATGTTGACATAAACGGTTATGATTTGTTGGCACAGAAATAATGTAATTTAATTTAATATTAAATTTTTTTTAAAATTGGTAAACAAGCCAAATATGATATGCTTTCCATCTACAGATTGAAGACTCTATCCTCTACATATTTTAGAAGAGCTAATTTCTATAATCACGCACAAGTTTTGCTTTAACTTTTGCGTACCTACAATAAGAATTTATTTAAAAAAAAAAAAAGATTTCCTTAAAATAAAAAGATAAAAAATTTAAGACCGAGTATTTTATATACATATACTTTTTTTCATTCAAATTCAACATTTTTTCAAATAAATTGTTTGTCCATTCAAAATCAACATTTTTTCAAACAATTTATTTGAAAAAATGTTGAATTTGAATGAAAAAAAGTATATAATATATATAGTAAAAATATTATTATAATAGCAATTTCTAAAATTAAGTTAATTTTATAGTAAAAAAATACAACATAACAATAATAATTAACTCAAAAACAATTTTTATCCTTACTTTAGAATACAATTTCCAGAATTTTACTTACTAAAAAAAAATATCTATACTTTCAATAAAATATTATCGTATAAATTATTTTGTTACGTAAAAACCTTATTTTTAAAAAAAAAGTTAATTTTAAATTACTTATCGGACAAAATTATACCTTTTTCATAATATCAAATAATTTATTTCTCCAGCAGAGATTTAAAATTTAATATTAAATTATTATTATTATAACAACATTAAATTCATTATCTGCGGTCGTTTCTTACTATAATTAATATTTCATTATTATTTTCTCTTTTTTATTCAATTAACATAATATATAGATACATACATTATTATGATATTATATAATATTATTTATTTTACAAATTATGCTTTGCTTATATTCAAATCAATTACAAAATAATTTGATTTCATTGTTACTCTTGTAATCACTTGAAATCTAATTAATCATTTTCAATTTTATTTTATTTTAACATTTTGGACAACAACTGTTTTAACGGTTAATTAATCAAAATAAACCTAACTGTTTATAATATATAATATTATTCAGGTTGTCTCCTATTTTATTATTATTATTATTCTCATTATATTTTCTTTTAAGCTTATTAACAGGCACATTTTTATTAAATTGAAATTAATTACAATAATATTAAATTTTACTTATTACAGATACACACACACACACATACATTTATACAAATAATATAAAATAAAAATAATTGTACTTACTGCACGTGTAAACTACTTTTAAATACATTTTTGTTTCAGATCTACATGGATTTCCAAATGTTGATACATCTGCTGACAGAGAGCATCGTCTTCGGCCATGACATATTTGCATAACAGTTTCTGTCGCCCATGAGGCTAGACAACCTTTAATTTATTAAATAAAATTATATTTAATTTTTTATTATTATTGTTGTTGTTGTTGTTGTTTTTAAGATGGTTATTTTGACAAACAAATAAAAAAAATTTATTAAATTAATCATTTTATTAAATCAGTCAGAAAATTTTCGAATTGAGAAAAATAAATTATCCTTGTAAAATACAATTATTATGTTTGCAAAAATTAATATTAAAGATTTTCTTTAAAATTAAGTTTATGAAATGTGAAGGTATAGTAGAAAAAAATGAATGTAAATAATTACTTGGCATTTGAAATAGAAATTTTTAATAATAAGGTGTCATGGATTGTTATTTGAAAAAGACAAAAAAATAAATCAGTATCAAATCAGTTGTGGGTATTCAAATCAACCATTTTGAGAGCGGTCGTTCGGTGGACTTAAGTGTATTTGAAAAAAAAGCAATAAAAATAAAACTCAATAAAAATAATTAAGGCCCACATTCCGAAAGGGAAAAGGGCCTGTAGTTGGCCTGCAAATTAATCTGCAGGTCCACTGTTAAATAAATAAATAACTAAAATAGCTATAATCAATATTAATTGCCTGAATGTAAAAATTATAGCCTTCAGCGACATAAAAAACCACCAAAAACTTGAATAAAGTTCGCAAAGCAAACTAAAGTTATGAGCAATGCAATACGCAATTAATGATAGAAGCTAAAAAGTAATTCCTTAATGTTGATTAAAGCGGTTTTGGAACCAGAAAACGTATAAAATTACAATATATTAGTGTTAACATATCAGAATTATGGAAACTGCAAAAATAGAGGTAGCACATATCTCATGCCATTAACAAGAAAATTTTTCGTTGGATTATGAACTACCAAGCTATCATCTACTAAGTTATCAACTACAAATATGAACAACGAAAAGATTAGACTTTACAGACTTCACAAATACAATATAAAACAACCTGCTGAATATAGAAGGGTTCATCGTGAAATAAGGCTGAAAATAAATATGGCAAGAAATAATTGGTTAAAAAGAAAATGCTGTCAAATTGAAAAACAAAACACCTGCATGATAACTTCAAGCTATACACAAAAAAGCTAAAAAATAACAGGAAGAGTGTACAAAAAAACCACATACTTACACAAATCTTAATGAAAACGGTAAAATAATCAGTGAAATTAATCAAAAAACTAAAACCAGTAAAGAATATATTTAGAAATTGTTCTGTGATTCTACTCGTCCCGTGTACAATATTGAAACGTCTACAGCACCATCCGAAATGCATATAACCAAAGATGAAGTCTTATGTTCGTCAGAAATATTTGAACTGGTCAATGGACAACAGCCTCATTGTGCTCCAAAAAAATGTTCAACAATATTTAAAATACCAAAAATTTTCCACAAGATTGGCTAAAGTCAACATGAAAAAGCAAAAGCCAAAAAATGGGATGACCACCGATTAATAGGTTTAATGAGCTTTGCACTCAAAAACTTCCTGGAAATGCTACATAATCGTATATACACAAATTGTGAGTTGCACATTGGTAGAACGCAATTTGAATTCAAAAAAGGAGCTGGACCTGGAGAAGCCATTTTTAATATTCAAGTTCTAGTAGAAAATTGTCGTAATGTTCATAAAGATGTTTTCTTTTGTTTTGTGGAAATTAGATGTCGAATTCAAATAGTAAGAAATGCATTGCTTAAGCACAAAACACTTTTTTGCTTTTTTTTGTTTTTAAAAGTGAAAGAACTCAACAAGCTCGAAATTGTCGAAACGTGGATCTACCGAAAAATGCTTAAAATATCGTGGACAGATCACATTGCAAACGAAGAAGTTCTACGTAAAACAAACACGGAAACAGAACTACAAACAACGTCCTACTTTGGGCATATTATGCGGGGAAATAAAATACGACCTACTTCAGTTAATAGTTCAAAGCAAAATTTAAGGAAAAATTGGTATAGAAAGAAAACAATTAACATGGTTGCGCAACATCAGAAACTGGACAGGCATCAGAAACATTTATTAGGACATTGTTGCCAATCTCATATTATGACCGCTAACATCCAATTATCAATAGGTAATAAAAGAAGAAGAGACTTCACGAGTAGATTTCAGGGACAATTTTAGACTTCATAGTACTAAAAAAACTTTCACTTAGTCCAATAATAAAGAGGCACTATAACAAGACGTTGGTTCTATACCAAGACGAATCGCATGAAGAAAAAGATGGCTATATAGTTTTAAAAATGACATTTGGGTTTGGATAAGAAGATATTATAATATCGAAGTCTTGCAGCTATATCTACATCAATAACATGGAAATGTCATTTATTAATTAACTTAATTAAATTTGTCAAATGTCAATAAACAAATTAGGACATAAAATAAATTCAAAACATTTCAGTGGAGCGGAAACTTGAACAGGGTAGAAAAAAATCTCTAGTGACCCACAAAAACGTACCATAGGATAGAAAAAAATGCTTCAGTAAAAACAATCTTCTTAGCCACTGGATCGCATTTCAAAAAGGTAAGTAACTTCTAAGCATTTTAGTTATAACATAATTTCAAACAATGCAAACATTTTGAATCAAAGTGAATTACCTTCAATAAAAATGATTTTTATCATCAATATTGTCTTATTAAATTTTAATCTTTTCCATTTTTGCATACAAATTTTTCATTTTTACATACATTTTCACTACCTTCATCACATAAGTTCATCATAGAATTTTCTTCCATCCATTTTTATTATAATTTAATACAAAAAAAAAAAACAAAAATAAAAAAAAAAAACAAAATAACACTTACTTTCTTCTTTGGCATCGTGTGACTGAGAACATTGAACGCTTTCATATTGTGTACGACCAAAACTTGCACTATAAATTGCTATCCTTGAATAAGGATTACATACCAATTGCATATTATCATTTTCACAAGCGACTTTACTGCGAAATTCATCTGTAAAGAAAAGAAAAAACGATTTATTTTAATTTTCTTATAATTTTTCAATTTTTTAATATTATAAAAAAATATACAAAGAAAGAAAAAAATTAAAACAAAAATAATTCATTATGGATTTTTCGTTTATAAAAAAAAAAGAAGACTTTTCAATAAATGATAAGAGATCTGAAATATTTCTAAGAAAAACGAATTACTTTTAATATTTCAGTCAAGTTAACTTCAGCATTACTTGGAAATTGAATGCAAAAAAAAAAGAAAGTCAAACCAAAAAAACAGAAACCTCCAGTGACGCCAATGCAATTTAATTGAGTTTATGACACCATCAGTGCTCTTATCAAATGCCATTTAAGAAGTCCCATTATCCTTTTGAATTCATATTTAATATTTTTTCTATTACTTTTTTGTTACGGTTTTTGTTTTTCCTTAAGTTGTGAAGATTATTCAACGCCCAGCCAATAATATTAAAGTAAAATTTTTAACTCATACAAAAAGGCTATTATCTATGAATTATATTTTAACTGTCTAGTTGGTATTATTAAAGTAATTTGATAGCAATTTGTTTTACTAATTTGGTAGTTTTACTGACGATTTAAATTTTAATTGATTTTGACTTAAATCAGGATTATGGTGTTAAAGGAAATCTTTTTTCGGAAATTCATAATGTTTTGAGTAAAAAGAGAGATTCTGTGTACAAAATATTGTAGAGTTGTATATTAGTAAAAGTGTAGTGAAATATTTCAAAAAAATGTTTTGTTAAATCTTGTATTACAAAAGTCGACTAACTACCGCGACCTATGGCAACTACTGCAACCGGGATGCAATTATCTTGAAATGCGAGATTGTTTTTGCTGAAGCATTTTTTTCTATCTATTGTACGTTTTTTGGGTTACTAGAGTTTTTTGAATTAAAATTGTTTGATTGTATCCAACCGATTTTATTTAAACCTGTTCAAGTTTCCAGTCCACTGAAATATGTTGAGCCTTGTGGATAAATAGTACGTCATATGGTGCAATATGGTATGGTAATTCGGTGCAAAGTTGTTGAAAATAATATTTCTATCAAACTTAACCCTTGAGTGAGCACCACCTTACAACATCATTTCAGTACACTCATGGTCTGGCCAGACCATAATGTATTTTCATACAATTTCAAGCAATTTCATAAAACTGTATAAAAGATGTGTAAGCGAAGGTAACATGTGTTCAGTTCGTGCTCAGTGGTTGTCTGTTGTGTATATAAATGTGTGTGTGTGTGTGTGTGTATATAAAAAATATAAAGCAAAGTATGAAATATCTAAATAATAAGAAGTTTTTTTTGTCTGTTGTAGAACAGTACTTAGTTATATTATGAGAAAATTTTTTAATCGATATTCTGATCGTTTAGTACTTGGACTTTTGCCGGTATAAAAATTGAAGCAACATTAAAATGCCCAATACCTTGCCCATCAGATTTTCAATCTATATTTCGCTGTCTTATCTTCAATGTATCTTTGCTCTTTCACGGTAAGTAAATAGTTGTTCATCGATGGTGATTATATCATGTGGTTTATAATTGCGATTCAAGTTCTGCTTCACCATTTCGCAATCTATATGCTCTTGTGTTTCCATTATCGAATCTAAAAAACGTGTTATTCATTGAAATTGTTTGTGTGACATAGTTTCGAAGATGGTAAGATTGTTTGTTTTCCACAAAAAAGTAGTATGTTGCAAATCGTTTCCAGTGACACCAGTAGCAATCAGTAAACCAATATATGCATCTAATTTCGCTTGTGTAAAATCTTTCCACACCTTTTGTTTCTTGGTAGGATAATTTCCATTAAAATCCTAAAATTCGCCTTTTCTGTTTGTTTCAGAAACATTTATGAAACTGATTTTTGAATTTAGAAACTTGTGAAATACTCAATTGAGCAAGAATTTTTGTCAATTGGAACGCCACCGCCGTGTTGCCGTAAAATTTTATGAGCATGAATTTTACAGTTTGGTGAATCTGTTTTTGACCATTTTATAAGATCTTTTCCATAAAAATACAAACATTGGCAATTCGTTTCCAACAACTTTTACTGGTGTTTTTGCGGAACGGGCTGCTTGTTCTAAATGTAACAATATTATTAACTTCATCTTGTTCATCTTCTTCGTCATCTTCATTTTTACTTGGAATACCAGAATTAATTTTAATTAGCATTTCTTCTTCTGCATCTGATGCTTCACCAGATTCGTAATTATAATCGATATCTACATCATTGTCTTTACATGGTACTACCTAAGTTTCATCTTTATGCAATCGATATGATTCGTTTGAATTTGCAACAGCATTTGCAATACGGTCTAAAAAATTTTGTTGCACCACTTTGTCTAAGATTGTAAACCATATATATTTCATTGTCGAAAATATTTGGATTTGGTCCATCCATTTCTAAATATCCATTGAAAATAATTGAAAACAACACTCAAAATCATAAAACTGTATTTAAAATACTCTAAAATTGTAAAACCTATACTTTCGGGCCTGAATTAAATGAAAATAAATTAGACAAATTTTGTCTATGACAACAGACAACTTACTAACTAACTGATCAGAATTTATTTTAAATTGTTAAATGTCAAAAAAATATAAAAAGAGACAAAAAAAATCACAAAATCATGAATTTTGTCTGAAATTGTATTAAATTATACCATGGTCTGGCTAGAAAATTCGATATGGTCTGTCCAGAACTGGGTGCTCACGCAAGGGTTAAGTAAGGTGTATAGTTTTTTTTGTTAACTACTCGCTTCGCCTGAGATTGATCGCTGTCAATATTTCAACACACGATAACACTCTCAGCGACTCAAGAAATTATTATTTAAAATTTTTTTTCGCAGGTCTCCTTTATACAAGTTATAGATATCGCAGGAGGAGAAGAAGGCCTTAAATTGGCTAAGAAAACCCAAACATTTAGCTTCGTTTTGGTTTTTACATCGAATATGATCATTCCACATCATTTTCCGACTTAAATGCATAGTTTATATGCTTAAGCAGCTTTCAAACCGCTTTTCAAAATTTTTCTTTCTGAAATTTAAAGATCAAGATCAAAAATGTGGCATTTTCTCGGCGATAGTATAAGGGTATAAACAGAATTGGGGCGATTAGCAACAGATACAGCTACTGGCGATAAATACATCGCTGACATAGACACAATTGCGGATACAAAGTAGAACTACAAAAAGTACTAAATTTATTAATTTTTCCTCAAAAGCCATTTCAAAGAATGTAACAGTTGTTGGAAATTGTTTATGATCATATATTCAATCATATGTGCTGCCAAAAGTAGCTGGACGACGAATATAAAAATAGAAATTTTTCTAATTTGTATCCTTCGCCAAGCTACGGTATCCGCAATTGTCTTTATGTACATATAAAATGTATGGGACTATTTTTTTTTATAGAAGTTATAGCTGTGTCTGTTGCTAGTCGCCCCAATTCTGTTTATACCATAACTCTGCGTTTCTGAAGCATTAAACTCGACTCTGTTTTGTAAACCCTAATTAGCTATTGCAACAATATCACAATATCACAGCTGAGGGAACTAGGTTGATACAGCAATTTAGGTAACTTCTGTTTTTTTTTTTTGAAAATCGGAGAATGACATTAGAGAGTTTTTGTATGCAAAGCTGTAGATTGGATTGAAAGTGCATTGGAGCTAGTCATTTATGAATATATAGGGAATGTCGTAGGTAAGAGAACTGATCCTTACACAATACAAACATTTGGAATAGTTCGGACCTAAACCCATCAAAAAATACTTGAATTGAACGATTCAAAAGGATCTTTTCAATTTGTTTAAGAGAAGAAGAACCCAAGCCTATCATTTGACACCGTTTTACAAAACTTTAGAATATGCAGAGCCACAATATTTGTTTTATCCGAATTGTGCAAACAGATATTTAGATAGGTATATGTCTTTAAATCACGGGTGGTTCGTTGGTGTCTAATATCTTATCTGCCTTAATATTTGGTCATCATTTTGTTTATTAAGATCGTCATCACTTTAGAGAGGACTGATAGTGTAGATTTTGGTGTGTAGTTAGAGGGATTGCACAAGGCAACTTGTTCTTATATGTTTAGAGACTCAAAATTGTTTTTACCAGATTATTTTTAGTACAGTTTATTCAATAATTAACAGCGACTTTTTATGCAGATCTCAACTTCCACATAATTTTATATATTTTAATAGTTTTTTTAAAAAAAATTGTTTACGTTGTTTGTATGTTCTGATCACATTCAAATGCTATATGCACATAAATAATTTTTTTTAATTTATAGTTCTCATAATATGTTCAATTTGAAATTTCTGCGAATACAATAAAATTATGATATTTGAATTTAATTGTTCACATTACGGTTTGGAGACACAGAATCGATGATCTAATTTTTTTATTAACAATCAGTATTTGGTTTTTGTTATATATTTTACATTGTGTTAAATAAAGGTTTTGGTTGATGATGAAAAGATGAAAACTGATTGAGAATATTAACTCCCACATAACATTATATAATTATAAAAACAAAATTAGTGCTATAAGGCTCCTATATGACTCCCGATAAGCAATAAAGATGTTATAATGATGGTTTTATCAGAATAATGGGATTAATATTTTTTTTTATGTAATTACAAGTCTATGGGATGAACACCATAACTGCTTTTACACAGATATTTGGAATACACAATTGCTATAAGAATGTTCTTGATAGTAGTTGTGGGAGTTGTTATAATGCGATTTTTTAGCAAAGTGCTCCAGCAATGTTATTATAAGTGTAAAAGTAATCCTATGCGTAATCCTATTCCTATATCTGTGCATCCTAATTATGTTTTCCGACCTTTCTTACATAACGAGTTCACGAATAAGATAATTATACGATCAAATATTTTGTCCTGGGTTTTATACGAAATTATTGAATAGAAAGAGCAAACATTTTAAGAATATAAGATTTACAAAAGCTTTCCTAGTATATTAACTCTTATGAGTTACTGAGCAAAACTAGAAGTTCTATACATCTACTTAATCAAATCATTACTGAAGCAATTAACACACAAGATACCCAAAAAAGCAGAATATTTTTTTAAATTTGTTTAGTTGTAAAAATTGTCGATCTAAAAATTCTTCAAAAATCAACACACTTATCTAATAATATTTTGATCTTTATTAAAGATAATTTAATCTATATATAAAAAGTGAGTTCCGTTATTTTTTCTTTGTTTATTTTTTTTTTGCACCCTAAAGTAAATTATTGCCGACATATTGTATTTCATTTCATTGATTGTTAGCTATACTTTATATATTTTTAATCCAAAATATCTTTAAGATATAATATTATGAATGTGCTTGAATAATCTACATGTGGGAGTAGGTATATGTTTTCACGACACAATTATGTTTTTCTTTTTGATTTTGAATTAAATTTCCTTTTTTTTCCTAATAATGCTTTAAGGTAAAAAAATTAACTAAAATTTAAGAATTTAAAATTATATTTATTTGTAATTTTATTCAATTCTGGTATGAAGTTTAAAGACAAACGAAGTACAAAATATTATCTTACAAAATTCATAAGAATTAGGTTTATATGGTGTTGGGTATAGTTCTGTTTTTGTTTCAAAATCAATAAATTAAGATGTCAGTCAACTGATGATTTGTTTGCCTTCTAGATATAAAAAACAAAAATGTTTACTTAAACTCTTCTATTGATTTATTTTTAAAATGTAAAAAAATGTTAATGTACATTGCCCAAAGCTTATTACTATGTTAAAATGTTGACATATAATAATTGAAATTATTAATTCAAATAATAAAAATAGTACGCTAGTATTTTGAAAAATCTTCCTAAAGTTAATTGAATCAATTATTATGTGTTGAAATAAGTTGTCCAACTCCACAATTTCAATTAATTTAGAATCTCGCATGATTGATAAGTATATATTATAAATTATCTGTAAAAAGTGAATAACCCTGATTTTGTAATCAACTATGAAATCGTTCTTAATTGAAATGCTTGCATATACATTTTGTATAAATATTCTGGAAAAAGGGAACACATTACGTGACGTCGTAAATGTATCGACAACGTCGCCAACATATTGACATATGATCTTAAATGTCAAAAAAAAATTGTTTACGAAATTGTCCATATGAAAGCTCCATACATATATAATCTTTTTCAAATGTGTATATTTAATTCAAATATTTTAAAAATTTATCCTCAAAATAGGTATCCACAAGAGTATAATATTTTGACATTTGATTTGACGTTTATTTCAGAGACAATGTGTTAAGAGTGATCGGAATTGTAAACAAAGTACATTGTGTCGCCAACACAATATTGTCAGTTCAGAAAATTTGACATGTTGTATTTTTATTTACATGTACCGGTAGAAATTTTTTGGATACATTTCCGAGGTCAGCGACTATAATACTTTTTTGATTTGATTATTTTTTAATCTCTTAAACTCCTTCTAATTCGTTTTATTACATAAACATTTTAACAACAATATGCACTTATAACAGGCGGTGTTGTGGCCCCAAACCCCACCTAAACATATTACTGAAATTTTTATAATTTTCAGGAACATATTTCGTATTTGTGTTTCTTGTTTTTCAACATTTTAATTGGACTTTTTTTTTTCAAGAACCGGTATTTTTTCAAAATTTTTTTTCCATTTAGCACTTAGATTTTTTTTCCGGTGTTCAATTATCATACAAATTGTGTTTAATGTTTAACTATTTCTATATTAAAGGATTTATCTAGAACTATACATCAAAACTTCTATTTGAGGACTTGAATGCAGATCAATGAACACTTGTTGCAGATCAATGAACACTTGTTGCAGATCAATGAACACTTTCGTTGTTGATTTTGTATTCATTTGCATAAATTGGATTGTATAAATTAAGTAGTAGTTATTAATTGAACCCCTCACCAACAAACTAAGGCACATTAAAAGAAATGTATCCAGATGGAATAGTTTGACCAGGCCAGTAGGAAAATCGTTGTTGTTCGGACTAGACTCCGAATAGGACACACACGATACACCCACAGCTATCTCTTTGATGGACCCCAAAACGCACAGCCAACATGTCACTGTGTTCCAGATACCCCAATCAATATACAGCACATATTTGAGGCTTGCCCTTTATACGCTGATGTAAGAGCCAGGCTTGGAATCACGGGACTTGGTATACTCACACAGGATACTATAGAAGCAACAACTAATA
Source organism: Argyra leucocephala (assembly GCA_963942445.1). Taxonomy (NCBI): domain Eukaryota; kingdom Metazoa; phylum Arthropoda; class Insecta; order Diptera; family Dolichopodidae; genus Argyra; species Argyra leucocephala. The sequence continues at coordinate 206,413,206 of OZ012677.1, read as the reverse complement.
TCATGGCATTCCTTAGAGAAACTGACATTTTCAATAAAATATAATAAAATTAAATAAAAAACATTAAAAAAAAAATATAATTTTTCTAATACATATAATATAAACTAGGCTAAAATCAAAAATTATAAACTTAAAGAGGAAAAAAAAAAACTGAATTTGAAATTGCAATACAAAAAAAAGAAACAAAAAAGTAAATCAAAAATCTAAATTTAAAACAACATTATGTTAAAATAATAATGAAATAAACTTAAGATATTTATGTAAAAAACTTTAAAGAATGAGGGCTTGACAAAACCCACGTGGTTGATAAGCCCATAATAAAGATCTTATAAATAAATAAATAAATAAATTAAGTAGGACTAGTATTTGTCCACTGCTCGAAATTTAGCGAAGTTTGATCAAAATTCGTACTCAATTTCTAAATATCTAAACAATATGACCAAAAAAAGGCGTAACGAGAACGTAACAAGCTCAATCGCGGACACGTGAAACCAGTTCCGTACATTCTGAACCCGGACCTGGAATCCCGGACCCGGTTCTATATATTTTGCAATATGTATACCAAAAGAAAAGGTAATTATGTGATTAGAAACATTGTGTCAGATTGCTGTCAGAGATATTACAATTGGATAAATCAAAGCCAATTAGTTCATTTATTTCGATTCGTTTTTTCCTGGTGGGCAATTTGGGCAAGTCCAACGTATAAGACCAGTCTTAATCTCGTTAAAGGTTTCGTCTAATACCTCAGCATATTTGTTTCACAATTTTGATTATAAAAATTTTTGCTTCAGAGCTATTATGAAACTACAATGTCATTTATTTTTTATTCGCCCTATAGAACTTGATTTTATTAATTTAGCTTAGACAACAACCGAATATGGAATACTTTATTTGAAAAAAAAGAAATCAAATTTAAATTTAATATTGGCGTAGCAAAATATTTGAATATTGTACTTTGGAGAGTTGTATATGTATACATGGAGCAAAATTTCACAAATATAAATTTCTAATTGAAAACTTAAGAAACTTTTTACAAAATATTTATATTCGCTACGTCCTTTTTTATATATTTATTATTTAAAAGTTCAAAAATGGAAATTGGTTTTGAAATGGTTTTGAAATGGTTTATATTATTTGTATCGTACTTTTTTTTTTAAATATTTATAGATTAAATATAATAATTTCGAAATTATACTAAGATCTAACTCGAATTCCAATTTAAAATCAATTTCGAATGCAAATTCCAAGCTAATTTAAAAGTTTATAATAATTTTAAATTAGTAAAAAAAATTCTAAACTGTCAAATAAATCTTAACTCAAATTTATATTATTATAAATTTAATTTAATTTTAATATAATTCAAATTTATTTCAAAATTTGTATTTCAAATAAATTATCAAAAGTAAATATATATATATTGTATAGTTTAACAAATAATCTTATCATCAACATAATCTTTAAGGATCTTGAATTATTTTTTTTTTCTAAAATTAAAGACAACTTGATACAAATTTTTTAAGTAGGTGAATAGGTAAAATTTTATTTCACTTTATTTGAAAACTTATCAGTGTTGTGTTCATCAACAACAATTTTATTTAAAATATCAAAATTTAAAATTAAATTGATGCTATAAACTTTGATATATACAAATAGAATCAGAAAATAGCGTAAGCGCTTTCGTGACATATAAAATACCCTAGAATACAAAGATTATATGGTACAGAGATTTCATCGATACCGCAACACTGATTAAGTTTATAGTAAAATATTATTAAATAGAAATTCTATCCATTTCAATCTTATTTTATCAAAAAAAAAAACAAACCCACAACAACAGAAATATATACCTACATAATAATAATAAAAACAAAAACAAACAAAAAATTTAAAACTTCATATGGAGAAGTTGAAAAATCCAAAAAGGATATGTGTTGTCATACGCAAAAAAAGAGAAAATAAAAAGTTAAATAAAATCCTTCTGCAACACAAAAAAAAAATATGTATATATACAAGGATATAATATTGATTCTCCTTCTTCGCTTTTATCCTTAAGTTAAGTAAAAGTAAAATGAAAAGAATAGCGTCGCCTTAAGCTTTTCTTTAACAGTTTTATTGTAATATGTATTTAAGTTGCCCCATATTACATATATATATATATATATACATTTTTTTCAGCGTCTTATGCACTCCCCAATGATCATCACGGTAGCAAGTACGAAAAGAAGATATAAATTAAATTTTCATCTACACATGTGAAATTATATTAAAGAAAAAGCGTATCCCAAAACTTAAATGTATATGTATATAATAGTGTGTGTGTAAATATATATGTATATTATATATTTAATATTTGAATGCAAAATTAAAAATGACACTGTAAGAGATATTTGCACAGAGGATGTAAATTTAAAGTAATAGAAAAAATAAATATGACACATCTAAAACAGCTACACACAGATATGAGAAAAGCTATGAAGATACCCATCAGGAAAGATGTCGTAGGTATGAGATAAAAGCAAAAAAAAAAAAAAATGGAAAATTAAAACGGAATTTTTTAAAATGAAAGGAAAAGGAAATGAGATTTTAGTTTAGATAAATTTTATTTATTTTATTTATTTTTTTTTTCAGCTTACAACCTTCATGTAAACTTAATGAGAGTTTTTAAAGTAAAAAAAAAATAAAAGAAGAAAAATGATAAAAGATTTCTGTTCTACAGCTTTCGATTCGATTTTTAACATACATAGCTATGTATGGAAATAATTTAATAAGACCCGGGCTAATTTAGGTTAATCGACTGAAATGCATATATACCTCTATTCTACATACATTGTGAATAGCTGTAATTGAAAATAATATATTAAGCGAAAAATGTACGATTATTATGCATATAAATACTGTTGGCTGTGGTGCGTGTAGGTTCATTTTTATTTCATATAACTGTTAAATACAATTTATATCAAAATAATAAAAGTACAATTTATTTTGGATATAGACTTTTTATTTTATATAGAGCTGGGTAGGTATACAATGTTGAAATTTTTAGAAATAATTGATTACGTTTTGAAGAGATTTTTATTGGTTGTAAATTTTTGTGTTGTATCATGCTATTATGCTAATTAGATATTGTGTGCTTCCAACTATGCTTTATTTATATATTTATTTTAACAGTTGATCCTATACAGATAAATCTGTAGGGCAACTTTATAGGTCCTTTTCCCTTTTGAAATGTGGGCCTTTTTATTAAATTATATTAATTATTTGGTATATCTTTTTTTATATTATATATTTATATTATTTTTTTATTAGTTATATTATATTTTTATTAATTATTAAATTATATTTGAACCGATGTGGTTGTATTGAAAATTACATTTTCAGTAATTTTCACCATTTGAAAAATTTTTTGGTTCTCACGGGGTTTGAATCCGTACTCCTTCGGTCGTTACATTACTACACTCGAGTGCTTTACCACACAACTATGCTTTATTTTATTTATTTTGTTTTTATATCACTGATTTATTTTATATATTAATTTAGATTTTAAAAATACTGAAGTTCATAATTATAAATTTATAAGACAGAGTTCGTCACAAGCACTGATAAAAGAAGTATTTGACTTCTGAAATATCGATATATTTGCAATCGAATATGTCATATTAAAATAATTATTAATGAACACGGAAACATAACAACAATTAAATTATATAATTTAAATTCTGACCAAAAATAAAAATACGATTAATAAATTATGTAGTTAAATAGCTTATATAATTAAGCTTTGTAACCCGCCATAAATGACGGAAGCAAAATAAATTCTACCATTTCTTTCCTTCATTAGAGTTTTCATTTCAAGTTTAAGAAAAATACGTATTTGCTTTCTAATTTAGCATACCTTTATTTTTGTATTATAACGCTTTTAATTACTATATAAACAGAATATTTGTACTAAGGTGCAAAATTTTCTATTCCCTAAGGGTTATTTACTCGATCATTTTAGCGACATCGTTTTTGCCAACATTGAAAATTTATATAATTCAGAATTAAGTTAATCTTGTTAACATTCAATAACATTCGCAGCGTAAGTTTAGCGTCAAAGTTTATAGCGAACAAATAATATTTAGGAATGAGCCACAACTTTGAACGAAAACAATTTTAAAAACAAAAATAAGTAAAATTGTAAATATAAAAAAACAATAATATTGTAGGTACACGTAATATTTATTTTGATGAATGAAATAAAAACTCGTGTTGGAGAAAAAATTAAAATAAAAAAATTTACTGCAAATAAATAGGTATTTACAAAACTGTTCATAACTTGTGAAGCATTGATCGGTTATTTAAAATTTCATTTCATTTCAAAAAATTCATTATCGAACTGTTAATGTTAAAATTCAAATATAATTATTATTTATAACATACATTAAAAAGAAGAAAAACAATCAATATGGTTTAACCGATACCTATATATACCTACCTACTATATTAAAAAAAATTCGTCACTCTCTACAACATACATTTCAACACACTTGAAGAAAACAAATACATATTCCTAAAAATTATAAATTTACAAAGATAAGAAATAAAAAATAATAGTACAAAATTTTATTTAATTTCTTTAAAAATGTATAGGTTGTTACTGTTTTTATGTTTAAATCAGCAAAAACCAAAACCTAACCCCATAATACATACTAAATATTATATACGATCATAAATTTATATATCATATAGATATATATATATATTAAAAAAAAACAATAAGCAAAAAAAATATAAATAGATAACAATTTTAACTCATCATCGCATCACATTTCCGGCTAGAGTATATATATATACCTATAGTACTTTTACAGGCTATGCATACGGTATGGCAAAACTATGATGGTACGATCATTATCATAACAACAACAAAAAATCAAAAAAAAAAAATATGTAGACACATATGCATATTGTGTATTATTTTAAGTAATAAGAATAACCTTTAAGTGCATTATGTTTTTTTTTGTGTTAAATGCAAAAGGCAACCAAAAGGCAAATGGTTATACCATATTAAACTATTGATAAAATTTCTATTACTCCTTCTTATTATAAATCAAAAAAATTGTTTGTTTTATTTATATTATTATTATTATTATTTTTTATTTTTCCTTATTATTTGCCGAGAAGACTCACATTAAATTAAAAAAATATATTTCATACAATGGTATTTTTTCCTGCAAAGGTTCAGCATGGTAGACAGGGGTTATAAAAGAGTACCAAAGCAATTTGTATACATATTGCAATTTGTATATGTGTTGGAGGATTCCGTTGGACTTACAAACATCCAGATAAATGCAGAATAATATTTATAATTATAAATTTAGAACTGTGAGTTATAAGATATGAACTGAAATTACTAAAACTGTGAGTATGAAATATGAAATAAAATTACTAGATACTAGACACTAGATCATACAAAACCATTTAAAACTAATTGAAAGAGTCTTGAACTGTTATAGTATAAGACGTGTATTAAGCTGACACGGGTATACAGGATAATATTTAATAAATAAACTATAACGGGTGGTTCGGTTTAGAGCACAAATATTTTAATGAGTGATTATTTTAGGAAAAAAAATTTTCTTGACAAGGGGTCTATCTTTAAATTTAACCTGGACTACAGAGGGTTTTTTTTTTTTCTTTATTTCAATTTTAATACAATTTACTTAACCTATAGTCTTTAACTATATAATACATTAAATAAATCAATGTTTTGTGACTTAGCCTGAACTGTCTGGTCTAATTATTTTCACGAATTAAAAGTCGCACATAATTTTATAAAAGTAATGTAGTTATTTTAGAAAATCGGATTAAAAAAATTATGTCTAAACAATATCCACTACAGCGCCGAAGGATTTAAAACTAGAGCAACATCTTCTTCATAAGTTTTTTTTTTAAATTAACACACCTAATTAACGGTATGTGTTGGATGATTATTGGACTTACCATTTTTGAATAATAGCTGTACAAACTTAAAATTTTATAAAAAACGTTGATTATCTTGCAAAAACTCTCTAATTTACTGTGTTGATGCGTTACATCATCCCTTACAACTGTTTCATACACAACTTTCATATCAAACTTGCCGTTTTTCAGTTAAAGTCATATTTCATAAAAAATATGTTTGCTCTAAGCTGGACCACCCTGTATATAGCTATACATTGATTATTTTATTCAGCATACTCTACAAATTTTTTGTTTATTGACATTTATTTGTTTGTATTCAAATCTAAAATAATGCATACTGTTTTGCAATTACTCTTATTATGAAATATAACAGTTTAGATATTGATTGAAATATTGAAAAAAATATTCTTATTTCTGGTTATATTCCAATAAATTTTACTGAATTGCTAAATAAAGGTTAGTTAGTTTACCTTATTAATGGTTACCCCTCCTATCCCAGCCTTTAAAAAAAACCATTAAATAGTTCCAAATTTATATTGTTTTTATTCTATATTTTTTTTATATAGTTTATACCATTATGATTTGGATAACAAATTGAACCTAATTATTTCATTTAAAACAACTAGACTAGGTTAATACATTTTATGCTTTTTCTGAAAAAAAAAATTTGTACCTGCTTTAATAGTTTTGCAAAAAAAATTTCTTTAATAGCGCATCTTATCGTTTAAGGACGAAAAGGACCTTTGAGCGTATCCTTGTTGTTTTAATGTTTTTTTGTATATAAACCGTTTTCTCTGGTGATCGTTTAAATATATGTATATTCGTTATTTTCTCTACTATGTATATTCGTTATTTTCTCTACCAAATATCTCAAGATTTTACAAAAATACTAACCCAATATTTATACATTGTTGGGAAATTGTCTTGATTTAGTGTAGCAGTATCTCATACATACAAATAGTCCAAATATACATATATTTAACAAATCTTCAGATTGAACAAGTATAACGGTTTTTATTATAACAAATCTATTAAAAAGATGTTTTCAAAATGTCCTTTTCGTCCTTACAGAATAATATACACCATTAAAAATATATATTTTTAGTTATCTGGCAACACCAAATATCCTTGAGATAATATAGTAATTTGGTTCTACGCGTGCATAATATTTGCTTCAGAATACCCTTTTAGGCTACTCTAATAGAATAAAATAACTAAAAATTATTTGCATTGAAAATATTGCAATATAAAAAATTCTTATTACATACCTAAAAGCAATATTTGGCACATAACTAATTCCTTAAAATTCTATAAATATTTAACGAAATCAGTTAAAAAAAAAATTATTTAATTAAAAACTAAATCCAGAATTTATTGTATCGTACTATAATGTATTTTTTAAAGAAAAATTAAAAATCTTAAAAATAGATAAACAAATTTTCTAATGGGGATATTTGAAAATGAAATAAAAATTTTATCAAGAATATCCTGAGTTTAAACTGTCCTCCGGGAAAAAGAATTTATTTTCATTTAATTGAAAACAAAATTAAATAATATATGTACAAACATACTCATATAAAATTAGAACGTTTACGATCCACAAATTAAAAGAAAAAGAAACCATACGAATAAAATATATTATTTAGTTTACCTTATTAATGGTTACCCCTCCTATCCCAGCCTTTAAAAAAAACCATGAAATGGTTCCAAATTATTTATATTGTTTTTATTCTATATTTTTTTTTATTATAGTTTAGAGTAAACTAAAACAAGTGAATTTTGATAAATTTTTATTTTTATCCCAATTAAATGGATAAGTTATATTTTTTAATTATTTTTAATTAAAAAAAAAAAAACAAAATGGTTTCAGAACACTGTTTTTAGAGATTAAAGTGAAAAATTAAAAACAAATTGGACGTATTTAAAAATTAATTGTTTTTTTAATTATATTTTTAATAAATATTTTTTTATTTTTTACTTGCTAGCTATTTTTTTGAATTTTAATTTTGTAATTTTTTAAAATGCCTTAAAATAAGAAAATCTCTTTAGGCATTTTAATAATTGTAATAAATAAATGAATATAATAAAATATAAAATAAATAAATATAATAAGTAGTATTTATATTTACCAAATTTCGATTTTGGAAATAAAATTATTTTCATTTTCAAAGCTAAATTTTTGTCGATGCTGATTCGATGCTGATTCGATGCTGATTTTGTAATGAAAAATTGTGAGGTCGAACTGGCGTAGAGCACAATCATGCAATCAATTAGATCTTGAATAATTATAGTATGTAGACAGATTTGTAATTGTAAGTATAATTCCAATTGGTTACGGTATTTTCGAAGTGATTACCAATAACTTATCGTCGGTCGCATGCTTGATTGATCCATACGTCAAAAAATCATATTGAGAAAATGAGTTTAAAGTTTGAACCACTATAAAAATTAAACTGTTCGATAGAATTTTCGGCCAAATTTGGCCAATTTATGTATATGCCCCAAAATATGTTCATGCCAATTTTTAGACTAATAACTCTTGATTTGTTCATTTTAAAAAGAAAATTAAATGCTAACCTTTTATCCATATCCAATTTTAAAGTGAATTTAGTTTTTCATTGTATGACGTGGATTAATGGTGGCGCACGTGGATCAAATAAGCAAGCATTAAATTTTTCTTGAAGTAAGAAAGTTCTATATATTCACCCAAACAAAAAACATAAAAATAAAATACGATATTGTTTAATTTTTAGTTTTTATTAAATAAAACAAAAAAAGTATTTTTAACAAAAATTAAAAATGGCTTTCATAGCAAAATCTAAATATTCTTTTATTAATATTTGTTTAATGACATTCATCTTATTAAATAAAATCAAAAATAACAAATTCATTTACCTTAAAAATAAATTCACAGGTTTGTTAATTAGCTTTAATCTTAACTAAGAAATTAATATTTTTGTACTTTTGATTGCAGCTTTCAATGCCATTATCTTGTGTAACAGTACATTTTGAATAATATTATAATAATTATTTAAGCAAAGCAGTTAGATTAGTTATGTTTTCACGAAGAAGTCAGTAAGTCCTTTTTGTCACTGATTTTATTTTTGTCAATTTTGAACGGCTTCGAAGTAAGAGGCTGAACATTAAACACATTTTTTGCTGTTGCAAGAATCTTCTTGGATGCCTTCCTATTTATGCTAATATAATTATAGTCCAAACCCAAAAAGGATGTTTTATATTTAATAGCAAAAGGTTCATCCTTTTCATATAATTAGCATTTTATTTTTGAAAATGGAACCTTGCTAAAGTCTAATTTTGCGGCAGGGATAGAAAATGTTTTTAAAATCGTGATGTACTGTCATCGGAATTACTTTCAAATAAATTTTGTTTGACTGCATTCCGTTGAGTAATTTTACAAGAAGCAAGGGGCTATGAACTTCCAAGTTTTTGAAATTCTTGTTAATGAAAGAGTGAACGCAATCAACCTCTTGAATGTATATAGATACCTTATACCACTTGAATATTTCATTATACTTCAACCTCTTGAATATATGTACTTTATATATACACTCTTTATATATACGGTAAAATAGAGTATGTATATAAATAAATGTACATGAATCAAATTGACATAAAGTTAAAACCGTTTATATTTGGTCCATGTGGATTGCAAAATTTGATAGCTTATTACAGTAATAATGGTTGTGGATCAAAATTGAATTGAAAAAAAAAATTATAAATTAGTGATCAATGTGTATTATACAATAACGTGGATCAAATGAGCACATATAATTTCAATAGTGGATATTTAATATATTTTGTGATACAAACGCCAACATTTTGAATTTACCCCCACATAATAGAAAATAGTATTTTATTTGTAAGCAAAATTAACTTTTAAAAAAAAAATAACAAGGTGATTGGATTCTATTTGTTAAATTAAATAAAGAGTGTTCATATATTTTTCTCTTAAGTATGTAATTTTTAAATTTAATGTAGCTAATATATTTTTATTGTAAAGGGTAAAATATGAAATGAAAAATAATAAATAAATAAATAAAATCTAAGAATGTTAATACTTTGCTTAACATTTCGTCGGCTGCATTCTTACGTATCCAATCTATCAAAAGCAAAATCTTGAGAAAATAGCGTTTTTAAGTTTGACAGAAATTTTTACTGGAAAAATTTAAAAACAATCAAACAAAATTTGAACTTTATAAAAATTTTAGTAATTTTTTAACATCTAACATAAATAGTTTTATAATTTTAATATTTTGAAATATCAAAATAATTATTTAAAAAAATGATAGTCACCGTTGAATTCTCATTCAGAACAAACGTGATTTTTTTTCTTCGAAAAATATAATTAAAATAAAATTATAAATAAAATTTATCGAAATAATATACATATATAATAAAAAAATTTTTTTTAAATATATAAATATTAAATAATTATTGTGTAAATAATATAACTAATTTTTTTTGTTTTTTCCTTTTAATTAAAATTAAAACAATAAATTTATAAAATTATAATATAAGACATATTTACAAAAATTAATTTTTAAAATATTAGAAAAATAAGTGTTAAACAATAAATTCTCAGCATACTGAAATTAATCAATATATTAATAAAAAATTTTCCTAGTTAATTTTAATTAGAGCATAAGTGAAACTAACTATTTAATTAATTCATAGTGTAACCTAAAATAAGTAAAAACTAATTTATATTAAATTATCAAATTAGGACATAAGTACATTTATTAAATTAAACTAGTGGTAAGTTTAAATAATACTAGCTCCCATATGGGGAGTAAAAACATGTTTTCTGAGCTGGCCTTCCTGGAGGAGGATACAAGGGTAAAACGTAAACGAGGTAAGACTCACATTTCTACCGAAAAAACGCCTATGAATTTTCCAAGCATTGATGCTAAGCCAACTGACTTGGAAAGAAAATTCCTTCTTGTGAAATGTAAAGACAGCAATATTACTCCTAGAAGTTTGAATTGTATTCTAGTCAATAAGTACTTACAACAAACTTCAAGTCAATTCAAGGTTCAGCCAAACAAGGATGGTAATCTTATATTAGAGGTTCCCAACAGAAAAATTGGCGATATGTTTGTACAAAGGAAAAAACTAGGTAACATTGAAATCGTATGTGAGTATTATGCCTCACTTAACTCTTCGCAGGGCATTATCTACTCAAGGGACTTAATTTCACTTACGGATGATGAAATTTTGAAGGATTTGCAAGATCACAATCCAAACATATTGAAAATTTATAGATTCCCAAATAGAAATCCAATTAATAATAACAGTCCAAAATATTCAGGAGCTATTTCTATCACTTTTGATTGCCTTGAACCTCTCAAAGAGGTAAAAATAGGCTACCTTGTCTTGGAGGTTAGGAAAAGCTATCCTTCGCCAAGAAGGTGTTTAAAGTGCCAATCTCTAAAGCATATTGCTAAATATTGTCAAGAGAAACAATCATTATGTTCAAAATGTGCTGTTCCGGTATTGAACGAAAAAGATGAGGAGCATATCAAAAATTGTATTACACTTAAGTGCGTTAATTGTGCTGAAGAGAAACTATCTACTGAACACGCTTCAAGTGACAGAAACTGCCCGGCTTTCCAAAAAGAGAAGGATATCCTTAAGATCAAAACAGACCGCAGATGCACTCGCAGAGATGCTATTTTAATATATTACCAAAACCTTAAGTCTTTCTCACTAACAACAAGTTCACCCACTATAAACAAATCATCCACCATTACTCCTTTCAATTCATATAGCCTAGCACTCCAAAGTAAAATAAACCTCACTCAATCACTACCTCAACAAACAGAAACTCAACCTCCACAGCCCCAAAAACCCACACTTATCCAACAAACTCAACAACCACCACAACCAAAAGTACAGATAACACAAGAACAACCACAACTAAAATTCCCACAACCACAAAAACAATCACAACTCAAAACCCAACAACCACAACCACAACAACCACAACAACAACCTCAACAACAATCACAACAACCTCAACAACAACCACAACAATTACCTGCAGGACAAATAGTTCCTGTCATTAATCTTTTAAATAAACCTACTAACGTCGAAACTATTAAGACAGGAATTATTAATCCTCAATTAACATCATTATTTAAAAAAACCAAGACGCCTAAAGCAGTAGATGCTGAAATGGAGATAGAAAATAACTCTATCTAAAGATAAGTTATATATATCCCAGAACACATAACCCACAATCCACCACTTACACTAATCCTAACACAAATACGAATTCCCCCCCACACTCCATCCTCCAGTGGAACATCCAAGGGTTCCACACAAATAAACACTACTTACATTTTTTGTTCTCTAAATACAATCCACTCATAATAGCCATACAAGAAACAAATATACACGTTCCATATCAACAAACAAGACTAGGCCGATATGATTGTTTACTACCACCTATCCTGAACAGAATAGGTGGAGTAGGCTTTCTTATCGACAGAGGCTTGAGATATACGGAGATCGTATTGAATACGCCACTCCAGGCGGTTGCCATAGCGGTTAGACTACCTGGAATCAGGGAGCAAGTTACGCTTGTTAACTTGTATCTGGAGCATAACTTAGTACTGCGTAGAAGTCACTTGAATGACCTCAAAAACCAATTAACAACACCATATGTCATCTTGGGTGACTTCAATGCAAGAAGTGAGACCTGGGGAGATCATCTAACAACCGTACGCGGGCAACTGCTTGATGATTGGACTGATGACAATCCTGATCTCTGCATACTTAATAGTCCGGTATCCACACACTTTAGTACTAGGGGCACACACACAGCACCAAACCTTTCAATATCACACACCACAATAGCATACAAATTCAATTGGGAAGTAGGTTATAACCCTAAAGGTTATGACCACCACCCAATAGTAATTACTTTACCAACAACAGTCACACAACCCAATACAAAACGAAAACCCAGATATAACGAGATGAAGGCAGATTGGATTAATTTCCAATTAATTATGACAAATTTCCTAAATGTTAACCCAGCATCACAAAATATCAATAAGGAAGTAGCAATTCTGACCAAGTCGGTACGAATAGCAGCCTCCAGAGCTATTCCTATTAAATTCCAATATAACATTAGTAGAAAACCAGCTTGGTATAATTCAGAGATACAGAAGCTGTCTAAGGTAAGAGACGGTCTCTGGAGATCTTACAAAAGATTCCCAACGACGGACAAACTTTTAATTTTAAAAAGAACGAACGCAATTCTCCGCCAAAACATAAGAAAACAAAAAAGGCAAAACTGGGTGGAATTTGCCAACAGCCTGAACGGCGAAAATATCTCTGAAACTTGGCGTAAAGCCAACTATATACTTAAAGGAAGTAGGAACTCGAGCAACTTAATTATCCAGCAGGGGGATGTCCTAGTGGCAGACTCTGCGCTGAATGCTGAATTCCTTGCCTCTAAATATAATTCAAACAGAACAGTCCCTCAAGAATTTGACCTCCCTGATTCATTAAATACTAACTCAAGACTAGATTCCAAAATTACCACAGATGAAATCCTTGAAACTCTTGCTCACTTTTCGGGAACTTCACCGGGCTTGGATGGAGTCACCTACGGCATGATTAAACATGCCTCAGTAGACTTCATCTCAAGACTGAGAGGGCTTTATAACAATGTTTACAGCTCGGGCCAACTTCCACAAGTCTGGAAGATGGCAGAGCTGGTCCCATTGAGAAAGCCCCAGAAGGATCCACAAAACTGTGAAAGCTACAGATTCATCTCATTGCTCCCTGTACTATCTAAAATCCTGGAAAAAATTGTAGCCAAAAGGCTCTACTGGCACATTGAAACTAAGCTAACACCAGAGGTTCAAGGTTTTAGAAAACTACATAGCACGACCACCCTCCTACATAAGCTAGACTTCGATGTTGGAAAAGCATTGGACAGTAAACAGCATTGTGATCTTATCTCTTGTGACCTGGAGAAAGCTTTCGACAGAGTACCAAGAGATACGGTCATCAAACAGCTGATAAATTGGCAATCGGGCCAATCTGTCACTCGCTATATTAATGATTTCCTTAAAAACAGGAAATACATTGTGCAAGTCAGTGGTCATTACTCGACTTGCAAACCTCTCACACTAGGCATCCCTCAAAGTTCACCCCTTTCTGTTCAAATATTCAACATTTACATAAACAGCCTCAGTACTGAATTATCCACTATCCCGAATCTAAATCACCTCATATACGCTGACAACATCATACTTTACACTACAAGAATTTCAGACACTCCATCAAACACCTTGGAAAACTCTTTACAATGTATTGATCGTTGGACTCTGGCCAGTGGTGGCAGCTTGGCTCCGGACAAAACTGAAGCTATACATTTCTGCAGAAAACACATGTGTTCCAAATTTACAATATCCCATAATAGCATAACCATAGCCCCAATAGATAATATTAAAATACTTGGCATCCACTTCAGCCGAAATTTGAAATTCAATTTACATGTCAAAAATTTAGTATCCCAAATTAAACGTTCGAACCATTTACTCAAGTTTATCTGCAGAAAAAAGGTGGGCCCTCCTGTCGATGTAGCTGTAAGGATAGCGAAAGCTATTCAGTATGGTAAAGTCGACTACGGACTCACCTTATACGGCTTCACAACCAAAGGAAATGTCCAAAAGCTACAAGTTGCTATCAACCAGGCGGCTCGGATTGCGATGGGTGCATTACCGAATACAGCCTTAGAATCTTTGAGAGTAGAGGCAAACTTCCCCTCCATAGTGGAGAGAAGAAATGTACTGTCGACAAGGCTTATAACCAGGGCTAACTTTGATCCAAATCACCCTCTTCATAAAATTTACTCATACATTCTACAAAATAAATCCCCTCCAAATATAACTTCCTCAATAAATAAAATGACTCCTCTGGTTGAACCATTGGAGCTTGACCTATATGCCTCCCCAGAGTTATATAGACAAGAGCACCTTTGGAACAACTGGAAATCATTCATACATGATCACCTATCCTTACATCCCAAAAGCACAACACCTTCTGAAAAGTACAAACAATTGTACATCCAACTCAAACAAGCACTCCCAACACACTCCGATATCTACACAGATGGATCAAAAGGACCTCACGGCGTTGCCTGGGCGATAGTCAAGAACAACTCTCTCTGGAAGGCGGAAATCTTGCCGGGGGAATGCTCGATTCTCATAGCTGAGCTTACCGCCATATACAGAGCAGTCCAAGCCGCTGAAACACTATATGAGAACATTATTATATTTACAGATAGCCTTAGTTCAATAAAATCAATCAAAAACCCTTACAATAGTGAGTATATGTCATCTTACATCAGAAACTCCATATCATACAACAATGGCAAATTGCGGTTGGGATGGATTCCAGGCCACGTAGGCATAGATGGAAACTATAGAGCTGACCTTGAAGCAAATATAGCGGCCAAAAGCCCTCTTACAAGAGATTCATTAATGTCCTACTCCCATGCTAAAAGGATCATTGCAATACACGCGGCGCACATCCGTCAATCAGCCTGGAATTCTTCCAATCGCTTTGCTAGATTACACAATCCAAATGCAAACATTCCTGGCCCAATAAAAAATCAATCTCGAGCCCTAGGTGTTAAACTTACAAGAGTGCGCCTAGGGTATACTCTTGCCACACATAAACATTTATTTGACAGATCCACACCTCCGACATGTATTCACTGTCCAGAACTCCTCACTATCAAACACATCCTAACACAATGCCCCTCAAATAACACAATTACATCTCAGTTCACATTCACCCCATTGCAAGCCCTACAATTCCATACCAATACACACATAACTCTCATAAAAAACCTCCTACTACATCATAACATCTGGGATGAAATATAACTTATCATTACCAATTTCTCTAATAATCTACTAACATATTACTATTATTACTTGGTAGGAATAAGTCCTACCAACCATTTACATTCATTAACACTATTGTTTACTTACTATTTGTTGGATTAAGTATTCTAGCGAATGGTAAGTATATTTATACTTAATTTTTATACTATTTTATACTAAGCACTCAAATACACAAATATACAACTTTTTATAATATTATATATTGTAAATTAATTTAAAAATGTATTTTTGGATTCCAAGTCAATCAATGGGGCGCAGACCAGGAGGTGTAAATGCTACTTTTGCACTTCCTGGTTTGTACCTCATTGGCTTGAGTTTATCTCTATCTTGGTCTGTACTTTGAATTGTTTAATTTGTTAGTTTGTTAAATTGTTAAACTGAAGTTAAAATATTGTTGAATTGTTTAATTTTTTCTTTTTTAGATTATTTGTTATATTTCCTAGATATTAAGTGTTACATTTTGTAAATTTTTAAATATTGTTTCGTTTATCTTTATATTATAAAGGCCCACATTCCGAAAGGGAAAAGGGCCTGTAGTTGGCCTGCAGATTAATCTGTAGGTCCACTGTTAAATAAATAAATAAATAAATAAAATGATAGTATGTATATAGTGTAAAGCTTCATATGTGTTTATACATTTGGGAATAAAAATGGTTTGTTAGATACTTAGGAATACCCAATCATACGGAATGCTTCTAAATCATTTATGATATATCAGTACAAAAACTGTAGTTTGGTTAAATAGACATAAACTTGAAGACTGAAAAAGCAGTAAAATATAGGTTGTTTGGATAAATCAGAAAAAAATATTTTGAAAACTATAATATGAGATATGTTTATTTTGACTGCAAATTCGGATAGAGGATAGCCGAACATGGTATAGTACATTAAAAAGTTAATTTCGGAAAAAATGGTCTATTGGACACATAGGTATACAGCCGACGATTTGTTAAAAAATTATTTGTACACTACCAAGAGTGGATAATAATATGTACACAATTATTTAAATCTATTATTGGTGATGGAAGTACTCATAAATTTCTCTATAATTTATTAAAACAATTGTTTTAAGCGCTTAAAATTTATAATTTGGTTATAATTGTTACATGTTTTTTAGGCAAATCAATCTCGTTGAATTTGCAATAAAAAAATAGAAATATCAATTCATTTAAACAAGCTATATTGAAATGTTACGAAAGAAATGCGATAATGTAAATTCTGAACTTGCTTTACTGTACAAATTCTGTAAAGTGAAATAGAAAAATACGTTGATGCTGCAGTTGCATACTTAATGCGTTTAAAAGTAAAGGACATGATGGCTCTATTCTGCACACAGCTGTTTTAAATAAATTTTTGTCTGTCGTTCATTATAGCATTAGTAAAAATTATTTGAGAGTATGATTTGGTAATAATATTAAAATTTTTAATTGATTTTCAGATTCAAATTCAAGTTAATAATAAAAGCTGGATTAAAAAATCATAATTAGATACTATAAGTTACTATATACAACTTAAATCTTCAAGTTATTTCATTAGACTATATTCATTAGAGGCCGAGCTTAGTATTAACTTATAATGTATATGTAGATTATTGCTTTATGGGTTTGACTAAATACTGATGTTATTAATATTTGGGCAGAAAAACGTACATACAATACTCAGTACCATGCTACATAATATAACACTCTTAATTCATTTGGAGTACAGCACTTTTACTATCGAGAATTACACTAATTTAATATTGATAGTTTTTGTAAAAAATATTTTGATAAATTAAACTTTTTTACTGTTTGATAAATAATAATAAATGCATACAAAACATTTTAATAAATAAATTATTTTACTATTAAAAATTTATATTGATTTTTATTAACAAAATATTTTTCACTGACATCTAAAATCTTATTATTTTTTTATATTCTGATCAAATTTAATGTTAGTCCACAAAATAAACATAAAATAAAAATAGAAATAAAAATAAAACTCATAAATTACGAATACAATTTTCCATTTATTTACCAAAGAAAAACATTTTATAAAAATTATTAGATTGAGTTTTCCTTATTTTTTTTTACTTGTTTTTTTTTTTTTGCTTCGGTAATTAGTAAAGTCAGAATTAAATTATTTTACTTGATATTTTCATGAGATCAGATCAATACATGGTTCCTTAATTCAAATAAACAAGCAATACAAAAAAAGTACAAGAATGTTGAAAAAATGGAAAATGAAATTTAATGAAATTTCCTTTTCTTATATTCATTTATTTTTCCATTTTTAATATAGAGACACAATACCAATACATGCATATAAGAGACATGTGCATGAATTTGCTTAAAAAAAGAAATTGAATAAAATTAAATTTTTTTATTCTTGTTTTTTTTTTCTTTTTTTGTATCTATATATTTTGAAATTTTTTTTTTGTTCAGTTATACAAGTATACAAGTTACCATAAACATGCGAAGTCCGGGAAAATGCGGTTCTACAAAAATTCTGGCTGTTTAATAAATTGCAAATAAATAATTTATATTTTAAGTAGGTACCATATTTTTTATTTATTTATTAATTTATTTACTGATGTATTCAATATACAATGAGACGATTAGTCTCTACAGTTTGTATAATCTAAGTAAGTGTATACATAAGAATGCTAAAACTAAGAAAATTTCAAAAATGAAAGCAAAACAAACAAAATTTACAAATTATATTAAAACTATACAACCACAATAAAATATTAAATACTTAACTAAATGTGAGGATAAAATTCAACATGTCTAAACACAATTATTACCGGTGGTTCCAATATCTATAAACTATTAAAATACTCGAAGCACAGTTTACTAAATGATCTGCGCATTTGAGCTTATAGCAATGGGAAGCGAATTCCACAAGCATATTATTTTAACAAAAATAGACAGATATCTTGATGTACTTTAATATCGAGATTTAATTTGGAGATATAATTATTGAGTTGATATCGGGGATCTACCCAAATTGAGTTTATTATAAATGTAAGAAGAAAGCTTGGTAGATATTACATTAAACAAAAAAAAAACAATATTTAAAATTTAAATAACTATTAAATGTACAGTCTGGAGTACACTTAGAGACATCAGATATCCTGTCATATCTGCAAACAATTTGTGACATACCTGGTACAAGTAGTAAAAATAATATTAAGTTTAGAAACATCGTTAGGACTTATCGCTAACGATGAACTAAACTACATCGCAATACAAAAATTATAGCAAGATGACAGACTTAACTAGTCTGCACTTAGTTCTCAATGTAATAGGAATAGAAAAATTCTAAAGTGTACGCAGTACACGACAGTTTTATATCCGACAACTATGTAATAAATGCTGGCATTCCACAAGTCTATGTCTTATCACCTACTCTTTTCTTAATTTTCATCAACGACTTTCTCTTTCTCAACCCATCCAAACGACCCATCAAACCATCTCGACCCATCAAACCATCCTGCGATTACAAGCAGAAAATTTACAGAGATATGAAAATCTAAATATTTTAGGCATGCAGCTAAATCAAAAAATGCAGTGGAATGAGCATATTTTTGATATAGCTAAGAAAGCTGCCAAATGTTTGGGTCTTATTTCACGATGTAAAGCCTACTTTTCTCCAAGAGATTTGGCCAATATCTATAAAGCATATATCCGACCTAAGATGGAGTACAATTCTCACATATGGGCTGGCGCCTCCCAAGCTTCACTAGGTTTCATGAACAAAATTCAAAATCAAGCCTTACGCCTATTTGGCGACTCCACCATCCAGTTAACCTTTACCCTTCTTGGCACACTCCAAAATGTTGAATCGCTCTCCCCCTTTTATAGATATCTTGTTGGAAATCACACTTGGTCTAATAAAATAAAATCACTAATGACTCCCCTCAAACTATTCCGGCGTAACACTTAGCGTGTAAAGAAAAAAAAAACACTCGATTCGAGTGTAGTCTACATTGAAAAATAAAATAAAGCCAAGAAAAAATTGCTCATGATTCTTGTAGGACTAGATCGCAACATAGCAAGTGGTTTAGTGGGTAAGAATCCCACACATATGTCAAGCTACAAGGCTCATTGTGTGTTTTGTATATTCCCACCAGCCTGCGTATAAAAAAACAAAAATCGGACCAACCTACGTTTTTATTAAATACAAGTAGTGCAATGATATTAGAACTTTTATAAATTACACAACGCTATTGGAAAAATCATGGTTCATACATTTTTTCGATCAAAATATTGGTTATGATTACAACATCGGTAAAGTTAGAATACTGCGATGAGCCGATGGATTTTATTTTTATTTATTTATGTATTTAAGAATTCTCAAATGAGCCCAATTGCTCGTACAGAGTGCATAATATAATCTAATAAAATAGAATATTTAGAATATTTTCTAAAAGGTCCGAGAAGATCATACATTGGTTACAATTATATAATAAAAATTCAAAATTTATTTTATTGTACAAAAATAAAAGATATGTAAAAGTACATATTGATTACATCAGACATTGCTTTAGCTGAGAAAATTGAATAAAAAAAATCCATCTGGTACAGTTGACGATCATATCACAAGACAATCTCTAGAACATTAGAAAATTTACAAAAAAAACAACATATAGGACCAGAGAGCTAACATCGAAAAGCAAATAATGGAGAGAGAGATCAAAACAAATTAGAGGAAAGTAACATATAAAAAAGTTATTCTAGAAATAGAGAATTAGGATGTTGACTTCAAATAGCAAAAAAGTTGAACGCAAAATTTACATTACATGTTTGATAATTTCGATTTCAAACTTGTTAATCTAAATTTTTTTGTGAAAACGGACTATTACTGATCTAATGAGAGATTTGTTTTGTATTAATGACGTTATATCACTTTTGTAATTAAGTCCAATCTTGGATTCTTAGTAAATTGTTTTCATTGATTTTGAATTTTGATAGCAACCTCTTTTGTACCAGAAAACATTATAACAAATTCGATTATGTCTGCATAGCGAATGTACAAATAACTATACTCATATTATATTATTACATAGCCTTATGTTGTAATCCATAACAATATTTTAACTTAGTTATAAATAAATATACATATATATATATAATATACATATATATATATTCACTTACATAAATATAACTTAAACAGAAAAAAAATAATTCAATTACTACACTCGTTTTGTTTTCATTTTTCTGACTTTGTCCCACTTACACTTACACACATTTTTTTTTTTTTTTCTTATATCAGTCTTCACATTTATTTTATCCTGTTTTGTCAATCATAAACATTTAAATAAAATTGTGTAAGGTTTATTAAATAATTTAATAAAAAAATAAATAAAAGAAAAAAAAAATGAAAAGAAGATCTGGTTTATTTAAAAAATTATTTTTATATCAGTATTCAATAAGGATTTTATATTCTTCGTCCTATTCCCGGAACAAAATTAAAAAAAAAAAACAAAAACTCACACACACACCAGAAGCAAATAAACTTTTCTAAGAAAAATTTTTTTCATTTAATTTTATTAAACTTTTCTTACAGTAAAAATCGTCGTCAAAAGAAAAAAAACAATAATAGAAGAAAAAAAAGAGTTGTATGTCTGTTATGGAAATTGTGGTAAATTAAGAGCTTCAAGTCAAACCATAGGAAGAAGAAAAATATAAACAAATTTAAAATAAAATACCGTTTTTAAAGAAAAACTTTTTGCAAAAAAATGTTATTTCCATATTTTTAAATTTTCTTAAAGCTAATATCAGAGACTATAATAGAGACGTCGAATTGCGAACAAAATATCATGCATTTTTTTTTTTCTAACTATCAGTTTTTAAATTTAAAAAACTGATACTTGTCCAAGGATTTCTACCAATTTATTAAAAGGTAGTTGTCCATGTTGAAAAATAAGATAATTGTAGCCTGTACAAATTTAAGTAAAATAAAATTGTTATTTTTAGCTTATACCATTTACATTACTTATACCACTTATACTACTTATACATATTATTGGCTATTATTATTCATTATTCTTATAAAATCTTGTGTATATGAATGAATATGTGTGTTTAATTTGAATGATAGTTCAGATTGCAATGATAATGAATATTAAAAAAAAAAAATATATATATTGATTGAATATAATAAGGTAACCTGCGTACATTAATTTTCTTAATTTATTTCTAAAGTTAGAATACGTTTTTAGTGTAGATGAATTAAATTTTCTTTTTTTTTTTCAAGTTATAAAGGTACATATTTTTCAGAAAAAGAAGAGGTCCGGGCCCCAAATGTCAGGACCGAAAACCTTGAATTTTTTGTTTATTTGTCATCAGTACAAATATATGGTCTTTGATCCAAACTTCCGCACATTCGGACCTATCGAAAAAATTTTTTTTTAAATTATTTATAATAATTATTAATAACCTTTTTTCAGAAAAATACAATTTAAGCACATGATATTGGGCTTCGGCCCCAATTCCTGGGACCCCGCACCTACTGTCTTCATCGCATTTAAGAGCCATTGTACTCATGACCAAAAAAAATCAAGTTCTTCAGCCCCGACATTTGGGGCGCCGAACCTCTTGTTTGTATCGTGCTTGTGACCCATTATACAAAAGACATGTTGAACAAAAACAAAAAAAATTTTTTTTCAAGTGCTTTGTGAGACGGTACCCCGACCTATTTTTGCTGGAGGCTGCTCAATTTCTTGACTTGGCACTTTCAACCAGTCACCTTTAGAAGATGTAGTTTTGATGCCGTTGATTGTTAAAAACTTGCTACATGAATCCTGTATTACTACATATCCAGTCAAATGAAATTCAAACAAATTAAAATGCAGGCAAATCGCAAGAAAACAGGCTAATGATACTACGGGCAAATGAAACACAGGTTATGACACGCTCCCAAGTATTTTTGGTCAAAAGTATTTTTTTTTTTAAATTAAAAAATTATAAACTTTTTAATATACGTAAAACCGAATGTTACAAACGTAATGGGAGAATAAATACCTTACAAAAAAATTTCTTAACTCTGTACAAAAATTCATTTTATTTGGATTCAAAATCAAAAAACATTCTTAATTCAAATTGATTGTAACTCAACCATACAAAATCAAATTATATACATATATATTATTTATATGAATATATAAATTGCTTTAGTATGCATAATAACGCAGCTGCGAAGAAAAAAATTATTTTTCGTATTTTGTTTTTAATTCCATTCTTAGCTTGCTTTGAATTTTGAAAATTTTAATTTTATAAGAATCATAATTTTTATCATTTCATTATTTCATTTCGATACTGTTAGCGACATCTGTGCTATTTTTGCTCCAATTCGACGTCTCTATTATAGTCTCTGCTAATATCATTGACTGAATCCTTTACTATACTCGTTGAATATAGTTTGAATTAATAAGAATATAAAAATAAAACCAGAAGCTATGTAGTGACTTGCGAAAAAAACTTGAGAAATGAATCAGAAATAATATTTTGGATTGCAGAATGTTTAAAAAAAACTGTGGGTATGTATTTGAGATTGTTTAAGAACTCGTTAAGTAATGGATATAAAAAAATATATTTGAGCATTAAAAACCTTAACCCTATTCAGGTATAAAACCAAGTATTAGAATGTACCACAACAAAGGCAAAGCTGATTTTTGTAAAATTGCTATTGATGATCATTTTTATTTCTACCTAAAATACTATTCGGCTGGTCTTAGCACCAGACCAGTTTTTTTTTGTTTTCGTAGTTCTATTAGGAAACGGTTATTTGAGATTTGATTAGCTTGGTTAAGTTATCTTACATAGTATTGCTTGTACAGCAACTTTCATCTGAACTGGCAACAATCCTGTATGGTATTTGCAACTCTGATGTGTTTACTACATTATTTATTACAATTTAATGTTCTGCACTGATACCGATTCATTTATCTATGATATTATTGTCTAATTGATATTAATAGTATAAGAATAATTAATAGAATTGATAAATATTGTTGCACTGATACACAGTTTAGTTATAATATATTATTTAACTTTAGAAATATGTAAAACTCTATACGAACTTGTTAGCTCTTTTGAGTACTGAATAAATGAAAAAAAAAATTAAAGAGACTATCAGACTTCATATCTGTATACCTTAAATATAATAAGAAAAATTTGAAGTTGGTTTTAAAGATTTAAATTATATAGCCAAAGCGCAGAAATTTGTTTATTGAAAATATTTTAATGATCTAGATAGAATAACCAATCATTATATATTTGTTTTTATTGTGAGCACTGGAGTGGAATTTTGTAAGGTGAGAAAAAATATAATTACAATTGTTTTTGGAATTTTATAAGGTTTTTGTCACTGTAACAGTTTTTGTTAATAATAGAAAGTGACAATAAATTTGTTGTCACTGCCATCACTTTTACCACAACTTTTACAACAATTTCTACAACAACTTCTACTACAATTTCATAATATACTTGTCATAAAATTGTTTTATTGTTTTTTTTTGTTCCAATCATTATGTGTTGCTTGGATTTTAATACACATTTTTAAATGTTGCTATAGCTATGTTGTTAGTTTTAAAAATGATAACCTTAACAAAATAATGAAAATTTTCAACAATATTTCTTATCGATTTTGCACAGCCCCTATAATTTATCACCTTACAAAACTCCATTACTGTTACAAAAATATTTTAATTTAGTTTTAACACAAAAATAAACTATTTTATTATTATTTTATTTTTTCCATGTTACGAATAATAAAACTGTGTTTGCAAAGCTAGCTATATAAAATTAACATCCACAGTACTAGTCCATTTTAGGCCAAATACTATCATTATGTAGTTAGTTGTCAACAATTCACCTCAAAATTATACAATAAAAATTATATTCACCAAAAATAAGGGAAAATAAAAAAATAAACCACCACACTATCTTATTTACAAATATCAAGAGAGTGCATATGAGGTACATTTAATGTAGGTAGGTAAGGTATATATAAACACATATTAAGTTTTCTTAAAATTTTCTTGGATCTCTTGCTTCTCCTAATATAATTTTTTAGCTCTTTTTTCCAAAATTTTAACTTTATTTTCCAAACTTTCCTACTAGTAGAGTATCAAATCTTGATTTGTACAATCGGATTTAAAATAACTTATAATTAGGAGTATGAATAAAAAACAAATAAAACTGAGTACTAATACGGTAAATTACACAGTATTAAATTAATTTTAATTAATTCAAATTGTTTCTGTCACTATTAGTAATTTCAATTTAAAAATATTATATGGAAACTCAAATTTTGACATAGAGAATTTCTGTTCAGCCCCTGTCATTCATTCATTCAATTGAACATGCGATTTTTTGAGGTAGACACACAATTTTGACATAAAAGCTAATACTTAACTTGAATTATAATTACTCAACAGGGACCCCTAGTAACTATTTTAGTTAATACTAAAAGATAACGATCTCGACAGTGAGTGTTTGCAAAGATAATATATAAGTACTATATTTAACATTTTTTTTTTTTTTTTGCTCCTATTACTCCGCGTGGTAGCATAGGGTTTCGATAGTGAACCTCCATTCCTCTCTGTTGAGTACTACTTCCTTAATATCGTCCCAGGTATAATTGTTGATTGTTAATTCTTGATCGATTGTGCGTCTCCATGTGTTGTATGGTCTGGCGGGTCTCCTTTGTCCTTGTGGATTCCACTCTAGAGCTCTTCTTGCTATATCACCTTCTGATTTCCTTAGTGTATCACCTATCCATTTCCATTTTTTCCTATTTATCTGCCTGTTGATCGGTTCTTCTCCAGTTATCATCCATAAAACCTCGTTGCTAATTCTTGCCGGCCAAAATATTCTGCATATAATTCTCAAGCACTTGTTGATGAATACTTGTAGCTTCTGTTTGATTCTGACCGAAGTGAGCCA
Source organism: Argyra leucocephala (assembly GCA_963942445.1). Lineage (NCBI taxonomy): Eukaryota > Metazoa > Arthropoda > Insecta > Diptera > Dolichopodidae > Argyra > Argyra leucocephala. The sequence goes on along the minus strand of OZ012677.1, from coordinate 206,387,375 downwards.
TGTTTCACTGCCATATATTAATGTTGACTTAACACATGCTCTGAATATTGTTAGCTTTGTTGTTCTCGATATTTGGTTGCCCCGCCACATCTTCATTAGACTCCCAAATCTTCTTCTTGCCTTAATTATACGGCTGTTGACATCTTCTGTTGTACCTCCTCTTGATGTTATGCTCCCTAGGTAGTTGAATTCTTCTACGTATTCTATCTGTAGTCCACTCACTGTTATTGGCTCACTATCACTGTTGTTTGTCCTCATTGCCTTGGTTTTCTCGATATTCAATTCCAGTCCCGATTTCTTTGTTTCTTCTTGTAATCTGTTGACTTTGTTCTGTAGGTGCCTTTGTATTTAACATTACTATATTTAATATTAAAACCTATAAGCCCAGTTTTTAATAACTAATAATTGAATTAAAAAATTGAATTTTGTTGAATCTAAAAGCTTTACTAACCTGTAGTTATTTTGTTTAAATACTTGAATCAAATTCATAAAGGTAAAGCTCTCTTGTGCATATACTCTATTGTACTATTATATGAGTTTATTTTGTTTAGATATTTTTATAAATTACTACATAATAGTACACTCCATAATACCCTGCTAGATAGTAGCCTAAAATGACTGTCTTTACGTGATTTTTGAATTACCCCAAACTGCATATAAACATGTTTTTTTTGTTAAACGGATTTCATTGATTTAAAAAAAAATATTTATTTTCAGGTCCATCAGAATTTACTAAAAAAAATTATTTCATAAAAACTGTCCAGAATTTTATAAATTTCTGTTACATATTCTAAAAAAAAAAAAAAAAATTGAGTTATAGGGGCTTCTGCGAATTACGTACTTTTTTTAATAATTTAATAAAATTTTCGTCAATTATTGTTCATCAATGACTTGTTGTTAGTGTTTCTATAATAGTAAAATTTTTGCTAAATTCTATACAATTTCATGACATTTTTTATTCGTGAATTAAATAAAAATATAAAAACACTACTGAATAATTTTTATTTATTCATTATTATGAATAATTAAAAACGATGTACACTTGTAAGAACCCATGGTTCTAATTGAAAACTAAATACGATTTTCTCTAATTTTTTTTGCTTCTTTTTTCAAGTTTGGAACGACTATCCAATATTTAGTTGTTTCGAGAGAGAATTAAAGGTAGATGCACGACATAAATTTTTTGTATTTTTGAAGAATAAATTACAGTATTAGCATACTAAATTATTTTAAAGAAAAATATCACTAGCTACTACACTGGTTAAACAAACTTACAACTATAAAACGAGTAAAACAAAATGAATTGATAAAAAAAAATTTTCTAAATTTGCAAATAATCAGCAAAAAATTTGAAGCTATGTTAAAAATATTCCTACAGACAATGCCAATCAAATTACAACTAATGAATTCTTTAACCATAACATAGTACAGTTAGAAAAAACAAATAAAGTAAATTAGTTTAATAATTTCTATTGCAATATGGGGAAAGATATGGCACAAAAATATAACTCTCTGTACTTTCGAAAAGAAAAAGCAAGCAAAAGACTTGAATTTAAAAATATTAAAGACGAAAAGACTTTACAAATCATATTAAATAAAATAAATAGCTCAAATAGTTGTGGAATAGATGGTATAAATGCTAATTATCAAAACGTGTCAAAATGAATTAATAAAATATATCACATCTCTTATAAATGCGTATGAAAGTAAAATTCCAAATCAACTTAAAATTAACAGAGTATTACCAACATATAAAAAAGTTTGAAGTAAAAACCATATAAATAATTTCCGGCCAATATCAGTCCCCACGATCATCACTAAAAATTCTAGAAACATACATCAACGAACAACTGACTGAGCATTTAAAACAAAATAAATTGTTATGCGAAAGACAATATGAATTTACATGTAACTCAAGTACGACCGCAGCGCTGTTTGACGTAACTGTAGATATACAAACAAATATCAACAAAGGAAAGCGAGTAAGTGTAGTTGTTTTTGATTTAGTTAAAGCTTTTAATTCGGTGGACAGAAATATACTATACTAAAAATTCTGTTAGAATGTGTAATAATGGGTAATGAACATAAGTGGTTTAAAAGTTATTTTAAACATATGAAACAATATGCCGAATGTGAGGGAATAAAAAATTTATAGAATACGGCGTAATTCAGGGAAGTTATTTAGGACCAGCCCTGTTTTCTTGCTACATTGTAAATTTAATCGTGTAAATCTTACAGATGATCTAGTAATGGTCTACGCTGAAACAAATTATAAGCATTTAGAAGATAAAATAAACAAGTGGTATGTTAAAAATTTATGACTGGATGTGCATACACAAACTAACAATAAACGTTGACAAAACTAAATTTATGCTTTTTAAAGCCAAAAATGTCAATATATCTGTACGATATAATAATAAGGTAATAGAGGAGGTCGGACCACTATAAATATCTAGGCATCATTATAGATGACGAATTAAATTCAAAACTTGATACCGAAAATTCGACGTATTGCTGGTCTATATAAAAAATTAGGGAAAAAACATCCTCAAAGTAAAAAAAATATCAGTATATTACAGTCTATTTCACAGCACTATAACATATAGAATACACAGAGAGAAAAGATTGCTAAAATTGAGTATTTTTTGAATGAATCATGAAAATTTTCCTACTGATTTTGGGCCAAGAAATTATATTCACGTTTTATGAATAAATTTTTCTTAAAACTGTGATTTCTTAAAACATGAGCTTATTTCTTCAGTTAAGAATTAGCTTTATCTGTAATTATGTATTTTAAAACATAAAATGTGAAAGTATATTGCTTATATCAAGAAAAAAAATTTCAAAAATTTAGTACTTTATAAAAATGTTTTCTTCAATTAAGAAAAAAAATACTAAAAATTAAAAAACAATTACACAAAAAAATTAATAATTTAAGAAAAAATTTGATTGAATTATGTCTAATATTACTTATTTATTTATTTATTTATTTATTAAACAGTGGACCTGCAGATGAATCTGTAGGCCAACTACAGACCCTTTTCCCCTACGGGATGTGGGCCTTTAAAATATAAAAGTAAATTTACAAAATAAAATATATAACATCTAAGAAATACAATAAATGGTATAAAAGAAAAGACTCAACAAATTAACAAAATAGAAATTACAATTTAAAACAAAATTATTAGTACATTAACAATTCAGAAATAAAAATTTAAAATTCAAAATTTTAGCAAATTAACAAATTATCAATTTAGTAAAATAGAAACAAAGTTAATTGTACACTTATAAAAAATAAAGTAAATGTATTTAAGTGTAGAGTCTTAAATATTGAAAAATGTAAAGTAATGTAAAAATTAGGTGTATATACAGGTGTAAATAGTAGGTAATCAAAGTGTAAATTTATTAAACATAAAGTATATTTAAGTGTAAAATCTTAAATAAAAAAAAATGTAAAATACTTACTATTCGCTAGAATAAAAAGTAATTTTAGCAAATAGTAAATAAACAAAATTATAAGAAAAGATAAAAAGGTTGATTGGACTTATTCCTACCAAGTAACATTAGTAATATTGTTGTGATAGTAGTATAACAATGAAAATGGCATTGATAAATTATATTTCATCCCAGATGTTGTGATGTAGCAGAAGGTTTTTTTATAAGTGTTAAGTGTGTATTGGTATGGAATCGCAGAGCTTGTAGTGGGGTGAATGTGAATTGAGATGTAATTGTGTTATTTGAAGGGCACTCTGTTAGGATGTGTTTTATGGTTAGGGGTTCTGAACAGTAAAAAATAAAATCATGAAACATTTAGCACGAAATAAGTTACTCAATTTTTCTCAATTCAATATATTTTGATAGTATAAATTAAGCATACGTATATACTTAAATATTCTCTGAAATAAGGTTTTTTTTTAAATAAATTTTTTTACATTTTTTTAGTATTAAATAATTTTATTTTCTTTTTTTAAATTCATTTTAATATACATATTTAAATATACAAAATAATAAGTATTTATATAAAGCGTGGCTTACAAATTGTTCTTTCCATCTGGTTATTTATGTAATAAAAATAACATTAAATTATTTCTTTATCAACTAAAATATTACAAATACTATACATACATTATCGAAGAAACCTATTTTTTAGAATAAGTTTGATATGAAAGTATTGAAAAATATTATTAAAAAGATATAAAACTAATCGGAAATTACAGTATAATTTAAATTAGAATCATTTTGATAAAAATATTTTTGGAAACTTTAAATTTAAGGTGTAAAATATTTTGAAACAACAACCTATAGTCATCATTGTTACAGCAAATTCGTTGTTATGATTTTTAAAAAATATAATTGTGACTGTAAATTATTTTCTGTGTTTACCTCTATGAAAAAAGAATTTAAAAAATCTTCAACCTATGGTTTCTAAAATCCACGCGTCTCCTTGTTGTCTCTGCTGATTCGTCCATTGGGTGGCAAAGCTGAACGAAGCAATCTAAGCAAAAAATAGTACCGAACTTCTAAGCGAAAAAATAAAATAAATATTTAAACATTAACTTATTTTCTATTTTGAATTTATAGTTATTGAATGTATACACACAATTTAATTTTTTTTTAAATTTTCAATTCAAAAATAATAAGAACGACCTTACCTCCTTCGTCAGGACCAACACAATCTTTTCCTTATAGCTATACTTTATTTCATTAATTTTAAAGTATAGAAATCTACTCCTAAAACTGATATTTTAAAAGAAGTAATTATTTCTTCTGAGCTTGTATTCATATTATTATTCTGTAGTATTAATTTTTTCTTGATCTAAATTCACAGCAATTATTAAATAGTAAAAAAATACTAGTAAATGACACTTAATTTAAATTGTAAAAATAAATCATGCATTTTATTTTATCACTAAATTGACTTACCATTTTGAAAATTATATTTTATTTTATCACTGAAAATTATTAGTACTTCACATAAATAAAAACAAACTTGTTGAATCCAATGCTTTATACAAACTGCATAAATTTCCAGTTTATTAAGCTTAACGGAGTCACAGGCGTTCTTTTTTAGCTTGATTATTATTTTCTTAAATATAAAATTTGTGAAAAAAAAAACTTAATTTGAGTCAACTATCAATAATTAAATTTTCAGAAATCAAGATTTTATTTTGTTTAAATTGATATTATGTTTATGAAATTCATCAATTCTGCATATATATTTCTTAAACTTATTTTTAAAGTCAAACATTTTTAGAAAATCCTATTTTTAGAAAATAAGTCATAATTTGTGTATTATTCAATTTCATGATTCAAGCAAAACTTTCAAAAGTCAAGACAATGTTTTACTTAAATTATAATCATGAATATATTTTTATAAATTCTGTAATTATGGTTTTAAATCAAGTACAAAATTTCATAAAATATGAATTAAAATAAATCTTAAATTAAGAAAATTTATGTTTTCGTAAAACAAGAGTAAAATTCTTTAATTAAGTTTATTTTTACTAGTATCAAGATTAAAATTCTTAAATATGTATTTTTTCAAAATTTCATATATTATGAATCGGTGTTTCTTGAAATTAGAATATCTTTTCTCTCTGTGTAGTTATATAGGGAAATACTTTCAAAAAAAATACAAGCAAACTTCAAAAAATACAAAATAAAGCGATAAAAAATCTTTTTGGGTTAGAAATTAGAACTGCTACAAGCGAAATACACAAAAAATATGGCATATTAAAGTTAGAATATTTTAAAAATCTAACTCAAGTTGTACAAATACATAATATTCAAAACAGATTTGTAAAATTCAATACAACAACTAGAAAAAATAATGAAATACACCAATATGAAACTAGATCAGCCCATCATATAAGATATTCAGCTAGCTTCCATCTACAAGGATTAGAACATAAATTGCATTTTTTCAAATTTTAAAATATTTTCCAAATTTTTCAAAATTTTCCCGAAAAAATTCCGCTTTTCTCAGGAAAATTTTTTTTGGAAAATAATACTCGGAAAAATTGGGTTTCAAAATGATATCGGACAAAATTCCGCTTTTGGTGCATTTGTAATAATCTTATGTTTCTTTCACACCTTCATAATAATATCATCTACGTACTGGCATCATCTCTATAGATCCCAATATTGTAAAATTTTAACCACTTCATTTTACATTATTGATTCAAACGTGTACAAAAAAAATAACCTTGTAGTATCGCCTTAATATTAATATATTTTATATTTAATAAAGAGTAGGGTACCAGAAAATATTTTTTCAATTTAATTCAGGCAATTGAAAAGTTTTAAAGAAACATATTTTTTTCCCAATAAAATATTGTCACATTGATAAAGTTCGAAAATATTTAAATAAAAATTTATAAAATATAGAAAAAAGAAAAAGTTGGTGAATTTTTAAAATATGAGAAAATTAAATTCAATTCAAATTTGAGCATGTGTCAATTTCAGATTAGGAAAAAATTTTATTTTTTAATAATAATTTTTTTTTTCTTAAATTGTTTTCAAATTTTTTTTTTTTTGTTATTATATTTTAATAAGTTGACAGAGTTTCTGAAAGCACATTAATTATAATTAAAAATTAATTTAGAAAATTGATTTTTTTTTTATTGGAATTTATTTGGAAATTGTTGTTAAGTATAATTTGATTATTAAATTCATTACTGAAATTAATTAGTTGACCAATAATATAATCAAAGGTATATTATACAAAGCAATGATTAGTTAATAAGTTCTAAATAATATTCGGAGTTGGAAAGGTGAAGTATTTTGTGTACCTTTTAAGGTTAATGGATTATGTGTTGAAGTTTGACTGTCTATCTGTACAATTTGATATTTAATACTAGCTTTGTAACCCGTCATAAATGACGGAAGCAAAATAAATCCTAGTTTCTTTTTTTCTTTCATTAGATTCTTTATTCCGAAATTACAGTACTTATGTTTATATCACTTTTTATTTATTTTTATTTATGTTTATATTGGCCTAACACTAATTTTTTTTTTTTTTTATATAACAGAAAAAGAAGTACCATACCAACAAATTTGTATAAAATGTTTGTATTTTTGTATGGTATACTCGTACTCACTTCCATTTAATTATAATTCGTTAGTTGGGTTCCATTTAGTATAAATTATACCGTATTAGCGTTATTGAGTCCTCCGGGAGAGCAAATTTAAAAATGGGATCTTATTTTCATATAAATTTTGTCTTTTGTATAATGTATAGAGATCTTATTTTGCTATATGAATAAACTGTTATTATGGTATTGTGTTATTTTTAAAAAATATTCATAATTTATATATTCAAAATTTTGTATCTAAATTGGTAAAATTTACAAAAAATACAAAAACATTTTCATCAATAATTTTCAATTTAAAAAAAACAATGTTTTATTATCCGGTGTAGAAGTAGAGTTAATTATCCTACTCTACTTCTATCAAGTTCTATTGATTGAACAGTGAACCTGAACAGTGAAGTGAAAAGTGAACACTTAACACTGAAAATAAAATAATATTTTTGGAATGGAGCATATAGAACATACAGAATACAGATACAGCAAATAATAAAAAAAAACAAAAAAAAAAACAAAAATAATTTTTTTTGAGTGAAGTGAGTTACGCACACAATAATGCCAAAAATAAAAGGTGGAAGCAATAAAGTAGTATAATGTATAATATTATACAATACAAATATGCTGATACACATGTGTATTATTATGTATAATTTTAAGTAATAAGAATAACCTTTGAGTGAATTATGTTTTTTTTTTGTGTTAAATGCTGTTTGCCTTTTGGTTATTATACCATATTAAACTATTGATTAAATTTCTATTAGTCCTTATTATTATAAATCAAAAAAATTGTTTGTTTTATTTATATTATTATTATTATTTTTTATTTTTGCTTATTATTTGCGAAGAAGACTAACATTAAATTAAAAAAATATAGTTCATGCAATCAATTTTTTCTGCAAAGGTTCAGCATGGTAGACAGCGGTTAAAAAAAGCATCAAAGCAATTTGTATATATATGCATTTGTATACATATGCAATTTGTATATATGTTGGAGCGTTCCGTCGATTTTACAAACATCCAGATAAATGCAGAATAATATATATATAATACTTTTGTATAATTTATTTTTATATAATGAAATATCTCGTAATAATAATATTATTATTTACTATTCAACCAAAATATGATTTTTAATAAAAAATATATTAGTATACAATAAAAATAAATTTTAGGAGATGTTTCGTTCATCACAACACTACTTGAACTCATCAGTAGGTAATTACAGTGTTAGGCTACCTATATACAGCTCCTGATTTTGTTTTGGTTTATTTTATGGTTTAAATACATCTGTGAATTATAAAAGTCGACCAAAATCTTAACGTAAAATCTATTTTTTTATTCTATGTTTGTTATTGTTTTGTAAAACACAATTATCATAGTTTAAGCTAGTATCCAATTATTTCTCAGTAAATGTTGAGAGTACTGAAAAAGAATCTAATTATCAAGAAATTTAGTTAAGTACATTTGTATGGCTAATCTATTTAGCAATTAATTAAAATTTAAATAAAAGTATTAAATACATCAGTTACTATTGGAATTAGAACAATACTGTTCTTTTATTATATTTTTAAAATTCAAAACTGTAAAATGTTAATTTAAATAGTAGTACAGTAAATAACAAAAAAATATTAATTAAATTTAAATAATAAAAGGCACAACATACGTCATAGTCTCTTTTTCAGAATAATAAACACAAATAACACAAAGGATATGTTCTAAAAGATAATAAAGTAAGTGTAAAATAAACACTCTTGGAAGCTGCTATAATTCCTATTAACAAATTCTGCAATTTTCATTATTCAGTTTTACTCATCTATTTCAATTTGTATTGAGACAGCAAATAAATACATTAAACAATCTAAAGATTATATTTTGAATAAGAAATGTGTTACGTCTATGGACAGGCACACGGAAAGAGAATTACATGTTTTTGTTGAAAAATGTCTAAACAAATTGGATAAAAACATTGAATTTACTATGGAGTATGGACGGGAAAAAATTAATTTCCTGCATTTGACAATAAATATTTCTAACGACAAGTTGATTTATCAAAAAGACGCTTTTTCTAATGCAGTTATTCCTTTGTCATCAAATCATCCTTGGTCAACAAAAATGTCATCTTTCAATAATTTAATATTCCAATAAACTACTGACGATAAATTTAGAAAGGAGCTTAGTATCATAATTGGTATTGCAAAAAATAATGGATATAAAAAAGACTTGGTTTACATAATTTTAAAATCTAAATCTAGCAAATACATTTTTAATTTGATATCTCCAAAAACTGACGATAACAAGGACATAATTAATTATAGAAAAATACCGTATATCAAAAACATTTCCGAATACTTAAAGAAATCACTTAGGGCTGCTAATATACAAGCGGTATTTTTTAATAACTACATTTTAAAAAATATTTTTGTTAATAATAAAATAAGACAACCGAAGTCAGAAAATATTTTAACAAAAAATGGAGTTTATAAAATTTAATGTGGAGGATGTGATGGAGTATATCGTCGCCTAAATTCTCCTTTGTTCCATACGCCAATTTTTAACCTTTTGACTTATAAGTTGTTCTATAGGTTTTGAAAAATTCTCTTTCTAATGCTGTTGTCAGAATTATCCTATCTGTTTTAGTTTTCGAGATATAGAGTGCGCACTTTGCTTCATAAGCCACATTTTTTTCATTTTGTAGTGCTCCTTTGCTCCATAAACCAATTTCTGGTTTATGGAGCAACTTTTATATGAAAAAATCAGTGTTTATATTGTTAATTCTCTTTTGCTCCATATGCATTACCATGCGCTATGAGGCATACATAATTAGAATTATATTGAGTACTTATTTGCTCCATAGGTATTTAAGATTATCATTATAACCATTAAATTTACATATATCTATGAAGTGTAGTCTTAGCAATTTATGTCAACCTGATTCTAAAAAACCTATCGCTCGTAAAAAGGGAAAACATAAGAAAACATTTACCCCTGAAGAAAAGTTGGATGAAATTCGGAGGCACATAAAAAGTTTCCTGTAGTGGATTTTCACTACTGCCGTGCTACAAGTGAAACAAAATATCTAAAAGCAGGTTTATCGTTGACGAAAAATATACAATTATTATTCGGAGGTAACATCTATGCCATTAAAAATAAATATGTATCACAAAGTTTTTGATGAAGTTTATCGTTTTGGGTACCAAAAAAAGATTTATGTAATAAATGTGTTTTGTTCAAAATAAATTCCAATCTTCCGGCTGATCAGATTCATTCTAATGATTTACACAAGGCAGAAAAAAATATTGTGAAAGCCGAAAGAGATTTTGATCGTACAAATATGGATCCAAGTCACTGTATCAATTGCAGTATCATCGATTTACAGAATGTAATTACTGTACCAAAAGGTAATTCCACCTATTTTTTAAAAACGCAAATTAAATACATACAACTTAACTGCGATGTCAATTGTACCTGGACAAGAAAAGATTACATATTATGCCATATGGACGGAGGCACAAACAGGAAGGGGAGGACAAGATCTAGCTGACGTTCTAATCAAATTTTTGAATAAAATTTGTCTCGATAGTTCAAATTTGAGATTATCAAATATTTTTTGGGATTGATAAATGTATTCCATAAAATCGAAACAAAATACTTTCGCGATCGTCTTAAAATATTTTTTACAAAATTCTAATAATATCGGTAAATTGATCCGAAAATTCTTTGAACCGGATCACTCACTGTTGCAAGAAGTTGACTGTGTGCATTCATTGATAGAGAAATATTTAAATAATCTTGATATACATATAGTATAGTTCATTTAATAAAATTATTATTAAATTTAAACTTCTAAAACTAAACTAAAAATTTTTCAAAAGGTAGAAAATGATCGCGTAACACATACTGCACCTGCAAAAAAATTATATTATATGAAATTTCCATTTTCAAAAATTAAAATTATTCGATATCAAAAATCCGGACCTTTTCTAGTCGAATATATATTCTTTTTCAAACTTGGACTTTAAAAAAGTTTATATAAAAAAATAAGATATAAAAAAGTGTTGGGTACACCTTTAAATCTGTTTCCTTCTAAATTCCCAGTTCTGCAGAAGCGATCGTTGTTGTCCAAAGAAAAGACGGAGGATTTAAAATAAATTAATATACCTTTTTTATTTCCAGTAGATCAAAACTATTTTAAAACCATAGTAAAAATTTCAAATTAATTGAAATTTCTTGTTTCTTGGTTCAATTGAAAATGTTGTGAAATGGCTATCATGTTATTATATACTTATATCAAAATAATATAATGAATGAATTACAAAATCAAATTAAAATAAAGAAGCAAAAAAAAACTTAAAATTTTTATTTTTTTTTTCTCATAATAAGCGTAATCCTTTTTAATTCTGATGAAATGTCTGTTATTGTTAATCATATTTTTAAATAATTTGCTCCATGTACTTAACATTAACGTGTATTTAAACCTAACAAAATTTTTAATTCTTATTTGCTCCATAGTAAAAGAAGCTCAATGCACATTTGCTCCATAGACACATTGAAAACAATTCTGTGATCGATTTGTATGGTATGGAGCAAACTGTCCACTATGATTTTTATGATAAAATATCAAATATCTTGAAAAGTATTTGAGTGACATCCCTAAAATTTAGTATATGACTAGTTAAATAATCAATAAACTTAAAGTTAAAATTTCGACTATATTTTTTCGGACCAGTTTTTTTCTTTTAACGTCCAAACTTTCTTTTACGATTATCAAAAGAGAATTTAGGCGACGATATGTTGGCAAAACAAAACGAACCCTACAAACTAGATTTACCGAACATATAAAATCGGTATCTTCTCCTTATCCGTCATCAGGCTTAGCTATCAACATTTAAAATCTTCAGACCACTTTACCGATATAGACAAATTAATAATAATAATAATTCTTTATTTCATTAACCACTTAAGCTAACATACTCACTAAATTTACAAAATTATATAAAAAATTAATTCAGATTTCTTAGCCTAGTATATTAATGAAATAGCTAGGTTCAATCTGTTATCCGAACGATAAGTGACGATTGAACTCTTCGTATATTAATGAAATAGCTAGTATATTAATGAAATAGCTAGGTTCAATCTGTTATCCGAACGATAAGTGACGATGGAACCCTTCGTTCGGATAACAGATTGAACCTAGCTATTTCATTAATATACTATGCTAAAACTCAATTCGAATTGGTAAAGGAATTAATAGGTAGCAGATTGATGAGATAAATTAAAATTAAAAAAAGCAAACTCATTAAATAACCATTTAGACTTAACTAATGAGAGCCAGCTACTTAATAGTAAATTTTTTACATCTTAAATAAAATTCTATATTTTTTAAATTTTGTCGCTTACAACATGTCAATATTTGTTCATATAAAAATCATATGTGGGTTTTTTTAATAAATGTATAATAATTTTGCTAGTAATTTACCAGTTACTATTTTTAATACTGGTATATATAACTGTTCTAAATTAATTAAATATTGTATTAATTTATAAATAAATTGTAAATAAATAGAATAGTTCATCATCTCTTAACCATTATTAACTTTAATATAATGATACAATATAATTCAAAGCAATAACCTTCTGTAAAATTCTCATCAATTGCCGATTCAGACTTTAATAATATTTCACACAAAAAAAAAAAAACCATTTTCAACAAAAACCTAAAAATTTAAAATTTAAATTTTTTTTTTTATATTATAAAATTTTGAATTTTATTATATAATTTTCTTTAAACTCAAAAATATTCATGACACATATTTTTTATACCTTAATGAATTTATAAAATCTTAACATAACATTAATACTCTATAGATGACTGCTATAGGTATATAGGTATATAGGTATAAAATAAATTTTGTGATCACAACATTACATAATTATTATTCTATATATATATTATTATTATTCTTGTGATCTCATTTTAATTTCATGTATATGTATAATATGAAAACCCACATAATCATATCAATTTGATTATTCACCTCAAGTACATGTTCTCTTTAATATAAAATGAAAATAGGTCAACTTTAAGATCAAGGAAATTATAAATTTCCCAATCGGTCTTTTGTTTTATTTTATTATATTTTATTTCAAAAAGATACAAATTGCAATTATTTCGGTTTATTATCTAACTAAATTCATGATGATAGTCCGATCATGATGTACTTTAAATTTAAATTTGTTTGTTTGTATTATGATTGTACATACGTTTGCTTATATAACTGTGAAACTACAATAATATCCTTATTAAAGGACTAAAATGAAAAATTTTCTAAAATTTTACAAAAATTTTCAGCATTTAAATTTTATGTAAGTACATAATGTAGATATGCTTTTGTATTTATATGTGTAGCAAATATTATTGCTCATGTATAATATTTGTACAGGATGTTTCAATTTTCTGAATTTAATTTAATAAGGTGTAACGTAAATGTACCTATCATCGTCCTAGTACATTATGCCGCCCAAACACTTTTTTTTGTAAATACAATACTCCCACGCTTTATATTTCAAATTTATTTTTAAAATAAAAAAAACAAATATTATTTCCTCGTTGTAATGCAAAATAATGTGCATTTGTATTCATATTAATAAATATGTTATTGATAGAAAACTAAACTAAGTAGACATTTTAGTGAAAATATTGGTTCAAACGTTTAAATTTTTTTTTTATTTTGTTAAGACCATAATAATTAAACTATGATGTTCACTTATTTATTTTATTCAAATAATTGTAAAATGTATATTATTAAATAGATTATAATAAATACTTTCTTCAATTTGTAAATAAAAAATATTAAAATTGCTAATTAGTTTTAAGCGGGAATTAGATACACGTAAATTTATGTTGTACGTATTTACGATCGACCGGGCGGAGTTAGGAAAATGATATATCGAAATAATTGATTAAGTTATTCACCTATTTTTGGTTATATAAGGATGCAGCTGGACGATTTTAAATTGAAATTGAACAAATTAAGCTGGACCTAATTACGACCTATAAATTTAATTTCGCATATGTGTTTTTTGTTACAACTTAAATTTGGAGTTTTTATAAAAATTTGTATGAAAAAGTGGGTCGGTAATACGTGCAATATGACCTTATTCCGAAGTAAATATGCAGGTGTAAGCTATTTGCACTAAATTAATACCAAGTCTATATTTAAAGAAAAAACTATATTTTAATTGTTGAAAATAAGTGAATATTTTCTTTTTATTAGTAGACGAGATAGGCGTATCCTTTATGATAAGCATATTTAGTAAAATTAAAAGGAAAATATTCGACTATTTTTAACAATTAGATAAATTATACTCTAACGGTAACCCTAAATAATAAGTTTTTCTTATATTATATATATTTTGTATGATTTAAAAAATCTCTGGAATTATCTTGCCTTGCCACCAAAATTTTATTAAGGCGTCCATTATAAATTACCAAAATAATTTCTTTGTATACATTTCACAATAAGTTAAATAGAGGAGTGAAAACCATGACCATGTCTGGCACATTTTGGAGATGACCTGTAAAAGAGGATATTCTAATATATTCAAACAGTGACATGGTCTGCAAAATTGAAACTCCAGTTTTAATGAACATCAGAGGACAAAAAAATGTACTCGAAATCATACAAATAAAAAATGCCAAAACTAAGAAGTAGTAAATGTGATTTTTACTTTATATGTATATGAAATATTTTGTATTTTTATTTATTTATTTTAAATGTGCATTGTTATAACATTTAGGTTAATTATGTTATATCATTGATTAATAATACTATAATAGTATTATTAATCAATGGTTATATTAAATTATTTTTTTTTGTTTGAAATACTGAATCATTGCATTGTTTAATTTTTTTTAATTTTCATATTGAAATAAATGTATATATTATATTTATGTCAAATAATTTTAACTATTTATTTTTTTTTTTTTTCAAATTACTTATAATAAATATTTTTTATAATTTAACTGCTAGTTAATTATTTAAAAAATTATTAATTTTACTCTTAATAATTATTTTATATAGCTTTCTTAAATAAAATCGCAAATAGGTACTGTGAATCGCAAATAGGTTCAAAAAGCGGAATTGAGTTCATATAAGGGCGGAATTTTTTTTTTTTTTTTTTTACACTCTACAGTAACTTAGGTAGAATCACCTTTTCGTGCTTAATTAAGTACGATACTGCAATTTTACACTAAAATCTACAATATTTCGAGTATTTATTTTGACAAATTACTGGCTTATCAACTCCTTAAATGTGGAAAAACTACTGCTATTGTCAGGAACTAAGCCGCCATAAATTAGTTCAGATTGAAATTGTCGAGCGGAAATACGTACAATCAAACTTTTTTTTTGGCAGTTATGATATTTTATTATTTATTTAGAAAAAATTAAATTATAATTAGATAAAAATAATTTTTTTTAATTAAAAAATACTATTTATTTTAATTTGAAAAAAAAAAATTAAAAAAAGCTTATATTTTGCTTATACCTTTACCAATTTTTTCCTTAAGGGGGCGGAAATTGGTACATTTACGTAAATAAGGATTTTTTATTATAATAAATATTATTTAATATAATAAATATTTATTATAATTTATCTACTAGTTAATTATTTAAAAAATTAATTATTAATTTTACTCCTAATAATTATTTTAAATACCTTTTCTGAATAAAATCGCAAATAGGTTCAAAAAGCGGAGTTGAGTTCTTATAAGGGCGGAATTAGTTCAGATTGAAATTGTCGAGCGGAAATACGTACAATCAAGCTTTTTTTGGCAATTATAATATTTTTTTTTTATTTAGAAAAAATTAAATTATAATTAGATGAAAATATTTTTTTTTTAATTAAAAAATACTATTTATTTTAATTTGAAAAAAAAAAATTAAAAAAAAGTTTATATTTAGCTTATTTTGTCAACTTAAACTAATTTTTCCTTAAGGGGGCGGAAATTGGTACATTTACGTTATATAGTATTTTAAGTTTATCTTGTTTTATAAAGAAATTTTATTTTATTTACACTTTTAATATAAATTTAAAGAAAAATATTTTCATACTTCTAAAATGTGTCAGAATCATAGATATATAAAATATAGATTGACAGCTTGGTAAAGCTTTCTCTTTCTCTCTAATACATTATCATATTAATTATTAATTGTCAGATTCAGCCAAAAATGAGCATATGTTTTTCAATATTTCTTCAACTCAGCTGATTTGATTTTCTAAATTTAACAGCCATTTCTTAATATTTTGATGGTTTTGTAGAATAGATTCTTTTAAATTTTTTCTTATTGAATTTAAAATTAGTTTTGTTTTTTTAACATTATTTTATCTACACATATTTGCTAACTATTTATTTTTAATAGTTTTTCTGTTTTAAATATATATAATTCACGCTAATACGATAATTTGAAAATCATTTTATTTCATTTTATTAATTGCAATTTTAGAGCATTGAAAAACGTTTTCAAAGAAAAATAGAAAGGAAAACTTTATATTTGATGGAAATGATAAATATTATATATATGCATATATAATACAAGTGATTAGATATACTAGATTAGTTGAGTAATAATAATAATACTTATAAATAATATAAATTTGTATACATATCATCATCAATATGCTTTAATATTATCAATATATATGTAGATATAAAATTTCACGGGAATGTATAAATAATAGAATCTGTGTGAATTTAATTTTATAAAATAATATATAATGTATACGATAAAATAAAATAATTTTTTCTCACTCTTGGTCATTTTATTTAGTTTAACATCAAACTGTATCAGCCCATGTATCAATTTAATTAATTTTGTTTATATACTTCTTATCAAAAACATAAATATATATGTATCAAAACATCATTTTTAACTTTACATTTTGATTTGTTAATTATATACTATTGTGAATTTTATACATATAATAATATACATGTTTTTTAAAGGAAAATTTAAAAATAATTATTTTAAATTAGTTTGAGATTTTACGTTAAAAATAATCCAATTATTAAAATTATTTTAATTTCATATTTTTTTTACTCTAAAACTTTTCATATTACATTGGTGCAAAGTTTCCATTTTCAAGGGAATTATTTGCAGAAGAAACTAAATTATTTGAACTAAGATTTTTCAAAACAAGCTGATCAAAAGTGGCTGAAAATTTTTATTCTAACTGCCAATCTATATTTTATATATGTATGGTCAGAATAGTGGACATTTACTATTATAATATTATTCTATCTATGACATTCAATATTAATTTGATTAATTGAAAATCTCATCTGTTGTTTTATGACACCTTAATTAAGGATTTGTCATAACTAAGGTATTGAAGGTCTAATTAAGATTGAAAAATCACTTAGTACTACTATGTAGTAAAATTTTAGATTAAAAAAAAAATATAATAAAAAATTTAATCGACAATAAAGCAACTTTTATTATTTTATAACCTTTCTTTCACGTCCACGGTTTGATCCAGAAAGAAAGTTCCAAAATCTTTTTATTTGGTTTTGTAGTACTTTTATTAGTAATAGATGTTTTTGGTAGTACTCTTATTTTATAGTAGATTTTACATAATGGTCGATGCAAATTTTCCACCCGCCTTTTCTGACATAGTCTTCGGCCTCTGAAGACTTATTATTACTTAGTAACGGTACCATGGTTTAATTTTATCAGCACTGCATTCTGTTTTAATAGGACCATCCTGATAACCTTCTTTCTGCAAAATATATCTATTAAAGCCCTTATCTGCTACTACTCGATATGGCCCCAAAAATTTTGGATGTTTTTTAGATCCACGTCAAACTGTGTTTGTTCTATTGCTACCAAGTCTCTGATTTTATATTTAGTAGCTGGTTTTCTTCTTCTGTCGAAATTTCTTTTATTTTCAGACTGTATTTTGGATATTTCTAGTTACTTACTAGCTAGTACTTAGTACTATTAATCTACTATTTTGAGCGGATTGATATATATAAATGCGATAAAAATTAAAGATCATGACTGCTTTGAATCAGCTGATAATATGGAATTTCAACAAGTTTTACCTCTATTGTATCTATTGTTTGA
The DNA here is from genome assembly GCA_963942445.1 of Argyra leucocephala. Taxonomy (NCBI): domain Eukaryota; kingdom Metazoa; phylum Arthropoda; class Insecta; order Diptera; family Dolichopodidae; genus Argyra; species Argyra leucocephala. Next base: position 206,369,161 of record OZ012677.1, on the reverse strand, counting down.
GTAGTTCGAATGAATTTTATGTCTGTTGCTGTAAATAAGATTCGGATTTCAAAATTTATACGTGGATGCAATTTGGTTATCTACATCAAAAAAATGAAATCATTTATTTGTTTATTCACTATAGTTGAGATTATGTATAGATCAAATTTAATGTTAAGGAAGTCTGATTAATTCCTAGCTTCAATATCATTAAAATGATTGTTATTATTATTTTATTTATTGCCTTAATATACTTGTATAATACGTTATTTTCATATATTTTAATTATATATATTTCAAGAGCTTATATTACTAGAATATTTACACCTTTGATTTGTAATTATTTAGACTAACCTGACTTAAATATTTAGAATAAATTTATTTTACAAAAAACAAAATGGTTTACTTGCCACCTTTAATTAATTTTTTTATGCTAATATAAAACCTAATGTAAACCTTACCTAAATCTTAACTAACGTCTATTAACTGAAATGATCTTAATACTAAATCTTAATCTATACTATCGCTCTTATAAGCGGATTATATCATTAAAATGGTTATTAAATAATAAGAATTGATATGAAATAAGTTAGTTAATAATAGCACGATAATTTTTAAGCTAAAAAAATTAACAATTTTTTTTTTTTTGATTCACACTCAATTTGGTTTGGTTTAAGGGATTTGCATTAACCCTTTGAGTCGCATTTTAAACAATTTTACGATGTTACGAAATGATCAGTGTTGGCAAAGTTTACGTTTAGTTTTTTACACAGTTGTTTAATTACATGTAAAGAACTTAGCAATTTACTGGGATGTTTTTTTGTTGTAAGTGTAAACAATGTAAACAATGTAAACAAGTGTAAACAATGTTAATAACGTAAACAATTCTGAATAGATAATTTAACTGCAACATTTGTATATGAATAAATTAAAATGTACAAATATGAAGTGATTGTGTTCAAAAAATAATTTAAATCACAATTTTCTAAGAACCTACCTTACAATTAATTGAGATATCAACCCTTACAATCTTATATTCTATATACATCAATCATTTACCCCGTATACATGATAGCTTCAAGTCAATCTTCAAATTAAAAATTTTAATCGAATACGCAGGTTGAGAGCCTATAAGAGCTTGAGTTGACATTAAATGTTAAAAATTTACGAAGTTTTGTTAATATTTAGAATGAATTTAAATAATAGAAGACTTAAAATAGTAAACAAATTTATAAAATTTAATTGTTTTGTTTAATCTTTAAATTTATATAAAGTTTTACAAATTATAGGCATCAAAATTTATGTCACCAAAAACACATATGTCAAGCTCAAACTATTTTCAAGCTAACAGCATCTTAAGCTGGTCAAAAAGAATACACAGCTTGAAATTTCAAGAAGAATTCAAATCAAGTACTCAACATATCCTTCTGTTTTAATAATTTGAATCCATTTCACTTATAATTATTGCTCAGGGGTCTGCCATCAACTCCACCGTTGAGTTCCTTTTCTTTTTATAATTCATTAAAACTAGATTATAACCTTTTATAATAGATCAGAACGAAAGATTCCAAAATTTTTGTCAAACTGTCAAAAACAATTAATTTTAAAGTAATTTACAGTTGTTTACCGTTATTTACAGTTGTTTTCAATTGTTTAGAGTTGTTTACAGTTATTTACTTGTATTTTACACTTCTTTACGTCAAATATGTAAAAAATCATAATAAACGTTAATTTACGCGTAAAATGCCAACAGTGGAAATGATTCTATACCAAGACGTAATAGTTTATATTTACATAGCTCCATAGCTCTTGTTTAGTTTTGCTATCTGTAAAAACATTATTTTATGCACCGGATATGCATTCAATTTTAATTGTGTGAAACCAATTGAAACAAAATATTTTGCTTGGATCTGAACGGGTTATTTTAATTATAATTTTTATTCTATACACAATCATCAATGATATAAATCATCATGACAACAATTTCCAGTAATATAAAAACATAATAATTATTATTATTTTTTTTTTTTTAAATTTAGTAAAAATTTTTTGTATTTAATGCTATTAATATTTTGTTTTGTATCAATTTATGGTCCATAACTATGACCGAAAGGCCGAAACACGTGTCGGAATAAAACTAAACTTGTGAAATTAACAAGAGTCTTTTATTTTTTTAAAATAATTATTAGTTTAAAAAACTGTATTTAAAGAGTATTCCAATTATATTGATCCACACCCTGTAGTATACCTTATAAAATATTTTAATATGAATATACGATATATTATTAATAACGAATGTATATTTGAATATAAAAATCAAGATTATTTGATTTGTTAAATGATTTGATAAAATTTATTTCTAATTTTCTCATATATGTACACATCTTTAGTTACACTACAAAGCAATTGTCTAGGTACACTTTTTTTTTTTAAATACCTCTTTAAAATGGATTATTTAATTTTTTTCACAATAAATTGTAAAAATAATACCAGTCGAAATTTGTTTTTGTTCAAGTAAGTGTGTAGAAAAAGAATAATATCAAATTCATGCAAGATAAATTTTTATAATGAAGTAGTATAATAATAGAGAAAAAGGATATTACAAATGAGTGTGTATGGAAAGCAAAAAATATTTAAATATCAAATGAAAAAGAAAATACATATTTTTTTTTTTCCAGTTTCAGTTCATTTATTTACAAATCATAAAAAACTTTTTTTTTCAATTTACAGAACATAGTTAATGTCCTGTCCTAGAATATGTCTACTAAATGAAATACAAAATATATACATTCGTAATGGTCTTTTATATATTTAAGATATAAATATAAATATATATATAGGTATATGTATAATGTATTATATATATATTTTGTATATAAAATGAATTAATCAATAATGTATGTAATATGTCTAAGATTTTAAGTGCTATACAATATTAAAGGTAGAAATAAAAACAATGCAATGATAAAACCTAATTTTGAGGAAAAGTGATTAAACTTAGAACTACAACAACAATATTGAATGAAATTATAGTAGTTAGTGTTTAACTAGACCGAAAAATGTTCATTATTATTAGAGCAATATTGAAATGTTAATTAAATACATATTACAATAGTATTGAGTTATTCAATAGATTGTGAGAAATAGTATATATTCAATATTTGGGTATGTGAATAAAATGGAAAAGACAGAGAAAATTAAAAGAAGTTAATTTAAGATAAAAGTTAAAAGAAGAGTACTGTTTATATTTAATATAAAGGTTACGTATATAAGGTAATAAATTGTATATTTAGTTTTCGAAATGTAAAAAAAAAAAATAGAACTAGAAAAATCCGAGTCTGAAGTGTCGTTATTGGTTATATTGCTATAACTTCAATCATAACACTAGTTAAAACTGTTATCACTGACACACATTTTTTGGAATCAACAGACCGTTCAGGATAACAGTCCGTTGTGTATAACAGTCAGTTGAAAACATATTTTTGTATATCTTTATGAAAACATAATTTTAAGTAGATTAACAAAAGCTTGTTATTTTTTTTATCGCCTTTCGTCCATGTAATTACGTCCCCGCAATGACAAACTATCGAATCTGCAAAATCAGCGAATTTGAGCTTGTTATCGTAGTTTTACATGTTTATTTAAGTTCTTTACTGTGATAAATTCCCGATTCTCTATCTTGTCTCTGAATCGATGTAATTGCCTGTTGTATTTTGGTGAAAGTACATATCTAACATTTATCACTACAACAAACTGTCGAATGTGTTTTTGCATTAATTTACTTTTAACATTATTTTTTAAAATGCTAATGTTCACTTTGGAAAAGTAGCGAAAGTGTCAGATTAGTGTCTTTCTCATTGTGAATTTTTAATTTAAACTTAAAATTTACTTAATCTACACTCAGTAAAGTGACGAATCTTTCAATTCAATTATTATATTTCTACAATAATCCCTATTTATGCATAATAAATAGCGATTATTATTACTTTGATTTTATTTATGTATTTAAAAATTGTTTTAAAATGTTTAGTTGATTTTAAATAGAGCCCAGAATGCACAAATTTTGTTACAGCATGAAAAATATCGCGTTAAAAATTGTGATTTGCAAAGAATAATGAACATTATAAATAGATGTTGTGTTAATTGAATTGTGATCGATTGTTATCGAGTTATAATTAAATGTCAAGTAAAAATTTATAAATTTTAAAAGTTTGAGTAAAATTTATTCCGATTAAAAATTTTAGAAATTTTTATTCATTAAGTTTACCAAATTCAGGTAACGAAAAAATTATTATTAATTAAAAATCGAAAGCCCCATAAAGTTATAATGTAAGATTGTAATAAATGATATGTAACATATATAATGATAAACAAAACACAGGTGAATTGTTAGCTAAAGAAAAATACCAACTTGACATTCACATAAAAAGAAAAGAAGCTGCTTGTAATTTAAAAAATATTCAGAAGGAAATGGCTCAAAAAGATAATACACTTGTGGTGTTTGAATTTGACTTGCAAGCCGTTTTCAGTGCCCCTAAGGGAGTTACTAGTCCATTTTTCTATGTCAGAAAGCTAACAGTATATAGTTTAACAGTATGCAATTTAGGGATGCTTCATTAGAATGCTTTTTCTGGGATGAGACCGAAGGAAAAAGTGGAAGCATTGAAATTTCTACCAGCATATATAAATATATTTTGCAGTATCCTGAAGTAGAAACTGTATTTATGATGTCTGATAATTGTGGAGGACAACAGAAGAATACCAAATTTGTGTGTGTGTTTAGAGTTAGGAGACACCCACGCTACGTTAAAATAATAATTCACATATATTTTGAATCAGGACATAGCTTCATACAATGCGATTCAATACATAAAAAAAAATTTATGACGGCAAAATGACTTCCGGTGTATACTCCAGAAGAATGTATTCAGCAAATAAGAAATGCACGGTAAAATCCATCTCTGTATAGCGTTTCTTCGCTAACACACACAGATTTTATAGACTATGTATAATTCAGAGAAAGTTTTTTTTATAGGAGATGAAAACAACACATTCCCTTTCAAAATTTTTGTTTTGGTTTTAGTATTCGAAGGTTACCCCCGGATAAATTGCATATAAAAACTGATTATGAGCAAGTTTTTAAACAATACAGCTTAAAGCAAAGGAGAGATTACCCTTTGAACTTACAACAAATACGAGCCTATTCGATAATAGTATATAAATACTAATTATTAATATATATAATTCATTATATATATTAAATATTTAATATATATAAGATTTTCAATATCTGATGGTAAAAAATGGGATTTAGAAAAACTGTGCGTTGAATTGCAAATTTCCTATCACGCATTTTATGAGAATTTGACGCCCTCTGGTTCAGTAAGAGATGCTTTTGCAATACCAGATATTTCTGAAGAATCTGATTTTGAACAGCTTCAAGTTTGAAGCCCTTTCATAAATAAACTTATTTAACTTGTATACTTAATAAAATGAATTATTATGTTTTGTTTATTATTCGTTACTAGATATAGAAATTTGAATTGTTTTTTTATTTATTTTTATTTAAAATGTTTTGCAAATTTATTGTGTGTTTTCTATTACATATACTTTTTACTACATTTTTTAAATATTAATTTCAAGTTTTTCAAAAATTACATGCAGATTCGCTACTTTATGCAAAAAAATTTTATTCGAAATTTTTAGGAGCTCTGACAAACTTACTACAGCAAACTAACGAAACTGCAATTTCTTTGCTTTTCCCAAATATTTTTCAAACTTCAACAATAAACTAATAAACAACTACTAAAAATGAAGCCTTTGCCGGAAAAATCAAAGCGAAAAGTATAAAACCTGATTTTACACGAAAGGTTAAAGTTTGTTTTTGTCCTCCTGAAAATTATAAAATTTACACATTTGCGAGTTTGCCATTGAGAGGACGTTCACACAAATATTAAAGAGCTGATAATTTTCAATAGTGTAGATTTGAATATCAAATCACGAGAAGATAATGAATCGACATTTTATTGTTTTGTTGTTTAAAATAAATGTTAATTAACGGTTTCATAATATTTTAAAATTTGATTGGTATATGCGAGGAAAATTTAGATACATAATTATAATTTAAATTTTTATAATTCGCACCAGCAATAATTAAAATAAAACAAAAAAAAATATACATTTTTAATATCAACAATTTAAAACAAAAAATATTTATAGAATAAATGCAGAATATCATAATTTATTTAATGAGTTACAGTCTGATGAACAATTATTATTTTATTATAGAATATATTATTGTATTATTAAATGAGACCTCATTTTTCAATTAATTTAACAATTTTCTTTTTTTTTTTTTTTTTTTTTTGCATATCAATTTGTTCTATATTTTAATCAGGAAAATTCTACATGCATTCGACATTATGTATATACATAAATTGTGTTTATTTTAAATTCCTGTGGGACACTTTAATTGATATTGATTAGCCAGTATTTCTATAATGTTGTTTAGTCTATTTTTGGAATTTTCCAATATAGGTTAAAATTGTCAAAAATATATGCTATCAAATTGTCAGTTCTAAAAATACCTTCTCTGAATCGACAATATAGAATTTTAACAATCAAAATGAAAATATCTTAAAGAGTTAAACAATGAAAAAAAAAAAAAATGGTTAAGAACAAAAATTTCCTCCAAAAAAGCATTTAATTTCAAACCTTAATTCAATTTCAGAAAATCACCTCTGATGCTCTTAGATATTCAAATAGGAGAGATATTAAAATTTTTATCTAGAAGAAAAATTGGAATGAATTGAAAATAAAATTATTTTCATTCAATGAGTTTTCATATTATATCTAAACATTCATCTAAATACTGCGATAGATTAAAATTCTTCTATACAATAGCACACATACAAATATAAAAATTTGTTATCATCATATTGATGATGCTGATAATGATAATAATGATAAAAGCCAATAATAATTTCCCAGGAAACATATAATTCTCTTTTCTGACTCTTTATATTATATTTTCTTCATAGTTAATTTGTTATTACAATCAAGAGATCTACTAAAAATAAAAACAACAATACATAAATAAAAGGAAATTGCAATGATATAAAAACTAAGAAAAAAAAAAAGAAAATTATAAAAGATCCTTTTTTTTTGTTTTTATAATTTTTGTTCGTTTATCTTATTCTACTCATATTTTTCATACAAGTTTTCACTTTTATTTTTACTTCAATTTATGTATTCAGGCCATTTATACCCTCTGATACTATAAAGCTTATCTATCTATTTATCTATCTATGTATTTATCTATCAATCTATAGATTTACTATCTATCTATTTATCTATCTATATTTATAAATTTATACTTGTATAGAAAATGGAATTAAGAAACATTGTATTATGGATTATTATAAAAGTATAGAAGTATAGAAAAGTGTATAGTACAAAAAAAAATTGTGTGATTTGAAAATAGAAAAACTCAACCCAACAAATTATAATGATGTTATAAATGTGGCAGGCACATAATGTTTTTATATTTTTCATTGAATACCTACTCTGAAAAAGAAACAAAAAATTATTATGACTATAAGAGTATGTCTTAATAATAATGATGATCCTTCCATTTTATCCATAGTATTCATAATAACTAGACAATACACTTAATAAGAATAGAAAACAAAAGAAGAAGAAAAAAAAAATAAAAAATATCCTTCTTAAATTCGAAACATAAAAAGAAGAAAAAAAAAAAATTGTCAGCAACAAGCCATTATTGTTTAGTTAACTGTTATAATATTGTAGTATAGAGAAGGATCTAAAAATAGCCAAGATTCAAAACAGAAATAATTTTATAATTTTTTTTTTGTATAATTCTGTTACATCTATAATATTAGAAGGTGGTTCTTTACAATGGTAGATATGTTATTTTTAACAAGTGGGTAAGTAGAATTCAACTGAGTAAAAAAATGTATACTCTGTTAATTTATTTTCAAGAGTTAGAGTAATTGTTATTTGGCTTCTTCGATTGTCTTTTTGTGCGTGCACTATGCACCATGAACAATACACCATGCACTACTACCATTTATTATTAGCTATGTACTATTTGCAAGGAATCACTAACCATGCACCAAAACTAATCATGCACCACAACTAACCATGCACCACAACTAATCATGCACCACAACTAATCATGCACCACAACTAACCATGCACCACATCTAACCATGCACCACAACTAATCATGCATCATTTACCATTTATTTATATTATTCAAAATTCATGTCTAAAGAGATTTAACTATCTCATAGAAGACCTAAGTAGCGTTTTAGGCTAAAATGAGCCACATATAATTGATTTACAGGGACATATCTTTTTAATCTAATTTACAAAACCTGCAATTTTAAAAAATTTAATTTGCGTTATTTAAGTGTAAATCTCTAGCTCTCACAACAGTTGTGGTGCATACCATAATATAAATATATTATAATTTAACTGAAGCCTTAAAACGTTGTAGACCTTATAATACTTGAATATTTTTTGCTTCAAATTTATCCCATACATATTTATTTAGAATTAATTTTCGTCAAATTTTTGATAGTCCAATCTAGAATAATTTAATTTCTGCGATATCTGATGTGTTTTATTCATTAAATATTTCAAATAATATTTGAGGCATTTTTGAGACATCATCTGCTGTCGTTTTTGTTTTTTATCCGTTATCATTAGCAGAGTTTTGCACACTAATAATATATAGTCATACTTTAAGCCTTTGTAATCACAATACAATATAAACACTTACAGAATAGCGTTTATAATTTTTAATTACTTCAACATTCCAATCAATTTCAATATTGATTGATCTATTGGTTGATAACTCGACTAAATTTGACTTTGATAAAATGAAAAAAAAAAACAGTAATGTTCAAATGGATTTCCTCAATAAATCAAAAACATTACCTTACTTCAGTCACTATAACAAAACAAAAAAAAAAACAACGACATTAAATTCTGTATAACAAATCATTGAGTTGAAAATGAAAAGTAAAAAAAATTAAATAGAAAAAACCAAAAATATAAAAACGAAATATAAAAAAGAGAGGAACCAAAAAAAAAAATAAAATGATTTTCTAACAAGGATTCTAGTGAAATTCAAAAAAAAAAATATTTTTAATAATTTTTCTTTTTACATTGCAAATATATTATATAAAAACTATATATGTACATATTCATATTCATACAGATATATATTTAGGTATATAAATGCCTATTCCATACATAAACATTTATACAATATTAAATACTATACACTGTTGTGCTCACCAATTTTTTTTTTTTATGCCTATTATTTTCTTTTTCTGTTTCCAGATCTTTAAAATTGTACCCTAATGTCATATAGCTTTTACTATCTACCACACTGCTATATAGCATTTATTTTCTGATTGTTGTGAGCTGAATACAACAAGTCAAAAGTAAAAATGAAGTGATAAAATTTTATCACGCAACAGTAAAACAAAAAAAAAAAAAAAACAAAAATAAATAAATAAAAAAAAAAATTTACTCAAATACCATAAAACGCTAGCAGCAATTTTTTGCCATTTAACAGAGAAATGAAAATATAGAGAATAGTACTAAAAGAAAAAAGAAAAAGAAGCAAATAAAAAATTTGCAAACAGTAAAAAATTACTTGTACTTCCCGTTTTTCATACTTGATTTTGGCAGGAAGCTATTTAATTTTGAAATCTTTAAAAAAAAAGGACATCAGAGAAAAATGATTTTAATTTTTTGTTTTTTTTTTTTTTTTTTTTTCATCTCTCATAACAAAAAATTATTCTCTTTCATTTTTAGATTTTTAACTTTCGCCTCCTTTTTCTGTCTCTTTCTAGCATTAAGCAATTTTTTTTTTTTTTGTTTGTTAAAAGTACAAAATATTAAAAGTTTTCGTTCTATATTTAAATTTTTACCACTTAATTTTTGTAAAGATTTTATTTTTTCACTTCATATTTTTGTTATTTTTTTTTTTTGTTATAGAATATAGTTTTTGATGTATTTGTATTTTTGGTAGCTATATAAAAAATAATATTTAATTTTACTTAAAATTAAAAAAAAATATCTATTTATTAGTATATAGAGTATTTGTGTATTTGAGTTCCCAATAACGATTGAACAACGAACAAAAATTAAAAAGTAAAAATAATTCATATAACAAGAAAAAAAGAAATGAAAGGATGTTGAAATAACTGTAAAATAAAACAAAAACAAAAAGTGTTAAATTCAGTTCATTAATTTTGTACAATATGCGAACACTTAATAGTCATTGTCAGATCATTAGCTAATTTTCTTATACATATTTGTATAACTGTTATGTATTGTAATATAGGTACATAATTATATTTTATAGAGTTCAGTAGTTATATACAGTGTCGTACGAAACGAAATTAACAAATTTGAAAGTATGTAACTACAATAAAAATTCTAAAAATATTATAAAAACTGTTTTTGTAGTTTTAAAAATAATTTCATTCATTTTAAAACTGACATAACTATTATACATAACTATTATACAAAATCAATGAAAATAAGATTCAATCATTAAATGTTAGTCAAGTAAAAATTAAGTAAAGAGCTTAAAAATGTTTTATTATATTGTAATTGAGTCAGTATAGAGATGGCTTATATTTTTAATAAATCTAACCAAATTTGTATTCCTGAGAAGTATTACAAATTAGAAGCGATAAAGATAGGAAGTGCAAAAAAAAAAATTAATTATTGACACAATCTTAGTCTAAACGTCATAAAAGAGATGTAGAATTTTTCTGGATATGCAAAATATATTTTAAATAAATTTTATAAAAATATGCGATTAAATTAATTTTTCACAATAATAAAAAATATAATTTAAATTGTTGGTAAATAGAGGTCGATATAATTTATTATAATACAGTATATCTGAAAACTGAGGTACTCATTGGACGAGCTGATTTGGAGGGTTTTGAAATGAAGTATTTAAAATTTTAAATTTATAAAAATAACAAATTTTTTGGTACCATGATTACCAATAGTAATTTAGTTAAATTATTCAAAAAACTGTCACACTTAAATCTGGATGTGCCGATTTACTGTCACAGTTCATTTTGACAGCTAAATAACCAATCAGAATCAACCGACGAGCGGAAAAGATGTCTTTTCTGTGACGGGTGTTACAGATACCAGGCAATAAATTCAGTGACAGCAAAATAATTTTATGTTGTATGTATTGTAAATATAAAGTTTATTCAATAACAAAAAATTTTTATATAATCGATTGTGTTCAATAACTTTTCAATCACTTTTAATCACAATATTTGGAGGTGAAATTTGTTAAAGTGAATGACAAAATTTGGGAATGATTGAAACTGATTTTTTTTTTTGTTCAATAGACATGATTGAAAATGGCTATACATATTTTCTGTTTGTGATCAAAAGTAAAATCACAATCATTGATTGGAATTTAATTTGAAAGTTTAAATTTAAAATTGAAATAGCAGTTGGCAAGACAACAGCAATAACTTTCAATCACACAAATTTTTTTTTAATAGTAAAAATGTATTGAAAATAATATTTTTTGAATAGGTTTTTGAATGATTTTCTGAACATTTTGGATTACTTTTGATTGTGTTCGATTGCAATCATATTATGTGATTGAATGACCCTATAATATTATAATGCGAATATAATTAATTATTTATTATTCAAACTGATTAAAATATTATTGAAATAAATCAAAAAAATTTATAATATTTTTTTTTATATATTTTATTTGAATATTTAAAATATTATAAAAAATGTTTTATTTTTAATTTGTTAAATACTTCAACGTACGCATGATCGCATCTGAAAATCGTTCTAAAAAAAACCGTCACAGAAAAAAACGACCATGACGGTAAATCGGCACATGTCCAAAATCCTATTTAATATACAATTACTTTTTTAACAGTATTTCAATCATAACGGGACATTTCTGTGAAAGTACTTTTCAGCGATTTACATTCGCATCCAGTAACCATTTAGATATACGGTGAGGAGATAAAATTTAAAAGATTTTTGAATTAAAATGATTTCAAGACTGTCGTGACTTTAAAACTACCTGTAAACTGACTTTAAAACTGTCATGACTTTTGCACAATTATATTTGGTCTGTATGTTAACTCGCAAATTTATATAAATTTACATAAATTTATCCCAATTCCTGTATATTAACTTTTTTATTTGCATGCTCTTTAAAAATTTTTGAGAAATTTAAGAGAATTTTGTGTTTAAAACGTGACGTCAAAGCTCTCTCTTCAATAAATTTTTGCAAATGAAATTTCTATTTGCAAAAATTTGTAAAAATTTACTGTCAATTTTTTGTTGTTGTTTTAAATGTCAATAGAATATTTTTCATATAAAAAGTAGTAGATATACCTAAAATAAAAAAAAATTTGTATACCTAACCTAAAAACTTATTTATATAACTTTTTACCCACAAAAAGACCAAAACCATAAAAAATTATTTAATTTAATTTTTTTTCAAAAAAAACATTCAATAATTTTACAAAAAATTTCAAGAAATTACTAAATTAATTCAAATTTAAAAAAATCTCATAACCTAAAAATCGGTTATTTTTGACATGAACAAAATTTGGAAAAATTTATGCAAATTTTGCGTATGTCTACTTTTGTTTGTAAAAGAGCACATTTTAATTATTCTCGCAGAATTTTATGATCACGTGATTTTTCCTCTCATTTGCAAATTTTTGCAAATAAAAGTTAACATACAGACCTATTTCTTATATTAATTTTGATTACCGTATAAATAGAAGATAATAGAAGGTGACAGATAGGGTTAGGAAATCAAATAAATAGAGAAAATTAAATAGAATAAATAATGTTATTCATTCTATAAAGTTAAGTACACATAATTATTGATATTAGTTACTATATTTTCATGACACTGTATATATCTACAATTTGAATGAAGAATAAATTAATGTAAAATATAATGATTATAATAACAGTAAAATATTTAATAGAACAATATTATTAAAAGAAAAATAAATAAAAACAAAAACAAAATCTAAGAATAAAAAATAAAATGGTGACAGTTGCCATTGATTAACTTTATCATAATTAAATGTTGCTATTGTGTTATTTTATAATATTTTGTTTATATTTTTTTTTTTTTTTCTAAACTCAAATAAATTTTTATAACTTTGATGATGATAACCTCTTTTTTAAATTGTTTATATATATATAAAAAAAAAAAAAAAGGATTTTAAAAGGATAATAAATTGTGATGATCCTCAACTAATTAAAAATATACAACAACAACAATAACAACTGTGATTTAATAACATCTGTAACGAATCTATTTCGAAATAATTCACAAAGGATTAGATAATAAAATATTCAGGATAAAAAGGATTGCTCTATTAAATGTATTAAAAAAGAAAATTAGATATTATGAATAAAAAATAAAAAAAAAATAAAAATACAAAAATTGCTTGAAATGTGAAAATATTGAATTTTTCTAGTATCTTAGAAGCTGGATTATTTAAAAATAAAATTTTTCGAAAGAACGTTCATACCAAAAGAATGTCAAATCTGAGTTTTTGTTTGTTTAAATTACTTTTGCATATAAAAAAAAAACACGATCTTTTTTAATAGATTCTTAATGTTAAACAAAAATGTTGTATTAAAAATAATACAGAGTTAACACAATACAAGCAGATTAGGAGAAATAGATATAAGGTAAGTGAATATAATACTGACAGTGCACGCGACAAATTCAATTTTAAATTAAGTTCTTTTATATAAATTATAATTATTTTCCCAAAAAAATTTGTTTTATCAGAAAATTTAGATATTTAAGAGTAATTTGGTTAAGACTTAAATTAAATTTATAACTTTTTTAATTCATGATTTTAAAAAATTAGCAACAAGAAATTTTTGTCACTAATACTGACAGGCGTAAAAATTGTTGAGTCTATTACTGACAGTTTAGGTTCCTAATACTGACATATGCATAGTAATGCAGTTTCTAATAGCGTTATAGATAATAAATATAGATGACAAATAAAACGACTAAGTATTTAAGTATATTTTAAATGTATTAAATGTGTACTAAATATATTTTGATGAAATAAAATCAAAAGTATAGCTCTTAATTCTGTCAACTGGTCTTAGGCAACTGGTAATTCACAGGAATTCGTGTAATTTACACGCTGGGTGACGCAGTAGGTAGAGCGCCTGCCTTTCAATCGAAAGGTCCCCGATTCGATTTCCGATGAAGCAAAAAAATGCTTTATTGGTTTTTCGACCTGATCTAGTATGATAATGACAAAAGCATTGGAACATTATAAAAGACAAAAAATAATTGAGAGTATAATCTGGTAAAAAAAAATTAAATACAATGAAAATATTCTATTTAAGAAGGCTTAGTTCCTGACAATAGCAGTAGTTTTCCACATTTAATGAGTAGAGCCAGTGATGTGTTAAATAAATACTTGAAATATTGTAGATTGTAGTGTAAAATTGCATTACCGTACTTAATTGAGCACGAAAAGGTGATTCTACCTAAGTTACTGTCATCAAGAGCATAAAAAGAAGGATCAGAGCTGAAAATAAATATATACCGCATGTTCGAAAAGAACTTTTTATTGTGGTTTCGTTATCTTTATTTTTTTGAACTTTTTCTAATAAATTTAGAATAAGAATAATGGATAAAATTTTCTAAGGATAATGGAAAAAATAATTAATTTTTTTCTATCGTTTTCCAGTTTCCATTTATGAACAGCTTTCTTCCATTCTAGCTTAAGAGAACGAAAATTACCAACAACAACAACTAGTGAGTGCAAAAGGTGAGTTGCACTGAGGTAAAGAGCAATCAATGTTATATACTTTTCTCGTTGCAAAAGTCACTTAACGCTAATGATAAGTGAGAAATATGCATCTAAGAATAGAATTACTGGAAATTGAGCAACATTTTCTTTTAAATAAAGATAAAAACATTTGCTATGTATGCATAAAATACTTCGCCAATCATCCAACAAGTATCGGAAAACTCCATTCCTCTTTTTAGGCATTTTTCTTTTTCTAATTCAAAGGGAATTCTTTTTTGTAGACCATTGGCGGTGAAATATCCCCAGCAGCATTCCGTACAATAAGTGTTGTAAGACACTCCTTTTCATCATTGTTCGTAATATTGTAGTCGGCTTTTTCCCCTTTAAATACGCTAACACAAAATGTTCTTTGCTTAACTGACATATATTTGTATACAATTTTGACACCCAACTTTAAGGCCTATTACCCAAGTAACACAAATAGGTTGTAACAACGTCGTACTATCGTTGGCTAAATAACTACTGGTCGGCTACATGACGTTGAAATAACTTTCAGACAACGTCATTATTACGTTATTGGGGAATGATTGTTGAGTCGTACCGTAGTGAAAATAACTATTATCCGACTACTCAACCGACTATGAAACGACCAAATTAGAATAAAAGAGATAGATAGATTATAATATACAGTGTATGTATTTATTTTTTAACGAAAAAAAAAACTTTTATTTCTAAAATATTTTAACAATAATGTTGTCCTGTTTTCTCTCACTATAATTAACTTATAAATGTCTATGTTAAGGTATAATAACTTTATAAATATGAATTTATTATTATAAACTATAATTATTGTAAATATTTTCATTAAAATTGTGCAATATATGACATCTTTTTGCAAACGAATGAAAATTTTTCGTAAAAATAAACATTTTATTGAACTAAAAATTTATGAGCCTTAAAATTTGTTTAAATTTAAAAAATTTTAGAATTAAAAAAAATATTATTTTTCTTATTATTATTAATTATTTGCTCAGATTCATATAAACATTTTTTAAAACAACCCCCATATTAAAGTAATGAAGCAATTTACTCGCATTAGTATTAAATTTGGAATTAAAAGCTAAAATTTTTTTTTTTTATTTTCTCATACAAAATATTTTTGGCAATAATAATTTTCGCCATATATAAAATGGTGAAGTTATAAATATCCTAAAAATGACCAAGAAATAACCAAAGAGTTATCAAGAGTCATTATATAAAAACGGATCTCAAATACATAGTTGTAAACTAGTCCTTCAAATCGAATGAAAAATTTCTTGACAGTTTTAGAAATGAAAACTAAATTATTTTTTTTTTTATATAATTCCAAGTTCCAAGTCTGTGCACAGAAATATGGTAAAAATAATTGACATTAAAAATTTGTTATCCACCGAAAGCTATGCCATCCCGCCACCATACAACTAATAACTGATGTCAGCTTGTTTACGAGAAAGTTCTTGTTATTCTATATGAATATATGTAGCAAGAGTACGCCAGAAACATGTCAAAAGGGCCAAAAACTTCCAACATTGAAATTTTCTTGAACAAAGTAATATCCTATAAATCAATTTTTTAAAATAATAGAAAATCAGAACTAAATTTTCTTTGTGGTGGAGCACACCAAGTCAAACAAATTGAATAGCCCCAAATTAAAATAGATGTTACATTTCTCGTTTATATCATATTTCTGAACACAGACTTGGAATTATATAAAAAAAAATAATTTAGTTTTCATTTTCATTTCTAAAACTGTTAAGAAATTTTTAATTCGATTTAAGGAACCAGTTTTCATCTCTGTATTTGACATACGTTTTTATATAATGTAGTTTTTTATTCATAACTTTTTGGTTATTTCTTGGTCATTTTTAGGATATTTATAACTTCACCATTTTATATATGGCGAAAATTATTATTGCCAAAAATATTTTGTATGAGAAAATAAAAAAAAAAATTTTAGCTTTTAATTCCAAATTTAATACTAATGCGAGTAAATTGCTTTTATTATTTTAATAAGGGGATTTTTTTAAACAAAATTTTTAATGGATCTGAGCAAATAATAAATAATAATAAGAAAAAATATATATTTTTTATAATCTTAAAATTTTTTAAATTTAAACAAATTTTAAGGCCCATAAATTTTTAGTTCAATAAAATGTTTATTTTCGCGAAAAATTTTTATTCGTTTGCAAAAAGATGTCATATACTGCACAATTTTCGTGAAAATATTTCCAATAATTATAATTTACAATAATAAATTCATATTTATAAAATTATAATACATTAACATATTTATAATTTAATTATAGTGAGAGAAAAAAGGACAACGTTATTGTTAAAATATAATCTACCTATCTCTTTTATTCTAATTTGGTCAATTTATAGCCGGTTGAGTAAAGTCGTCGGTATAACGTTATTTCAGACACTTTTAAGTTTTAATAGTTGCATCATAGTTATAAAATGTAAAAAAAGTTGTGAGGTAGATATAAAATAACTTTGTGACAACTGATAGAATAAAACGTCGTATTGTAGTCGTAATGACGGATAAATTATAACTTTTACATTTTGCACTATAAAGTTATTTTTTTTAAATTTACGACGTTATAACGACGTTGGTATGGAGATATTTAATTTAATAGTTATTTGGTGTTACTTGGGTATTGTAATGAACTAATCCTAAAACTTACAGTCATATTTAAATCCACATATATTTAACTGATTTTACATTAATTAAATTATACATAAAGTATTTGTAATCATATTAAACAGTTTAAATTTTACAAAAATAATTTCAAAATCTAAAACCATAATACTGACATATTAAGAATCTAATACTGAGCTAATATGTGGACATAAATTCTGACAGTTTTTATGTTTCTTAATTTATATGATAATTATTATGAAATACCTGTGTCTGAATTAGGACAATAAAATAATACAATAAATATCTAATGAAAGTAAAAAGAATTTAAAAAAAAAATATTAAATATTTAATTTGTAATAAGCTTTTAATAATTAATATTCTTTTTCTCAATACTGACATATATTAGTAACAGTATGTATATTCGCTTACTCCTAATTCTGACAAAACTATTTTAATTAAAATTAATCATTAATTTCACTTTTTTAATATAAATACATTTCAGTAATTCAAACTACTGAATAACAAAACAATATATTTCTTTAAAAATTAGTTATTAATTTAAACTTACATAGAAAATATTACAAAATAAAAAATTTTTAAAATTTAAGCATAAATTTTAACGAATCTTTGCAACAGCACGTATTACAACAACCACTTTTGAATTAGAAGTGATATTTCTTCTATTTTGTATACTTTTCTATTCTTGAATATTCGAATTTAATTTTTAAAAAATAAACGGTTGTTTTATATGAATAATTTTCTTAATAAATGAAAATATCGCTACATATGTCAGTATTACATGCACTGTCAGTATTATAGCCACTTACCTTAAACTAAGTAAAACGAATGGAAAAGATCTTGTAAGCCTATAAGAAAAACATTTTTCAATTCAAAATAATTTAGAAGCATATGCTGTGGAGGAATTATCCGACCTTCATAGAGAAATGAGATATTTATATTAGTGAGCTTACGATGTGTACCATCGCTTGCAAAGTTTTTGCTATTAAAGAGTGAAATATATAACACAGAAGCTAAACCTACAACGTATGTATTATAGGTGATAATGCTGGACAAAATATAAAAAACATGGGTGTGGCGAAATTTAAATTGCTAATATGGGTCATTGCTGTCACAATAAGGAATATTATTTTTATAATATTTCAAATATTCAATAAAAAAATATATTAAAAAAAATATTATAATTTTTTTTATTTATTTTAATAATATTTTAATAAATTTGACTAATAAATTATTTATATTATTAGATTAATTATTTTTACATAATATGTCAACAGCCGTATAAATAAGGCAAGAAGAACATTTGGGAGCCTAATGAAGATATGGCGGAGCAACCAAATATCGAGAACAACAAAGCTAACAATATTCAGAGCATGTGTTAAGTCAACATTAATATATGGCAGTGAAACATGGCTCACTTCGGTCAGAATCAAACAGAAGCTACAAGTATTCATCAACAAGTGCTTGAGAATTATATGCAGAATATTCTGGCCGGCAAGAATTAGCAACGAAGATTTATGGATGATAACTGGAGAAGAACCTATCAACAGACAGATAAATAGGAAAAAATGGAAATGGATAGGTCATACACTAAGGAAATCAGAAAGTGATATAGCAAGAAGAGCTCTAGAGTGGAATCCACAAGGACAAAGGAGACCCGGCAGACCATACAACACATGGAGACGCACAATCGATCAAGAATTAACAGTCAACAATTATACCTGGGACGATATTAAGGAAGTAGTACTCAACAGAGAGGAATGGAGGTTCACTATCGAAGCCCTATGCTACCACGCGGAGTAATAGGAGAAAAAAAAAAAAAAAAAAAAAAAAAAAAAAAAAAAAACATAATATGTGGTAGATGAAAAATCAACCCAAAATGGTTTCACTACAGTACCATACAAAAACAATTTCATTAAAAGTATAATAGCAGAAACCAAAATTCAAAGAAGTATGAATGGCAAGAAGAACCTGGAAAAATTCATTAAAACAAAAATAAGATATGACATGTGAAATGGAAATGCTAAATTATATGCAATGCAAGACGGAAAACCTTATTTGCAAAAGGTTATGAATTAAAATGATTTCAAGACTGTGCTGACATTAAAACTGTCTGCAAACTGACTTTTAAACTGTCATGACTTTGACAAACGAGAATTGATGAAGAAGAAGAAGAGAGAAATATTTCAATTCATCAACTCGGGTATTAGAAGTGAAGCCTATATTATTCACCAGAATCGGTACTTTAAGCGCCGAAAAAATTTAAAAAACAAAAACATATTTCAAAAGAACTGAAGAACTGTGCTCGATCTTAATACCCTTGCCACAAATTATGTTTGATTTTTTACATGTCTGTCATACGTTTTATATTTATTTATTATTATTTTTTTCTAATAATCCATTTTATATTAAAAATTTTATAATTTAAATTTTGCGTATAATTCCCTTTGACAATATAATAATATACAATATAAAATCATAGAAACGTTAGCAAATTTAATTTTTAAGTATTAAATTTAATTATATAATATTATTTATTAGCTTCAAAGAAACGAGAACAATTTATTATAAATCTATTCTTAATAATTTATTCAATTATCAGCTTAAGCTTATCTATTACTTTATATATTATGATTTATTGTTTCTATTGAAATAATGTTTAAATCTTCTATTTATTTTTCTTCAATCGTACTTTGTACATTACACTTCTGTTACATTCCAATATTGAATTATTGTAATTATTGTATACACTCTAAACGAGCGACTGAGCTCATTTGAGAGAAAGAAAATAAAAATGAAAATAAATAAAAAATAAATTGCGCTTGTTATACACCGTTATTAATATGAAAATTTAATACGGCTAATATTGTCATTACGTCAATATAAAAAAAATGTTTAAAGAAATAATAATAAAAATAAAAAAAAAAAACAATTGTTCCTAATCCGCTTTAAAAAACTAAAAGTAGGTCAAATAATGGAAAAAATTGTAACAGTTTTACATCATTTTTTTTTATTTTGAAACGAGTAGATTTTTATTTGACATGTCATTGATAATTGAAAGGATACGAAAGGGAAAGTTAGAAAGTAATAAAAATTAACCACAAAATAATGTTATGTACCCACCTACACCTTATTCAAGTTGCATATATTTTAATTTTATATATAAATATTTTTGTAAAAATTTTATATATCACTATTCGTGTCAAAGGCATAATAATTTTGTCGCAATGGGAACTGCAAAGAATTTCAAAGTGAATTGTATGTATTAGATTAGGCTTTCACATCTGTATGCACTTCTAAATTATAAATAATATTACATTATTAGGTTAGATTAGCCCATCCTGGTCTTTTCGTATTTTTTCAATTACAATAAAATCTATCGGAAAGCTAAAAAAGAAATAAAAATTTGATGAATCGAATGTGATTAAATGGTCATTATTTTTAGAATTTTATTTACTAGCGCAATATAACTAAAAAATTTTAACCAATCCTGTAATTATATCAAATAAATATTATATTAATAACTAATTTTAAAAGTATATAATAAGTCATTAGAGTTTTTATGTTTTACATAATATATTTTGAACCTCTACAAAGATATTTGCATAGACAAATAAATCGTTCCTCATTTTACGACTAATCAATATCTGTAGATATATTCAATATTTACCTTAACCGGGTTAAGCCGAAAAATAAAATTTTTGAAAATCCTGTTAAATCCAATTACAAATTAAGCCCACAAACATTTTGTTTTTAAATCAAGGTCTCAGGATCTGAAACATAATATTGTATCGCTAGGTCCCTACGTAAATAAAATAAAAGAAAAAATTCATAATATTTATAAAAATAGTTGTTTAGTGAGAATTGAATTGTTTAAAGCAAGAAATACACAAACCAATATTACATTTTGAATATTCTGTTCGTATTCTTGCTCAGACAAAATTATCAGTCTAAGCTAAAATAAAAAACGATTATTTTACCAACAGAACTAAAAGGTGATTTAATGCTTTTATCGCCAGTTGTTGGCATAGCGCCATAGCTGTGGTAATTTTGGATTTGATCGCTTATTAATTACCCGCGAATTATGTATAGATGCATCCAATAACCATGTAAAAATTTAACAACACAATTTTTTCCCTCTGATTCATACTCTATATAGAGATTTATATTTCCATCCATTTTATTAGTATACTATCCATACAGTTTTTATACTCTGCTAAACAACGGGACTGACAAACTGATATTTTTGTTATTACCTGGAATATCTTTTAACATTTTTTAGAGGCTAAATACCATGACAAGAAATTAAAACTAATAACGGAACCGTTCATCCATCAATTGCTACTAGTATATTATTAGAAGCATTAAAATCGTACGAACAAAATTATCTAATGACAATCATGTAATTATTATTGGTAGATTTAGTTAGGTCCGTTTTTTATTAGATTAAAAAAATTAAGCTTTGGAGGTGCTAATTAAAAGGAAAATAAATATAATTAATATTTGTTTTGAAAAAATATGCTCTGTTTGCTACTTAGGAATAATCAATGCACTTTATGTCATAGTTAATGGTTTTATATATTTGGGTGAAATCAAAAAATAAACACTGCGTATATTTAGTATATGCTGAAATGCTAAACACTGCCGCAGTGTTTAATTTTTGATTTCACTCTTTGTTTCTTATCTTATTTAATATACATAAAAAGCTTTAAGCAAATTGCAGTTTGATAGCTTAGTGGTTTGAGTTGACATAGCTTGATAGTTCAAAGATTTATAAAATTATGTTTAATGTTCAGAATGAATTAAATCAAAAATAGAATATTTAAAGGAGTAAATAAAAAAATTTATATTTTATGTTTTGTTTAATCTTTAAATTTATTGAAAGTTTTAGAAAAGTTAGGCTTTAAAATTTAATCAAAAAAGATCATCAAAAACACATTTATGTCAAACTCTATCTATTTTCAGGCTGACCTAGCTATACAAAGTTGTTAAATTTGTTATTTATTTATTTATTTATTATTTTCGAGCTTAAATCAAGCAAGTTACAATATATACTAATAATTACAATGTTGGTTAAATTACATATAAAATTATAATTTAAGAAAAAAGAATAAGAAAAAAGAATAATAATACAAAAAAAAAAAAGAATAGAATAAGCATAGCTAAAAACTTATTCTAATTCAAAAAAAAAATATATATATATATAAAAAAAATAATAATAAATAACAAAGAATTAAAAATTAATAATGATAGTGATGATAGAAAAGTAGTTAATTTTCAAAAATCAATACAATATTTGACAATTAAATTAAAAATTAATAAAATAAAAAATAAAAAAACGAAAAATGAAAAATTGATATGAACTAAGTTACAATAACATAATAATGTAATTTATAAAAATTTACATAGTTCAAGGGATAACATTGGAAGCACATTCATTGAAATATATATAAATTAAAGACTGATTTGTTAGTAGTAGGTTAATGTGGGTGTTATATGAGTTACATAAAGACATCATTCTATTTAATGGTTCATACTTGCCATAGTTAGTTCTATGATACTGAGAGATTAGACATATTATTATATCGCAATCTGGATTTGGAACAAAAGTTAGGAAGCTTAGCGAGTAATTGAGTAGAAGAAATGTTCTTTTTGATTAATTCAGTTAAGAATACTATATTAGCGACAGTTCTGCGTTTTACAAGCGTATTGAGATGTAGCAAATTCAATCTGTACTCATATGGAGGTAATCTTAATGGATCTTCTCATGGGAGAATTCGTAAAGCTATCCCAAGCTATCATGTATATACGTAGTAATATATACTACTAGTGAATCCCCTGTGCAATTGCACAGAAGTAGTTCTTTCAGTTACGATTTTATATAAAAAGAAATATTTGTTTTGGTATAATTGTAGTTGTTTTCTGAATCGCTTGATTATTGAATACTTTCCATACCTAATACTTTATGATGATTAGCATTAATATTTCAATATAACTTAACATAAAAAAATTCCATTACTCTCAACGTAGTAGATTGATGTATTTTAATTCGTTTATAGTCAAAAACGTTTGTAGTCACAATTTTGTTATATAGCAATAGTCAACAATTTGTTAATGAAAGAAATTAATAATTTTCATAAGTCCATACAATCGATGTCGTTTATAAGTCACATTAAAATATAACGCCAATTTTTTCAATAAAACAAAAAATAAGTCAAAAGTAAATTATTTTATTAAAAAACTGATTTATATAATATTTACTTTTTTTGTTCTTTATAACAGAACTAGGGGCCCTTGTTGAGTAATTATATTTCAAGTTGAAGTCAAATTTAAAGTTTTTAAATAAACAGTAATTTACGTACTGACATAGACTTCGCACGATATAGCAGAAACCACTCGTGTTTAATAAAAAGTTTTGTGATTAGTAAGTTTTATTTAGGACACATAAGTACACGTCCCTCATATACTGTTTCGTTTCCGATATATTCCCTATAGTAAGTGGCATTTAGTGATAAAATTACTAAAAATAAAAAATTTTGTCATTAAAGAGGTATTTATATATATACCTACATAATACATAATTTTAATAAAAACTATATTATTACTACAAATAACCAAAATTTTGGAAACAGTTACTTAAAAAGATAAAAATGAAGAATTCAAGTGATTTGTTTTTTTGTTGTTTTTATATTTTTTATTTTAGATGAATTTGTTTTTTTGTTTTTTTTTTTTGGCATATGTACATAGATTCATTTGCAAGTCCATATTTAAATTTTAATAACTGATTTGTTTGCTTTTGTTTGTTATTTTAATAGGATCTCACTTATGCATAATGTATTTGCTGAATAATAAAATCATATGAGTACAAAATTTTCAACTGTGTGCGCATTTTTGTTTTATATACAATCTTATATATTATATATATTAGAAGTTCATTAAGGAGTAGGGGAATCGAAATAAAATAAAAAGGTGTCTACTGCGCAGGACCTTAAATGCTTGTCAATTATAATTATAGATTGCTATTTATGAATAAAATAAAGTTTCAAATTGTTATACGAAAGATATTTTATTGAGTTTGATTTCGTTTTTAAAGATGCAATTTTTTTTCGACTACGCCTATAATCACAAAACGGTAATAGTCAGAAATATTACTGAAATTTAGCGAATGGCTATAACCGTGTTTTACTGCATATATTATTTTTTTAATACTAGCAGAAGCAAATGAACTAACATTTTATTACATCATTTTTGAAGAGTATGATCTGATCTGGTTTTTGTTTTTCTGTTTTGTTTTCAATTTTTGTTTGTGTTTTTGTATAAGTTTGTGTGTTTATTTAAAATGACAGAATCTTTATTTTAGCATTTTTAAAAATTGTCCGTGATTGAAATTTCTTTAAAGTATAGATGTCGCTCAACTTGGAAATAACCGTCATTTATTTGGTCTAACTATTTGAAATGTTTTAAGTATTCAGCACCAAGAACTTGCTAAAATTTTAATATTTTAGTGGTGTAATTTACTATTCAATTATTCCTGCTTTTTTACTCACCAATTAGTTCATCTTGGGTATATAAGGTATCAAAGAAGTGAAAATATAAAATTAAAAAATGATTTCGATGTTATTGAATATAGAATAAAGTACAAATATTTATTTCATATATACAATAAAATATCCTTTACAACATCAAAAATTAGAAAATAATGTTGAAGCTAATTTTAGTGAAACAAGAAATGTTACTTGAATTAAAATTTATAATGTCTTGATAACTATATTGTAAATGGTTAAATTACCCTAAGTAAATAAAATAAATAAAAACATAATCAAAATTGATGAAGTTTTATATTGTCAAAAGCAGCAATAATTTTAATTATTACAAAAACTATTATTTTATACACTGTTTTATTTATTTTCAAGGATAATATTATCATGACTTCATTGAAATAATTCCTGTCGCAGACAATAATTTTCCAACTAACATTAATTAATTATACATACAATATACAATATTTTATTTAAATTTTATCATCTATCTATCGGCTAATGATAATTTTATGCAAATATAGAAAGTAATACGATAATTAACAACAGACATAAAAAGTCTGTAATGTCAATGAATTTTGTTTTTTTTCTGTTCTTATTTCTTAATTAATCCTTTCTTCTAAAATATTCGAGTATCATTAATTCACATCAAAAACTATTTTTAAAAACTAAGACCTTTTATTCTACTTATATAATCACCATAAATTATTACATTAGATAATTTTAATTTTGAATAATATAATAAATTTACTAGAAATTCCAATTTATAATATTCAAAATAATTCAAAAGAGATTTATGAATTATTTACGTACTGTTATTTTTTTGATCCTTGAATATTGAAATCTTTCAAAATATTAATAAATTCATAGTAATTTTGTAGTAATTCGTTTCTATATCTTAATAATATCTTACTTAAGGTTTTCTTACTAAATTTTCATAATATTATCAAATTGGCAGTACTCCAGCGCTGAATAGAAGAACATTTAATTTTTAAGTGGAATTAAAAATTTTTTTATTTAATTTTAAATTTTTTTAAGATTCTCTCTAGTACAATAATTTGTGGTTTCAATAGTAAATAATTATAAGAGTTATGTGAAGCGAAAACTTTTAATATAAACTCTGTTCTATAAAGTTTAATTTGTATTCACAGTATTAAAGAAAAACAAAAATAATAGTATATATATATACCGGGTGCCCCCAGGTTTTCCAGATTTTATTAACTAAATCGAGGGAACTTTATCGATTGGTGATATTTTCAACTTCCGGATAGAACCGAAGTAGGGTTTTTTAAGACCAAAAATCGCCGAAATTGGCCGAAATCGAGATTTTCAAAAGGTAAGAGGTACTTTTTTATGCAAATTTGGATTCTACGACGAAAAATAAGAAATTTACGTTAAATGGTTTTTTTTTTGTTTTCTCATTATTTTTCTTTAAAATTAATAAAAGTAAAACAAAAATCCACAATATTTTCCTTTGGTAAACCAAAATTAATAATGATAATTTTTATAAATAAATTTGTTTTTCATATTAGCATATTTTTTATCTCAATTTAGGGTACCTACAAGGTTTAAAGTAAAAAAAAAAAAAAATTTACTTTACCGAAGTTTTTTTTTTTACGTAGTATCCGAATTTGCATAAAAAGTACCGCTTTCCATTTGAAAATCTCGATTTCGGCCAATTTCGGCTATTTTTGGTCTTAAAAAACCCTTCTCCGATCCTTTACGAAAGTTGAAAATATAACCAATCGATAGAGCACCCCCCATTTAAATAATAAAATTTTTATTTAATTTTAAAATAACGACTACTTCTCTTAAAAAGTTAATATACGCATGCTCTGGAATACCCGGTATATATTTATTTATTTATTTATTTATTTGTAACGGATATTGCTTAAAAACTACATTATAATAATTTATATTTATATGACATTTATATACATCAAAATTATTATAATGTCAGATTAGTGTTTAAAACAAGCATATCGTATTTCTATTACTAGACGGAACATTTCTATAATTGTTTATGCAATATATCATCATTGAGTAGGTGTTAGAGAAAGATCGCTACCGTTAATGGGAAAAATGTTAGTAAAATAAAAGTAAACAGATAGGTACATGTGGCCACGGTAGCCGAGTGGTAAAGCACTCGAGTGTAGTAATGTAACGATCGAAGGAGCACGGGTTCAAGCCCCGTGAGAATCTAAAAATTTTTCAAATAGTGAAAATTACTGAAAATGTTATTTTCAATACAACCACATCGGTTCAAATATAATTTAATAATTAATAAAGATATAATATATCTAATAAAAAAAATAATATAAATATATAATATACAAAAATATATACCAAATAATTAATATAATTTAAAGGCCCACATTTGAAAAGGAAAAATGACCTATAAAATTGGCCTACAGATTTATCTGTAGGATCAACTGTTAAAATAAATAAATAAATAGATAGGTACATGCTGTTTTTAGTGAAGTAAAAATCGTAAGTGAATATTTTTTTTTATTTTTTTATTATAATAAAATTTTTGTTTATGATCTTATCATTGTTATAATATACATTTTAATAATTCACTTCTATCTATTATCCCTTAAATCAAAATAATTTAAAAAAAAACTATTCCAAGCTGGTAAGTAGCAAAAATAATATAAAAAAGCTATTATTTAATATCAGGCATACTTACAGTCTATTTTTTAGTATTTTTTTTAGAGTAAAAACACTTAGTAGATCACTTCACGATGCATCTTCTATTAATTGTCTATGTAGGACATTTTGTAAAAGTTTTTTTTTTGTCAAAAAAAGCCAAATTAATAAACTAAAAATATTAGATATATATTAGGATTAGGTAAATATAAATTAATTTTTTTTCTCCGAAAATAAATGTATTAGCCCTTAAACACTATATAACATCCCTTAACTACAGCACCTCAACTTAACTATCTTCAGTTAAGAATTTTATTTTTTAGAACTCAACTTTACAATTAAAATATCTGTGGTTACAGTTTAATTTACATCTATATTCAATATTATTCTATAAGGTCTTATCTATGCCATAACACATAGCAATCTTCTATTATGGAATACAAATACTTTGTTATATGAACTAGTATGTCTAGATTGACATTTAAATTGGCGAAAGCATATTATCATTAAAAACAAACAGTAGATTAAACTTCATTAAGCTCTAATATTAATAATCGAACTTTATTCGTAAATGTGAAATGAAATGTGAAATAAATGTCTCATAGCATATCTGTGACAGAACTGTTATGTATTACTTGTAACCCCAATATTTGAAAACTAGAAATGTTTCAATTCAAGCTATTATAGTTAGTCAATATTTTTTTGTATATTTCAAAAAATTTTCTATTAATTACCTACAGTTGAATATATTTTCCAAATATTTTTCAACTGTAATTCCCAACAGTCTCACTACATTACAACTACACTACACTCAAAACAATAAGTAAATAATTTATTCTTATTAAAAGCAATATTTTAGTTAAAATGATTTGTGCGATCAGATCTAAGAATAAGATTTGTTCATTAGCCAACAGAACTGATATTTTGAAACTAAACAAATGAGTTAATTGAATCACTGCCGATGAATACCAAACATATAATACACATTCAATGCTATCTACTTATAATAACTTTGTTATATTTTATATTTGGAGTTCGTAGCTGAATACAGACTATTTGTTTATAGAAAGTAGCAATTAAAAAAATGAAAAATCTGTTCAAGCTAACATAAATCAAGGCAAATAAGTCAAGTTAATAAGTCAAGCTAAATAAAGTACGAGTAGGGTGCAATTTTTTTAAGAACTGAAAACTAATGATAAAAATGATAATATTTTGAATGCAATCAAGCGGATAGAAACAAATTTAATCACATTAAAATAATTATTAGTATTCACCCGGTCTTGATCAATTTTGATCAAGTTTGATAAAAAAAATTGTACTCAATTTCATTATAATTCATTATTATAAATTGTTTACCATAATTTCAAATAATTCTTGGCACTATATAATTTTTTTTATTGATTTATCTTAGACAACAACCGCAAATTTAAAAAATTCATTCAAGATAGAAAAAAAAGAAACTCTATATTATATTGGTGAATTGCAGCAATTTGATAAATCAAAAATTTTAATGTTATATTGGAATATTTATAAATTTTTACCTTTTTATATTTTGATTTTGTACTTTGAATTTTCTAATTATTTTAAATTTTGTAGTTCAAATTTTTTATAAATTATTGTTTATAAATTTTTTAATATTGTGTAATAGTCATATTAAATTCATTTTATTTTATATAATTTGAAGGTAAATAGATTTAAGGCTTTAAAATAGTATTAATTACCAATAAATGAAAAATAAAAAAAAAAAATAATAGGTAGGTATATAATGGAGTGAAATTTTAAATTGAAATTTCTAATTGAAAAAATTTAAAAAATATTTAGTTTCGCTACGTCCATTTTTAACTATCTATTCATTTAAAATATTGAAAATCGGTTATAAAATGCAAATTTAATATAATTATTTTATAAGTCTATCAATGTCATACTTATCAAAATACTACAATATTTAATTTTAAACACCCTGTTGCTTAAGAAACCCTTTATAAATTTCAAATGAATTTTGCAAAAACATAAAGTCGACATTTTCTTTTTATTTTATATCTCATAAGTGCAATTTACTTATTCCATTTTACAAATATGTTACATTTATAATACTTGAAATCATAACGGTGTCGTTCTTTATACAAAAAAAAAAAACTATACCACACTATTAAATTAAAAAAAATAAACATAAAATGAATGAAAAAGTACCTGTTGTAGGTATGGTCTTAAAAAATTTTTATTTTTATATTTTTAAAGAATTCATTTGCGATTTAAAAATTTTTTTTATAAGTTTAAAATTCTGCTTTGGTTATACAAAAAAAAAAAAAAAAATTATTTAATATATTTTTTTTTTTAATAATTAAAAATTGTCATTCGATTACAGAGAATTTAAATGTACCAAATTTTTAGAGTATCTTACAATATTTTTCAAGAATCTTAAGAAATTAAAATGAGAACACAGGTAAGAGATTTTGTGGAGTAATCAATTTAATAATATCCTCTTTAAAATGTAGACGGTATTTAGAAGAGGAAATGTAAGGAATGTTTATTAAATATAATTAAAGTAAAATAAAAAAAAAAGGTGAATAACATTGTGTAAACATTTGAACTCATATTCAGAAAGTGTAAAAAATATGAATAAATTTAATTTTTTGTTAGGTAGATAAAATATTTGAGTACTTGAAAAAAAAAACTTGACAGTTAGAAAAACAAAATAACGGTGAAAATGATAATATATATCTAAAGATGTTCCTAACTGTAAATCAAAATTAAAGAAAAAAAACTGTAAACAGGATACTTTTGGACGACACATTTCAAAATGTTGTTACTAACTATAATTAACTTTAGGTCATTATAGCTTTCTTTGAGTGAAGAAATTTGAGTGTCTCAGAACTATAGTGGCCTAACCAACATTAACATTTTATTGAATAAAATGCATTTTAAAAAATACACAATTTTAAAATGCTTATAAAATCTCTATTTTTAAGGGTACCGACTTTAAAAAAAAATGTTTGGGTTTATGTTTTTAAGTACCTTAGTAAATATATTGTTATTGGGCTCTGGCTTTAAAAAAACGCCAATTTTTGTGAATTAGGCCACTTTGGCATTACATATAAATGATGAAAATCAAAAAAACTAGTAGCTTAGGCCAAAATATTTTTTAGTAAATTTTTTTATTTCATTGTTCAAATAATAAATATAATAATGTAATAGATAAATTCAAATCTTGTATTTTTTATTCCTCTTCCGACTCCGTAAAAATAATATCTTCAATAGTTATAATTCAAATCACAATTATTATAATTTCATACAAAAATTATACCTTGGCTGGAGTTTAGCTGATACTGGTATTCAAATAACAACACTTCTGAAATCTGATTAGATTGAAAATAATCAGACTCAGAATTTGCAAAAATATCTATATTTTAAATTAAAACGATAATAAACGCTTTCAAATAAACAATCTTTTTTGTGTATAAATACCTGGAGAAGTTGAAAAAGTAGGATTCATTTTCTATCACTAAAATTAACTATATAATAATTATACTTTCAAATTGAGCTTGAATTTAAAATAAATTATTTACACTCTTAAACTGGAGGAAAAATAACTTTAAAATTACTCAGAGGAATAATATCAGACACAATTAAGAAATAATTGATGACTTCCTAAATGAATGAAATTGGTACATCAAATTTACGGGTGTGCGTCGATTTGTTGAAAAGCAAAATGCCACATTAAAAATGTTGAAAAAAAAAAGTTGAAAAAAAATTGCTGAAATAAAAATATACTCGTATGTAAATTAAAAATAATGTTTGTTTTAATTGTATTTGTCTACTTTAATACAATCAATTTTACATACAATTTTAAAAACTTAAAATTTTGTCTTGCAAAAAAAAAACCATTTTATTTTCATAGCGAAATAACTCCGCAAATATATAAATATTCTGTAAAAGCTTGATTTTTCAACAAACAATAAAATCACTCCAAATTGAGGATCTTGCATATACATATACTATATATATATACATTTTCTGGAAATAGAGAATACCCTGGAATATTTTGATTGGTTTATTTTGAATCCTACTCTTAAATTCCCTCCAATTATTTTTATTAAATATACATTTCCATATTTCCCGCTAAGCATTATCATTGAATTTCTTATATTCTTTAAGTACATATTTCGTTAATGATAAAAGTCGATTTGTGTAATTAGATCTAAAATATACTACTTAAAAAAAAAATGTCGAACATTTTTTTAATAATTTGAAATAATGTATTTTTTTATAATATATATATACAGGTACCGATATGAATTGAGGGTTTTAAATTAATGATTTTCAGAACTACAAACGCTCTTACTTTAAAACTTTCAAACAAATATCTTACTAAGGTTAAAAACTGATGCACATTGATAAAGACATGATTGTACAAGTTTAAAACTTTTTGTTTATTTAAATTTGAAATCAATTAAAATTTAATTAGAAGGTCAATTATAGGTTATTCAGGTCCATCAAAAATCATCAAATTCTGTAATAGCTATTATCATTCCTATTTTCTATTAATTTTTTTT
Source organism: Argyra leucocephala (assembly GCA_963942445.1). Classification (NCBI taxonomy): domain Eukaryota; kingdom Metazoa; phylum Arthropoda; class Insecta; order Diptera; family Dolichopodidae; genus Argyra; species Argyra leucocephala. The sequence continues at coordinate 206,336,880 of OZ012677.1, read as the reverse complement.
TCATTATTTTTTTCATTATTTTTAAAATTCGAATATAGTTTAATTTTTTCACAAAATGTTTAATTTTTTTACAACCAAAGTGGCCTAACCAACAATGTGGGTTAGGCCACTTTGGTTTTTAAAAAAATCGTAAATTATAAACAGCCAAAACAAATTTTTTGGATAAATAATAAGGAAAAAACTATTTCGGAAACTTGGAAATTCAAATCACTGATTCTAGGAGACGAACATTACCGATTAAAACAATAAAAAAAATTTTTTTTGTATGTGGGTTAGGCGACTATGGTTCTGAGACACTCATTTGTACTAAACTACAATTCAGGACATTGGAATAGGAACAAGTAGTTTTTTGTTGTTATTAAGGTATGAATATCAAATTTTATAAATATAATATCATGTTAGAATTAAATCTTCACTTAAACGCTCACTTATTATTTTACATTATTCCATATTATAGTTTACTTGGTAGACTTTTTAGTTTACTTTGAATTGTCAGTTAATTTCTGGATAATATATCTAGGCCTACAGAAATTAAAAGCTACACAATTGCCTGCATTAAAAGATGTTGGAAAAACTGTACTCCTAAAAAAATTCAAAAACATTTAATATACCCTACCCATACAATGAGTGTATAATATGTTATGGGGTTTAGATAACATTTTATAGATGTTGATATTCACACTACGTTTAAGTAGTTTTCATTTGACAGTTTAAAATATATACTAGCTATTTCCGGCGTTAAAGGTCCAGCATTAAAGAAATAATTTTCACCTTTTCATAAAAATGCTTCACTGAAAACACAGTTTTATATTTCTCCTTTTTTTTTTTATAGACATATCTTACTTTAGAGTCTCTAGAGTTTAGACTATTAAAAGATCTTACTCTAAACAAAGCAACATAATATTATTTTTCGATGACTAAACACCGGTTTAGAAAGATAGAGACATATTTTAAAGTTTGGCTTTAATAAGTCACAAAATTAATTGTCATTGAATATGCTAGTCGAATTGGAAATTGTTTCCGTTTGAAAATAAAACGAAGATTTGTATCGGACGGAATTAGAAGAATACGTGAAATAAAAGCTGTATGTGAGTTATTACTATTTACAATCTTGGCTTTGATATATATAGTGATTTTTAATACTTGTAATGATTAGTCTTGTGCCATTACATAGCCCTCTTAATGACTGCTGCCATTTTTAATTTCAATATATGTGAGGACATTGCAATTTGAGTGAGGCTATTCAAAAATTCTTCTGGATATGCTAGTTTATCATTTAAATCATCATTGATCACTGTATCGACACTTTTCGAACTATTTCTGAGCCATTTATACGTTGCAATACTTTATTATTTATTTCCATTGAGCCATCATTTCATTGATGGTAACTGTTATGATTGCTCTGCCCTTAATCGTTCCGGATCTATTGTAGCCAAATTTATATCATCGTATAGTTGTGCAACTGGGTCATAATTCTCTGCAAAACATTGTAGAAGTAATGTTATTGTGTTACCGGTTATTTTATTTATTACCAATATGCAGTATAGTCATTTCGCGAACTTCTGCTCGTTTTCTCGAATGCGCATATTTTGACCCAATGTTATTATTTTTGTCTTTACCTTTAATATTTTGTTTACTTAATTATTTACATCTTTGACATAATTAAATTAAAAATTTTTAAGCAAAAAGTGATGCATTTGTAATAAAATTTATAAATGAAATAAAATTAGTGTAAGCATTAAACCTTTGATTAAACAAAATCTGATTTATTAATACTGTCTACAAAAAAAAAGATATTATATGACATTTTATTTTTTGAAATTTCTTAATATATAAATTTCCAAAATATTCCGTTAACTGCTGGCGTCATAAAAAAGTACTTTTTATTTTTTTTATAAATAAAAATGTAATTTCCATGGCTATTTGAGTTTTGCTTATAAATGACATTAAATCTCAACATTATCGTTGGCTGTGAACGTATAAAAACATTTTTGTTTAAACTTAAAGTGTTTTCTTTATTGAATTCATATTTATTTACCTTATAACTTTGCAATAATTTTACAATGTGATTTATAAACAAATAAATATTGACCTCATTAACATAAGTATATGAAACCAATTAGGTGAAAATATGAAGGATATAGGCCTTAGCATAAGCTGTATGGCCTTATCAGTTAAATTTAACAATTTAATCAAAAAAGTTTGTTTTCTATGAGGACGTATGTAAAATAAAAAAAAAAAAACATTTTATATTATATAAAACAAAATATAAAATAAATTAAAATCAAAAATTAAATTAAAATATACAATAGGAATAAAGTGAACATAAAAATTATAATAAAAAAAGTATATAGTTATTTAAATAAGAATTCCAAAATTTTTTTTTTAAACAGACAAATATTTTCTGTATCGTTAATATCATTCGGTAAATCATTCAAAATTTTTAGGCAATTATAAACACAATTATTCTTTTGGTTGTTTGTTCTGAATAAGTGCAAATAAAAGTTAGCTTTATTACGAGTATTATGACTATGAATATCTATGTTTCTATTTAAAATGAAATTATGTTTAATTTTATTATTAATAATTTTAAAAGCAACTATGTACAACTCTCGTTTACAGATATTTTGAAAGCTTATATATGTATTATTATACAGCAAATGGGTAGGATGTAATATATTATAATTATGAATGATTTTGATAGCTTTTTTTAACATGGTTTCAATTCTGATAAGATATTTCTGAGCAGCACCGTTCCAGATTGGATTAACGTAGGTAACTTGGGATAAAATATAAGAAGAGTACATACTGAAAAGCTCCTTATTATTTAGAAACTTCCTTAACCTCTTCAATAAGTATATATAAGGTGATATTTTTTTTATAACCTGATTTATATGCTCAATCAATTTATGTTTGATTATAATTTAGAAAAACACTTCTAATTTGAAAGTTTAAAATTGATATTTTTTTATGTCTGGCTGGTTATTATTTCATTATTTTATTTGGTTCTTGTATTAAATATTATTTGGTTTTAGTATTAAATTGCCAAGTGTCAAAAAAAATCTTGATTTTATAATAATATAATATGGGTTTAGAACTTGGCTTTCGGACATTATTAACATATTAGTATATTAGATGCTTAGAGGAAGTTTTAAATATTGTTTTATTTTTTAGTTTCTATTAAAAAATTAAAGCAAAACAAAAAATAAATATAAATTAATAAAATTATTTTAATAAATAAAACAAAACACTTGTTAATATTTCACTGATTAAGAAAATATATGTAGATTTTCTTATATATTTTATTTTAATTTAATATTTTAATAAAAATAAAAAAAAAAAAAATAAAAATAAAAAAAAAAAAAAATAAAAAAAAAAAATAAAAAAAAAAAAACATAAATAAAAAATAAAATAAAAATAAAAAAAAAAAATAATTCTAAATCCATATTATATTATTAAAAAATCAAGATTTGGACACTTGGTGATTTAAAAATTAAAAATTAAAAATTAAAAATTAAAAATTAAAAATTAAAAATTAAAAATTAAAAATTAAAAATTAAAAATTAAAAATTAAAAATTAAAAATTAAAAATTAAAAATTAAAAATTAAAATTAAAAATTAAAAATTAAAAATTAAAAATTAAAAATAAAAAATTAAAAATTAAAAATTAAAAATTAAAATTTTATTAAAATATTAAATTAAAATAAAATATACAAGAAAATCTACATATATTTTCTTAATCAGTGAAATATTAACAAGTGTTTCATTTTATTTATTAAAATAATTTTATTAATTTATAAAAACAATGTTTTACCAAGTGCCAAAAAAAAAAGCTTTTGATTTTTTAATGAAAAAATAAAAGAACTTCAAACACATTTTTAACTTATTATCAGATCCCTTATTTCCTCTTTTAATTTAGAAACAAGTCAGTAAATACAAAAATTAGGAAGAAATAAACAGAAAATAAAAGCTCTGATCAACTCAATAAATTTTTGTATTTTGTGTCAATGTGACATTGTTATTATTATGTTTTATTGCAGGACTGTGAACAAAAGTTCAATATAATCAAAAACATCGGACCAACTTTTATTGGCTTTCCCGGAAAATATAATTATTGACATCTGCATTTACATACAAAATTTCAATTTATATTGTGTGTCTACTTTGAATAACAGATTAACACTGATAACTTGTTATAGATCGTAGTGTGAATACATTATGTATTTTAAGATAGTAATTGGTATATAATATTAATCTATAATTATAATTGACAAGCATTTAAGGACCTGCGCAGTAGACACCTGTTCATTTTATTTCGCTTCTCTTTAATGAACTTCTAATATAGTAAATAAGTTGTATATAAAACAATAATGCGCACACAGTTGAAAAATTTTTACTCATATGGTTTTATTATTCACCAAATACATTATGTGTGAGTTCTTATTTAAATAAAAAACAAAAATAAGCAAATCAGTTATTATTATTACTTGCAATGAACCTATATATGTACATATTATGTCAAATAAAAACAAAAAAACAAATTCATCTTAAATAAAAAATATAAACAAAAAAAAAAAAAACAAAAAAAGTAAGGTATTTATGTTTTTAACGAAAACATACTAATTTCAAAGCTTTTCATTAAAACATGAGTGCTTTCTGCTTTGTAATTAAAAATTTATATCAGTCCATGCAAGTCCCTGGTCTTTTAAAAACTTTAAATTTGGCTTTAACTGGAATTATAATTACTCAACAGGAGCCCCTAGTCTTAAAATAATCTACTTTCTTTTATCTTTTTTATCTTTTTATTAAATCAAATATAAATATTCTCTATACTTAAAATCATGTTACTATTAGATTTAATAATAGATTTAATAATAAAATTGAACTTTATCTTATAAATATTTGAATAAGATTATAATTATAACAAAATTTGTATTTAACTCATTTGAAATAATAAAGGAAAAAAAAAGATTGTTTTAGATTGTTTATTTGAATGCTAATAACACGAATTTTGGTATTTGAATTTTGCTTTTTTAGTTAAACAAGTAAATTTTAATTTTAATTTTCATATTTTATTTTAGTTATACAATCCAATTAGTATGAGTGACGAGACGAACAATAAAATGAAAATATAAAATGTACATTAAATACTCAACACGGGCTCTGATAGCTCCACTGAGATTATAACAAATAAAAAAAAATAAAAAAAAAATATGTTTTAAAATAGAAATACGTATTCGAGTTTGGAAGCCTCATATTACACCATTCATTAACCTAACTTAAAAAAACTGATAACATTTCCTTTCGCAATCATATATCTAAACATTTCAAATGACGTCAACACTGACAGAACCTTCGTCATGTTAAAATAATATTTTAAAATTCCTTTGAAAAATTAATGACAGTCAAAAAGCAAGTAGATAGATGTTACTAAACATTACTAAATTTTACAGTTATTGGTGATGAAATTTTCACAAAATCAAAATTCAGATTTTATTATTAGAAAATTTTCAGAAAATTACAAGATAATTTTCATTTGTAGTAGTCAAGTAATACACAGTGTGTATATTAAAGTAAATATTTGAAGACTTAATTAAAATAATGCAAAGGAAAATTTATTTTCGTTGATTTCTTTTTTCATTTTATTTTTTTTTTTTGTTTTATTATTATTATTTTTTTTTTTTTTTGTAATTTGTTGTTAACTAAATCTACCTATGTTGTTTATCAAGGATATAATAATTTTCTTTATGTGATGAAAGAAACAAAATATATTATACAGTAATGTAGATATTACATAATGTAGGTAGATAATAGATATGACTACGAATCTATTTCAAAGTCTTATTATACCAAACAAACAAACACAAGCATAAAAAAATAAAAAAATAAAAACTTTAAAAGAAAAATTTCACGCTCTGTCAATTTTGTCTTCTTATTAATTTTCATATTCTATAACGAATGCCAAAATGACAAATAAAATAAAAAAAAAAACAAAAAAAAACAAAAAAAAATTATATTCAGAACCAGAAAGTTATTAAATTGCAAGGTGCAAATAAAAAAATAACAAAAAAAATCATCTCTAAATTCTTCTTTTTCACTCTATAGTGTATAATATAAAACACAAAACAAACAAAAAAAAAAATAAAACAAAAACAGAAAGAAAAAATGTTTTTCTTTTGAAATTACATATATATCTTTAGATCTCAAAGATATTACGAACTAGTAAAAATATTATAAGAAAACTAGAGTACCTATTTATGTGAAGGTGAAAAAAAATACCTTTATCAATATAGAACAACAAACTGTATATTACTTGTTAAGGATATCAATAACGATATGAAAGTTAAAGAAACTGAATTATTGTTTAAGACTGATATACAAAATTTTGGAAAACTTCAACTCAAATTTCAAAATTTTTTCTAAAATATTTTCTAGCAATACAAATTATGTTTTAAGGACATTTTAAGCAGAATTTTTTATTAATAATAAAAATGTACGAATTTTTTACAACTTATATTCAATCAATTTTTTAAAAATTTATAAAACTGTAATCAAAACCAAATTCAATTTTATTATTTCACTTTTTCTTTAGATATTTTTAAATTCTCTATTGTATGCATAAGGCAGACAGCTTAAAATTTCTTTATTAAAACTATTTTTATTATCCACATTTATTTATTTATTTGTTAACCTTTAACTTAGGATGTGGTGGTAAATTTTACACTCTCTTTTTTTTTTCTCTTATTACTTCTGTCCATTGCTCTCTCACAAGGTGATATTCGCAGTACCCTCTAGTTATAATATACTTTTAATCACAGGATTATTTGTCATGTTGTAAGTAAAGCACGTAAAGAGAAATTTGGTATGAGGTGTAAGAACTACCACTCGTCATTAATTGTGACGACTACCACTCGTCATTAATTGCAACGTCTAGGTTAACATAAGCAATTAATAGAAAATATTTTACTACACCTCCAGTTTAATGTTAGTTTTTAATAGAAAAATTTTTACTACACATCTATATTAAAACTTTCAGAAAAAAAATCTTTTAAATTCATCCATTTTGAAATTTTATACAACTTTTTAACCCTTTTTCTATAATTTTCCGATTATAGAGAAAATTGCACGATCAAACAAAACGAACGAATCTAGAATTAGACAGATTTTAGAAAATGATGATGAAATTTCTGATAAGGAAAATAATTGTGATATAAGCGAAGTTGATGACGAAGTTGTTGATCCAAATGTTTGCCTTGAAAATCATAGCAATAATAATTACGAAATATTCGAAACGTACAACGAGGAGTAAACGAGGAAACCGCAAGTGAAGGAAACGAAAATATTGAACATATTGGCGAACGCGAATCTGAAACGAATTGTTTTTATGGAAAAAACCGTTTTAAGTGGGCAGCAAATGAACCACAGATATTTAGTCTAAGCAGAAAAAAATAAACTCTAGATATACCTACATTGGTGAATTTCGGCAATTTGATAAATCAAAAATTTTAATGTTATATTGGAATATTTATAAATTTTTATCTTTTTATATTTTGATTTTGTATTTTTGTAAGTCTAGCAAACTTCAGTAACTGCAGCTAGTAACGATGAAACAGAAAATAAAATATATAAATATTGGTCCTAAATTTTTGATGATTCTATTGGAGATAAAATCATCGAACATACCAACACAAAATGAAAACTGAAATTTGAATCAACAGTAAAAGTAGAAACAAAACCTTTATAAAACCTAAATTGAATTTAGAGCATTTCTAGGAATATTATAATTTATACATCAGTTTTCAAGTCAAACCGAGAGTTTACAAAATTAATATTTGTAACAGTGGAACAGGGAGAGACATTTTCAGAGTTGCTATGTCTAAGCCTCGATTTCATACTATACTTTCTTGTTTACGATTTGATAACACTTTTGATAAACCACAGAGATTAATAATTGATCCATTAGTGGCTATTTTAGAAATATTTAAAAAAATAATTGAAACTGATATATTTGATAAACTGATATTATTCGAAGAATATTGGGTTCAGATTGTCTCCCACCACCTGTAATGCAGTTGCCTTCTATTTCCACATCAAACAAATTGTGTTATATTTGTCCAAACAGATTAAAACTAAAAACACCACGCAGATGTTTAATTTGTCAAAAACCAATGTGTATGAGTTGTAGCAAGCATATGTGTATAAACTGTAAATACTGATTTTGACGAATGAAATTATTACATGAAAAGACTGGTTGTTATTTTCTAAGATATAAAACTTTTTGAAATGTTCTATTTATTTTTTTTAAATATGTATATTAAGCTGTGAAAAACTGCCATTTTAATTTTTGTTTAACTTTTTTTTATTATTTGTTATGTAAATATAAGAAGTACTAGGGGCCCCTGTTGAGTAATTATATTTCAAGTTGAAGTCAAATTTAAAGTTTTTAAAAAAACAGTAATTTACGTACTGACATAGACTTCGCACGATATAGCAGAAACTACTCGTGTTTAATAAAAAGTTTTGTGGTTAGTAAGTTTTATTTAGGACACATAAATACACGTCCCTCATATACTGCTTCGTTTCCGATATATTCCCTATAGTAAGAAGCATTTAGTGATAAAATTACTAAAAATAAAATGTTTTGTCATTAAAGAGGTACGTATATATATATACCTACATAATACATAATTTTAATAAAAAATATATTATTACTACAAATAAAAAAATTTAGAAACAGTTACTTAAAAAGATAAAAATGAAGAATTCAAGTGACCTACTATATCAAAATAAATTTGCTAGTCATATGAACAATTCAACTGATTTTTTTTGTTTTTGCTTTTTTATATTTTTTATTTGAGATGAATTTGTTTCTTTGTTTTTTTTTGGCATATGTACATAGATTCATTCGCAAGTACATAATATAAAATATAATAACTGATTTGTTTACTTTTGTTTATTATTTTCATAAGATCTCACTTATGCATAATGTATTTGCTGAATAATAAAATCGGATGTGTACAAAATGTTCAACTGTGTGCGCAGTTTTGTTTTATATATAATCTTATATATTATATATATATTTGAAGTTCATTAAGGAGTAGCAGAATCGAAATAAAATAAAAAGGTGTCAACTGCGCAGGACCTTAAATGCTTGTCAATTATAATTATAGATTACTATTTTTTGAATTTAGAAAAGGCTTATTAAAAGGCAATTATTTATTAAAAGGCAATTTTTTAAAAAACCCTCACCACTAAATTCTTTTTTTTTTTTTAATCTAACATTAAAAATTAACTTAGCCAGCTTTACGTGAAAAAAAAATTTATAGGAAATATTATATTCCTTCTAAAATATAAAAAAAAAAAATGATGTAAAATTTAGTACCACGTCCAGTACAATGTTACAAAATATCACCTCCTAAGTTAAAGGTTAAGGTTAGTATATAGTCTTTATAAGTGTATACAAATAAAATGATGGTATTGTGGTTAATTTAATTATAAATATTTAGCTTAATACTAAATATTTTAAAAAATGGTTTAAATCATACCAATTAGACAAAGTTAGTTAAAGTTAAAAACAAGAAAAAAAAATTGAATTGAATTAAACTAATTTCATTTTTATAATTCACTAATTATAAATTCATTAATTATTAGAGATATTCCCAAGATAGCTCTCTAGACCTGTGGAAAAGTAGTTCACAACTAATACCATTTGGAAATGAGTCCCGCAATACAAAATTCTGACAAAAAATGATAATTGTCTAAGTCCACAATTATGAGACGTGGAACAATTAAATTTACCACCCTAGGTGATTTACCAAAAATCAACTTATTATGTAAGTAGGGAGGTGTGATCCTTCGAAATGATTTTCTTCATATAGAGTATATATTTGAAATTCAAGAAATTTATGAACGAGCACTAGATACACCACTAATTCAATCGAATCTACGACGATTGGTAACAAAACAGGTACATGCATTATAGACAACATTTATTCTAGATAACTCACAAACACTCATAACATGCATAAACAACATCGCAATACGTCAACATTTTTATTATTCATTTAAATGATAGATATTTAAAAGGAGACGTGGCGAAATGAAATATTTTTTAAAAAATGTACTGACTACTAGGTAGACACTGTGTGCTATCAACTAAAAATAAGCTTCTGTTATACCAACAAGTTTTGAAACCTATTTGGAATTATGGCATTCAACTTCGGGGTTGTACCAGTCAAAGCAATAGAAACATAATACAAAGTTTCCAAAACAAAGTACTTCGTGGTATAGTAAATGCCCCGTTGTACATACACAATAATAATCTACATAAGGATTTGCGAGTAGAAATAATAGGCAGCGTTATCAAAACAATGGCACAAAATCAGCAAAAAAGACTACAAAAACATATCAATGTCGAGGCTATCCAACTCTTGGACATCAATGATGATACAACACGAAGACGAGTAAAACGAGTAAAACCGTTTGAATTGTGGCAAAATTAAAATTATAATATACATACATGTATATATATATAAACAAAAAAGAAAAAGAAATTGTCATAGGGTAAGGGTTTGTATTCTAAAAATGTAGCCAATTAAGATTTAAAGAAAAATAGTTTCCTAGTATGTATTTTACTAGATTACTATCAATAAATTCACCATTAGGTGGTGTTCTTAAAAAAAAAAAAACAAAAATTAAACGATAGATATTTAAATGGAGACGTAGCGAAATCAAATATTTTTTAAATTTTTTTTAATTTTTACAATAAGAAATTTCAATTTAAAATTTCACACCATGTACAAGTAAACATACATCTTAACATACAAACATTTAAATTAATCAAATTGACGCTACTCGCCCCCATCCATAACTCAAATTACTGCTACTCGCCGCTACATGAACAGAGTTTTTTTATTTCTCTCGCCAGAATTAAACTAAATTTTTTTGCGGTTGTTGTCTAAGATAAATCAATAAAACAAATTACTAAGTAACAAGAATAAGTTGAAATGATGAAAAAATTCATAATGAAAATTGATTACAATTTTTTAACAAATACTTTCTCTACATTCGGGAAAGATTATATTTAATATATTATGATTATCTACAATCTACATGAATGGCACATCCTTTATTTTAACTTCTCATTATTTTGTCTTGAATTAGTTTAAAATATTTTTACAAAGCAAAAATCGATTTACTGCTGATATCCAATATTTTTGAAACTTCAAAAAATTTTTGTATATACCAGCAGGTAACGTGACTCGATATCGTAGAAGAAAAAATTTTTTTATTAAAATTTTTTAAATTATTTTCTACTACTAGCTACCTATTTATTGTTCTAGGAAAATTTTATATAATTTATAAATTTTTTGAGTTATGAAAGTATCTACATTTCACGTGTACATGTCAATCATTTTTTTTTCAATTTTCCTCTTACATAATAAATAATTGTTGAAAGAGAAAGTAGAAGAAATAAAAAATATTATATAATAAAAATAACAGTATTAAACTTACTTGTGTAATAAGTTAGAAAAAATTCACATTATTGAACAACGAGAGTTGTTCAATAAAAATACATACTTTTAAATAATATTTTGTTTCTATTTTTACTTGAATGGTTTCTTGTTATGTAAAATAATATGTGTTTATATTTCAAATAATTTTAATATCACTGTGGCAACACTTTAAAGTTAAATTTTTTTTTTCATAAATCAAATAAGACTAGTAGTTATAATAATTATAATATTAAATTTTATTATATACAATCTACACGAGATACTAAGCTCATTTTGAGATAGATGGAATTAAATAAAATAAAAAAAAATTAAACAATTTGTAGCCACAGATATATATAAATCAGATATATGTATAATTAGATTTGAAGCTACAGATAGAATAATTATAAATTATCGGGATTAACAGTTTCAATGGTATCGTAATAATCATAGACGATCAAGTATCAACCATTCATACATTTAGTTTTTGTGTACCTATTTCGGATTTTTATTTTTGACCGAATAACTAAAAAAAATAAGTTAATATATAATATATATAATTTAGTTAGGATGTTGGTCTCTGAACATAACAAATTATCTATAGATTATATTATAAGAGACTATATTATTATCATTGAAGATTTGGTTCTAAAATAACAAATAATATTCAAATTGATCATAGAATTGCAATTAAATTAAAATATTGCAAAGTATTCATAAACTGATAAGATCGATTTAAAATTTAATACTAATTAACTGAAATCAACGTATCCGAATAGATCAGTGCAAAAACTGCTCAATACTGCAATAACTTCTCCTTAATATAACAACCACGTAAATTTATATATAATATCAGAAATTATTTCATTACATAATTTCTGATAATATATAAAAAATTACACATCAATTCAATAATTATTTAGCAGTGGAACAACTGCTTGAATCCATCTATGAAAAATTTAATTACTATAGAGAAATGCTCAAAATACTCATTAATGCAACAATTACTTAATAGTGCAACAATATTACTCATTAGTGCAAGTGTTGCACAGTCAAAAACTAATTAGCAGTGGAACAACTGCTTAAATCCATCTATGAAAAATTTAATTACTAGAGAAATGCTCAAAATACTCATTAATGCAACAATTACTTAATAGTGCAACAATATTACTCATTAGTGCAACTGTTACACAGTCAAAAACTAAATTTTAAATTTGTTCAAAAAATATTCAAACAACAAAATTTTTCATTAATAAATAACAACAATTAAGAAAATTTGAATCACCGTCCACATATGTATACAAGATCAAAGAAAAATCTGAATAGTAGATGACCTAAGGCAAGTCAATACAAAAATGAAATAAATACTAAAAATCCAGGTATGTTTCACAATTTTATTAAATTATTTTTATTATATTATTATTATTTCATTTATTTAGTTTTGTTATAACTATTACAGTGTACAATTATAACATTATTTATATCTAATTATAACAATTCACTTGTATTATCTATATTTTAACAATTATATTTAATTCTAATCTTATTTAACCAATTCATTTATTTATCTATTAGGTAGGTATAACAATTTATTTGTATTACAGAATATTCCAATCAACTGATTCATTCAAGTATTTAATCAAGCCTTTTTTATATTTGACAATTTTTTTTTTCATTTTCAAATTAAGTGGTAAATTATTAAACAGTTGCAGACCCTTATATATTCTGCATTTTAGATTTATTAAAAAAGTTCAACCTAAAAGCCCAAATATTTCTTAAATAGTAGTGATGAACATCTTCTACATAAATTAATCTATTTTTTAAATAACTTGGCATTATTTTATATTTTATTTTATATACCATTTTTATTCTTTGTGGTGCCACTCATCCACTTTAATGTTCTCAGCATGAAGGATTTTGAAGTAAATTTACTAAGTTTTAATATTATTCTCATCCCTCGGTTTTGCATTTTTTTATAATCTGTTCATCATTTCAGCATTAAACATGAGCAGTATTGATGAACAGTATTCAAAATGTGGTTTTATTATTATAACATTAAATATTTTGATTGCACTTAATATCGATAAACATTTTTTACATATATATATATCCTAGATGTTGTTTAAAGCTCAATCTATCACTAAACCTAAATTTGAATACTCAATTTCTCCATTAATAAATTGATTTGTTTTTTTATCTAAGGGTTCAATCGCCACTTATCGTTTGGATACCAGATTGAACCTAGCTATTTCATTAACATACTAGGCTAAGAAATCTGAATTAATTTGTTATATAATTTTGTAAATTTAGTATGTAACTTAGCTTAAGTTGTTAATGAAATAAAGAATTATTATTATTATTATTATTATATATTTAATTTCATTAATAATATCTATTTCTGCATTTTCTATTTTAAATTTTATTATTCAAAACACCATTTATAACCATACATTTCGATTTTTCAGTGTTCAATTTTAGCTCATTTTCTATAAACTATTCAACTAATCTTTTTAAATCATCATTTATTTTTTGACTACATTCTTCAATAAATATCTCTATTACACCATCATCAGAAGACAGTCTTGTATTTAATTTTAACAATGAGCCTATCTTGAACCTACAGCATATTCTATAAATTGTATTAATACAAAAAAAATTGATAAACAATGATTTTAGGGATATAATAAAAACTATAAGAAGCTAATAAACCTTAAATGATTATTAACTGTAGTAAAAATTGGATAAAATCATAGTTTAAACATAATTTCTATCTGTACCAAAACATAAAAAAATTGATTATCTAAAATTGATATTAATTTGAATGAACAATGAAAATGCTTTGCTCGATTTATACCTGTTCCGAACTATTAAAACACTATGATCTCTAGTAAATTAGTTTTATTATATTGTGCATAATGAAAACGTTTACAGAACTATTTAACAAATTAACGTACATTTTTCAAATATATTTAATTATCATTACAATTAATTTTTATTTCACCTTTGCTTTGATCGACAATTACGGGATGTGATTATAACCGATATACTGTATAACACCAGGCCGCTTAAAACTAAATCTCAATGATGAAATCATAACTAATATTGAATTAGAATTGAAAACTAAACAAATTCTGAACTTCACATTACCTACCTATTTCATTTTCATTATCACTTTAAAGAATATAGTTTCCATAAGAACAATTCTCGTATGGATCCTTGTTAATATACCTTCTGTTATGTGTATATAATAATCCTTCATCTTTATTTGTTGTAACGGTTAACAACAAAAAACAAAACACAATCAAATAAACGATTACTCAAAGAAAAATACATTTTTTTTTCTCTCATCTTATAAGAGTTAAGAGAGGCATGAAAAAAAAAACACAAAAAAATGAAAAAACAAATAAAAAATTTCATCCTTTGTAAAACTATATTTATAGAAGAATAATTCTGACTTTCTTCAATATTCTCTTTTACTGTTTCATAGTGAAAATTTTCTTTCTTTGAAAATAGAAAAAGTGGAAATAAATAATAAAGTAGACAATGCAATGCAACTAGTCTTAAAATTCATGTTCCTGACATAATCATTATGACATGTCAGAAAAACATAATATATATATATGTATATATAATATATATTACCGTTTTATTTTTATAAAATGTTAGAGCGAAAAAAAATGCATAAATAAAATAAAAAAAAAATAATAAAAAAGATAAAAGAATTAATTCAAAAATCCTTCAGTAAGGATACCTAGTTGAAACGGTGCTGTTATTTTAACAATTAAATTTTATTATGTAATTATTTTGTTAATTGGTAGATGCCTAGGTATCTATCATTTTATAAAAATTATTTATTTGCTTATATTTTGTGAAGAATTGAAATTGACTAAGTACAGATTTGAAGTGTTATGAAAATATGATGAAAACTATACTGATGAATTTCAGTACGACAGTTTGAAAATTAAGCTTCTGGTTGAGTTGGTATATCTTTGAAAATTTATTGTTGCTATAAGTGAATACATCTATACTAGTGAAGTAGTTTCTTAAGACATTTTATATAAATAAAATATAAAAAAAGTATTTGTTTTGGTATATTTGTTGTTATTTTCTGAATCGCTTGATTCTTGAATACATACTATGTACTTTATAATGAAATCAATGTGTAATACCTAAATGTACTTTATAACGAAATTAATCCTATTTTCACTATAACTTAACACAATAAAATCCCATTACTCTCAACGTATAGTAGATCGATAAATTAGTATTTTCGCATAAGGTAGATATTCAAGTGGGTCTTAGGATTTTATTATAGAATTTAATTGTGAAGCGTATTTAAACAATTAATTCATCAGATTTGCTTATGTATTTAATCAAAAAAAATTCGTTAATACTAAAGACAGCCATGAATTTAGACGGACTAAGATAGTTTAGTGGTTATGTTATTCACAAATGTTATGTAATAGCAAAAGGATAAAATTTTGAGCTCGAATCCTGCTTATGTCATGATGTATGTACATACAAAATTTTTCAATTTATCTAAATAATTTGGAATACATGTTCGTCGTCATTAAAAATAAAATTGAACTTTGCCATTATGAAGGCAAAATTTTACTTTACAATAGATGTAGTTTTCCACATTTAAATTGATCGGCTACTATCATAGAGTAATCATATAAGTAGAGTATTCACGTAGAACAAAATTTGCTAGTCACTTTTTCAAATATCAAAATTCTGTGTTCACTCAAAATAATATTACTCAATGTTTAACTGCTTATAAGTTGAGCGCAATGTATTTTGTACTCATAAATAAAAAGATTTTGTGTACCTACTACTTATGAACATATTTATTTGTTATTATGCTGCCAACAGTGTCAACAATATAAAAGTTGTATGTATATGTACTCAAAATTGTATAGCTATATGCGAATGTGCATGCTAGCTACAGTATATACATACTTCTTTATTTCGCTGCTCGCATTTCTACTTTACTTATATGATAAAAATTAAAAATTACACATTGTGTATAAAAAAAACTATACATGCATTTAAAGTCCTTTCAATAGACCACAAATAATATTACAAATCAAAGTATTGAATTTTTTTTTAGAAATTGAAAGAATTCAAGATTATTGCTGGATTTGTTGTTATTTTGCTTTAATTTTTAAAATTTGAAGAATTAATATTTTTATTTGGACTTGGTCAATGTGATTTATGAAATTTGTGATTTCAAATTTTATAGAAGAAAGGGACAAAAAAATTAATGTTGGTTTTGTAAAATTAAAAATAATTCAAATTAATTTCTATTGAAAAGTATACTGAAAAGTAGGTACCTACATGTATTTTTAAATTTTCAACAATTTTGGTTTTGTTAATTTTGTCTGTTTCTTACCGTAGATAATAATATGAATAGTATATATATGAATACATAATATAATTATGAATACAAACAAACAAACAAGCTATCAAAATTTAAAAAAATAAAACTGGACATTTTATTCTTTATATGGATTGTTGGCTGTTTTTATTTCTTCAGAAATTATTTCATCTGAAATAGAAATACGATTTTTAACCAACTTCTGAGAAAAGAAAACAAAACGGTATTCCGTACAAACTTCACGATTTGTAATGCATTACTAATAAATTTTATTCTTTTATTAGCATTATTTTTAAAAAAAATTTCTGGATTATGTGATGCTATCATTGACCTATTATTGTATGGATACAATTTCATTCATTATCTTTGCGATTAATTGTGTTTTTTTGTTTACATTTTTCTATATACATATATTTTTTGTATTGAATTAGATATGTAAATGTATGGTGAACACATATACGATATTAAGATATACACTCTTCATATAAATCAAAAGTACATAGGTATGTAAATACTTTTCAAATTATCAAACAATGCCTCTATACTCCTAGCCTAGTCACTGGGAGAGCAAAACTTTATACACAAAACAAAAACAAAACTTAAAACGAAATCGTAATTCGATAAAATTCCGAAAAAATCATTCTGTGAATAGGCTAGAAGTATAGTGGCATTGTATGAAATATTCTTCTCAATAAAAAAAAATTTTGAGTAAAAATAATTGAGTTTCGAAAATTATATTTGAGTGTTTTGGGGTATTGAGTAAAAATGGGACGGCATTTTCGTGTTTTGAGTAAAAATGGGACGGCATTTTTAGAAGAAAATGATTAACAAATATTGTTCTACGTGAATACTCTACTTATATGATTACTCTATGCTACTATACCAAAAATTAAAAAAATTAATAAATGGACAATGTTATTGTATATGTCATGTCTTGTAGATATTGTTGCAATTTTTTTTTTTTTAACTATAATTTTTTTAATTTTCTTTCAGTCTTCTAGTTATTTCTTAAGTTTTTATTCTTGCTATTATTTTGTACTTAATTCTGCTTACTCTCGTTTATTATTTAAATTTTGCTCTTTTATTATATAATTTTAATTTTAAGATATTTTAGTTTTTTCCCATACTTAGCTTTAATTTTCTACTTCACTCATTTATTATTTTCTTTTTATATTCTCTTCATTTTATATTTTTATGCCTGTATTTTTGTTTGCAGTTTCATTCATCACATATTCTAATGAATATCTGAATGATCCTATATGTATTCTTATTATTTTTTGTTTATTAAATGTATATTTTAAACATTGTAGTTTATTATAACATGAATAAATGAATTAAAAATATAAATACGCCGTTGAAGCAGTTAGGATGTTAGTCATTCATGCTCAAAATTATAAAAATAAACAATGTGATCATTTTAATGTGCTTGTATTTTATTTATTCCATATTTTTTTAACTTTTTTAGTAAGCAAAGTTATTTGTACTTTTGTATTACGTATGTATCACAGAGCGTTAACAATTCATTTTCAAATATTTGACAACCCTATGATTGATTGCTGTCAAATATACGTAATTGTATATTAATATTATTACTTCTATTATTTATTTTTGGTTTGTTGGTATTTAATTTTAAATGTTTCCAGTATTTACGTTTTGTATGCTTTTTATTTTTGGTTTTTGGAATGTGTAACTATTTTAAATGTTTTACGTATTCACCACCGTTTTGCATATTTTTATATTTTTCCCATAAGAACTTGCTAAAATTTTAATATTTTTTGTGGTGTAATTTACTATTTAACTATTCTTGCTGTTTTAATCCACAAGTCGTGGATCTTGTGTATTATACACTTTTTTCAATTCAAATTCAACATTTTTTCAAACAATTTGTTAGATCAAATGTTGAATTTGTATGAAAAAAAGTATTATATAAGATTTTATGAATTATTATCATTTTTTTACAGTTTTTATGGGAGTATGTTATTAGTTTTTAATATTAATTTATTTAAAATATGTTTTTTTATTTTATTAATACACTTAGTTTTGGATTTAATCATCAATATCATTATTATTCTGTAACTCCATTGGTGAAGTGCAGGGCGGAAAATTATTTCATATAAACCTAGAACTAGTTCTACCTAAGCTATATTTATTTTTAGTTTTTTAAGATTATATTACAGCTTTTTGTTCTATTTCTATGATCTATTTTATATCTTTGAGGTCAATGCTTGCTTTAATTTTATTTGATATTTTCATTAATATCCTTGACAGACTATACTTCACTATGAAGTTCAACTTAATTATGAACTAAATTTTATTGAAGAAGGGACAAATTAGTTACTTAATGATTACTTTTTTTTGACATTTATAAATGTTTGAAACATACATGAATAACAATAAAAATGAAAAATAAGAATTATTTTGAATTTTAGCTTAAAGAAGATTATTTCAACGATATGAAAAAAATACAAATAAACTTAAGAGAAAACAGATTCATCATTTATTAAGAACTATTTTGTTTTGCAAATAAATAGAATAAATTTTTTGGGAAATATTCTTTGCGTGAAAAAATTCAATGGAAGGCAAATATGGAAATAAGTAAAAAAAAAATTTAAATACTGTATACGTTGATTGGTTGGTTTAATATACGTTGTCGTTGATATCAACTTCCTAAAAATTTAGGCATCTATGATAAATAATAAGGCTCTGATATGATATTATTTTCTATCAGGCTCACAACTCAAAATAATGTAATGATGTTTTTTAGGATAAAAAATTATCCTTCTGGCAATTAGATGTTGCCCAGAATGGCCTTTAGGCATTTTATTATGTATATAATATTATTATGAAAGTTTATTTTCAATTATTTTTAATTATTTTCAAAACCACGACAGACTATCACCTTAATCGGTTAACCAAAACAAAATATTAAAATGTCAATTCGAAATATTTGGATTTTAAATGAAAATTTTGTTTTAAAATTTCTAACAGATGGCTTTTTTCTTAATTTTATTTAATTTTAAATAAATTAGATTTTATTTCATTAATGAACTTCATTTTTATATAGTCTGTCAAGGGTATAAAGCTTCCGTAGGGTTTTTTATTCCATATTTATCGTGTATAGCTTGGAAAATTTTTTCTTAATTACAATACTATTATTTACTATCGATCTTCTTGCATTAACTTACTACTATTCAATACTATAGTAATTTAAAAATTTAATATTATTTACATATTAATACATATACCTAAAATAATTATTTTAGAGAAAACTTTCTATGCTAACAACTTATAGACTTGGCAATTAATAAATTTGTTTACGTTTTACAATTTTTAATAAAAAAAAGGATTGTTGTCCTTTCTGACCAGTTTTTAAAAGTATAATACATAGTTGAATACTTAGTAGTTTTTAAAATAATGTTATTTTATAATATCTCCATGGAAGACATAAAATTAATAATAGTGTTAATAAGAGATCAAAATAGGTTTTATATAGATGATCTATTCTGCAAGCGATTCTGTAGAAACGATCCAAAAAAACGTTCAGAAGATGTTCAACCTTACAGTAGATTATTGTAGGGTTTGGATACTTAAAATTAATACTTATAAGTGCGAAACAATTTTATTCTGCAATACTGTGGATAAAACCAGGTGCAACATTAAAAAAAATTGGAAAAATTTTAAGATAAAAACGAGTAATGGTGAAACTTTAAATAGTAAAAAGTTAGTTAAGTATTTAGGTATATATTTACACCGAAATTTCAAATTTACTGATCATGTAAATACCATTCTAACAAAAGGCAATAAAGACGGCCAAAAATTATTTTATAAAAAATATATTAAACCTAGAGTAAAAATAATTGTTCATCAATCACTTATCAGACCAATATTGGCGTATGGACCACATATATGGTTTAATATAAGTGCTAGCCTAATGGAAAAATTAAGAAGGTTCGAGAAAAAATATATTAGAGCTTACATCAACAAAACGCATAAACCTGAAACAAATTTCAAACACTTTTAATCCAATAAATATACATAATAAAGAAGCTAACACTGTTAGGTTTGACAATTTCATAATAAAATTGATCCGAAATCACATTGATCGCTCGCTAAAAACTTCGGAAAATGGATTAATATCCAAAATATACCATCATAACGAAGAATATATTCAATATAGTATGAAAACGGGCTTTATTGCTCCCGAGCATTTTATATATATGTATATAGTTGCAAATTGCTTTATGCAAAACCATGAACTTGTGCCCCTATTATATCATTATAATAGGAGGGCTACATGCAAAATCATTGATATTAATCCCAATCTTTTGGATAACTCGATCTTTAAATACGATATGTTTATTCCAAACAATAATAAAAGCGTATTGTAAGAAAATATTTGTGGTTAGAAAATGCAGTGTAGAAAAAAATGGTGTTCTGTAGTTTAAGATATGGTAGTTTAAGTTTAGTTGTAGTTTTTTTTAATAATAAAAAAAAAATTAAAAACTTTTTTTGGTTTTTGAAATGTTTCAAAAAAATAATGTAAATAATATTAAAGTACTAATGAAGTACGAAATTCTATAGGTTAAAAAACTGTAAGGATATAAAAATAAAATTAATAAGAAAATGAATATTTTTAGGTTAATTTTGAATTGTTAAAAAAAAAACGATATTATGTAAATTTTTTTTTTTTTTGTTTGTAAAATCTGAATATAAGTAAATGAAAAAAAAATCAAAAAAAAAAAAAAAGTACAGGTGACCTAGCAAAATACAATAGCTACTTATGAACTCCAGTAGTGTTAGATGAATACAGAACACAGATTTAGGCTGCAGTTATAGCGATCAGTAGAATGAATACATAAAATTTTTGTTTTCGATTTTACAACCGCCGTAGACACAAAATTTTAGTAAAAAGTTATAGGAATGCTGAAGAATGTTTTTACAGATTTTAACATTTTACGGATACGTATTTTGTTTCTGAACAAAACAAAGAAAATAAACAAAATGAAACAAAATTATTTCAATGAAGTACATTTCATTTTTCAAGGTTTCATCAATTCATTTGTATTTTATTGAAATTATGTTTCATTTTGTCACTGTTTTGTCACATTTCATCAGAAAAAAAAAATTCTGATGTAATCTAACCTTAATTTACATTTATTAAGTTTTATTTGTTGTTTACATTTGATTTGGTTTTTGTTTTTGCATTTAAAATTGCTTCAAAGTGTTATGAAAACAACTAGGTACTACTACTACTCTATTCTTTATTATTTCAAATTCAAAACAAGAAAACGTTAAATCGAAATGACAACAAATTTTACGGCAGCAATTTTTCTGATCGCTATAACTGCAGCCTTAGTATTATTTATAACTTATATTAGTTAGTATGAAAGTAAAATAATATTAGGTATATGATATACTTATATAGCTCCATGAAATGTATCAATTTTTTTAATTATTTAATAAACCTAAAAATAATTTTACGAAATTTAAAATACTGTGTACAAAAGAGACCATTTTAATTCCACTTCAAAACATGCAACTTTCAAATTACTTCAAACAGTTTTTGGAAGACTAATACTCATCTTTATAAATAAGATGGAATTGTCTTTAACCCAGATTATCCGGCGGGCGTGTTTGTGGGGCGATTTTAATAATTTTTGGTATTTTGTGTATTTTTGGGCTAATTTTTACAAAAAAAAAAAAAAAAAATTTTAATTTAAAGGTGGTTTTTGAGACCGTACTACCTGTAGTACGTTAGGATAATATACATCTGCTGCGAAGTGAAAAAATTATAAGTATTTTATTTTTAATAATATCAGTTCATTTATTATTTAAAACAATTTATATATAAAAAAATAACAAAAAATAATAAAAAAAAATACTTCATTATATTAAAAAACAATTCATTATAAAAAAATAACAAAAAATAATAAATACTATATAAGTAGGAACTTCAAGTACTAGGTACATTATTAGTCTTTTTTTAATTTTCATGTTTTGTGTGATATTCTACATTGCATTTTACATGAAGAGGTACATCACATTTTAAACAGCGCGTTGTTGTTCGATCATGGCAGTATCTACATCGTAACTGCTTCGCTTTTCCATCTGATTGACGAGGAATTTCAGTGAGCAAAAGGTCTAATCGATCAAATCGCGTATCATGTGGCATCATTGCTCTTCCCGAAGGTGCTCCAGGTACTCCATAAGTTGTTAACAAAGCCGTTGCAATACGGCGACGGAATGTTAAATGGTCCATTTTCCCACCCATTTCTCGGTGTAATTGCCATGCATTATGCTCTGCCAAATCAATACAATGACAAAATATAGGGAAGTACCATTTTTTGCCGCGAATAGATACGCGATATAGACTTATATTTTCATCTGCACGATCAACGCCCCCCATATAAAGGTTATATTTGTGAATTAATTTTGGTTGTTTGACATTCACATTACATTTTTCTTTCTGGGATCTCCGTGCAATTAATCGTGCAGGTTCAACCGAATGTATATTTGAGGCAACATTTACAGCACTGCTGTCGTTCCAACCACACACAATTAAATTATAATCTTTGATTTTACGATAATCATACCAGCCTCTTTGTTTTTTTTTCAGTTCCTTCTTCTTTGGTAAAGGACAGTTACCTAATCGGTTTTCACGTATTGTTCCTGTGCCTTTCAATTGGCGCTTTTCTAATTCAATTAATAAAGGTAATGTGGTGAAAAAATTATCAAAATAAAGATGGTAATTTATGTCTGATTCTTGTTGAGAAAGAATATCAGCATAAGTTAACACCACGCTGGGACCAAGACCCATTTCCTTATAAGCGTTGTTCACAAATGTTCCTGCTCCTTGGTATGGTTCCAACCAAATAATATAGCCTTTAAAAGTTGCTCCAACCCAAAATTTATACCCATATCTTATAGGCTTTCCATGAATATATTGTTTACATCCGTGTCGACCGAAATATGGAACCATTTGCTCATCAATGCTATGTTGTAATACCTTGGGAGCATTCTTTTGAAAGAAGAAGCTTTATCAAATTTCCTTTTTTTATATTCGGGCAACAACGCAAGTGGAATATCATTTTCATCTTCAGAAGAGTCTTTGCGTTGTACTATCTCAACTTCAGCATTTAACAGTAATGGGGGCAAGTTTTCTAAATTTACTCTGTCTTCGTCACCAGAATCCTCATCAGTTAGATCATTATTAGCATCATAACCGGGAATAATATTTATATTGTAAGATGTGTTTTGTGATACGTCTTCATCATCTTGTTCTAAGATATCAATTATTTCGTTTAGTGTAATATCACTGAAAAAAATTATTAAAAAAAATCATAATATTATCATACCTTATTATCCTAATGTACTATATATAGTACACCTCTATATATATCAACAAAAAGCAAAGTAGAAATTATTTTTTATATTATTTTATATTATATATCAATTATAGCAACAATTTACTTTAAAAAAAACACTAATATATAAAAAAAATTATAATTTTGGAATTATATTTTCTTACCGATAACACGCCATGTTCACTGTTTTGCGAATTCTATAAAACTGATTAATTTGGCTTACAAAAAATCACTCAATTATTAATAATAGACAAAACATGTCAATGCACGTTTTGTTTGCTGTTAAATATTGTAATATAAACACACAACCGTATAAAAATAGGATGCACCGTTATTCCGCTATACTCAAAAATGTTGCTGTACTATACATAGTACATTCGGATAATCTGGGTTAAGGCGATAACTTGATTTCGGAAGAAATAATAATTTCTGGGGCTCTACTGTATAAAATTGTGTTCAGTTAGAAGCTTTGATGAATACAAGAAAAATAATGTTTAAAACTACAACAGTAGAGTATTTATATTGAAGCTTTACATTAGTCATGATAAAATCTAAAAGTAGGAATAATGAAGACTTATATTATTTGGATTTGACTAAGGTGCCTATTATGTAATTCGATCGAAATTAATCGAATCGTTCATCGTTATCGTTAGAGTTATTCGATTGTAATCGTTAGTGTCAATACGATTAAATCTACGATGAAAATGACATATGTTTGATCCTTTAACTGTCAAATTCAAATTATTATACGAAAAAAAAAACAAAATAATAGTGTTATATTTGAAATGTTTAAGTTGAAAATAAGTTGAAAGTGTTTAAATAAAATATAATTATAAAATTATAAGTTTTTATAAATAAAATGATTTGAGAAGAGTTAAATTTTTCAATTTCTGATAGTGCTGAAAAACGCTATCAAATTGCAGAATTAAAAAACAAGCGAACATATATTCGGGATTATTCTAATCCACTAGATTCGGAAGATTATACATAGGTTATTTAAACATGAATTTGATGAGTTCATGATCTACATTATTAAACATTATTAAATTAGGGCAAAAATTTAAATAACCAAAATCAGTAACACGTCGATTCCAAATATAATTAAATTGGTTAGTATATTAAGATTCTGTGTGGTTTGTACCAAGCAAATGATTTTCAACGTAGGAAATGATTTTCATGTCGGACAAGCACAGCTAATTTTTTTTTTGTTCTTAAAGAAGTTTTATATGTATTTGCAGTATATAATTATGTGCAAAATGGATCATATTCCATTACGCACTAGAAGAAAAAAGTCAGGCAAACATTATTTTTATGATTAAAGCAGAATTACTGAAATAGTTGGAGCAGTAGATGGAAAGCTTATTCAAATTAAATCACCGAAGCAAAACGTACAACATTTATGTTATAGTAGAAAGGGCTTTTTTTAGCATTAATGCAATTCTGATAAGTTTATACTTTATTGTAATTAGTTTACATTATTAGTAAACAGTTTTTGTTTTTAGATATGTGATCATAATCAGGTAATTGGTTTTGTGAGTGGAAGATATCCTGGTACCTCTTTGGAAAATTTATAATGGTGTCTCATTATTTACACTATAATTTTTCATATTGCAGTCTATTTGTAACAGGCCTTTCATTCCAATTAAAATTTATTTCAATAAAAAATTATTATGTAGAATAAAGTAAAATACCTAATTTCATTTCAACTTTTAAAGTTATTTTTATTTCGAAAAATATAATAAATATAAAACAAAACACCAAGTGTCCAATATAAATAAAATAATATAATGTCCAATATAAATAAAATATATTTTATCCTTTCAATTCAAAATTGAAATAATTTATACAAAATCTCTCTTTCGATGTCTCTTTCGTGGTAAAATTTTACATCGATAAACTTTATCGATTTCGTCGACAATTTCTGAACGATATCGAAATACATAATGGCAATTTTGCATTTTGACATTTCGTTCGATCCAATCGTAATCGTTATAGAAATACATAATAGGCACCTCAGTTTCATCAGTCCCTATTACCATAAAAATAATATTATATAGATGAGTAAATTGTATGGGAAGTTTTTAACCTATTATTTTTTCAAACTTGTTTTTATATTATGTTATTAATTTTAATTTATGCTATTACTATTATCAAAACGCTATCCTTTTAACAAAGTTCTAACATAAACGAATTTCCTTAATGCAATTTTCAAATTTTCAAATAAAATAAAGTAATTTTGATTATTTTTCATTGATTGAAAATTAAAATTTGATTATATTAAAATTAATTCACAGCTTTTTTTTTTTAATTAAAATTCTTAATTTTTACTTTAATCCCATTTAATTTAACATAACATTATATATGGGGAAAATGGAATTAAATAAATAAAAAATTCTTATTTAAATGAGTTTTATTTAATTTTTGTTATATACATATAATATATCTATATTTATATATGTATATTATGTAATGTAAATGTCCATCTCGACATCAATTTACGCGAAAGAATTCCAAAAATTCCCCCATTAATATTCATTTTATTTTACTTCAATTTTAATTAATTATTAAACACTGAATACAAAAATATATGTTAATTTATTCTTGTAGTTTCTTTATATTTATATTATAAATTATATATAGGAAAGAAAGTTATAATCATGAAAAGGACACGACAAAAAGACATAATTTTAAATGCAGTAAAAAAAATGTCCTTTTTTTTTATTCTTGTTCAGTTTTTTTTTATTATTATTATTTTATTATAATGACCCGAATTAATAAATAATGATCAAACCGTAATTTGTATATATATAGTTATATATTTTTATATTTATATTTGCATAATTATATACATTATATACTACATATACATATAGTTATATAAATTATATTATAATATAAGAAGATAATCCATATTATTATAATATCCTTATAAATTCATCCTCATATATTTAAGGATAATATCATTAACATATTATCAAGGTGAGACATTTTCTTTAAGCGAATTTCATTTTATTATTTTATTTTATTTTGTTTTATTTTAAGTATTACGTCCCAAATGAAATTTTTTATTGATTTATGTGTTAGTGTAAGATTCTCACAAGGTTCAGTCATAATTTATTTTTCTGCAATATTTTTATCGAGTGGAATTTTTCAAATTATAATTTATTGCATTCATTTTATTGTTTATATTACAACGGTATTATGTAAGTACAGGTTGTTTCACAGAAAAAAGTTTTAATTGCAAAAAAAAAAATTAAAAATAATAATAATAATTATGATATTATTTTGGTGTGGGTGGGGGGGAGGTTTTATGGGAATAATAATTTTAAAATAATAAAAATAATATGTTGAAATATTAAAGCTATGTGTTCTGATAATGTTGTAATAGTTGAATTCAATTAAGGTATTATGAAATTTAATATATGATGAAGCAGGCTAAATTTGCTAAAAACAATATGGGTGAATAACTAGAAAGGACAAACATATATTTCTCTTCTTACAAGAATTTATTCAATATTATTAAAAATTTTATTCAATTAACTGAGAAGTGCCACCAAATACATTGAAGGATCAGGGATTATCTAAAATGTATGTATTGAGGTACATTTTGATTGTATTTAATTGTATTTGAATTTGTTTTATTATTTTTATGCACTTGCTAATATTTTTTTAGATACTGTAAATAAATTGAGAATTATATCGCAAGGCATATTTTGTTTGAACAATATAAAATAATAAATAAATGTTGCAATAGGTCTAACAACCAAAGTAATACTAGAACTATAAGACAAGTTTTCAGTAAAAATTTAATATTATTATCTAATGTCTTTTATCTATTATTTAAATACATTTATAGTACTCGAACTGTATGTAAGTATCTAATTAAATCAAATGAATTGAACCAAATAGTTACCAAATGTTATTCTAAAGCTCAACTCAATAATATTAATGATACATCAATAAATAACAGGACCCATATCAATGTATCAAAGTTCAAAATAAATATTTAAATTTATCTATGATCTGGAAGTGTTAAAATTTCCTTTTTTTGGTTCTTTGATGTCCAAGAAAAATTAAGTCTATAATATTTCACTGTATGCAAAACGTAAGTTGATTAAATTTTTACAACAAAATTTAGATCCGTCCAAATGGATTACATTTCATTTTGATGAATATGTACAAAACTAAATATATAGCAAAACTACAAAAACGTTTTTGGATGGCATTATATAAAATGAATGGACACCAGTCATAATGGAAAAATTATTTAACGAAAGAAAATAACCACGTACAAGCGTAATATAGAAGAAGATTGGCACATTTTCCAATATAATTCAATCATACGATTCTATAGTATCTGTACTGTAATCATAAGATAACCCCAATCCGTAAAAAAAAAGTTTGATAAACTTCTTAACATGTGAATTACTATTTTTATAATTTTTTTTATATCAAAGGTCAGTATTAAAGCACTGAACTGATACAAACAAGGTAGAAAAACGAAAATATTAGTCAAAATACTGAATCAAGTGTTAAGTAAAAACAAGGGTAAAGTTATAATTAAAATATTGTTGCTATCTCTATCTACCTTCACAAAATGCAAATAATAGGGAAAAAAAGAATATCTAAATTTTCCTAATTTTCATTTCATGAATTCCCACCCATTTTTTAAATTGGAAAAATAAAAATAAAAAAGTCTGATGTTGAGCATCTCTATTTAAAGTTAAACTACCTATCATCATTAAATATACAAAATTTGACATACTTATTGACACAAATCGATGCAATTAAAATTTTGAATTTCAATATAAAAAACATTGCTAACACCATCTTATAAATTTTAATGATTTAGTTATAAGTTTCCTAGTAACTTACAAAAAATAAATAAACCTTGAATTTTATTTCATTTCAAATGAAAATATTTAAAAAAAAAAATTCATTGTCGATTTAATATTTTTTCCAATGTAAAAAATATTTTTCTATATATTGAATGAGAATTTTAAGCAAATTAAAAAATAAAATATAATAAATAATTCTAAAAATTAATTCTAATTTTTTTTTTTTTTTTTTTTTCCAGATTCCACGTAACATTAAATTTCAAAATAATTTTTTTTTTTTTTTACTTAAAGATTATTATTCTAACTTCAAACTGAAAATATTTAGAAAATTTGAAATTTCTGTCAAGCAGAAAAAGGCACATGTTCAGTAGGTATTAAGTTAATTTAAAGATTTTAAAGTGAAATAAATAAAGAAAATAGTAAAATATATATGTATGTATAAATATCGAATACAATTTATTAAATTGATCTTTCGATACAATCGAATATTTTTTACAATTCAATGAAGAATAAAAATTAATTCTTTGAGGGTAAAAAACGTTTAATTTAAGAGAAATTTTCAGAATAATTTTTACGAGTAACAAGTAATAATATTCTACTTGATATACATAGAGATTTATAAATACATAAATATATTTTTTTCTTGTACATACATATACATGGTGACATGAAAGTATATTTTTCAAGCATATAATGTACATATTTAAGTTTTTTGCGTTTGTAGTAAAATTCTTGAATTAAAAAAAAGGCGAAATCGTTAAATTTAAAAAAAAGTCTGTTAAAATTGAAAGTCTGTTAATTGAAAAGAAATTTGTTTGACATAAACCATTTAACCATTTCAAATGATAGATATTTAAAAGGAGACGTACCGAAACTAACAATGTTATTTTAAATTTTTTTTTAATTTTCCATTAGAAATTTTAATTTAAAATTTCACCCCACGTTTACACATAGCTACATCTTAACATACAAAAACATTAATTTTACAAATTGTCGCAACTCATCAAAGTACGGAGTTTCTTGTTTTACTCATTCTGGAATTAAATTTAATTTTTTTGTTTTGTAAATAAAAATAATTATTATCTATATAATTATGTGGTTGTTGTATATGATAAATCAATGAAAAAAAAAATTATTTACTATCAAGAATTAAATTCAAACGATTGAAAATTATTCATAATGAAATTGAGTATGACTTTTTATTAAACTTTTTTGAATTTCGAGAAGCGAGCCAATACTCGTGAATTAAATTTTTTTGTTTCGTAAATAAATAATTTATTACATAATTAAGTGGTTGTTGTCTAAGATAAATCAATAAAAAAAAATAATATACCATTAAGAAATAATTGAAACGATTGAAATTTATTCATAATGAAATTGAGTGCGAGCTTTTATCAAACTTCCTTCAATTTCGGGAAGCGAGCCAATACTCGTTTCGTATTATTTTAATATATTTTTCATTTGTATTTTTAGAGATGTCGATATTTTGAGAATAACAGTAATATTTTTTTTTTTTTTTATATTATAGCCAAAACTTAGGTTTTGAACCTTTTAGTACTTGCGTACCGTTGACCATTTGAAAAAGGAAAGGATAGTTAAAGGAAAGGAAAGAAAAAAGAAGAAGAAAAATTTTGTGGGAAAAAGCGAACAATGTTGTTAATATTCGTCTTAAGCCTCTGTAAGTCATGGGACGCGGTTCCACAATCGGGATGTTCTTACTATAAAAGAGTTTCCATAACCGGACTTAAACCATCTCGGAACTTCCACTGTGAAAGGGTGGGCACTTGATGCCTCTCGTGTTGTGCGATGGAATAGCTTAAGAGGAGGAAGAAGTGGTTTTAATTCCTCGGAACAAGTGCCAACACCAAGTAGATATCTATAAAATAGAGAAAGTGCTCCAACAATACGACGATGACCAAGTGGTATAAGGGATGAGGTCACATTTATGTCACCTATAAGACGAATGGCGCGGTTTTGAACTTTGTACAAAAAATTTAAAGCAGTTTTTGGTGCACCTGCCCATAAATGTGAGTTATACTCGAGCTTAGGTCGGATATATGCTTTATAGATTTTTAAGAGGTCTCGAGATGAAAAATAAGCTTTGCAGCGACTTAAAAAGCCCAAACATTTAGTGGCGCTTTTTGCAATATCGAAAATATGCTCATTCCAGTGCAAATTTTGATTCACTCGCATCACGAGAAGCTTCAAGTCTTTGGGTCGTTGAATAACTTAATTTTGAAGCCAGAGAATTGGTTCGAATGTTGTTAGCTTGTTACCAACAAGACAGCTTTGAGTTTTTGAAGTGTTAAACTCGACTCTATAGTTCTCTATGTCAACTCGAGTTCTATAGTTCTCTATGTCATCTATGTAAATGTAGTGTTCGCGGATAGCACTGTATTCAGCTATAGTTGGTTATTTTTGTCTTTTTATAGCAATTTTTGTTTCGTTTAAATGTTCTTGAAATCCTACTGTTGCTAATCTCTTTGTCTTGCACCCATGTTCTTGAAGACTCATCGTATCAGTGATGCCAAATTGACCCACGCGCACATCTAAATAAATTTGTATTTCTGGAAGATGTGTAAATAATTTTAAAAAAAACTAAATTTATTTAGACTTGGACACAGGTCAATTTGTTATCACTGACGCGATGCGATGAGTCTTCAAACTATGGGTGTATAACCTTCTCACATTTGTTGCAGGATATTTTGTAGATTTAGCTTTTCTCCGTTTTTCCTTCGTAGATCCTAGTATTGTTTTCAATTAATGTCTCCAACTAGTACTTATGATGTCTATGGTGTGATTTTATAATTTTTGCTCCATTTAATTCGTTATTTCATGCTCATAGTGGGATTTAATTTTTTTTTTGGTTCTTTTTTTGTGTAGTTAGATCATCCCTTCTCATATTTCTTCTTTTCTTGTTGATAATTTTTATAACCGTTGTGTTCGAGTAGCCTTTCTTTGCAGCTCTGTTGATGAAATAATTCTTTTCTTTTTTTATAATTTCCCTTTTACATAATAGTGGTCACTAGTCTATTGATCAATGAATGCAATTAGGTCGTATTTTGTCGGAACCTATGATTTTATGTGCTTGGGGCTGCTCTTTGGGTGTTCATTTGCTTTTTGCAGATTGTAAATATCTCTCTTATAGTTACTGATGTAAATAAAATGAATCCTACCCCATTTCATAGGCTTTTTTTAGCAAATTCTAATCCTATTTTATTGACTTATTTTGGCGGCAATTAAGATAATTTATTTCACTCCAGTGTTTGATTTCACTACTATTTATCAGCGTATAGTAATCATTGTTAATTTGTTTATTAAATTTGCTTCTGATTTTTTTATCCTTCTTTTTCTATGTTTCTGATTTCAGTATGTGTCTAAGCAAGTTGTTTTGTTTGAGATTGAACCGCATATCTTTAAATTTTAGTTATTATACTATAGTTAACACGTTTACGCAAATGACTGATGTAGCAGTCACATTTGTTTTGGTCCAATTTTCAAATAAATGCTATTGCAGTTATAAATATACTTTGCAGACAGACATAAAAGTCTATGCCTAACTTCAAGCTATATCAGTCATTTGTATTGTATAAGCCAGAACATATTCTGATTAGCAAATGAATTTCTATAGCAATCATTTTTTTTTTTTTATATAATTTATACTTTTTTTTTTTTTGATTAAATTATGAATATTATTTATGTAAGCTGTACCAATAAATATTTCTAAAAATGTTCAAGATATAAAAAGTGTGTATTTTAGTCTTTTTAAGTTTTAAAAGTGAGCGTAAACGTGTTAAAAAATGGACATGCAAAATTTATATGGCATTAGAATAAAAAAAAAAAAATTCATGAAATGTTTACCAGTTCCAGCAACGGTCTCTTCTTAAGTATGGGTATACTTTATTGCCATTCTGTATTACGAAAACGAACCAAAATGTCAATTCCATTATTGTACAAAAAAAAGTCGGAAACTTTTCTGAATTTAAAATTATTCCATTTTTAAAAATTGAAAATTAATACAAAAAGTAAACTTTTGATGGCACGTGTCTCTATCAATTTTATAAATAAAGGAAACAAAAGTAAAAAAAAAAAAAAAAACAAAAAAAAAAAAATTTTCTATTGGGAAAATTAAATTGTGAGAATTTCTGGAATATATTTTTATTCTTTGCAGAACGGTTCGTTTTTTTTTTTATTACAAGAAATTATCTTTAAAAAATTTCTCTGGTCACAAAATATTGTCCCAACACTAATACAATTCAATTATGGAAATTAAAAAAAAAAAAAAAACAAAAACAAATTAAGGAAAAAAAAATAAAGAAAAAAAAAATAATTTTTTATAGCTTCAAATTTTCTACTTTGACTTTTTAATGTATTTAAGTTTGAGTTAAAGAAGTAAATATTGTTCTAAGAGATATCACCTACCTATTTAGAAAGAGAATAAAAATTAAAGAAAACCCGGGTGAGAAAAACAAAAAAAAAAAACAAAATCCAAAATAAAAACAAAGGAATCATTAACAAAAAAAAAAAAAAAAAAAAAAATCACAGGGATATGAAGGAAGAATAATTTAACCTAAAAAGGACAATTTATTTGAATTTTTTATTATTTACGATGCCATTTTGATGATTTGACGACAACTGGGAGCAGCTCAAAATTTTGGTTTTAGCAAGCAGCAAAAAAAAAAAAATAAAGAATAAAATTGAAAATAAAAATTACTTTCCAAAAAGGATATTTTTTTCACTTTTATAATTTTTTATTTTGTTTTTATTTTTGTTTTCGCAAAAAAAAAGGACGACGTTTTGATGTCATATCACTTTTCAAGGATTAAATTTTAATTCGTTTTAGGTTTAAATTAAATAAAAAAATATCTATATTTTATTTTTGTTTTTTTTTTTTTTTATTTTTCTTGTTATCCTTAAAGGTTAGAAATTTATTTTATCAAATTATTTTTAGACTACCTACTAACAGAAGATCTACTAGTATTAGTGTCTACATGTACGTATAGGAAAATATTTTCAAAGGTATAATACTTGTAAGAGCTTGACCCAAATTTTTGCAAAAACCCAGAAAATTTTTTTTTGTAAGACTTACCAACCAAAAAAAAAAAAAAATACCAAAAGCAAGGATATGAAATGGAACTTAAATATGGTTGAAAGCAATTTAAATGAGTTCATGTAATGTTAATATGTCAGCACAATTTTGTACTTGAGATATTCGTACTTGTCCTATGCAAAATTAAAATATTACAAAAGGGTAGCAGTTCATTTTATTATTATTTATTTGTAATGCGATATTATAAGGTATTAATGATTATATTAGGTTAAGTTTAAAATAAAGAAATATATTTTTATTTTTGTTTTTTTTTGGATTTTGATGTATTTAATTAAGATTTATTTTTTTAATATTACAATGAGTAAATCATTCATAATATCGGATTTAAAGCTAAACTAAACATTTATCACTTTTTTTTATAATGTGTGGATTACGCTTCAAGATAATGCATACTTTTTATTGACCATTTTCATCTATTATTTCTTTATCATTGTTATTATCTTATCACCTATCTTACTTTTAAGATTTATGTATAAATTGTAGCTTTATTAGCATGATTTGATATTATGGGGAATTTTTTCGAAGACGATTACATTCTATTCCATATCGTTCTACATAAATAAAATACAGCATTAACTGCCCTACCTTAATTGGAGTGTTACCTACAATTAGATTTGTATTTTATTTAAACATAAATAAACAAAAAAATGTCATAAAAACAGAAATACGCTTCTCAAAATTGAAAATTCCAATATATAGCTGCATATAAAATGTATTATCATGAGCTAATTTTTACAGCAGCAATTTTTTAAAGCAGTAATAGATTTGTTGGTTAGTTAGACTAACTACCTGTTCTATAAAAATTGACTTCGTAATTTAATTACAGGATAATTTGAAACATTTGAAATGTTGTACGTTATGGGTGTATGCAAATATTTACAATGCATAAAACATTTCAACTTTACCTCAAGATAAAATTGGTAAATGTAAAATTATTTGTAGTTATAAATTTGTCAATAATACAGAACAGCAAGTTATATGAAAGCAATAGAAAAAAGATTTTATAAGTAAAAAAAAAATATATATTATTCTAACCATTATAAACGTTAAATTTATATATTTAGTAGAATAATTAATTTTGGAATAACAAAAATTAAAATCCACATAATTTTCTATAATAATTTATGTTGGCAATAGGTAGTCCTCTAAATTTTGAGTACTCATAATTTTGAGTACTGTAAGAGTGAGAGCCAAGCGAATTTGAAATTTTCTATTAAATAAAATATTTGTTGTTGTTTATGTTTTGAAGAAGTTCCTGTTTTTTTGTTAATTTATTTCTTGTTTTTTTTTTTGTCTTTTGTTTGGAGGCTAAAAGTATAATTTGTTCTCTTTGTAGTTTTATATTTTAACAAAATGGCGTTAGTTTTTTTTTTTTAATTTTTTTTGAATTTTATTTATGCATTTAGTGTAATAATGGTAGTTGTCTGTACTTTGATGTGAAGAGTATAGTTTGTTTTCTGTTTACAAAATGGCATAACTATTTCTTTATATGCTTAAAATCTAATGATGGTTAGACGCCATTTTTTTTTTTTTTTTTAATTTATGAATTTAGTTATGAGATAAAAGTGTAAAATTTGAATTGATGTTATAAATTTTATTGAACGTTTTTGAAATTTTATAAAAAAAGAGATGTATACAAATTTTGTTTTAATTGACTGGGTATTTTTAGTTATCGTTTCGTTAACTTTATTTTCAACCCTACTATAAAATTTAATTCTAGCATTTGAAAATAATGTAAATAATGTAAATAAAATATCATTTTTATTTAATCTATCTGAATTATTTCACAGCTGGTATCCATTATTATTCTTGTAATGGATAGGTATCTAAAAGGGGACGTAGCGAAATTAAATATATTTTAACTTTTTTTTAATTTTCAATTTCATCCCATGTACCAATATACAAGTAATTTTAACCTAAAAAAAATTGAATTTATAAAAATATTACATATGCGGTTGTTGTCTACGATAAATTAATAAAAAATATACAATATGGTTGGTATAAAGAGTAAATATTGACATGATGGAAAAAAAATAAAAATAAAACAAGTCATAATGAAATTGAGTACGATGTTTTTTAACAAATTTCCTCGAATTTCGAGCAGCGCACGAATACTAGTAAAATATTAATTAATAATAATAGTAATCATAATATATTATAATAGAGTTATTTGTCAACATTTCACCTCAAAATTATTCAATCTATTCATCACCCAAACCAGTACACCATGCTATTTATACAAATTTCAAGAGAGTGCATAGCATTAAATTTAGGTAGATACTTAGGTTAGGTATAGTTATAGACAATGTAATGTGTATCGTAGTAAGTTGTAAACAAAATTATTATTGGTATTTTTTATACCTGACATTGATAGTGAAAAAAATCAGTATATTTAAATCCCTGTTCTATTAAAAACGTTAAATTTGGCTTTAACTTGAATTATATATAATAAATAGGGTTCTTTAGTATTAAAATAATATAAATAATAATAATATTAAAAATAATAAAGATTAAAAACTCTGGAACTTAGTCTTCTTGTGATGGTCTAATAACCGAAATCAATTAAGATATTTAATAAAAATTACTGAAACATATCTAGAGTTTTTAATATTTATTTTTAAAAATATTTCCTAGATGCTACATCGATATTTATAAAATATAAATAATAATAACCTTTATAATATTATAACATTCTTATTGTGCTTAACATGTGTTAGTCTCCATTTTGCTTCTCTCACAAAATTTATTAACGACTCCGGATTTGATAATTGACCATATTTGAGCAAAATAATCTATTCTTCTATTTAATTCTATTCTAATCTAATCTATTCAACCATTGGTTAACGAAAACTTGCACTTTGCACAGTAGTACAGTATTGTTTTTTGTGTCATTTTGACAGTAGTTGGTCAAAGTTCAATTTTGTATTAACGTTATAAATAAAAATAAATATATTGTCTGTAAAACTAATTTTGGTTTTCCGTGAAATCTGACATCTGACAATCATGTTCATTTCAGATCTCTATTTTAAGAAAGAAAGAAATTTGGCTGAGATGTTTTATAAAAGATTTGTCTAAGATTTGAATAAATGAAATCGATAGAAGTGAGAGAAGATTGTTCTAAATATAGTAAGTATATATATATATATATATATATATATTCTTAATAGATGATATCCCAAAAGTGGTTGGACCAATAACCTATTTCTTTGCTTATGCTTTATGGATAAAGTCCCCTATGGGAATACATATATAATATATATATATATATATATATAATATATGTAAATAATTTAAAGATGTCATTAAAAACATAAGTACGTTAAAATGATTATGTATGGTTGGTTGGAGAGTTAGAAAAGTGCAATCAAAACTCAAAGAAAATCAACTTTCAACATATAAGATTAAAATTTTGACATTGAATTTTTTTTTTGTATATTTTTTATTTTTATTTTTTTTTAATGTAAATGTAAACAGTTTAACAAAATTCATTTTTTAGTTACATTTAATTTTTATAATTATTTTCGTAGGGTATAATTTTAGTAGTTTCTGTTTTTTTTTTTTTTTTTTTTTTATTCCACATTTACAAAGAGCAAAAACTATTCCCATTGAAATTCATTGTTGTGGAAAAATTTTTCTATATTAAAAATTTTCGCTTCACATCTTCTGACTTTTCTTTAGAGAATTATTTTCTTAGAATAAAATTCCTTTACAAAAACTATACAATATTCATCGTATGGTATATATTGTATATATAGGTAAAATGATGATGATGATGAAATGCAAACATTTTAGTACATAAAAAAAAAAAAAAAAACATAGTTATAATTTAATGTTGCAATTCCAGTTTTGGACCAGTAAACCATTTGGTTTGCATTTTTTGAATAGTTAGCTAACTATACTAGCTATATAAGAAGAGAAATATAAAATGTAAAATATTAAAATTCTACTGACACCATTTGAAATTTTCATTTTGTATTAATGACCTTAAACATTTCTTAGATTATCATCTTAATTGCATCCTTTTTAACAATTTCAAGTATGTCCTTATTATAAGATTTTTTTTTTTTTTTTTTTTTTTCGGATAAATTATTTAATAGAATTGAAAATTACAATAATGTCAACTAATTTATTTTGTGGTTGAAAATCATTTCACCAGAGAGAAAGAAGTAATTTTGCTTTTGAATAAGATAAACTATGCACTCGAATTATGAATGAGAACAATAAAAAGATTGTGTAAAATATTTTGGAACAATTTAAAAATAGAAAAGAAAAATATTTTTTTCATTTCTATTATTCGAAAGGGTTAATAGAAGTGTCATTGCGGTTCTAAAATTAATTATTTTCTAAATTGAGAAATTTTCTTGTCAGCATCTAAAGTAGGTACTAAGTAGTTCAAAATTATTTTTTGAAGATTTGTATAATTAGTTTTAATTTCGTAATTGAATTGCAATTGTAAGCGAACATTAATTTTATTGTATTTTTAAATATCTTGAATGAAAGTTGAATGTAACAATTTAATAGTTTTTTGAAAGAAATTTATAATTGATATTTTATAAAAAAAAATTTGAATGAAGAATAAAGTCAAAACATTGTCATTTACAATAGAACGTGATGGTAATAATATACTGTTGATGTGATGTGACCAACGTTCCTTCGAAGCTGCGCACGTGCGCAATTGCGCACAGATTTTTTTTTTGAATTGCACATTAGAAACTGGCTTGTTAATATTTAATACTTATTTATTCAATTGTTATTTGTCATAGTTCTTAGTTAGTTGTTCCAGTTCTAATTGGTAAGTTTTATAAGGATTATCATTTTGTAGTACATATTAATATATTTTTTATTCTAATAAAAATCTAGGACAGACATTCTCTAGTCTAAAATAATGTCACAAAGAAAAAAATTAAGCTACTGGTGAATTGTGCAAAAAAGTGAAGCAATGAAAATCAGAGTGGCTTTCTCTATGTTGAAACAAAATTTGAATAGATAATGTTGTTCTTGCCGTTAAAATGAATATTTAAATGAACTCAGTTCAAAAAATAAACAATCATTTTGCAAAATATGTGATTCCATAACATTGGAGGAGTATAAATTATGCTTTTGAATTCGTCGAGTGTATCAGCCACCGTATCCAACAAGAAATATTATATTAAATAAGATAACAATTCCATTGTTATTAATAGGGGATGAAAGCACTGATATTTCCTTTGACAAAATGTTAACTATTTACACATATAAAATACCGCTTTAATCTTAATTGCCAAACTGTTTTACTGGTATAATACAATTAAATGCATGTGACGGAAAATATATTGTGGAGTCCATAAAATGTTTTTAGAAAACTATGAATCTGAATATGCAAAAGATGGTAATGTTAACATCTGATGGAGCTACAGTAATGCTGGGAGCCTATAATGGAGTTACATCACACAACACAATTTGTCGCTTAACAGCTCACATTGTATGGCACATAGAGAGGATCTGGGGATCGATGATGCCTGGAAGCTTATTTCCCAAGTAGAAACACGAACATGTTCCATTGTTCATCCCTTTAAAAAGCATAATTTAGATGTTCAGGACTCTTCTTAATGAAATACGCTGACTTTTTCATCATTTTGCAATTATTCCGTTCATTTGGAATTATGATGTTTTAATAGAACCATTTCAAAGAAAAGATTGATATTTCCAATTCAGTTGAACCAATCGCAAAATATTGCTTAACAGCTTCAGAAAATAATGTAAATCGTATGAAATTGATTGCATTAAATGATGAAAAATGAAAATGTCATCTGGGATTATTTTATTTGCTTTTGATCAAAGCGCTATTGTCAACACATCTTACTTTGATTATGGCAATGAAAACTTAAAAAAAAAATGAATTTTAAATATGGAGATCTTATCATGGACATGGTCATGATGTATAATAAAATAATAATGGATGAGTTTAAAGATTAAAATACTTATTTACGAAAAAATACAAAAACAATAGTCGTAATATCATTGACCTACTTGAATTGGCTGTTCGTGAAGATAGTTTTATTTGATATTTGTGGAACCCTTCAAGTGTCGAGTGCTGATAGTGAAAGACGATTTTGCCAGATGAATTTGATTAAAACTAAATTTAGAATGAGGTTGAAAGTAAATTATTTGGGTAACTTATAATAAGAATAAAGTCACACTTAATGGCGGAAAATATTATTGACCTGTCTATACTTACTATTACTGGAAGAAAATGAAAAACAGGAAAGAAAAAAAATAATAATGTAATATGTAATTAATAAAAAAAAATTTAAAAACAATAAAAAACTTAAAACACTTAAATAAAAAAATTTTTTTTTTTAATAAAATATCTAATTTACCAAATTTTTGTTTAATTTTTTAAACATAGCGCAATTTATTTTTCTTTTGCTCAGCTAAAAAAAAAATTAGAGGGAACGTTGGATGTGATCGTCAATTAAGTTATGTGAGACGAAAGGAACGTTCATTAGTATGGTTAAAACTAATATCATATTACAATAGCAGTAGCAGCAACAGTAGCAGCTAGCACTAGTAGCAGTAGCTAGGCATACAAAACAAATTTGAGAAATTATTTCACACAATCAATATATAAAATCTGTCATGATCCAGTTTTTATCATTTTGACTGGCACAAAGGGTGTGTGATTACTGGTTGGTAGTTTTGAAGTAGATTAAAATATTTGATGAAAATATGAGTTTAAACAAAACATAAAACACTGGGCTATTTATTTATTTTCTTATTATATATTATTTATTTATTATTTTTTGTTTAGATGAAACAGATTATAATTAATTTTAAATCTGAATAATGTAACTAAGAAATGATAAAATTATTCTAAATAAAAGTATTTAATAATTTATAAAAAGAAAGAAAAAATATTGACAAAGGTTATTGTCATTATTAGAGTTAAAGACATTATTCAAAATTTATGGCAACTGTGACAGTGTGCAGATGGTATTTTTATTGAAATGCTTGGTTGTTATTTTCTCTTCCCTTTTAGTCTTCAGAAGGAAGCTATCCCATTTAATTTTTATCTAATACATTATGTTTTAAGGCTATATTTTTTGACATTAATTTTTGACATTATGTATTGCGTGACTACTGATATTGGTTTACATGTTTGATATCCGTTTACATGAGTTCGTCACACACTTATGAATATTTTAATTTAAATATTTCATTCCAAGGAAACTGTAGGCAATAGAGTTTTTTAAAATATATATGTAAATGATCTATGTAACTCTCGTATTTATTAGTTAATATAAATATCAAATTAATTAGCCTATACTTCCTGTAATTTGTACGATGATTAAAGGGTATTAAAAATGTTCTTAGATATAAACCGTGTACTAGAATTAGTATTGGTATTCACCATACTTTTAATTTATTGTGATAGATTTCGTCTTTCGTAGCCTGTTTAAATATATCTTGTGTCAGTGATTAAGTTATTTTAATTACAACGATATGCATTGCCAATTTTTAAGGCATTATACTTTGTCGATCTCTGATAATTATATTAAGATCATTTGATATAATTAATGAATAAACTAGATGCGTTCTAAATTAGTACAAGTTATTAATTGGCTTTGATTTACTAAATTTATTTTTATTTATACAAAAAAATCAATTCTAAAAATTCACTAATACATTACATTATAAAAATACTAGCTTTGTAACCAGTCATAAATAACGGAAGCAAAATAAATCCTAGTTTCTTTTTTTCTTCATTAGATTCTTTATTCCGAAATTACAGTACTTATGTTTATATCACTTTTTATTTATTTTTATTTATGTTTATATTGGCCTAACACTAATCTTTTTTTTTTTTTATATAACAGAAAAAGAAGTACAATTTGTTGGTTTAAATTTGTATAAAATGTTTGTATTTTTGTATGGTATACTCGTACTCACTTCCATTTAGTTATAATTCGTTAGTTGGGTTCCATTTAGTATAAATTATACCGTATTAGCGTTATTGTGGCCTCTGGAAGAGAAAATTTAAAAATGGGATCTTATTTTCATATAAATTTTGTCTTTTGTATACTGTATAGGGATCTTATTTTGCTATATGAATAAACTGTTATTATGGTATTGTGTTATTTTTAAAAAAATATTCAAAATTTTGTATCTAAATTGGCAAAATTTACAAAAAAATACAAAAACATTTTCATCAATAATTTTCAATTTAAAAAAAACAATGTTTTATTACCCGACGCAGAAGTAGAGTTTATTATCCTACTCTACTTCTATCAAATTTTATTGATTGAACAGTGAACCTGAACAGTGAAGTAAACAGTGAACACTTAACACTGAAAATAAAATAATATTTTTGGAATGGAGCATGCAGAACATACAGAATACAGATACAGCAAATAATAAAAAAAAAACAAAAAAAAAAACAAAAATAATTTTTTTTGAGTGAAGTGAGTTACGCACACAATAATGACAAAAATAAAAGGTATAAGCAATAAATTAGTATAATGCATAATATTATACAATACAAATATGCTGATACACATGTATATTATTATGTATAATTTTAAGTAATAAGAATAACCTTTGAGTGAATTATG
Source organism: Argyra leucocephala (assembly GCA_963942445.1). NCBI lineage: Eukaryota > Metazoa > Arthropoda > Insecta > Diptera > Dolichopodidae > Argyra > Argyra leucocephala. The sequence continues at coordinate 206,294,105 of OZ012677.1, read as the reverse complement.
TTTTTTTTTTGTGTTAAATGCTGTTTACCTTTTGGTTATTATACCATATTAAACTATTGATTAAATTTCTATTAGTCCTTATTATTATAAATCAAAAAAATTGTTTGTTTTATTTATATTATCATTATTATTTATTATTTTTCCTTATTATTTGCGAAGAAGACTAACATTAAATTAAAAAAATATATTTCATGCAATGGAATTTTTCCTGCAAAAGGTTCAGCATGGTAGACAGGGGTTTAAAAAAAACACTAAAACAATTTGTATATATATGCATTTGTATACATATGCAATTTGTATATGTGTTGGAGCGTTCCGTCGAACTTACAAACATCCAGATAAATGCAGAATAATATATATATATAATTATTTACATTAATTTACAATATGAATATTCAGAAATAACAGTAAATTATAAATTATTAGATTGAGCATATTTTAACACAATATTCAAAATTATTTCCTAATTTATTTTCTAAAAAATATAAAGATAACATCTCCAATTTCTATTTAGATTCCTAGATTCTAAACAATTTATATTAAACAGCTTTAAGCGATCTCTATATGAAGGTAGCACATTAGAGTCGGACCAGACCACTTTTTTCGCTCTGCATATCATTAGTTGGCCATTTTGACCCTCGTGTTGAATAACCCAGTTTTCATTTTGAGGTATTCTTGTATTGAAACTTTATACGGGTTTTTCTCTACAATATTGTACTCCCAGTCTTCCCCTTCATTCAAAAGTATCTTTACCTTTTCGCTAATATTTAGTTCCGTGATTTTTTTATGTGGTGTTTTTCTTCGCAATGCTTTCCATTCACCTGTCATACGTAGTCGTATAGACGCATTCCAATGTTATATGTCTTATAGGTATTTCTATTTACGATATATTCAGCATATTGTCTATCGAATTTGTCTCTGTTGTTTTTGTAGCGCCAGTGACGCCTAGACAAGATTGGCGTTGAATCTGCGTAAGGGTTTTTATGTGTTTCTTTTCGTTCAAGACTGTCGATCAGACAATCGAATTGTATGTTACCATTGGTCTTATCACACAAGAGTATATCCAGTTTATCACTTTTATGGAGAAAGGCTCCATGTTTTCTCTATTGCATTTCTGCAGAACCAGTAAGTTCTCAATGCTTTACATTTCTTCCATTCTTGTATAGATGTTCGTTCCATTTTAGCTTTGCATCCAAAATTATTCCTTGGTACTTTACCGTCTGTGTGAATTTCAGTACCATCCCCCCTGAGTACCGTTTTTTTATTTTTTTAATATAAATTTTTATTATTTGCCTTGCAAATAAACTTAATACTATCTTATCCTAGAAAAAGTTTAAGAAAAACGGCTTTACTATGACTAATTCCTATTAACATTTAAACTTATTTGAAATTTTTATGTTCAATTTATTTTCTTACTATTTATTTTGGTTCGCTTGTAAAATTATTCTGTATGTTAACATTTTTATTCTTATGTATATTGTAAAGCTAAAAATCAATAGTAAATTTTTTTTTTGTTAAAAAAACCTTAGACGAAGCTAACCTAATTTAACCTAAGTATTAAGCCTACTTAATCTACCTTAACCTAATTGTTAAACCTAATATGTATTTAGTACCTAATTCTGTTTGAATGTGTTGTCTAACCACCAATATTCTCTTTTAATTTTTTTGTCTCTATCTGGTATAGTCATGTTGTATTTTAAGTTATCTCCATTTATATGGCCCGAATTGTAATCAATGATTTTACATTTGCCCTGTCTACTATAGTGATTTAGTATAGGGATATGATTGTGGTCTGGAATATAACCCCTTCTGAGTACCTGCTCCTACGAACAACTTGATGTAATATTCAAAAATTTCACAATTTAAAATCTAAAATAATTTATTCATCTACTTATAACCGTTAACTGAATTAATAATATAAAAATTAATTTATAATAATAAACTTCTTATTATACTGTTAAAATTGCATCGAGAGTATAAAATTGAAAAATTGTATCAATCACCATTATTTTTTCACTTAAATATATCAACAATTGTTATTAACATTGCACGATAATGATGAAATTTTTAAAGTACAGTATTAATGTATAACAAGATTAATGGACACACCCCTTATTTTTTTTTATCACTTAAGAAAAAAAACTCAAAAATTTTTTTTTTTTTATTGAATTCTTTAAAACAAACTCATGACTTCGTATTTTCCATGTTATTAAACAATACAGTGAAAATTAAAACATGAAGAGTTTTTAAACAAGAAATTATTGTCTTCGCCCATTAACACTCTCCATAGAATTAAAATATAATAAGAAAATAAAACTTTAAAAAAAGTTTTTTACTTCTAATAAAACTTAATTTAATAAAATTTCAATGGACATTTTTTGTGCATTAATAATGACCCCCCCCCCCCAAACTTTCGTTTTAGATTAGAACAGTTTTTGTTTTTTGTATAATTTTTTTTTTTATATTTTCAATCTGAATATCAATGACGGTTAAGTGTTTTTTTATTCCATTATCGCGCAATATTCTCTATTTCTATTCTCTTTATATTAAAAATGCGGATCACAGTAAGATGGATTTGTTTATAAATTTTTAAAAAAAAATATAAAATAACACAAAATAGAAAATTAAGAGTTTATCGGTTCAATTGTGGGATATTTAGGAAAAATATTTTAGATTTAAAATTTAATTTCAGATTAAGTGAGTCTATTAAAAAAAAAATTGTCGCTGAAGTAAAATTAAAGATGGAGTACAATATGGTAAGTTATAGACAAACAAAGAATATTAAACATAATATGATATTCTTCGTTGTTCGTATTTCAAATTTGGACCTGATGCTTAAAGAACCCCAAAACACTATCTAAAATGGAATTCAGCTGGAAAAAAACCCTTAAAATTTGTAATTCAGCTGATGCGGAATAACTATTCAGAAACAGTGAATAATTTAGATGTTGGTATATAAATAACATCAGAGACATGCAAATTATACAGTCCTTATAACAGACAATCTAAGGGACTTACAACATATTGTCGATAAGGTCAACCGTCATAACGAATTGTTCAACTTAAAAATAGTTATCTCAGAAACTAAATTAATGATTGTCAGTAGAAACAGCAGCAACAATTAAAATAAATAACATTTGAATTGAGAGAGTCTCCACAAAAAAAAAACAAGGAAATTAGATGCCGAATTGAAACAGCAAAAAATGGGTTTTTTAAACACAAACAAATTTTTTGCTGTCCTGAAATCAGCTTAGGCTTCGCTTGCGATTCGTTAAATACTATGCTTGCGGTCTATACTCCTATATGGCTTAGAATGCATGCATCTTTAAAGTGAGAGAACTCAACAAGCTCGAAGCTTTTGAAATTTTGATAATTTTTTTTTTTCTTGACAGTAACTTAGGTACAATCACCTTTTCGTGCTTAATTAAGTACGGTACTGCAATGTTATACTACAATACCAACAATCTTTCAAGCATTTATTTACCAAATTACTGGCTTATCAATCGCCATTTTATATTTTACATGCGTATACCGGTTATATACTAATATAATTTTGAAGAAAAAAATACACAGGAATAAGAAAATGTCATACTGAATTCAGGCAGCGGTTTAGTTGTGAAACCAGGAAAAAAATGTTTTACTGGCATATAAAATGTTATAAAAATCAGAAAATTGTCTAAATATAAACATATTTAGTACCTATGTCTACTTTCTATGTTCTGAAAAATGTGTTTAAATACAAATTTAAACCTTTAGTGCATCAAAACAAGAAAGATACAAACTAAAGACAATAATGTCTTAAAATGATATAATTTTAGTGTTGCAATGTACACAGTAATACTAGCTCAGTCATTATTCTTCCTCTCACACCATTTATTTCATTTGTTTTAAATAAAACAAACTACGGTAAGGGATCAAAAAGTATTTGGAGATTGGAGTGTAAGAAAGTAAATAATGTGACAACAAAATTACAGATGCAATATTATTATTGGTGTTTACAAACAAAAAGTAAAATTTGTTAAAACGATACTGGTTATTGTGATAGAACATACATATATACAAAAAACTGGTAGAATTGTATAAAAAGCAAAAAATATAGATTATGAAAGTAAAATAAATTTAAAACATATAAAACAAATTAATTTATTATGTTTCTAATATTTACGGGCATAATTTAAAGCAATATTTAAAATTTATACTATTAGAGAAAACTGGGGGCCCCTGTTGAGTAATTATATTTCAAGTTGAAATCAAATTTTAAGTTTTTAAAAAAAACAGTAATTTATGTACTGACATAGACTTCGCACGATATAGCTGAAACCACTCGTGTTTAATAAAAAGTTTTGTGGTTAGTAAGTTTTATTTAGGACACATAAATACACGTCCCTCATATACTGCTTCGTTTCCGGCATTTCGTGGCATTTAGTGATAAAATTACTAAAAATAAAAAGTTTTGTTATTAAAGAGGTACGTATATATATATACCTACATAATACATAATTTTAATAAAAACTATATTATTACTACAAATAACCAAAATTTAGAAACAGTTACTTAAAAAGATAAAAATGAAGAATTCAAGTGATTTGTTTTTTTGTTGTTTTTATATTTTTTATTTTAGATGAATTTGTTTTTTTGTTTTTTTTTTTTTGGCATATGTACATAGATTCATTTGCAAGTCCATATGTAAATTTTAATAACTGATTTGTTTGCTTTTGTTTGTTATTTTAATAGGATCTCAATTATGCATAATGTATTTGCTGAATAATAAAATGATATGAGTACAAAATTTTCAACTGTGTGCTCATTTTTGTTTTATATACAATCTTATATATTATATATATATTAGAAGTTCATTAAGGAATAGGAGAATCGAAATAAAATAAAAAGGTGTGTACTGCGCAAGACCTTAAATGTTTGTCAATTATAATTATAGATGACTTGAAAAAATCACCAATAAAAGTCCTGTTATTTTATAAATGAGGGCATATTACTATGTAATGAGTTCAAACTTGATCTTAACCTCATCTTAAAATTTGATGCTTAAGTTGAATTAATAGTAATCGTACGCCTTCAAAGATTTGTTTTAAACTTGCATGTGTACCTAGCGGTATATACCAAGAAATAATTTATTCTTGTTTTTTTAGTACAGTAGATGCAGCAAAGTTAGATGGCGAATGATACAAACTCATTTGATAGAGAGAATGATGTTAGTACAAAAATATAAATATGCACATATATATACATCTCATTCTACTGTTGTATTCCAGTTCAATTCAACTTCAATTTGTTAATTTTGATAAAAAACAACATGAATGTAAAATTAGAATTTTTGCCAGTTTGTTGTGAATGTCACAATATTTTACACAAGAACCAATGGCTACATTTTTATAAAATTGTATTTAAAGTTCATTGTGTTTTAAATGTTGACTCGCAGATTATTTGGAAAGCTAAAATTTTGAAATACTAAAATATTAATGTATATTAGGATATTTACCTTTAACACTTACATACCACTTGGTTGGGATAGTATAGAATAGAACTAGAGGGAGGAAGGAAGGAAGGACATAAATTAGTAGTAAGTTGAAAAATAAAGGTTGTATAACAAATTAATATTTTCCACAAACATCTGTAGATTTACTATATTGGATGTCGAAGCACAATCATGGAAATACAATCCCACATTTTTGTAGTTCGAACTATCAACAAATTTCGGTAAATGTACAATTTTTGGTAATTAATAGTTCATAAATAATTTAAAATGATTTCAACAATGAATTCAAGGTGCAATAACATACCTTATTCCAAATCCTTTCTTAGTCCTACTAATCCTATTTATTTATCACTAATTCACTTATTATACTTAATTGGTTTCTATGAATTTATTGTTTTTCCTTGCACTTTATTTTTTTTTCCATCAAATTCAGTGGATTTAAATTTATTATTTATTTATATGTTAGCCATTGATCCATATTAATTTTATTTCTAAATTCATAATGATTGTTATCAATTTTAATAATTTGCTTTTTATTTTAATTATAATTAAAAAATTAAAATTTAATTGAAAATCGAAATAAAAAAGTGGAAAAATAAATTAAAATATATTATAAATTTAAAATTGTTAATTAACCTACAATATTTGAAACCGGTTGAACTAAATGGTGAATACGTAAATAAAAAAAAGAAGGTATTTAGGTGAAATTCCAAACAATACATTGGCGCACCTCAAATTGCACTCCCTTTACTCACAACTAATACAACTCCCACAGTAAAACACAACCTCTCTTTAACTTAATTGTATTAAAAAGAATATAAACTCTATAATACCAGTTGAAATTTGTTTTTTGTTTTTGTAAAGTCCAAAATATTCAGTAAAATTTAATAAAATCTTCAAATCCTTATTTAAAATAATATCCAGAAAACAACAAAAAAAAAAAAATCGTTTAGAAAAATATTGAAACTTTCCCTTCAGTATAGAAAAGGACGAAATTTTGTTTTTTTTTTTTTGTGTTGTTTTTTTTTCGGTTTTCTATTTATTTATTTTCTACTGTAATTGATTGATTAAAAACCAATCTATCAGAATTGATGATGACGATTTAGTAGGGGTTGAGACAACGATACAATGAATATAGAATTTTCTAAGATCCTTTCAGGTTTTTTCTTCTTTCTGTTTCTTTCATTTTTTTATTTGTGTTTTTATTTTGTTATTTTTTTTTTTTTTTGCTTTCGACATTCGTGCTTGGATATACTTAAAATTTTGATTTTTTTTTTTTTTTTTTATTCTTATTTTCATCATAAACAAATTTTTTTTCTCTTTAGAAAATAACGTGTTTGCTTATGGACAAAAAATATTGTTTTCGTCTCTTTCGGGTTAAGGTTAATGTCAATTCATTTTACAAGTGTGTTTTTATGAAGAAAAAAGGAAAAAAAAAAAAATAAAAAAAACAAATAGAAAAAAAAAATTAGAATCCTAGTCCTAGATTTTGATTAAATGGATTAAATTAGAATTCAATACTTTAAATGTCCTTAGGGATAGTCCTCATCTTATATTCATATATGAATAATAATAAAAATATTTTTTTGGTAAATATTTTTTCATTTTTAGCAAAGAAAAAATTCACATTCAAAACACAAAGAGAAAAAATGTATGGTTAAGCCTAAGATATTTTATTTATTTTTGTTTTTTTATTTAAAAATAAATACAATATTTGAATTTAAATTTTATATGTATGAGCCATCGGCCTATCGCCTTAATATAAATCATATTTTGTTTATTATATATATATATATATATATATTTTAAATTCAGATTTAAAATCCTGAAATAAATATTTTCGTTGTTATTAAATAAAAGAATCCTAAATATTTTTTACCAGAATAAAATAATTTTTAAAATTTAGAAATTTAATATGTCCTGTCCCTACCTACAACCAGAAAAAAATGTTTATGTCATAAATTCTACAAAATATTAGCCTTGACTAACTATATATACATGTCTAGATTTTAGATGAATATTCAAAGTCTTTTCAAAGGATTTTCAATGATGATTTTTTTACCTTGAACTTATGACACAAAAGCTTTGTATTATTTTTGAGAACAATAATTCAAAAATATGGTAATGGTAAAAGCCAATGAATTTAGATAAAATTATATGAATTAATATTCTAAGTTCAGTATATACTATGGGATATAATTATTCAAATGATATAGGATGCGGGTATGTTTTTTGCAAATTTTCACGAAATTGCTATAAACTATATTTTCAATATAACAGCTTTACATTATATACTAAAGTTATTATATTTTACCCTATATTAGTTAGTTAGTTTACAAGTAAGTACCAGACAACTTGTGAGCCCAAAACGACCCCTCGAAATACAAATTGAATCATTATATTTTCCATAAGTAAGCTCGTACCAGTATAACAAACCTGTATACCTAAATAATATATAACTAATATACTATTATATAATATAATTGTGTATGTACGTATATTACGTAGCTATATAGTAATTGTTTTTAATTATACAATAAAAATGATTATCGTATTATTTTGGCAATGTTAAAAAAAGATTAAATTTGAATAACGGGTTTTTACTGTTCATCGAATCAATAAAGTGGTAAGTAGAACTTTTTAATATTTTATGCAAATCTGAAAGAATTAAAAAAATTATATTTCTTAAGCTTTGGATGAAATTCCATAACAAGTTCAATAACAGAATAAATGTGTTCATATGAATTTCACAACAATTTTCTATAGACTGTCGTAAAACCCGTTAATACATTACAAAAGTAATTTCAAAAGATATTTTTTAATTGATTGGTTTGTTGTATCGGCGGTTAATACAGAAAAATTTGTTCAGTCAGTTTTCAATTTCTCCAACACGTTTGGTCACAAGTTATATATGGTATATTTTTAACTAATTTTCTCTACTAGTCTTTAATTAATGTTTTGATCTTCTAGTATCAACATATTAGTCCAAGTATTGCCAAAACATTTTCGATAAACATTTCAGAACACATTTCCACAACTTATATATTTTTTTTTTTATTTATTCATTTATTTACTCAAATGAGCTCGATTGCTCGTACAGAGTGTTTTTAGTTTTTTACAATTTTACTTATAACTAATTAAGTTTTAATTCAGTGCAATTTTAATTTTAAAATAAAGAATTTTTTGTTTTTTATAGAAGATATTTAAATTTGATTTTTTTTATATAATATTAAGTATTATTACTATTATTTAATTGATGAAAATAACACACTAATTTTACTCTTGAATTTAGATATTTGAGCAGTTTCTTTGATCACAACTGGTAATTGATTATACGTTTTGTATGCTGTATTGTATATTGTGTCATGTTTGTTAAATCTTTTTGTTGAATATGTTACCCTTATTTGAGCTGCATTTCTAGTTGAGTATGTATGAACTTCATTATTCAACATCCGCTTAATATTTGTATTAATATTCTTAGTAAGTATGAGATGTATTTGTGTGGCCTGTTTGCATTTGATAACATGATTCAATTGTATTTCTATGAATTTCCTGTGTTGAAATTTGCCTTTTATATCCAAACAAGTTCTTTATCGCTTTATTCTGCAGTTTCTGTAATGTGTTTAAATTTTTATTCACAGTGTTTCCCCATATTTAAATTCCGTACATAATTGCGCTATGAAATAAGCTGTAATAAATTGATATCTTATTTTTTAGTGGTACTCTTTTATTTATTAGTTTGAATAGTCCGGCAATTTTTCTTCCTTTTTTATTAGTTCTTTTATATGCTGTTCCCACTTTAAGTTCTCATCTAATAATATTCCCAAATATTTGTAACTGTTCACGGGATCCAACTTACATTTGTTATAGTAAATATTTAAGGCATCACCTGTCTTTCTTTTAAATAACATATATTTTGTTTTAGCTGTATTTATTGTCAGCTTATGTCGCTCGATCCATTGGTGAACTTCACTCATGTCCATGTTGATTAATTCTTCCAATTCTTTGTTTGTTCATTCTTTATAGATTATGGCCAGGTCATCAGCGAACATAAATGGCTTACCATTCAGTTTTGTGCATAATAAGCCATTTATGTAACAAGAAAATAGCGTAGGTGCGAGTGCACTTAGAAAACTAGGAAATTAGTACTAATTTGGTAATATGATTAAATACAAAATATGTTTGATCAATGTTTTTAACAAGTTTAACCCCAACCTCCTGGTTGATTAATTTAATTAATCAATTCGTATTCCATAACATTCAAATTCAATAATTTTTAGTTATTATATTCCATTTTGTGCTTTGTCTCGGATTATTTTTAAATAAATATACTTAGCAGGTTCTATATGAGTAGTATGACATCTACCGGCCGAACCATTTCAAATTTGGGAAAACGGTAAAATCCGTATATTTTTAGTTTTAATAGAGTAAAAATTTTCTGGTATGTTATACCTTTAGTTTTGAAAAAATTTTTGGTGAGTTACAGGAGTAGTGTGACAGTTACCCTAAACAGTCCGAATTTTGAAAAACGGTACAAGACATATTTATTTCTTTTTGATAGACGAGTACGATTTTTAGGACTGTAATATTTTAGGTTTTTGTAATATGGTTGATGGTTTCCAATAATTGTATGACAGGTACCGAAATGAGTTAGAATTTTTGATATCGACATATCACAGGCTCGATAACATTTTCCTGTAAAATTGTATTGGAATTATTGCTCAATGCATTTCGTAGGGGTTCTGTGACAACAGACAACATATATATTATACAAATATTTATGTTTGTATGTATATATATATTTCAGTTTAGATAATGTTTTGTTCCACAAATGAAGGTTTTTGTACAAACCTAAAATAATTTTCATAATACTGTTCTAATTATGAGCATGAGAAATATGAGCATAGTAAAATAAAACAAAAAAAAAAAAAAATTTCAATTCTTTCAAAAACTTTTTCAATTTTTGTGTTATGATAATAATTTTCTTTATTCTTCTTATTATTATTTTTATTATTATTATTATTCATATTACAGTTATTGTTATGATTTTATAACGCAAAAGCACGTTTCAGTCTAGACCAATGTGAGTCCAAAATTTTAACAGTAGAATCAACAAATTTCAATTTAAATCCTTTTTAATTTAATTTGAATAAATAGATTTAAAGAAAAACAAAAATATTTTCTTAGAAAAGGACCACTAACTGGTTTGAGCATGGTTTTAATTTTCTATTATTATATTATTACAAATCATCATTAAAAATTGAAAATTTTATTATTAAAAATAAAGTTAAAAGTTATTTTCATTTATTCAAAAAAAAAAAATTTGTTGATTTCAAATTTAATTGCTGCCATTTTGATGGTAAATTTATTACATTAAAGTATGTCCTTTATGGTTTTTAATTTAAAATTTTAAATAATAAAATTTTAGTTATATAAAATATTATTATTGAATGGAATATTTTTAGCAATTTCGATTTTATACTGTACAATAATAATTACGGGTCATAATTCTATAAATCAATACTCCTTCATACCGCAAATGATTTTGAAATGGGTTTTAATTAACGTATAAAGACGCATTGGTTATTTGAAAATGTGATTGATTTTGAGCAAAAATTTAATTATAAATTATTGGTCTCTTATGTTCAGATATGAACTCGTTATTTAACCCTTTCACTCCGAGTTTTTTTTTAAGGATTAGAGTAATTCTTGATAAGTAATCATTTAGAAGACCATTGTGCAATGAAAATTAGTTTTACTAGAAAATTTTTCCTACCATATTTCAGGAGTGGGGGAAAGAGATATATCGTACCAACAGCTATGTATGTTGGTACGATATACCCCAACAGATGTGAGTATATTAAAAAACAATAATAACAAATAAAAAAATATCCTTTATTCATCGGATTCATAACAACAAGAATTCATAACAAAAACAAAAGTTATGTATAGCAAATTATTAAAAATATAAAAAAAATATTACTTTTTACTTATAATATGGAGTAAAGCATTGAAAACATAGTGAAATATCACATGCTTCACATGTATAATATGTTCGTTTATCCTTTTTTGCCCGAATTATCCTTTGCGCATTTTACGCAACGTCTTCGTGAGGTACCTTTCTAGTGGCAATATGATCACCTAAATTATAAAATATATTTGCCTTCTTTGCCGAACGTCTACTCTGATGACGTTCCTTTTATGAGTAGCATTTTCTGTTCCTAATGAATTTAGTCATAGATTCGTCTATTGATTGATTTGAACTTTCTTCTCTGCATTTCAAATATGTACATTTTAGGCATGCAACAACTTCGTCAATATAGTATGTTTTTGAGCAATCTGCTGGTTTTTCTGGATCATTGAAATATGATTTTGAGATCAGTAAATGATATTTAATCTCGTGATGAAGAATTTTTAATAAGGCTATTTCCTTGTGATTTTTTGTTTGACCAGAATGCCTGATAATTTGATAAGCGATTGTATGTCATTATAAGAGTAATTCCTATAGCAATCATAATTTCATGATAATCGGCTTTTGTTATTTTTTCAGCATTTGGAAGCATATTCAGTCTTTTGTTAGTAAAGTCGCAATTATCATCATAAATAGACTTCTAGGAAACACTTTCAGAAATATTTCGATTTCTGTACTTGATATATCTAAACTTACCAATATTGATGGAAAGTTTTTAGTTGGTATAGTTTTCCTTGGTCGAAAAAGCTGAAAATCGTCTTTCCAGGCATCCTACTTTGACTGAGCACTTATAATTGGTGGTACAATGTCTAAACAATTTGGTGAAATATTCTCAATATTATCATCACCGTCATCCATTAGGTTCAAAATGGAACTATTACCGCTGGCAAAATGATCATCATTTTGGGATTTACTGTCATCTAAATCAATTTCTTTATCACTCGGTACATACTCAGATCAAGAGTCAGAAAAATGGAAATCGTCTTCGTCATCAGATGATTATATCATGGTTTGAATGTGCTCTTCTGTTAATGTTTCCATTTTCAAGTAATAAAAACTTAAAATATAAAAATAGCTAGTTCAACACTGTTGGGATTTTTATACCAGCTAATATAACTATTTTGACACATTATATTCCAACTTCCAAAAAAACTTAAAAATTTGAATTGCTGGCAATAATTTACGTTCAAATAACATCTTACATAGTTCTAAATAATTGTTATCTATCGTAAAATTAAGAAAAATTACTTACCAATGAATAATACCGCTACAACACGTACATTTAATGAACAAAATGACTACACTACAAAACACGACTTGTTTAAACAACTATTCTAGCACTACTGAGAGAAATTTTTCTAATGGTACGAATTGAAAAAAGAACAATTTGATCATAAAACACTGAAAACTAAGAATGCATAGTTTTCTTATACTAAAAAACCGAACAGTTAAAACGCATTTTTTTTTGTATGCATTGTCCCATTAGCATTGAAAGGGTTAAAATGACCTACACACTATAATGTTTGATAAATTTGACTGACTGAATAAAGTATTGAATGATTATATTTTGTAAGTCGGTTTGAAGAAAAATTAATATTGTTTTTATTATAAATGACATGCAACTAAAAGTGTGAACAAACATACTTGATACTATCCATATTAGTTTTGTTCAATAGTTACTCAAAAAATGATTTATTGTTATGTGAACAAATGTAAAAAACTACACTTAAACCGTATAATAAATTAAATTAATTAAAATTAGTTTTTATTAAATTTCTGTTTTTAAACAAAATTTTTAATTTTTTTAAATACTTAAGCAGTATTGTAGGAAGCTACAGAATCAAACAATTTTGTAAAATATCATATTACACCGCAGTCATACATTTAGATACAACACCACTCCTCCAAAGAAATACAAGCTCACGCACATATTTATATACGACATGACTTGAATAGAATTAAAATTTTTGTCGTATCTTTTAATACGACGTAGTGAAGTTAGCTGATACTTTTGATACAAAGCCAATCGAACTTGGTATGATCCAGTATGGTTCTGAATTTGTATTGAACCAAAATAGTAATTATTTGTGTGAATGCAAATTAAAAACAGATTTGCCATATTTAATTAGTTTTAAAAAATAATTATGATTTGTGTCATAAAATTATTAGATTGAATATGTTTAAGTAGTTAGTAAGTATGTACAGTAGGTTTAGTTATAGTGATATATCTTATCTTTGTTTTATTAATGTTCAATATTGAATTATTTTATAATAAGTGAATTTTGCTGGTACTGTTATTGTTTTGTTTTTCTATTATCCTACACTATTTATATTGAATTCTATTAGTATTTTGTATATTTTGAATTTTAGTTTACACTGATCTATTTTATAAGATTATATTATACACTCTGTACGAGCAATTGAAAATAATTTTTATCAATAAATGAATGGTATGTAAAATTAAAGGAAAAAAAATAAAAAAAGGAGTGCATACATAGAAAAGCCTTTTTCTAGTTATCAATTTTTATTAAATTTTAACTTTTAAAAATTTAAAATCCTACCAATTTTAAAACTTGTAATAGATTAACGAAAAAGTTGAAATTCAGCTTAATAAAATGTTCGTCTGTGTTTGATAGTCATATTTTTTATATCAAATATAAAAATAATTTTGTTTGTTAACACAAATAATAATAATATTTATGGATACAATAATGGTGATATAAAATGTCTATATTAATTAATAAATCGAACTTGTTTTTTTATTGAAATGGAAATTTTAATATTCCACACTTAAAAAAATGTATAATTACATAAATTTATTTTATAAAAATAACGTTTTACATTGAAATCTTGATCGAGTTTTATAACTCACAGATCTCTAATTGACATTGACTAATAAGTTATAAAATCAATTGAAATGAAAATGGGAGTTGTATAGGTATAGTTTAACACTATAAATACCTACTGATGAATTCTAGTAATGTTATGATGAACGAAATAATTAATAAAAATAATATCAAACATGTTTGTCATACAGTTTGATATAATATGTCAAAATAAACCAAAAAAAACTTAAAAATCTTTATTCATAATAACTTCACATATAAAGTTTAGTATCTAAATTAAATTATCATGATTAGAAATGACCATTATTACATTTGGGAAAAAGTGTTAAAGAGTTTAGTTTTTGGTTGCCAAGAATAATTCTAGTAAAATAAGAAATGAATTTGAAATGAATTCTGAAAGTAAACTAATATTAGTTTAATAAAATTTTTTGTTGTAAAATTTATATATTATGTATAACCATCCACACAGCCATATTTTTTATAAACCTACGGAAAATTCTATTAATTAATTAATTATTATAAAATTATTAACATTAATTGTTAAATATCAAAAATTAATTATATAAAACAATAATACAATTAAATAAAATGTTGTATTAAATTTTTTAATACAATAATTCAAATTCAAGTATAAAACTCACAGATGAAATTTTATTATTCTATTACATATTCAAATAGTAAATAAAAAGGTGGCTTAAAGCAAGGATACTTAAGGGAAAGTTGCAAGAAATTTTATTATTTACAATATAAATTGAAGATTCCACTAAAAAAAGCCAGCTACCAACCATTTTGTTACATATGCCTCTAATAATAGGACTAATGGTAGAGCAGACATTTTGCTTCTGAAACTCGCCCTCTTTTGAAAGTTTAATTGTTTTATAGTTTAACATCTAGTATATTATTATCGGGACGTTAGATTTCAAATTATAAACTATCATGTTGAAAAAAAAATGTTTTCAAACCATTCATTTACCAACCATTTTGTTACATATTATGCTTAATAATGAAGATTCAGTATTTTAAATATAATGCGATGTAATGACCAATGAAGACCAATGGAAATAATCATGTTAACACGTTGATGAAAAACTTATGAACAAAAATAGTTGGATATATGTAAGGGTTGTATATATGTAGTCTGGTGAATTAAATTTTAGACCTAGAGTATAATATATAAAGTTTATTTAGCATCATTTAAAGAGTGAGAGAGAATATTGTTATACATATTTGATCTGAAAATGTCTGTAAATGATTTATTTAATTTACAACAGTTACATTATATGTTGAATAAGAACAGTATACTATACAGAGCTGTATTTGAATAAATTTACAAACTGAAAGAAATAATCTTTTTGTTATTGATTTTTTAGAGCTTGAAAATCTTATGTTTTTAAAACATTCATTTATAGTAGTAGAAATTTTGAATTTGTTTACTTGTAAGGTCAAATTGTAAATATTTTATAACAATATACTCTGTATGACCTTCAAGCTCTTTATAGAGAGAATTATACACCCATATTCTGTTAGATCCATCGTTGACGAGAAGAAAAAATTCATCTCGTCTCGTCTCGCTGAATATGCCTTTCTGTTAGACACTGTAAGCGGCACGATAGAACATTTTATTTGTTGATAGTACTGATCATTTTTTACTATCAAAAATAATTATTGGTATATAAACGAAATATGATTTATAAGATTTTTGGAAAGTGTTAACCCCACTAACTTAGTATTAGTTTTAAAATATTTTTTAAATGAAAATAAATATAAATATATTTATGTTTTAAATATATTTTTTAGTTTAGTACATAAACATAGTAAGACAGTAATAGTAAAGATGGTTTTTTTTTTTCAAAAAACAAACACAATTTTAATAATAATGCAAAAACAATAATGCAAAAACAATAATGAAAAACTGTTTATTAATCTTTACTTAACTATTTTATCTATTCAATTTATTTATTTAATTCAATTTTTTGATAAAAAAAACACAAAATACTTTGACGAGATACTCTATCGCTTACAATTTTTGACGAGATAAAAAATGGCTATCTCGTCTCGTCAAATGTCTAACAGAATACAAAACTATCTCGTCAGAGATATTCTCACGCGATCTCGTGAGATGGGTATAACAAAATATGGGTGATAATTAGGAATGTGCGAAAAGTATCTACTCGATACTTAGTATCGAGTATTGACCAAGAATAAAAGTATCGGTTACTTTTCTGTAAAAATATCGAGTATTGAATATTGATCAAGAATAAAAATCTCTACTGTTACTATTGAGTATTGGTATTGTTTCAACTCGAAGTATCGATAAGAGTATTAACAATAAAAAAAAATTTTCTTCTTCCAAAAAGAGAATAGGGAACAAAACAGAATTGAAAAACTAAAAATGGGTATAGTGTATGTATATATATTAATGTGAATAATATATGCTGCTGCTGAATATCAAAACAAATACAAATGGTTAATATTGTATTAATGTTTTTATTGTGTTCGTTGATCAATACTTTAGAGGTAATCGAGATTGATAGTGTAGTGGATACTCGATACCGTGTTCGTTGATCAATACTTTAGTGGTAGTCGAGATTGATAGATATCGAGTTCGTTAGGAAAAATTAAATATCAGTTTTTTAAGTTAAGATTTTTTTTTTTGTTAATTAACAAACTAAAGAAAAAGAAAATAGCTGCAAATAGAGATAAAGAAAAAAACTGAAATATAATATTACACCAAAGATATTAATTTTTTAAACTAAAATAATTATTATGAATAATGTTTTATTTAATGTTATTTTTTTCATAATTTAATATTTTTATTCATTATTTAATATAAAAACTATTTTATTCATACAAAAAAAAAACCCAAAATATACAAACAAAAAACTAAATTAATTGAAGTAACGAAAAAAACTGAAAAAATGCATACACTATACAAATAAATTGCTTTTCATTTTTCCTTAATAAAATTTTCAGTTAACGAATCTAGAAGTATCGGTTAAAAAGTATCGAGTAAAAAGTATCGAGTATTGATGATGAAAATATCGAGTAGTAATGATTACTGGAAAGTATTGAATATGCACATTCCTAGTGATAATAAAATAAATAAATAGTACATTCATAGTGGCAGTGAATATTATGAACAAAGCATTACAGTGCTCTGTATTACATACTGAATTTATTTGTAGTATAGTGAGATTTATCTTATATTAACTTAGTCTCTATACAAAAAAATAGAACTAACCAATATTATGTAATAATAGGACTAACGGTAGCGTAGACATTTTGACTCTGAAACTTATCCTCTTTTGAAATTTTAATCGTTTTATAGTTTAACATTTAGTATATTATAATCAGTACGTTATGTTAAAAAAAAAAAATGTTTTCAAACCCTGAATTATTTTAAATATTTTCTTCTAATGATTTTTAATGTGTTATTTAGGTTTTCCACACAGGAAATACAAAATAGAAATATTTTTTTTTTTTTTTATTTTCATTTGTTTATTTTTTGAGTTAATAATACCGAAAGGATATTTTAATGTATACCTAATATAAAATATAATAATATGTATGTATGTATATGCATTAAGGAAATATAATAATATATGATATTATTATATTTTGTTGAAATAACTCGCCGGAAAATCAAACACATCATTTTAGTTATATTCAATGAACCACAAACAAAATGTGGGTTGAATATAAAAACAACAACAATAACAAAATATTCTCAAAACAAAAAAAAAAAAAAAGGATAACAAAACAGGAAGTTTGTATTTTTTTTTTTTTATTTTCATAAATGTAGGTATATTTGTAAAAATGAAAAACTGTTGAATAATTTTTCAAAAATTTAAGGTAATTTGACTTTTAGAATGGAAAATATAAAACAAAACTAATTTTTTTATTTTTCAATAAAATTCACTGACTCTATTTTTTTTTTATTTTTTTTTTTCTGTTTTATTAACAAGGACATAACTAAGAAAAAAATATTAAAAGATACATGAGAGAGGATAATTTTACATACATATATATATAGGCTGAGGTATAATAATATAATAATATATATCGAATAAATATTAGAAAAGGGTTTGATTTGGATTTCCTTTTTGGTGTATATGAGACTAGAGTTTTTCTTTTTTTTTTTCTTTTTTTGTGCGAAAGAAATTTCAATTTTAAAGTATCCTTAAGGGAACAATTTGTTGTTATTGCCCGTAGTTGAATATAAAATTATATATAAATAAATATATATTTTATATATATATATATATTTTAAGATTCCTAAGGACATTTTGTTATCATAATATTAAAGTGAAATTTTCAAGATGAAATTTAAGATGAATTTTATTTAAAAAAAAAAACAAAATGAAAATAAAATGTTTTCAACAAAGAAAATACTCATGTAGATCTGTATATATATATATAATATTATTATGTCTGATGAAATGGAATGTAAAATAATCTCAGATGTGTATTATTACAAAATGAATAAAAATTTAGATAATATCTTACAAGAAGATGAATTTTAGAGTGTTTTTAATGGAAAATTGAAAAATTGAATGAATATTCAGAATATTTGAAAATATTCTGAAATAAATGGGTTTTTATTTATAGATGAAAAAAAAAAAATAGAAATTAAATGAAAAGAGAATGTATTTAAAAATAGATATTTTAATTTTATTTTTTTATTATAAAAAGAAAAACATTGTCCTTTGAAGTTTTAAATTTTATAGAAATTTTTTATTTATTAATTTAGAGAAGCTTTAAAATAATAAATAAATATTATATGAAATAATATTGTGGGAAAAAAAAAACACTTTTTATAAATTTCTGCTAGTATTCTGCACCACTTTGTGTCTTTAAATCGTGAAATATAATGGGATAACAAAATTTTCTTTTCATTTAGAAGTTTATTTTGTCGTTGTTAATCAGAAGTTGTTTTTATTACACAAAATCTAATTCATAATTTCTTCCAAACTATTCAATCCAACTATTATTGTTGGATTGTTGATAATAGATAGTTGTAGTCTCCTTATTCAACTGAACAATTAAATAAGGTTTAAACCGCTAACATTATCACAGATTACGTAAAATTTAATTTAATTAATTTTAATTTTTGTTTATTCATTCCAAAATATAGTTAACAAATACTGACATTATAGACTTATATTAATTTAGAGCTTAGATTAAATCGTCTTATTAACTACAATTTAAATTTTTTTTTTACATATTACTACATTGCCTGCTTAATTATAAATTACAAAATACTTTTACTTGGATAAAAATTTAAATTTTTTGTTTTACTCCTATTTAAATGTCAACCGTTTTGAGTTTTACTTTAGAATATGAATCAATTCAAGCCCGTTTTTTTTCACCAATGAATTAAAACTATAGTTTTGTTTCTGTTTTGTAACGTCACAATTATAAATAACAAATTTTTGAGGATTTTTCGAGGCAGATCTACGATTATTGCATATGAATCTGATTGAGACTTGAAAACAAAATACATCTCTGACTTATATGTCTTGAATCCAGATTCATAGTAATTTTGAAATCAGACTCAAAAATATAAGTTGAAGTAAACCATGAGCTTTGATTGAAAAATTTAATATAAATAATTGCAAACAAATTTCGAATTTCGGAACGGAAATAAGTCGTCCGGAAGCTGTTATCTTGAAATTTTGGAATTAACTAAGACAATGTATTGTGTAACATTTTTAAATTTAATATACGTATCGCAATGAATCAATGTGTTTATTTGAAAATAAATTTATCAACAACGCTTATTAATTTATTTATTTATATACCGTTAGATGTATGAATGAATTTTTAATCGAACAAATGACCGAATTTAACCGAAATTTTCGTTCCGTTTCCCCAACAAATAAAATAAAAAATTATTGTATATAAGTTATACGTAATCGCCTACACGTATGCAATAATAAAATTATTGTGTATAAGTTATCCGTAATCGCCTACACGTATGCAATAATAAAATTATTGTATATAAATTATACGTAATCGCCTACACGTATGCAATAATAAAATTATTGTGTATCAGTTACGTAATCGCCTACACGTATGCAATAATAAACAATAAATTATGACCGACTAATAACATTGTTTATTGTTATAGCCCATGTTTATACGAGGCAGATATCTGCCACAGATCCGCCGCAGAGATCTAACTTCATACGTAAAAAAAACTGGTAGATTTCTGCCATTGTTGCTGTCAGATTATTGAAATAGCAAGATGGTCGGAATTTAAATTATTAGCAAAGAAATAAATAAATAATTTTTTATTATTATTCTAGTGTCAACATTATTACTATTTGTAAATTAATATTTTTTTATTTGATTAATATTCGATCCGAAAATTACGTTAACAACAAAAATTTCCTTGCTTTTTGTGAATAAAAAATAATAAAAATGTTTTGACACTGACATATTCGTAGAAAAAAAATTTAAACGTCAAAAACCTACCACAAATATAAAAATCACCCTTCACCCATAAATTTTGGTAGATTTCTACCACTTTTCTACCCGTGTAAACATACATATACGGCATACAACAGGTATTGTTACCACCTGTCGGACGGTAGTGGAGTTAACTAAAATATAATTTAAAAGATTATATATTATTATAATAATACAAAGAACTCACTATCGCTCCAGCACAATGTTGGTTGGTAAAGCCAATGAGTGCTAAAAATCAAAACTAAAATTATTAAGAGATATCCGTAATAGCGTTGAAGTGTAATAAGACCAACATTATAAAAAGGGTACTCGAAGGCAATTAATCTCTCTTCTCTTCTATCTTGGTGGCTGACGACCGATAAAGGTCCACAAAGGAACTTGTCATTAATAATAGAATAAGAATTAAATTAATAGAACAATTTAAAATTGAAATAAAGCGTTTTAATTAATATAATAAAAACATAAATTATATAAGTTACGTAAACGCCTATAAATATGCAATAATAAACGATATTATTATACTAATAATATTGGTTATTATAATAATGCATATTATCGCCACATATCGGACGATAGAGGAAGCAATATAGTAAATTAAAAGATTATAGTATGCAAAGAATCAACTATCGGGCCTGTTGGTTGGTAAACGTAAAAGCCAAGTTTTTAGTGATATCCGGAATAGCGTTGGGATGGAAAACCAAAAGCTATAAAAGAGATATCTGAAGAAAAACTTCTCTCCCTTTTTTCGTGACATATGACTTTCATAGTCATTGATTATTGTAAGTCCATAAAATTGATTTATAATATAATTAGAAAATATAAATTAGATTATTAAGTGTAAAATTAATTCGTATTACTAAGTTCTTTATATAAAAAAAATATTTGAAGGAATAATAAATATAAAAATTATAATAATAAACTAAATAATAATAAAAACTTTACTTATATACACAAAAAAAAATTAAATGATGAAATATTTAAGTTCAGTGGTTTAATCAAATTTACGTAGATGTTAAGTAAGGCGGCATTTACACGTATGGCCTTAATCCATGAATTTGATTTAAATGTCAAAAAATCGTACGTTTAAACGCTATTTCTATCCAATCTGATCCTATATTATGTCCATGAATCAAATTGGATGGCCATCCAATTTCCATCCTATCAAATTTGACAGTTCATAAATTAAATATGACGAATTCGTAGAGTTTTATTTCAATCCTATGTTTTCAGCTGAATGAATGAAGCTATGATACAGGTTGATTTTGATAATAAAGAGGTTTTTTTTTTTCAAATCGTTTATTTGAAAGTACTGAAAAATTTTTTTTATTGAATTAAATATTTAATTTTGTTTAGTTTAAAATGAGTGATATTTTAGTAGAAAAATTGCTAAAATTTATCGAGCCTCTTCAAAAAAAAAAATAAGTTTTGTAATGTTGTTGAACTTTAGTGTGGAGATACTTTGTCTGACAGTTTACTATAGATAGTGTATCTATCTATGGATAGTTAAATACTTGCTTCTAGTGAAATTTCTTCTCATCATCATCCAGGAGATCTGATTTTAACTATACTTTTATTTTTCAAATTTAATATGAAATCAAATTGCCCAAAATATCTAATATGAAGCCGACAAACATTGAAGAATATTGGTTAAAAAATAATGTCAATTAATTTGGCAACGAATACCTACTTATCATACAAAATTGCATGACGTCACTATTTCACAAAAAATTTACATTTTAAATATTATAAACAAATTAAATATTTTATAAACAATTTAAATAATAAATAATGAAAAATTAATATAATCAATATTATAAATAAATATATTATTATTTAAAAATTACTTACATGGACGGCATTTGTATGCAATTTCAACGAATTTTCTAATACCAGGACATGGATCGCCGGCAGCTGATTTTGGTGTTGCAGCAAATTTACAATGTCGCTTCTTTTGGCATGCTTCAACAACTGTCTGCAGCAAAGCATACTGATATAATTTTAATAAATTCGTTTTTTGTATGATAAAAAAAGACGGAAAAAAGAAAAAGAAAAACACAAAGAAAAAAAAAATATTGGATTGGTGTTACACACAACAACATATATTTATAAAAAAAAATTCAATTTATTTACAAAATTATTTTTTAATTATAGCTACAAAATAAAAACTTTAGGATAATTATTATTATTGTGTTGTTATTATATTGTTTTTTTGTTTGTGTGATAATAGGGTAGTTAGTGAGGTACATATTATTTATGTTAGTGATATTGTAATGTGAATTCATGTATAAATTATAAATTGGTGTGAATTTGATATATTAAAAGTGTGGTTGATTAGTTAGTAATTTAGTGACAATAAAATCATTCAACACAATATTGCAACATTTGTTGGTAAGTATATAGAAAAGTTGATACAGCTTTGTACTGTAATTTACAAAATAAAACGGTGGGCATTTTTTAGTTTCAAGTTAATTAGTTAGGTCGGTCAAATTTTAGAGTGAAAAAGGCGAATATTAAAAAACTTTATATTAAAACTGTAAGGTTAGTAAAATTTATGAAATGTCATCCATAAGATATGTGAATGGTTTCAACAATTTAAGTAAAATTTTACGTAGCTCTTGATAAGTTTATATGGTTTTCGAGTAAATATATATATATATACATCAAATAATATACAATGTCAATAACTACACAATATAGTATAACTTAAAAAGATATCTTCTGATCATCGTAAAATACTAGAAATCGGATAAGATGTAAAAATTTTTATTAAATTGTGTGCTTGTGTTTCTGAACTACAAACTATTTCAGAATTTTAAAAAATATTTTTGAAAAACGCAACAGAGTTGCGGTCACAGATGAACAGATATATAGAAACATATAGAAACAGATATGGGAAAAGCAATGTATCTATTAAGGCGATTTGACTGATCTCATGACTGTCACGATCATTAGCGGTTTTATTAAAATTATTCGGGTGATAAAAACTCACCTAAATAAAATGCTATTAAATCATTGGTGTATGAATGAATTCCAATCTAAAAATTCATACCAGAAAAAATAGAATGATATGAATTTAAGAATCTTACTCTCACTTATTTTGTAACCCTTAGTAAAGTGTTTAATTTAATATTCAGTTAAATACAAAGAAAGCAGAGGAAAATATATTTCAGATTTTATTCTGTTATATTACAAAATCACTACACTTCCAAAAATCAAACCCTAATGTGATCGCACGACGATTGGTTTGCCGTACGTGTCAAATTGACGATTTTCACTTTAGAATTGATTCTTTGATTTTGAAATAGGAGTACTCCATTGTACATATCAGTTTTATTATATCATTTATAGTTTTTAATATATTCAGTATCAACTGAAATAATTAGAATTGGTTTGCCCCTATGTCTTACAAATGAAAAAAACTGAAGCGCATACAGCAAAAACTTCAAACAAAATATGCCAAAAAAATTGTTTACGTTGGTTTGCCGAATGTGTAAAATCTGATGAAAATTGTTTAGAATTGGTTTGCCGTATGTGTATATGCCTTGCACACGTACGTCAAAATTTATGATTTTTCATTTTGTGTTGGTTTACCGTATGGTATATGAGAATACATTAGGTATTATAAATAAATGTTCTTAGCAAGACTAACACTAATTAACAGGCTGAGACACACAGGCTTTTTAAAAAATATACACGCAGTCTGATGGGAATAGTGGGCAACTTAAAATTCGAATTATAACTCGAAAACAATTAATTTTTTTAATTTTCGTCCAAACGATGTGTTAAAATTCTATCTTTTTTACATATTTTGGAGTATTCATATTTTAAAAGATTAAATGTTTTAATTAGTAAACCTATTGTGTGTAAAAAAAAGGTCTTTAATCAATTTTTATACAAAAATTCCACTATAAAAAGCTTATTAAATGTACTGCACATTAAAGCAATTCTGTTTCTCGGCTTGTTAATTAGTGTTAGTATTGGTTCTTAATATAAATAAATTATATTATAAAACGGTATACCAATTCCAAGAGACAGAAATGCAAAGCAAAAAAAAATTGTGATAAAAATTAAATTAAATTCGACGTCATATCAAAAGTTTTCCAGTAATGGATTCCCATTATTGCAATTCAAATGTTAACCATTTACCTTAGAATCTTTTCGTTTCCAAAATATATCGTATGTATAGAAATAGTGAATTTACAAAACAAGAAAAAAACCAATGTGACCATTGCGTAAAATTTAAAAATATAAAAATCCAAGCCTGCAACAAAATCACTGAATATAGAACTCACTCGTGAAACAAAAGGATTAAAAGGTGATAGAAACATAGACCGTAAATAATATTGATCCAAACCATATTCAATTATATTCCATAACCTTCTGTCAGTATTTAGTCTTCCAAAAGGATTTGCTTCTACAATTTAACTGCGTCTGTACAAAATATTAGATTTAAGCTTTCCGGGAGGGGATGTGTCCTTTACATCACCGCAGGCGCAAATAAGCTTATTTTGATAACCCGTTTTTTTTTATTATTAAGTCTCTCAGTCTTTAAAGATACCTGATTTTGTGATAACACTTAGGATGTTCTTCAATGGTATGCTGGGTAGCTCTCATTGTTCGGGAAACGCTGTCCCTGTCCCAATAACCCTGCCAAAATACGTACCTCTGATTGAGGCCAAGAAGAGTTTTGGTTTTCTGCAGCTTCATTTCCTGCTATACCAGAGTGTTCTGGTACTCACATTATTGTGATATTTTTGTTTTTTTCAGGGTTTTAACTATTTCTACACAATCCCATACTAACTTTAATGTGATGGTATATGAATTAATAGCTAGTTTGGTTGCTTTGCTGTCCAAGAGATGGTATAGATTTTACGTTTTTTGTAATTTCTTCTTAAATTCTCTCGCACACAGTACATTCTATAGCATGCACTTCGGCTTGGAAAACTTTGTTTGTAAAATTTATGCTTGAATAGATATGGACCTTGAGGCTTTTTCCATATACTCCCGATCCTATTCCATTCATCTTCTTGGAGCCATCCGTATACCATATTATTGATGCTTTGTCGAAGGAGGATGGGCAGGCACGTCTCTCTGCCTGGCAAGATTATATTGAAAGGTTTCTCATAAATGACAATATATTGCTTTACGGGATGAAATAAGAAGTGAGAGATCAGGTAATGATGTTGCAAGCTCATTAGCAGTAATTTTAAATAACTTGTTGGAAGAAAAATGCACTATGATGTAAACAATAATTATTTTTTCAGTAGATTCGCTTCATTTCAAGTACTTTATTAAAAAAATCGGCCAGTGTATTTACATAAAGTTCCTAAAGTAGGAAAACACTGTCATCAATTTGGCCTAATAAAGCACATAAAAATGTATTATGTCAGCTAACGTTATTATAATTTTAGAATCAATTTTATTTATTGATGGGTGGAAAAATTGTTCGGTCAATGATAAAACGATTGATTCAATGTTGCATATACACTGCTAACAGAGATCAAGCGGAAAAGCTGAGAAATTGCCTGAAATTGTTGTGAAGTCTGTTGATATTGCAAAGGAATTGAATTCCTACTGTTGTTTATGCTATTGTATTCGACAGGGGCATAAACAGATAGGAAAATTGTCTCAGCACTTCATGGTAGTGTTATAGTAACTGTAACAGGCTACGCCGGCAATCTATTTGAAAAAACTGTTTTAAATAAACATCAAGAAAAAATTAATGTATCAAGTGACATCTATTTGAAAGGAATTTAAGCAAGTTGATTTTGAAAATTTTGTTGGTTGATTAAGGTAGAATTAGGATTAAACCTACAATACATAGAATCAATACATAGAAAAGTTTATGATAAATTTGTAGAACATAATATTAAAGAAAATACAAACCTTTTTGTACCAATTATGTGAATTGATTAATAGTTGTCAATCGTAGGAGTGTTTCAAGAAATAGAGGATCTGCATGATTCGGATTAAATTTATGTTACACATATTATAATAAATAATATAAAACTAGAATTGTAATCCGCCATAAATGACGGAAGCAAAATAAATTCTAGCATTTTCATTTCAAATTTATGTTAATGTGGGTCCTACTGGTCCCACAATATTTATTTGATCTTCTTTGTTGACTTTTATTTATTTTTAATATTCAATGCACTTTGGGTAGCGAAATTTATTTATTTTATGTTAAAAAAACAAATCAAAGCAATTTGTATATGTATTGGAGCGTTCCGTCGAATCGACAGATACTTGCAGCCCTTGCAGGAAACTATAAATTATATAATAATATAATTTTGTTTTTTTTTGTAAAAAAAATCAGTATTTTCATTTAATTTAATTGTAATTTATTATTATTTAATTGTATACATTGTCTACGCAATGAAGTAGACATAATTATATTGTCTACAAGGTATTGTCAACGTGTACAAAATAACGTAATTTACATAATGTAGTTTAGGTGGCCCAACACTGAATTTAGTTTAGTTTGCTTAATTTATTTTTGTTATGGTTTTATAATTTTTAAATATTTGTTAACTTTTGTTATTATATTTCATCAATACTATTTTTTTTATTTTGAATTAATTTTTGTTTAAAAAAAAATTACTTGTTACAATTTTTTTGTTTTTCATTAACTTATAAACAACAATAAAACAAATTTTTATCGTATGTCATAAGGCAACATAGTATTAGTTTGTCATAAGCGAAAACTGGTCTGATATTCGTCTATTTTGTACGAAAACTTTGTTCTACCAACTAAAAACTAAAACAAAGATTTAAAAGTAGAAGATTTATTACATCTAAATAATATTCAAAAAATAAAACAATTCCATTGAGGGGTTTTTTAGTAATATAACCCCAAACTTCAATTGTGGTTTACTCAATTAATCACAATTTGGCGCGTACGACAAACCAATCGGCGTGCGACGATGTGTAGTTGCATTTTTACTATACTGCATTTATAATATTAAAAAATCTATTTTGAAATTTATAAATTCTTCATACATTTTGTATATATTACAGGTAAAAACCCTTCAAGCATATTTTAAAAATTTAGAGAAAAAATAATTCAAAATCATTTTTTAAATTAAAAAAAAAAAAAAAAAAAAAAAAACATAAATAAAATTAGTATGTTTTAGCACTTTTTTTTTTAATATTTCTGATTTATTTTATTTAATATTACACAAACATACAACTGCATATATTATATTAAATTAAAATAGTAATATGAACATCCTGTAAACATTTTTATACAATATTAAAATTAAAGAAAATAAATTTTTATTTTTAAATTCAAAAATATGGGAGCCAACAAAAATAGTGCTTGAAACTATACTGAAAAACAATAAAAAATCAGTTTTTTTTTTTTGTTGTCGATTTTACTATTATTATGATAAATTATTGATGGTGGGGGAATATTTTTGAAAAAATAAATAAATTGTTGTATATATATATAATAATATTATATTGTATAAATTATGATGTATGTATAAGATACATCTTCAATTTTTTTTTTTTTTTTAAAGTTTTTAAGAAATATAACAAAAAAAAAACAATAATGTTTTTTATGTTGAAGAGAAGAAATTTAATAGAATTACAGAGTACATAAAAATAATTTATCATCTGGTACTGGTTTTTATTAAAGCAGTTTGATTTTCGAAAAAGAATAATTTACTTGTTTAATTTCGGTCTAAAAGTTTACTAGATTTATAATTTCAAATTTTTGTAAATACTTATTTAGTTCACCATATTGATTTGTACTCGTTTTATTTCATCATAATTTTATTAAAATCTTTCTATAACATTCAGAGATAAATAAAGTACTTTTAATAAGAAGAGATTTATTCTTCCAAGCACTGTGATGACCTTGTATAAGAAAATCCTAGACATATACTTAATAATAATAGTGACCCCCAGCTTACGCGGTACAGCAGCGTTAATTGGTCGTTTGGACTTTATTATTATTATAATATTAAAAAAAAAAAAAAAGCTATACATGCTACTTGCTAGTAATATTGATAAAAATACCAAATCCATCAATTGGCCATATTATTGTAACAATCGCATAAAAATTATTCACAATTAGTACTACAATTGGTTTACATTCATTTACCATATTTTATAAGTATATCAGAATCCGGAAAAATTCAGATGAATTAAAGTTGATATTCTATTTCTAATTACATTTTTCACAAACTAGTTGATACATTGATTGCACAACTGTAATTATTCAGTTCATTTGTCTGAATTTAATTTAGATATCTGAATACTGTTTATTTAACAGTGACTGCAAATAACTATTATCGATCAATTTTTTAATGAAAAAAATCATTCATAAGGAGTTATCATAATATCGAATAAAGTATATATATGTGTGATCGGTAAGAGTTATTTTATCGATCTTGCAAAAGATCAATAAATTTTCAATTTCTATGAAAAAAATTAAAAATAATAACTATTCCTAATCAAAAATTTTTTCGCTCATCTGAAGTAGTTAATTCTCAATTTTTATCTTTTTCTCTTATTTTTAATAATTACGAAATAATTTTTATTTTTTGCTATTAGCAATTTTTATTTTTTTCGATTAAAAATAATTCTTATAATCAATTTTTATTTTTTTTCGATTGAAATAAAAATTATTTTCTAATTCTGAAGCTACTTCAAATCATATCTTCTTGAAAAATTTGCATTGAAATAGCTTTAAGTATCTATTTTCATACAAATGCCTATTACCCATCAATGAATGATCAATATATTATCCATGTATTTACAATATAATTGTCAATATATTATTGAGAAATTATTGATGGCGGTTCTATTCTCATCAATAATTCAATCAGCTGACCCATTAATAATCTCATCAATAAATTAGCTGAAGGAAAAAAATTGGCTTTTTGGCGAATGTTCAGATAATGTTATAATGTTAATTTATAAAAAAAGAACAATATTTTTATATTAATTTTAATAAACATAGCAATTATTGTAATTAAACAACTGATATATTATTAAAAAGTGCAAAAATAATAATTTGTTGTTTTTTATACACAAAAATTACTTTATTTTATTTATTTATTCATTTATTTTCTCAAAAAGAGCTAACGAAGCGTGTATTCGTTTTAATAGAGTGTTTACAATTCGTTTTAAAGCGCTTAGTCAAGGTTATACAAATTCAAGTAATATAAAATAATATAATAATGCAAAAAAAAATATCAAATTAAGAAAAAAAGAAAAACAAAAATTACATGTAATAGAATAGAAGTGATGAATATGTGAATAATTTAATGAACAATAGTAAAAATATGATCAAATGAAAAACAGTTCAATATTGTGAAAATAGCATATTTTTACATTTACTCTTAAATATATTCTTTTTTGATAGCTTAATATTTAATGAGAGACTATTAAATATTTTGAGAGACGAGTTTATTACTTTCTCTAATCCAAATAGATTTGTAGTAGCAAAATAACGTAGATGAGTTGCATTTCTTGTTGCATAATCGTGTATTTGAGTACCGATTGTCATTTCAGTATTTGTTTTAATATGATTGTTCTGTATGTTGTGTATGTGGGTCATTTGTGTCAAAGTTTAAATTGAAGTTTTTCAATATTCATTAATGTTTCAAAATTATCAATATATTCAGAACACTTCCACAATATATGTCATTGGGAAATTTCAAAATATGGATAAAAAAAATGCTTAGTGCATTATTAATGTGTAATCGTTCATCAGTATTATTGTCGACATATATTTTCAATATATGGACAAGAATATTGATGAAAACATTGATATGTAATAGGCACCTAACACAAACCTAACACAGTGTCAACATAATCATTCTAAATTCATTTAATTTTTCTATTCCTATATCCTGTCTTATTTAAAACACAGTGGTACACTACGGGATTATATTATAATTAGTATATTAAGCAGTACCCTATACCTACATATTTTGAATAAAAAAATTCACAAAATTGCTAAATTATAGAATGCAGTGAGGGTGCTTGGTAAAAACATAACAGTAATAAAATAATGATATAAATAATACATAACAAAAGACAATAAAATAAATTAGGTACAGATATAAATCAAAGGCAATTGTAATAAATTTAACTACATTACATTGTCAAAAATAGCAAACCGTAAGAAAATAAAAATAATATGATATAAAAATAGGCCTTTGTACCTACAAAGTCTATTTAGTGAACTAATTAAGACATTTCTAAGTTAGAAATAAACAACTAAAAGTTAAAAAACAATCTTTCTTAAGGCAGAGCGCTTACACATCAGTATATATTGACAATATTTATTGATGAGAGAGAATATTGAAGAAATACTGATGTATAAACACATATTGATATCAATATATATTGAAGAAAAAAATAGAATTTATGCAATTTTCTTCAATATTTATTGAGAGAGACAAAATTAAATATGGCGAACAGGGAAAAACTTAGCAACATTCATATGTTTATTTTTATTATAATTTTTGATTTGACATTATTGCTTTATATTCACAGGGTACTTGATTAAAAAGTTTTTATATTAGTTTTGCTGAATATATAAGAAAAAACTGACAAATAGGTTGACTGTTTAAAAACTGATGTGTAAACCCAAATGTCTCTCTCTTCAATCTAAAATCGGCAATAAATATTAAAGAATATTGATGTGTAAACGCTGCCTAACAATGTTTCTAATAAAATAAAAGATGGGAAAATTGAAAAGGATACGAAAGAGTTTTGGGAACAGACAGGATCATAAAAAAAATTAAATATCATTTAACTTTCTATATGACGAGTAAAACTATTTCTCTATTTTGAGACCACCATGCAAAAAAATGTTATGAACCATGACCAAAAAAAAAAATTTATTTTTCTTTTTTCTATTTTATTTTTAAATATCAAAATTTCATGCATTTATGAAAAAAAAAAAAAAAAAAAAAATTATAAATAAAAAATAAGAATAAATCAAAATAGCAATCTTATCAAAATATTAAAAAAAAAACAAAAAAAATTACTAAAATCGAATTGTGTTTTTGTTTTGATTTTTATTTTCACTTTGCTCCTTCCATAGTTTTTCTACATAATTTTTCCAAAACAAAAGGATTCATTTTTATTTATTTCTTTTGTTTCAGTTTTGTTATTGTTTTTTTTTTTTTTTTTTTTTTGTTTTAAATAAATTGGGTTAAGTAAGCATTTATTTATTTTATGTTCAAACAGAGTTAAAATTTATTGAGTTTCTGGGACTCGTACTGATATTTATGTCCTTGGATATATAATAGATATTAATATTTGTGTTTTGGATATCGAATGTTTGTATTTATAACAAAAACTCATACTGATTAACAATAAAAAGTGAATTTTTTTTTATTTTTTTTTTGTATTTAAATCGGAATTGGGCAAAAATGAAAGGTGAAGAGTAATTTTATATAATAACATTTTATTTTACAGTTCAGTTCATTATATTAAAGTTAAGTTTGAAATTATCGAGAAATAAAATATAATATAGATGCATAAGAAGATAAATCAAATGTTGTATCTATAACCAATAGAACCGTTCTACGACTACATTTGTACAAAATGACACAATACCAAACAAATTTGTAGATTTTCCATATAAAATACATCGTAAAATGAGTTAATTAATCTTTATTGATTAACAAAATATTTCCGTAAAAGTAAGTCCTGTTTGAACCACGATGTTATTAATAACGTTCCAAAAAGTAAATTTAAAATTGAATTCCTACATCAGTTTTTGGTTTTACCTCTAATCATAAAATTTTAAATACTAAATGATTTGAACACCATAAAATGTTGCAGGGCGAAGAAGTAGATAGTTGAACAACATTAAAAAATATACTGAAACCTTACAAATACCAAATCGTAAACAAGCCACGCAAGGTCGATCTTTTTGGAGTAATATAGTGATTAAAGTCAAAGCTGACGCAGAGTTATAGTACTATGACATGACGATGATGAAAATATTCCATTCATGTATAATTCTTTAAAAAACTTTTTTACAAATTGTAGGTAAGTAAGTACTATCACCTATTGATGGTAGATACTGTCTGAAATCATTAATTATGAAGTAGTAGTAGTATTATTATTACATGAATGTTAACGTGGATTTCATGTGCCGATTTACCGTCAAGGCCGAGATTTTGATAGTTAAGTAATCAATCAGATTCACCTGTCAAGATAAATTAACTTAATATTTTTGTGACAGTGGTCACACATACCAACAAATTTAAAATACTGACAAGCAATAAATTCAATGAAATCAAAATAATTTTATGTTGTATTGTAAACATTATGATGTAAATATTATAATTGTGAATATAATTAATCTAAAAATATAAATAATTTATTATAAATTAAAATAAATCAAGCAATTTATAATATTTTTTATAATATATTTTATTTGAACTAGGGACCCCTGTTGAGTAATTATAATTTGAGTTGAAGCCAAATTTAAAATTTTTAACAGAACAGTAATTTACGTACTGACATAGAAGACTTCTCACGAAAAAAATTAATAGAATAAATTTCCCTTAATTATGTATAAAAATATTAGGATGTTGAATGATACAAAATGGCTATATTTTATTTAAAAGTTTGAATATTATAAAACCAAATAGAAATTTCTTTTAACCCGTATTTCGGTCGTATATACACCTTATTTACATATCAAGAGTTCATTAAGAAGAAGCGAGATAAAATTAGAAGGTGCTTACTGCGTATATCCTTAAATGTTTGGCTATTATAATTATACTAGGGGCCCCTGTTGAGTAATTATAATTCAAGTTGAAGCCAAATTTAAAATTTTTAACAGAACAGTAATTTACGTACTGACATAGACTTCTCACGATATAGCAGAAACCACTCGTGTTTAATAAAAAAAATTGTGGTTAGTAAGTTTTATCATAGAAAAAATAATATACGGAAGTACAATTCCATAAAAAATGTTTGTATGAAAATAAAATTAACGATTTTATAAGAAAATCAATAACTTCATTTCTCGTTCATATACAAATCCACAAATAAATGTGCAATGCATATGAATATGAAATTAAAAGCATTAAAAGATAGAAAATAGACAAAATTGGAGAGAAGAATTCTTTATTTTCATTATCAGTTGTTACTGATATTTTATAAGAGGAAGATGTATGTCGGACAAAGCAACGGTTGAAATGTTTTTATTGTTCTTTGTGTTTTTATTCATTAGCCATTCATATTATGGATTGAAGAATATAAACAAAAAGAAAACCAACAAAAAAATTTAATTTTGTTATTATGATTTTGATTATATGATTATCAATGGCCCTGATATTTAAAAAGCCCCGAAACTAATTTTTGCTTCGGTAAACAAAGATTTTATTTGTATGGTAATAAAATGAAAAGGTGTCTACTGTGCAGGTCCTTAAATGCTTGTCAATTATAATTATAGATATACTCTATTTTTGTTTTTGTTGTTTTTATATTTTATTTATTTTAGATGAAGTTGTTCTTTTGTTTTTATTTGA
Organism: Argyra leucocephala; assembly: GCA_963942445.1. Classification (NCBI taxonomy): domain Eukaryota; kingdom Metazoa; phylum Arthropoda; class Insecta; order Diptera; family Dolichopodidae; genus Argyra; species Argyra leucocephala. Next base: position 206,259,806 of record OZ012677.1, on the reverse strand, counting down.
CGTATTATTTAAATAGGTTCATTGCAAGCAAATAATATCTAAACAATAAGAAGTCAAACTCATATACATTTAAAAAAAATTGTTAGAAATAGGCCGTAAAAAGAATTGTTTGTTCACGAATGAAATGAAATATAGAAAACAAAAAGTTGTAGCGAAATTAGTAAGGTAGAATTCAAATAGAATATTTGTGTTAATAATAATTTTTTCGTATTAAAATGAAACTATTTATCGTGGGTATATATTATTTCACTTTCCACAATATTACACACTAAACATCTATAATTATATTTACCACACATTATCAGTTTAAATTTTAAAGAACAAAAAGTTGTCTTAAAATTTCAATATAAAATCTTTGATTGTGCGAACGTTTTTTCTCACTAGCTGTGTACTTAATAAATAATCGACCCGCATATAAAAATTTCATAAGCGTTTCCATATCTTTTATTAGTTCAATAAAAATTTGTATATAAAAATTTAGGCAAGCATATGCTGTATGTTCTCTTTCTTTCTCATTTATACGGAAATGCTAAAGTAGGTTTATACGACAATGCTTAAGTAGTTTTTACTTGTTTCAACTAATGCAAATATTTTGTTGTCGTTTATGTAAAAAATTGCATTAGGTTTACTTAAAACAAGAGTTTCCCTTCTAATACGAGTTGAGTTCACTAAAGAGAAACGAAATAAAATGAAAAGATGTCTACTGCGCAGGTCCTTAAATGTTTATCAATTATAATTATAGATATTTGAAATATTTATTAATTTATTTTAACAGTTGATTCATCTGCAGGGAATCTGCAGGCCAACTTTGTAGGTCCTTTTCCCTTTCGAAATGTGGGCCTTTTTATTAATATATATTAATTATTTGTTTTTGGAATATTATAACATGTTTTCTTTATTTTGAATATATTTTTAATTTGTTAAATATTTCAATGTATGCGTGACTGAAATCATCACATGTGGAAATCGTTCTGAAGAAACCGACACAGAAAAATGTGACCGATAAATCGGCACATAAGTACCACTTTCATAGATAGATTTCTAAGTGGAGCAGGTTGTGAGTATAGACCGAAATAATATTAAAAAACACTAGCCTTTATGCTTAAAAATGCATTAGTCTTAGATTCAATACATTAAATGAGAAATCAAATCAATAATTACTAAGTATTTTATTTAGGCAAATGAATTGAAAAACTAGATTAATCAATTAGTATATGAAAAATTTAATTTTATCTAGGTTTAAATATTTGATAATTCAACCTGCTTCCAATCAAATGTAGTTTATTGTTTGTTATACATTTTTTTTTTTTTTTTTTTTTTTTTACATACGATCACATTATTGTGTATAAAACCTAAGCATTTTAAATAAAATCCACAAAAAACGAATAAATGTTTTTTATCGAATTCATTTTTGATATTAAACCGGCATTTCATTATAGATTTTAGAATAAATTTTCTCTTTTGTTTTTCTCAATAACAAAAAACGAAAACAGAAGAAGAGAAAATGAAAAAAAAATTCTAAATCTTTATTTGGTAAATTTTCGTTGTGTTTTTTTATTTTTTTTTAAAGAAAATGTTTTTCAATACTTTTATTTAAAAAAAAAAAAGAAAATAAAAAAATATAAACCTAAGATAAAATATAGAAAATGTAAAGAATCAAAAATTCAAAATGAAAATAAATAAATCTGAAAATTTATTATTGTTAAAATTTCCTAGAAGAAATAAATTACACCCTTAAATAAAGAGGGAAAAAAATAATACCAATAAATGGTTGGCCTAAAAATTAAATTCTGTTGTGGAATAAAAAAAAAAAAAAAATTTAAGTGATTTATAATAATTTTAAAACTAAAAACAAGAATAATTTAAAATTAGATAATCTTTTAATATTTTAATTCTTATTGTATTGTACAGTATATTTTTATATTTTTAGATAATATTGATTTAACGATGGGCTCACAATAGTATCAAACAAATGTTTCGTTGGTGTTTTCTTGATCCGTAGTGAAAGAGAGCCTATACATTTTTTTTTATAAATTAATTATGAAGAAAATAAAAATTTCATTCAATTGAAATGTCTCAAATTTAATTGAAGGTGTTTCGTTCATTCATCAGTATGTATTCAATAGTGTCGAATCGATTTCAATAGTGACTAGCTAGGTTACTAAGTAACTCTAAACGACTCTTAGTTTTGATTTGAATTAGTTTTATAACTTTACTGATATATAATTTTCAAACAAATCCACATGTGAGTTATAAAAACTAAACAAAATTACTTCTGGTAAATCCTAATAATTGTTAAAATAATAATATAGTATAGGTACTAACTAATTTATTTGAATAATGTGTGAAACTAGAAATTGAAAACTAATGTTATGAATAAAATCTTGTATTAGAAATGATGTCATTAGCTACTTTTTCGATTACTACATATAGGTACTCACGTTTTGAGCATACAGAAAAGTTACCTATGAAATAGTAAAATACACCAAATTTCCCAGCGATTACAGTTTGGAATTGTACACGGAATTCAGACAGGCAAAATATGATATTTAACAAATAAAATCCTATAATATTGAATAACAAATGAATAAAACTAAAGCAATCTACAAGCCAGTGTTGAACGATACCCCGTCAATAATGTATAAAACAATTATACAGAAATTAATTATATTAACTTGGTGGTTGCAGCTTAACTGTTAACAATTAAAGAAATACTAAAATATTTTATTCTCTAACAAATATAGATAAACAATAACGAACTGATATATAACTGATGAGGAAAGGCTTAGTAAGATGAAAAAAAGCTAATATCATATAAATAGATGAACAAACACTTCACAGAAGTGTCATAACTAACTAAAGCAAGTCGAAGAATAGAAACTACGTACAATGTTAAACAATATGATTGAAATTTAAGTAGATACAATATTCCAAACGATAAATTATGCAGGAAGACAAAATTTATCTCTAGTCGTAAGATAATGATAACCTAGTTCATATTTAATTTATTTTTCCCTATCCAGAAGCCGGACGGAATTTTTCAACGTCATTTGCATAAAGTTATAAAATCGCTAATATTCACCATTAAATCAATATCACAAGAAGAGGAATATACCCCTTGAATGTCTCGTATTATTTGTCGTGCCCTACACTGCTTGTTGCGGTTATTTAAACGATAATTTTTGCAAAGCTTGAATATTTGCTTTTACATATTAGCTTTCTCTTTTTTATTTAAATATAAAAGAACAAAATGGGTTTACATTTTAATTTTTTTTTAGAATTCCCTGGTGCGAAATTCGGAGATATATAAAATATTAATAAATTCTGGTGGTTATGCTACTAAGAAAATTGGCAACATAAACATTTTTAAACAACTTGTACACTAAATTTTAGATTCAACTAAACATATTAGAGTTCTGATTTAGTAATAGTAAGTTAATTAGTTGTAAGTTAGTTTTTAAATAGTAAAATAATAAATATGTAAAATTAAAGTCGGGTTTTTCTAGCCTTTTCCGACTATTTGTTAAAATTAATAATAAAATTGTAACTCAAGAAAGTGATGGTCAAGTAAAACGTATGTAAAAAATACTAAGATAATTTTAAGTGTAATGTAATAACTTAGAGTAATCGTAATGGGTTCAATAAGTTAGTTTATAAGTTATAACGTGAATCATTTTTTTTTTGTTAATTTTTTGTATGATTTAAGATAGAAATAATTTGGCTTAATTACAAAAAAATATATAAAAACAAAAAAAAAAACAGTTAAGTGCGACGGATTAAAGTTTTTTCGAAAAATTTAAACTAAAGCCTCTGCTATATCATTACACACAGTTTTAATAGCATACAATCGGCATTTTTAAATTTTTACTCATCATGTACATATGCATATGTATGTATGTAAAATCTATAATTATAATTGACAAGCATTTAAGGTCCTGCGCAGTAGACACCTTTTTATTTTATTTCGATTCTCCTACTCCTTAATGAACTTCTAATATAATAAATAAGTTGTATATAAAACAAAAATGCGCACACAGTTGAAAATTTTGTACTCATATGATTTTATTATTAAACAAATACATTGTGCATATGTGAGAACTTATTAAAATAATAAACAAAAGCAAACAAATCAGTTATTAAAATTTACATATGGACTTGCAAATGAATCTATGTACATATGCCAAAAAAAAAAACAAAAAAACAAATTCATCTAAAATAAAAAATATAAAAACAACAAAAAAACAAATCACTTGAATTCTTCATTTTTATCTTTTTAAGTAACTGTTTCTAAATTTTGGTTATTTGTAGTAATAATATAGTTTTTATTAAAATTATGTATTATGTAGGTATATATATACATACCTCTTTAATGACAACATTTTTTTTTTTAGTAATTTTATCACTAAATGCCACTTACTATAGGGAAGATATCGGAAACGAAGCGGTATATGACGGACGTGTATTTATGTGTCCTAAATAAAACTTACTAACCAGAAAACTTTTTATTAAACACGAGTGGTTTCTGCTATATCGTGCGTGATTCTCAAAATTAAATGACCGAAATATATTATTTTATTACTATTCCAATTCCTATTAAAATATACATAGGCTTACTTATAATAATAATAGGATATTTAATTCAAATTATATATTTTTTTTAATGTTAATGGAGGAGGAATTTTGATATTTAAAATAAAAACAAAAATTAAGGCAAAAGACAAAAATAATGAATTCAGTTTAGTTTTAATTTATCGAATTGATTCAAATTTCTTACTTGTTTTATTTTTTTTTTTTGTAATAAAGAAAGACGATGTCAAAAAATGAATTTTCATTCTTTTTATCTTGTTTTATTTATTTTGTAAGAAATTCTAGTATGAGTTATTTTATTTGTAATACAATTTATTATTGTAAGATGTATTTCTTAGAGTGAAGTAAATATTTCAGTGTATGTAAGTTAAAGTTGGTAGTTAATGTGGACTGAAATAATCCAGTCATAATTACGAAGTAGTTACAAAAAAATGTATACCTTATTATTAGAGTTATCTGGTAATAATTATCTGGTATAGTAAATCAGTAAGTTATAACTATAACTATAACAGCTATAATTCGATCAAATTTAGCGTATCTGAACAGTGAATGACTATTGATTGAATTACTAATTATTGTGACATTATTTTACTATATAAACTTTAATTGAATTAGAACATTGATTAGTCTGAAATTACTTTGGATTTGGAAATTTTAACTGTAGCCAACTCGAAATATATCTAATTGATGGCAGTTCAACCGTAATTGAAAACATTAATGCAGATTCATGTAAATCAAAAATAAATGTAGATTTATATGTTTATAAAAAATGTATGAGGCTCATTTATGACAATTTAAGGTGTGACACGAAAATCAACTCAATTCGGTTGATTTTGATTTGTTTCAATTCAACTAAAAACAGCCATTAATTTATGTCGCAAGAGTCGCTTTCAAAATGTTGATTCAAGTTCAAATAGTTAATTTGATGTGTTTCAATTTGAAATTTTTGACATTTCTAAATACATGAAAAAATTTTAAAAGAGACACAAATATTTTTTTTTGTAATTATTATTTTTTTTTACTTAAAATATCATTTATAAATTTTTATAATAACAAATAAGTAAAGACTGATAATTATTATAATTTATAGGTAGCATAACGAGTACAGTGTTATTGATACCCTTCAGAGAAAAATAAATTCCGTAAGCTTATAGCTTTGCTAATCTAATTAGGTTTTAATTCATTATTCTAATTTAAATTTTAATATTTTATTAACAATAAAGTCTATAAAGTTATAAATAATAATTATAGAATTTCAACATTTTTTAAAACATGTCCAAAAAGTCTAAATGTTGACACCCTCACATAGTTGTTGATACGGTATAAGAAGTACAATTGTTAACACCCTGCTATAATGATAAATGTTTAGCTCTTGTCACACCGTAACTAATAATAAAGCGAATAATTTTAATATTTCATAACATATTTTAATTCAATTAATATGTTTTAAAATAAAATAAAACAAAATTAATTCAATATCATATAATTTTTAACAAAATAAAAAAGTAAGTGTTTGTACTTTTTGCGATATTTTCATATTTTATAAAATAAAATAAACCAATATCAATTCAATATTAGATACATAAATAAAAGATTCATGTAAAATTTAAAAAAAACTAGTTTAAGTTATATTCATTTTTTCGGCATAGATATTCTTATTTCTTTAGGAAGTCTTTTATACGGATAGATAAGTATAGGCGGGATCATCAGCAGTACAAAAAAAAACATTACTGATAAGTTAAGTTTTGTCACTCCTCTATCTACTTACTTACTTAGGTGGCCAACAGACCATGTAGATCCTGGGTCTGACTCATAAACGTCTTCCATTTTTGCCGATCATGGGCGGATTCTCTCCAGTTCAAGATACGAAATTGTTTTACTCCTCTATCTATTTCGAAATTATTTCTTGCGACTTTCGCTGCCAACAAATTTCGCATTTTTCAACAAAAAGTTCGTTTCGTCCACTTTATAAACACGATCAGGATTTTGAAAGATGCTCATCCAATTATTTTCTTTTAGATATGCTTCAATGAATTTAAAGGGGAAAAACCGAATCATTTTTACAAATTGATTTCCAAAAATAAATTTATACAAAAATTAGCAGAAAAACATTTGGGTATCAAAAACTGTATCCGGCTGTCAAAACCTATACTCATGATTACAATATTGTTAGTACTTATTGTGTCTTTTTTTTATTGTTTCATTTCATTTGGCCAACATTACATTTATTTATATCTCCAACTGCTTTCTGTTGGAGGACATTTTAATATCCGTCATTTTATTAGTTTACTATTTGTGAAATATTTTAAAACAATCCAAAGTCAAAAATTAATTTCGAAAATTTTTTTTAAAGCCAACTACAAAAATTTAGTTGACCTTTAAACTCAAAAAAATTGAAAAATGTCAACACAAATATAGAAATCCGCGACACCGACGATTGATGTCGACTTAAGTTTAAAGTCAACTGTGAATTGATTCTCATCTTCAGATTACATAGATTTTCCATAGTTTACACAATGAGCACCAAGGAATATCTAATAATCGTGCTATGTTCAATATGCCAACTTTTAAAATGAAATAATTTTATTTTAAAATTCAAAAATCTATAATTTTATAGAATAAAATTTAAATGATCACAAAATCGGATGAAATTTAATGAATTTTCAAATTAAATTTTAATATTTTTCTTTTTTTTTTTTTAAAATAAACTTTTATTTTAATTAAACTATTGTAGAACAGTTTATTTGATTTAAATCTTTTTTAATTATTTTAATTTTATTTATTAAAATTATTTGAAGTTATTAAATTGTAAATTTCTTGAAAAGCTTATCTTTTCAAGTGATTCCCTTAATTTGTTATATAAATATTATGCAGTATTATAATTCATATTCCATTTGTAAAACAATATTTTTCAAGGTTATGTAAATTTTATAAGGTATCTATAAACTGAGAGTATGAAATAATATATTTCGAAGGAATTTCAATGCCAAACAAAAGTCAAAAATGTAAATTGTATGTAGGTATGTATATGTAGATTGTAAAAATAAAATTAACTCAATCATTTTTCATAATATTGTGTGGTTATGTGTTCTTTTTTGAAAATCCTTGATTTTTTAAACCTTTTTTGCGGTTGTAATTCTAAAAATTGAAAATAACAAAAAAAATTTATCCTTTTACTCGGTTTTATTTTTGTTTTGTATAGCTTCAGAGTTTAAATAATTTTATTTAAATGTACTTTACTACAAATTTATTAAAAAATTCTGATATATTATTTGGAATTTAAATTTTATTTAGATTTTTATGCGCAATTTAAAGGTGCTTTATGTCTTATTTTATAAATAAAATCTACTTTTTTACTTGTTAAATTTAATTTTCCATTTCTTTGTCAATTTGCATATTTTTTCAATACTTTTTAACCTTTTCGCAGACACTGACGTGTATAGACGTCATGATAAAGCTTTTGTGTGGAGCATTATGTCTATTACTGTAAAAACTTACTTTATTGAAAAACTCACATAATTTTATAATAATTGAATTTGTATTAATAAAATAAAAATATTTAAAGAATTTTTTGACCAAATAACAAAATGTCGTATGAAGAGATTAGAAAAAATATTATTTGAAGAAAGTGCAAATGAAAGTTACGACGAAGCTGCATCTAATTCAACAGACATTGATTTTTTCGAGGATGATGGAATTTACTCTGGTCGTTATCTAAGTTATTAATCATTTGAAAGAACATAAATTCTAGTAGTAGAACCTCACGATATTACGGAACAAATAAATTATGAAAATTTATCTGAAATTTAAAGTGAAGTTAAAAATGATGATCAAGGTTCTGATAAAAATGTAGTGTCTAACACTATTCTTATAATATAAGATACCACTAACTATTCTCTTATAAACTAAATTAGTCATATTTTAATAAGTTAATGTAAATAATATTTAGTTGAAAAATTAAAAAAAATAACAAAAACAAAAAAAAAAAAAATTAAAATGATAACTAGGAGACCGATACTGAAAGAATTCCAGAATTTAATTTTGATAAAATTAAGTCTGGAATAAAAATTTATATTACTTCTAATACTACACCACTCGATACATTGAAACAAACGGTTATGACGTCTATCAACATCTCTGACCCAGGATATCTCCCAAATGGTATTAAAAACGTTATGACGGAAATAGACGTCAAAAATTAAATCTTATTTTTATGAATGGAAAATATTTGTGATTCAATTTCCAATTTCTCTATGATTAAAAATGACAAAAATATAGCAAGTGTCACACAGTGAACCAGCAAAAAAAAAAATAGTGTCCGTCAAAGGGTAAAGGTTATTATATTTTATTTAACCCTTCTGTGTATACCTAAAAAATATATGTTCCATTAACACTTAACATACCCCGGTATGCAATACATGGTATCTACATGAAAAAATAATCAAATTTCAATTCCAAATGTTCTTTTTGAAATAAAACAATATTATATAATGCCTATTATTGAAAACGGCGTTTCAATCGCGGCTCGTATTGAGTAAAACCGTGTTCGATTCGATCGAATTAAAAATTGGGTTTTTTTGAAAACGTAGGTTGCTATAGTAATCGGTAAATATTTTGTTGTTGTATTGTTGTACGCAAAAAATTATTTAGTAAGAATAAAATATTTTAAAACTAGATTTTATAACTAATACATTAATAAATTGAAGAAATGATAAAAGAAGAAATATAAAAAACATTGCAAAACTGATATTTTTAATTTAATTGATGAAGAGTAGTAAAAACAATTTGTTTGAATTAAATATTTAAAATTTATTTTATAAAAGATGAACTAACAAAATAGTTATAATATGATTAAAAATTATTTAACTTTTAGGTTTATAAATATTTTTTGACTAAACAAAAATTCGTTTAATCCTTAGACGACCAGCAAAAAAAAAAAACGTAAAAGACTGGTTGTGTCCAACGGACACATATATGAAAAATAGTAAGAAAAAGCTTTATTTATATATACATCTTTTAAAAGTAAATCATTTTTTTATACATTGAGTACATAATATTGTTTTCTTCGAATGTTCCATGCAAACTGGTAAACACCAGTTTTCACAAATTTGCTTGTTCTGGATATATTTGGTGGACAAAAATTACATCTTTTCTTCTTTCGAGGAGGTTGCAAAACGGTAATACTGCAATCTACAACTAATACTTATCTTGAAATAGGGTTAATATTTATTTTTGCTGCTCGGCAAATATGCTGCTCATACTTCTTCGCCTAATTTGAGGTGTTACCAAACTTCTAAAAACTGATCTCAAAAAATGTTTTCGAGACAGTTTACTTTCTGGATGGCATTTCTTCCACGGTACTTGTGCAGCTATTCCTCTCACATCAATCAAATTTTGTAAATATGCCAAAGGTTATCTATTTGTTTTCCTACCTACTATATATTTATGGGCCATCTGATCCAGTGTATCACCAAACCACCTTTTGTTTTGTTATAAAACAAATTTATTTCTGATTTATTACTTCTTTCTACAGTATCATTTTTATGTTTAGTGGAAAGTAAAATTACTGCACGATTTGGTTTTGGAACATATGAAACCAAAGTGGTATTCTTTCGAAATCCGAAAATATTAGTCTGCGCAGGTCTGTTTTTATTAGGAAGAAAGTTTTTCGGAATATATTTTTTATTTTTGCGTAATGTGCCAACAGAAGTTAAACCGTTTGACATTAAAGACTCCGCTAATGGCAAACTAGTAAAAAAAAATCAAATGTTACATTCCTATTTGTAGCTATGTTCGCACCTCTAGTTGAACCCTCTTTTCCTAAATATGGTATACCATAGAGTGGATAACTAGTGGCCTTGTCACATATCCACCACATTTCCATGCCGTACTTATCAGGTTTAATCGGTATGTACTGCTTGAACGCTACATGACCTCGAAAAGGAACAAGCTGCTCATAGATAGTTAAATTTTCTCCAGGTATGTATGTTTTCTTCAAATTTTTATTGAAAACTCGTATTGGAGCCAATTTATCATTGGTTCTTCGTTCGGATCTGGTGGTTCGATCATCAAATCTGACAAATCTCTGAATCAGTTTGAAGCGAGTTTTATTCATTGCTGCTCGATAAATTGGATTTCCAAAAAGTGGATCCCAAAAATCTAGAATGTTGACTTTACTCTGTTTGTTTGTTCCACATGACAATAAAAGTTCCAAATATGCTTGTACTTCTAACTTATCGAGATTTTTCCCACTCTGTTTCTAATAATTTAGAAATTTCGTCGAAAAGTTCATCTTCTGCGGAAGCATCACCTATCTGTTCATCTTCCTCCTCCGAATCTGTTCCAATTATTTCTTCTTCGTTTTCTGATGACTTATCAAATGCAGCATTTTTTTCTCCCTCCTCATCATCACCATATGGATTTATTTTATTTGCTTCATTTTCACTTTCGTCACTATCCAGAAAAGCTCGACTAATTTCATTTTCAGTTAGTCCTTTTGAAATTATTTATTAGATTTTATAAAAGTGTAAAGTCGTCGAAATTATTCTAAAAAAACTCCAAATTACTAATTTATAAATTCAAAACTTCAAATAAGCTGTTTTCTGATTTCAACCTGTTTATCAATATTTTGAAAATAATCAATTATTGAAAATGAATCAAAAAATTATTAAAAGATGTTTGACATAACACTAAAATAGGGAATACCCTTTTAAAAATATTTTTATTTATTCGTTGAAATTTTATTCATGTGTCTGATGGACACACTGCGAACTCTTACGTTATAAAATTCAATTACAATAATTCTACCGTTTCAAAAATAATTTATCATTATTTTTTATCAACTAATTTATTGAACTACTTGCATGCAATTAGGTGGCTAATATTTTTAAAATATATCATCAGAAATAATATAAATATATCTCTTTAAAATTCAAAATGTGTCCGATGGACACTTCTGGTCTTCTAAGGGTTAAGTATGTTTTAAAAGAAATAGAATTTGTTTTTCATAAAATTCTCCATCATTACTAAAATTGTTCTTCATTGAAAAATATAAAAAAAATGTAAAACTTCACTTTAAATTAAAAAAAAAAACAATTCTAAATAATTTTGATATAACAAAAAAATAAATAAACAAATATTTAATATCTAGCTACATATATTTGAAATTTTTTTTTATATTCGTTTTATAAAATGCGTTAAATTAATAGCGGATATGAAATGTTATAATTTATATGAAGCTTGTTTCTACAACGTTTCCAAAAATAACAATGAACTTTACCGATTCACTTTCAAAACGTGCGTTTTCAAAAATACCAACTTTAAAATATCGAATGAATATCCGAGGCGCGATTGAAACGCCGTTTTCAATAATAGGCACTATTATTATTCCGAAAAATGGAAAAATTTAACCCATAGAATTTTTATTGTTTTTCTTATTCTATTTATTTTATGTTTATTCATATTAATTAAAAATTACTGAAAATATGCTTAGTTTTTATAAAATTGTATTCAGAAAAAACCTTATAAACCTTTTCATATAAAACTTGTGTATTAATATACCCGGGTATGTTAGGTGTGAAGTTATAACAATTTTTTTTAAGGCTCCTAAAGTAGGACCTATGTATAAGCTTTTTGACTTATCTTTCTAAAAAACTAATTAATAAAAGCCCCATTTGAGGAATCATAAAACTTGGGTTCATTTGAATGGATAAAAGTGGAATTATTCAAGACGAAAATAGGAAAACATACCCGGGTATGTAGGTATGGACAGAAGGGTAAACCTTGCGAATTGCTTAACACGTGAGAATTTAATTTTAAAATTTATATGCAGGTCTATAATTACAATAGTTAATCAATTAATTTTTAAAATGAGTTCGATTATTGGTGACTCCTGAGATCAGATTTAATTTAACACCGATATTAAATTTCATTTCTAACCTAGGTGAACAATTGATGAATTCTTATTCAAATAATACAATTATTATACCTATTTTATTTTTTTAATTACGTACAATTATCAAAATCGGAATTCGTATGAACAAAACAAGTTTATTAAAATCATTAACCCATATAGTCCCAGACCTAGATCCAGTTTACACAGAGTCATAAAAATTTATACATAAAGTACTTTTAACTTAATTAAGAAAAAAAAAATAACGTATTTGATATCGAATCCTGGAAAGGATATAATTACATGTTTCGAAAACGAAATTTCAGGATCAAACGATTTAATTTTTCCAAAAAAAAAAAAAATTCTTCAAAAATCTAAAATCAATCAACTTCCTGTAATGAATAAATATCCTTACAAAAAAAAAAAATAACAATTTATTTTAATTTTATTGTTTTAACTAATTTTAATCTTAAGAAATTATCAGATCTTGGGCAAGCTGTGATATGGTAAAAAGCATTTCGGATGCAAATTAACTCCACATTTGATGCATGAAAAAACAGTGTGATTTTTGCAGTGACGGCATTGAGCTCCATTCTGACCATGGATGATAGTGTGATGCACACGATCATATCTAATTGAAGTACCTGAGCTTTGTCCACTTTCGTTTAGTGCTTATTACTTTTCTTAAAGGTATTTTCGCGGATTTCAGCACGCATTTAAAAAGAAAAACTCGGAATTCGAGTTGATGTGCATTTAAAGCATTAGTAAACAGAGGCTAATATCATTTTTTGTTTAGAATGCGTATTCGATAAATATTTATAGCATTATCAAATAGATCAACCCGTAAGATATAGGTCTTCGTCATCTGAACTTTAGTTTATTAATTCGCCAAAATAATAGGATAAACACCCTAGCTGCTTTCACAGTATTTTAACCAGTTAGTAATAGCAATAGAATAAAAGAAAGTAATAAAGGAAATAAATAAATAACATATACGGAAAATAAAAAGAGAATAGATGAGAAATAGAAATAGGAAAGAAATAGTTTTTTTAGAGGTTTACAGATAACTTAACAGAAATTGATTCACTCGTTTTTTGAAAACTTGCAAGTTGTATTTTTGGGGAAACACATGAGGCGGTAGAGTGTTCCATAGTTTAGAGGTGCGGTTAACGAAAGAATTTTTGTATTTCACAGTTCTGGTTCGAAGAGGCTCGACTACAAATTTGTGTGGAAAGGGCTGCTCTGCGAGTATTTCGTTGGAATGGTTTTAATTTCGTCAGAACAATTACCCAATAGATATTTATAAAACAGAGTGGCCGTTCCTACATTTCGACGGTGACTCAGCGATGTTAGGTGCTGTGTAACATCTCCATCATTAATAATTTTGATGGCTCGCTTTTGTACTTTATCTAAGTACTGGCGGAGGGTACTGTTGTGTGCACCGCCCCAAATATGTGAGTTATACACAAGTCGTGGTCGAATGTATGCCTTATATATTAGAAGAAGTTTGGATGATGTAAAATATTTTTTACTTCTGCTTAAGAATCCCATGCATTTCGCGGCATCTTTTGCAATTGCAAAAATGTGGTCCTGCCACCAAAGTTTGTTGTTTATCTCCATTCCAAGATTTCTTAAGGTTTCCAAGTTGTCAATATTTACATTATCGAAAAGGAAAGTTTATCTCATAATAACTTTATTTTAACACTTTTTTTATATTACGACTGATGACGATTGAACATCGCTTCTGATATTTATACTTATCTACTGACGTTGACTTTATAGTGACTTGGAAAAAATCCGATATTGAATTCTTGTCTCTTATCATCAAGCTATTGACGCCGATTTAGCACAACTTGTTATTTGATTTGCAAGTATTCAATCGCAGAATACGTGGTCCATAATAAAAAAAGACAGTATCTTAATATAATTCTTCGCCGATGTCAGCAAGTACCGTTATAATTTTTTGTTTGAAAGAGAAATATTGTTTCTGTTTCATGCATACATTTTATTTTTACCATAAATAAAGAAGAGAATTTATTTGCAATCAAGTTGGAAGAGATTTTTTTCTTTCTTTCTTACACCTCATCAAGAATGCCTTTAATATAAGAGAAAAAAATCAAACTTTACTCAAATTGATTTAAATGAAATCGGTATACATTTTTTGTTATTTTCTTTTGTTGTTTTTCTTCTTAATAAAAGAATATTCTTTAATAAGAAGATATGGACTGGGGAAGTCAAGATTCCATTTACAAAAAAACTCCATTAGTTAAAGAAGGAAAAAACAATTGTTTTTCTTATGTAATAAGTTGTGAGAAAGAAAGAATGCGATATAAATGATTTAAAAAGCCATTTAATTTTTGAAATTTAATTTTAAATAGCCCACAGGCCACGGGAGAAGAGATTTCTAATGTACATCGTCGTCTGAAATCAACGTATTAAATTTATTAGGATATGAGAGTAAAGAAATTTTGAATGATTGATTTTTTACAGGTACCTACATAACATAATATTGGTTCCAAAAACATGTTATTTCTTAAATATAATATTATTTTATTTTAATGTCTTATAAGGGAAGTAAAATTTTTTTTTTATTTCAAACAGATTATAATTGATGTATTTTCAATATATAAATTTTTTCAGTTATTGAGGCAGGTATTTGAAAAGAATACCAAGAACCAATAAGTTTTTTTTATGAATGACTCGATGCATTTTTATTTCCTTCAAAATTAAATTTTTCCATTTAATAATCAAAGATAATTTATTAATTATTAATAAGTGTAACACATCCTTAAATTTTGATAACTAAGAATAAATACAACAATATTTCTTTGAGACAAAAAAAGTAGTTCGATAATTTTTTCCCACTTTGTCTCTTGAATTTTTATCTCTCTCTCACAAATTAAAATCTTACTACTATCTATTTCTTACAATTTTGGAAATCGACTAGAAAAATGGTAACCAAAAATTGACAAATTATAAAACTTTATTCCAGTGCATTTTCTTATTAATGGATATCCTTTGATAGTAAATGCGTGTGCGGCTTTACATTATGTAATAATTTATGTACATAATCTTTCCCCACAATCGACTGAGAATTGTTTTTCTTAAAGAGAAATTGTTTTTGTTTTATGGATCCATTCATACATTTCTTTAACACAAACGAAAGAGAAAAGAAAAAATAACAAAAAAAAAAAAGAAATAAATGTCGAATGAGCAGTTAATTCTTTCTGTTTCCTCCCCTTCTAAAACAAAATGGATTAAAAATATTTAGAATAGTTATTTCAAAGCTATTGAATACATTCTTATATACTTGAGAAATATATTTTAAAATCATTTTTAGAATACATTGATTAGCGTAAGTTATTACGTATTTTTTTTATAAAAAATAATCAAAAAAACTTTAATCAATTCATCTAATCAACTACATAAGTGTTGGCATAAGTGTTAACATTTAGAGCAACGTTTACACATAAGATTTTATTTGATAAAAGTTACTTATTTATTTATTTAAGGTTTGTTTGGCTCAAATAAAAAACAATGATTTTAAATATAGAAATTTAAAATTATAAACAAATAAAATAATGAATAAAAAATACAACAAATTCAAAAAAAAAAGAAGTGCAAAAATACAATTAAGAAGAAGTTGAAAAAATCTTATAAATGTGGGTAGTTTATTATCTACTAATTGTTATTATCAATACTATTATTTATAACAATCAATAACAACAAAAATAATCAAACACAACAAACATTAAACAAAAAGTTCAACAAATGACAAGAGTTGACTCCGATTTAAAGGAAAAAATTAGTTGCTGGAAACTAATTTGCTTCAAAAATGTTTAATTATAATAGGATAATATTCTATTTTTTTCATTAAACAAAATCGGATGTCAAAATTTGTGGAACAACGTTTATAGGACAGTCAAACTTTCGTACAAAATAGTACAATAGTACAATAGTACAAAATAAATCTTGATGTTTAAACGTTACCTAATCGTTAGTACCTACCTAATTTTAGCGGTTTTTTATTTGTAAATAAAAAACAATAGCTAGGTATATTAAGTTTACTTTATTTCTAATATTTTAGTGTTTTTTATTTAAAAAAAAAAAATAAACAGTATAGATAAATAATAAATGTACCTATATGTAATATATGAATATATCCTATATCTATCTATTAATATTTTGATATTGTAGTCTTTTTTATTTTAAAATAAAAAAAAACAGTAGTTTTTAATTTTTTGATTTTCCTAATTTATAAAAAAAAATAAACAGTAAGACGCCAGTTTCCCATCCGAGCTGCCTTTGCAATGACCATCAACAAAGCGCAAGGTCAAACTCTCAATAAGGTTGGTATTTTACTTGATGCATCATGTTTTTCACATGGACAACTATATGTCGGGATTTCGCGCACTACTGGGAATATAAATAATTTGAAAATTGTCACCGAAGAGAATAGAACTGTTAGAAATATATAGTTTTTAATGAAATATTAGTTGATTAAATATTTCAATCTATATCAATCCAATTATATAGTCTGTCTGCTAATCTACTAATTTAACTAAAGTATTACATAGGTATTACTAAAATATTGTTGATAGGGGAATTTTTGATTTTGATAATTTATAATGCATTACAACCTAGAATGCTCTAATTTTGATTTTTCACTATATATAACGGTAGCAAAAAGTTACGTAGTAACGGGTATTTAACTAGTTGGTATAATTTTAGCTTGGAAGAGGAAAAAACAACAAAAAAGAATCTAGCATTTTTTTTTATATGAAAATTTTTAGATATCGTTTAAACCTGATGTTTCGTTTTTGATATACTGCTTGCAAAAGTCACCCTGTAGCTACAAATTTTGTTAGATTAGTTTTATATTGTGATTAAATTATTACTATGGATTTGAGCTAGTTAAATTTAAAAGATTTTTTTTTATTTTTTTTTTTATTTTAACAAGAATGGAAAAAAAAACTCGAAATTCAGCTTTTCAAGCCATCGGCAAACATGCTTTTTGTCACATTTAAAAAAGGTAAAAGGTAAATTAGATATTTTCAAATTAAATAATAAGTTTTAGTTTGATTTGAAATACACATCGGGTGACCGCTGATCACTATGTCAAAAAACGTTATATGTTTCGTTTTCGACACTCTGGGTTTATATGGGTTAAGTCAAGTGCGTTTACTTAAGATATATCTTATATGGATGACTTAAACGCATCAATTTTACTTATGTTTAAAAATGTGATTTTGAAAAAGGTGCATAATAAAAGACCAAAGTATTTTTTTTTGTCATTTGTACACTATTTGAAACTACATACATAGTATCTAATTATTTTTAAATTTACGACTCTTTAAAAATTTATCTATTTCTCTATCTATTTTTCAAAAATCTATTTAAAATTTTCCAAACTTGTAATTCATTATTTAGTATTATACTATTATCTAGGACTTCAATTAGGACTAAATACAATATGGGGACTAAATACTCATCTAGGACTAAATACAATATGGTTTAGTTCTAGAACTAAAAAATATTGTATTTAGAGTTAATACGAAATATTATTTCATTTTATATATACTTTCATACAATCTAATATTGACTTTATTTTTTAATAATTATTTTCAATTTTTCTTTCACTTTCTTTTATATTAAAATTTTTTTTTTTTTAATCAAAATTGAAAAGTTTCATTTTCTTTATCGATTTTTTTTTTTTTTTTTTCATGCTATTCACTATCTGTCTCTTTAATTGAAAGTTATTTTGAATTGACCAACTGAAGATATATAATATATTTGTTATTTGTTGTGTATACTATATATATATGTGTAAAGTAAGTTCTATAGAACACTCAATATCAATGATATTATTTTAGAATTCAATCGTAAAAGTGTAAAATTTCATGATTTATTTTTATTTTGTTTTTCTTTTCATTTTTATATATATATATACATTCATTTATTTCAATTTAAATAAATCCTTTATTTCAATTCATTAAAATAAGTGGGTAGCTGCAGCACCCTAAATGATCTGAATTGAAATCAAAATAAGAAAAACTTTTTTTGAAAATAAACTTCATATGATCAGAAAAATTATACTTGAAAATCTGTAAAGAAAAACTTTTATAATACATATTAGGTACCTAGTAATACTACAACTACCATTCAATTCACAAGCATTCTTAATTCAACTGGAATGACATCTGGTGGAAAAATTTAAGGCAAAAAAAAAAAAAAAAATTAAAAAAGAAAAAAAAAACTTTTATTCTCTCATTCTAAATCTTGAAGTTTTGACATGATAAATCGTCACTATTTAAAAATTAAGAAGTCCTTAAAAAAAAAATTTATACAATTTACAGTAATATATAATGAATCTATATATTATTATTTATCGAGATGGATATGTTTGTGTGTGTGTGTGTGTATAGTGTATATTTTATGTAGTTAAACTCTTATCATCTACAATAAAATAATGAAGCTATGAAAATTGAGAAGAAAAACAAGGAATAAAACAACTTTCATGGATAAAAGTTTGTTTTCTCTTTCGTTTTTTTTTTATTAAAAACTTTCCAAAAAAAAAAAAATCGTTTCTGGTACTTCTTCTTTTGTATAAAATAATACCGTTATGGAAAAGTTTCTATTTCTATTTATATTTTTTGTTTTTTTTTTTTGTGTTTGTTTTTTGTGTTTTTTCTTAATATGTAAAAATGTCTGAATTATTTCCGTTCATTCATTTACTGATATGAATACACAATACAATATATCAAAATCTTCCATCTCAGTTTGGCAGATTAATTTACTTTTTACTGTTTTTATTTTTATTTTTTTTTTCTCTCGTTTTACTTTGTTTTCGTAGTATTCCCTTTTCTTTTTTTCTCTTTTCAGTTTTTCTAATTTTAACTTTTGAATTAGATGCGGGATTTTAAATTGGGGATGCTATTATAACGGTATATAATATCTAGTTTAGAAAATAATAATAATATGTTATAATAATAAAAGATTTGTCGTCTCATTGGGAACCGAAATGGAAAAAAAAAATAAAATTTTGGAATGTTACCTCCTTAAAAGGAAGCTCAGTGACCGAAAATAATTTTCTATGTCTATTATTTGATTTTGCATTATGGTTATGATGTCTGATATTTGTAACAAATAATTATTTACAAAATGATAACAGTAATATTTTGGTGGAGGTGAAATAAAGAAATTTTTATTCTAGAATTATATTTTTTTGTTATGGCTTCTTAATAACTTATGTCATAACTGTTATTATTACATGCCATATCAAAAATTGCTGACATTTAATCAAACTGTGTTGTATACGTTGTGACGATATGAAGCAAACATTTATGTATAATTTTTGTTTTTAATTATGACTCCAAAAGACCAAAATGACACCAAAATGTGAAAAATAAACTAAACTCGAAGGTAGCAATGTATAAAGATTTAACAGAAATGTGGTGTGGTGAATAATAAAAAAAAAAGGCTTAAAAGACGACTTAAAAAACAAAAGTTAGAGAAAAATATAAAACAGATATTTTTTCCTAACGTTTCGTGACATTCATCTAATATTCGTTAACGAAATATATAACTGGTATAGTATAATTAGTGAAATTTATCTCTTTTAAGCATCAGCCAATGAACTAAACATCATCAAGACTATTTCAGTGAATTTAACCTTTAACTTATGACTTAATGGTAAATTTTACACTCTTCTTTTTCTCTCTCTTATTACTTCTGTCCATTGCTCTCTCACAAGGTATATTAATGAATATTCTAGCAAGATTCATTATATACTTTTGTGTTTTATCTTATAGTAGTTCTAGATGCTCAACATCCACCACTAGTTTTATTTTCTACTTTTCTACACTAGTTTGGTTTCGATAAAAGTATATTTATTATTTTTTTTAATATAACATTTAGAATTAACTTGGTCAGCTTTACGTGCAAAAAAAAATTTTTTTAAAAAATATTATAATTCTAAAATATAAAAAAAAAAAAAATGGTGTAAAATTTCCTACCACGTCCAGTACTATGTTACAAAATTTCACCTCCTAAATTAAAGATTAATGGAATATAATAAGGTTAATAATTACCTCTCTTATATAGATAAACGTAGGTACTGCAATGAATTATCAACTTATTATGTGAATACAGTTATTCATATTTAACACTAGCGATATTTTGAATCTGGCTCCGGCAAATTCAATTAAAAAAAGTGATTGCTTTGCAGACAAATTAGATTATTAAATATCGTAACATGCATAACAGTTTCAACTCACAGAAATATAATCATTTTGATAAGATAAACTAATTCGAAGTAGACCTACAATATGCTATACAATATTAAAATTTAATTTAATTTGAAAAATTGTTTTCATTTTTAAATGCTAGGATATTTTAGTAAGACACATAATGCAACTATAGCCTTTTCTGGTATCATTTTCTAAAATAAAATATATAAATAAATAAATTCACAGATTTAATAGAATATGCTGTGGCCTTAAGTATAACATTTTGAATATCTAATATAACTAAATTCAATTAATATTTCTATTAAATAAAATATAGCTATTTTTGTTATTACACCATCATCGTCTACTAATTTTTATAAATAAATTCATAATAGAGATTTATGTTTATCTAAGTTCATGAGTTAGGTTATGTCCTGAACTTGAGAAGTTGATGAGGTTAATAAACAGTCTTAAGCAATAAAAATGCAAGAGTTTTAAAGCTGTAATTAGTAAATCGCAATCGGAAAATTAAATTTAACTTAGCAGTGAAAATTGTAAACCAGTGAAAACCAGTGAAAATTACAAAATAAAAAATTCATAAAAAAAAATCAAAGCTGAAACCAATAGCCTAATTAGAGTAAATGACGATATTTAAATAAGTTTTATACTACAATCGGTGAGAGTTTGGCAAAAAACTTTGGAAGTATATATTTGCCAAATGTCTAAAAAATAATAAAGTTATACCAATATATAAGAATGTAGGTAATCTGAATGATATTGATAACTTCAGACCTATTTCGATTTCTTCAGTATTTAGTAAACTGATTGAGACTGCAGTCAATAACAAGTTTACTGATTATCTCCATAAGAACAAATTAATGTGTAATCAACAATATGGATTCAAGAAGAAATCTAGTACCCAAGCAGCATTATTTGATGTAATAACGCAACGCAAATTCATTCGGGATTGGATAAAAAGAAGAAAGTGGTAGCTGTGTTTTTTGACGTTAGGAAGGCTTTTGATACAGTAGATAGAAATACACTTCTAAGAATATCATATGAACTCGGAGTAAAAGGGACGGAATACAACTGGTTGAAAAGTTACTTATCGGAAAGAATGCAGTACACAGAATATGATGGGTTGAAAAATGAAGCTGTAAAAGTTGAATATGGTGTAATACAGGGAAGTTCACTCGGACCTACGCTATTTTCTTGTTACATAAATGGCTTATTATGCACAAAACTGAATGGTAAGCCATTTATGTTCGCTGATGACCTCGCCATAATCTATAAAGAATGAACAAACAAAGAATTGGAAGAATTAATCAACATGGACATGAGTGAAGTTCACCAATGGATGGAGCGACATAAGGTGACAATAAATACAGCTAAAATAAAATATATGTTATTTAAAAGAAAGACAGGTGATGTAAATATTTAATTACTATAACAAATGTAAGTTGGATCCCGTGAACAGTTACAAATATTTGGGAATATTATTAGATGAGAACTTAAAGTGGGAACAGCATATAAAAGAACTAATAAAAAAAAGGAAGAAAAATTGCAGGACTATTCAAACTAATAAATAAAAGAGTACCACTAAAAAATAAGAGATCAATTTATTACAGATTATTCCATAGTGCGGAATGTACGGAATTCAAATGTGGGGAAACACTGTGAATACAAATTTAAAAACATTACAGAAACTGCAGAATAAAGCGATAAAGAACTTGTTTGGATATAAAAGGCAAACTTCAACACAGGAAATTCATAGAAAGCACAAAATATTACAATTGAATCATGTTATCAAATGCAAACAGGCCACACAAATACATCTCATACTTACTAAGAATATTAATACAAATATTAAGCGGATGTTGAATAATGAAGTTCATACATACTCAACTAGAAATGCAGCTCAAACAAGGGTAACATATTCAACAAAAAGATTTAACAAACATGACACAATATACAATACAGCATACAAAACGTATAATCAATTACCAGTTGTGATCAAAGAAACTGCTCAAATATCTAAATTCAAGAGTAAAATTAGTGTGTTATTTTCATCAATTAAATAATAGTAATAATACTTAATATTATATAAAAAAAATCAAATTTAAATATCTTCTATAAAAAACAAAAAATTCTTTATTTTAAAATTAAAATTGCACTGAATTAAAACTTAATTAGTTATAAGTAAAATTGTAAAAAACTAAAAACACTCTGTACGAGCAATCGAGCTCATTTGAGTAAATAAATGAATAAATGAATAAATGAAAAAATCCACAAAATCACAAAAATTGAGATAGAATCAGAAAATGATATAACAATCGAATGGAACTCCAAAACAATTAATTGTGTTAGTCAAAAAAAAAACCAGACTATAATCCTGCAAGGCATAGAATACGAAGCAAATGAATATATATAATGTATAGAGATCTGTGTACGGTTCTAACAAGTTTACAACTGGATTCCGATTCCGGTTACTAGTGATTGTTTTTAAGCTGCAGATTAGTAACAATCGACGGAAAAGCTACAATTGTAAGCTTCAAGATGAAGATGATGGGCTAAAATTAATCTTAGTGTACGATATTTTGAGACATACCTTCTTATACTAATGATAGACATGATATATCTTTATTGCTATATTGCTGACATATCATGATATCGCTACATGTGTACCACCATCATGATATTAATCAATATTATTTTTTTTTTTTTCATTTTACACTCTTACAGTAACTTAGATAGAATCACCTTTTCATTGCTTAATTAAGTATGGTACTGCAATTTAACACTACAAACATCTACAATATTTCAAGTATTTATAACTGGATTATCAACTCATTAAATGTCGAAAACCTAGTATTGATATTACCAACGAAGGCATATAATAGTACGAATCAACACGGCAATGTAATATCCTTCTAAGTCAATATAAACAAAGGCTGAAAATTATAACAATACATTTATTAATAGAAACTGGCTATTATCAGGATTAACAAGATCTGATAAGAAGAATTATTATAGAAATTCGGTATCATCGAGACGAACAATAACAGCACCAAAATTTCAACAAAAATATGATGGTAAGCACTTAGATGACAAAAAAAATATTTATCTATACCAAATCCGTTTAAACTTGCAAATAAAACTTTAAAACATTTCAAAAAAAGGGACGCTGCTACCCTTATAAAAAACATAAAATAGGAAAAATTTAAATTTGAAGGTATTCAAAGGTATAAATTTTTAGTTCCGGGGTATTTAACACGTTTTTTATTTTTATATTTTTCATCACAATATTTTCCTTTACCCTATTTTCTTTTTCGTAAATGAATTAAAAGGTCCTTTAAGATATTTTTAGAAGAAAAATATATATGTATTTTGCTTATACTGACTAGTAGGATTTTAAATCTTTTTTATTAAACAAAAAAAAAAAAAAAAAAACTGTAAAAAAAACTGTAAAAAAAACTTTTTCAAATCAAATTTTACTTGAGCTTCCTTCAAGGATAATAGAAAAAAAAAGCAAAAACAAAAAACAAAAAATTAACAATTTAATAAATTGTGATTCAGGATGAAATTACAAACGATTATAAAAGATAGGCATTAAAATAATAATGAAAAACAAAACAAACAAAAAACCAAAGCAAACCAACTATAGGAAAAAAGAGAACACCCTAAATAAAAAAAAAAATATAAGTGTTAGAAAATTAAAGAACTTGAAGTTGAAAGAAGAGTTAAAAGAAGAACGAGTTAAATGACTTTATAATTTATTACGATATTAATTGGATTTTAATGATGTTTTCTCTTAGAATTTCTTTATTTTCAGAAAGAATAAATTTATTTAATTTTTATTTTAATTATTTTATTTTTTTTTTTTTTTTTTTTATTTCATGTATATTTTTTGAAGACAGTGGTTATGGTTCATAAATAATTACAAGTAATAAATATAAGAAATTAACATAAAGAGAAAGCAAAAAAAAAAAAATGATAAATGCAATGAGTTTTAATAGAAAAAGTTTAATAGAAATTTTCCATAACATTATTTTTATTTCAACTGTACAAAAAAAAAAAAAAAAAACACTAACCATAGTACATACTTCCGTTTATTATAAAAAAAAGTTTTCAATGAAATTATATTCATCAGTTTTGATTAAAAATTAAAAATTTTATTAAAAACTTTACTAATGAAATTTATTAAATTTTTTTAATAGGTCTTCTTATTAATGCTAATTTTTTAAAACTAAAACACTGTAAAGCTTTCATAATTAGTTGTACAAAATTTATAAATATCTAATCAGCATTAATGGTGGACAACATTGGTATGATGCTATGGAGTGATTGATTATATCTTTTTTTTATGTCTTGGCAATTTAAAATAATTAAAATTATATTTTTTAAATGTTAAGTTGTTAAACTATACACTGAGAGAAAAACATCGTATAAAATTTTTAGTAAGACAACCTTTATTTTAATGAAGTATGCCTCTAGAACAAAGTTAATATACGATTTGGTGAATGTTAATGTGTCGTATTAATTGAAAAATTTTGAAACTATTAGTTTTCTTAAAAGGTATGGTATAAATATTACAAGAAATCTGGTTATTATAATATGAATATTTTATGGTTACCATATACGATTGATTTTAAACTCTGTCGAATTGTCCATCAATAAGGTTTGCTCAGATAAAAACTAAAGGTCACACATATTAATTTTAAATTAAAAAAATAAAATTTACAGTTATTTTCACAATAAACTTAATACAAATATGACGTCCTATTAATTCTAACAGATATGCTATTAATGTTATTATGCTATTATAAATTTAATTCCACGTTTTATTATTTATATAGGATTTGATCTTATTATTAGAGTTTAATATGCATCAAATATTCATAAAAAAAAAAATCTCAATTATGGAAAAAAATAGTCATTTATAAATCGTCAATTAAAGTTTGTTTTATAAAAGTGAAGAGTTAAAAAATTAAAAATTATAATTAAAAGTAGTTAAATCCGTAAAAAATATTAAAAATATATTATTACAATATTATAGTAGTGTACTTAGTGACTTAAATCATAATAGTTATTTTATTAAAGTAAAAAAAAAAAAAATTCAATTTAATCTTTTAATAAGATCAAATAAAGAAAGAAACTACTGTTTAGGTAAATTACAATGGATATTTTTACTGACAATAATCGTGTCTTCATATGAATAATTGTGATACATCTACAATACATCAACACGATGAACTAAGTAATATAATTTTCTGTAAATTTGGATTTAATGAGACAGTTTTTCAGCGTTAAATTTGTATGCAAAATATATTTTTTCTTAATTATTTTATAGCACTACTTATTATTCATTACAATCATTTTTTAAACATAAAAAATAAGGGGAAAAAAAAATTTTTTTTTTAGAAATATTTGCCTTCAATTTAAGCGTACTAAAACTACAAAAATAAACTTTAGAATCGCAGCTTGATATAATGTTTTCATAGCAAGTTATGATTGTAATTACGGAAAAATCAAATTAGCCGAAATTCTAGGAAGTCTTGAGATGAGATTAAGAGATTTGGTAAAAAGTTGTATAAAAAATATGTATAAAAAATTTTTGGAGATTTTTGATTAGATACCTTTGAATTTTTTAATTTACGTATTAAAAAATTTTCACCAATAAAAAAATACGCACTTTATAAAAAGAAACCCTGTTAAATACAAAAAAATATTTGACGTAAAATCGTAGATTAAATCTGAGAAAAAGTCTGAAATGTAAACACTCATCCGACTTTATCTACGATAAAATTCGATTTTGTCCGAGGTGTATACGCTGCCTAAGCATAAATTGGCATATAAAAGTATAATATATACATGCATAAATCGAAATTGAACTTTTTTTACATGCGAGAAGAGTAATTTGTAACTGAGTGATAGACAACTGATACTTGATAGGTTCAAATTTTGTTTTCTTCCATAAATAATGTTTGCATTTTATTTTCAATTAAACTAAGCCATATGATTATGTATGTAACAAATGCAAGCCCTATTTGACACATGTACGTACATTTCCATATACTTAGTGAGAGTAAGAGAAATAATAAAAGAAAGAGATTAATATGAGAAACTGAATAGTGAATATGAATTGAATAGTAATAGAAAATGATTGAAATATAATGATAATGATTTGTATTGCACACATTTATTTTGTATTCCTTTTTTGTTTTTTTTTGTTTGCTTCTTTGCACATAGAAATGTCAATAAATATAGTGAATTTAAAGAGAAACCAAATTTTAACTTTATCAAATATCCATATTCCATTTTTAGTACACACACATATGTAAATTTCACCTTAGTTGAATGCAAAGAATATCTATAATCTATATTAACAAGAATATACACTCCCATTTTACGACAACCTAGTTTTTAAGAAATATCAAACCGAGCAAAATATCATTAGTTAAAAGAGGTAAAATTTACATTTACTTATCGTATACCAAATTTATTATGAGAGAGAAAAGGTACAAAACAGATGTTTGCCTTTTGTTTTATACTGTAAAATAAGTTTGCGTTCTCATTATTCTCCTTTGGATTTGTTTAGGTTTCCTCCTATTATTTATATGAGGCAGGGTGGCAAAAAATGTTAGTTCTAATTTAGTTTGTTCCCTTATACGATGATTAATTCTGATCTTTTATTATTTTAATATTTTCGTTTTAAACATTATTATTTTCGTATATACCTATTAAAAATATTAAATTATAATTACATTACAATAATATAAAATATTATTAATAATTTGGAGTTACAAACATTATTATTTTTTATTAATTATATTAGTAACCTAAATATTTATTATATTGGTATAAAATTATAAAATAATACTGAGGACAACATCTATTTATAAATCACAGAATTTAAAGAATATGATAACGCTGTTTTTAGTTGGGTCTCCTAAAAATCCTATGCATAGTTGATACAATTTAGAAAATAATATTGTTAAATATTTCAGCGAAAATTTTTGTCGAAAATATTTTTCAAAATTACAAATTTTATTATTTAATTTCAGCCAACTTTTTTTGTTACTCTCTTTTGTTTACTATATTTTTTCTTTTTCTTACATGTAAAATTCTTATTGTCGCCTATTTCTGACAATGTTTATCAAATTTGCAGCAAATGAATATAAATGAATACATACATGAGTTCATACTCTTTTTATGGATATACTTTGGTTAAATGGTTATTGAAATGGGTAATTTGTTGTATTGAAGCAAATTGAAACAAACATATAAAGTCCAAGGCAAGTTAATTAAGGCAAATATAATAAAACAAAAATGCGCACACAGTTGAACATTTTGTACTCATATGATTTTATTATTCAGCAAATACATTATGCATAAGTGAGATATTATGAAAATAATAAACAAAAGTAAACAAATCAGTTATTATATTTTATATTATGTACTTGCAAATGAATTTATGTACATATGCCAAAAAAAAACAAAGAAAAAAATTCATCTCAAGTAAAAAATATAAAAAAGCAAAAACAAAAAAAATCAGTTGAATTGTTCATATGACGAGCAAATTTATTTTTATATAGTAGAGTTGGAGTATATATAATTATCCTTATTGAACTTCTAATATAATAGTTGTATATAATTTTTTAATCATATGGTTTTATTATTCACCAAATACATTATTCGTGAGTTCTTATTAAAATAAAAAATAAAAACAAACACAAAATATAAAAAAAACAAAAACAAAAAAAATACAAAAACAAAAAAAATTCATATGACGGGCAATTTCATCTTTACATAATAGAGTCAAAGTAGCTATCTATAATTATAATTGACAAGCATTTTAACTTTATATTATTTTTTCAATTTACCAAAAATATTCTCAATTTATAAATAAACACGGTTTTCGTTAATGAAAATATAGACCCAAATTCTATTAATTCTCTTGCAGAATTGTGAGCTTAATCTGTTTCAGAATTACATTCATACATAATCCATACATATTTATATACCTACAATTTTGACCAAAATTATTTTTTTTTTACTTTTATGAAATTACGTATCTACATAAATCTACTTCACTCATTAAAAAATAAATAGTATATAGTATATGTATATTTGCAGTAGAAGAAACAGCATTTATTAGATGTGCAATAATAAAATGTAAATTGAAAATTTTTGATTTAAACTTTTAAATCAACTTTTTTATTTTTACGTACCATAATATGTATATAGGTACCAGGCAATATTTTATTATTTTTGTTTGAATACATAACATTCATAACTAACCGCCAATTTTTATTGTACTATATGTTAATCATCTATAATTATAATTGACAAACATTTAAGGTCCTGCGCAGTAGACACCTTTTCATCTTTAATGACAAAATTTTTTATTTTTAGTAATTTTATCCACTAAATGCTACTTACTATAAGGAATATATCGGAAACAAAGCAGTATATGTGGGACGTGTATTTATGTGTCCTAAATAAAACTTACTAACCACAAAACTTTTTATTAAACACGAGTGGTTTCTGCTATATCGTGCGAAGTCTATGTCAGTACATAAATTACTGTTTTTTTAAAAACTTTAAATTTGACTTCAACTTGAAATATAATTACTCAACAGGGGCCACTAGTCGTAAAATATATTACATAATAAAGTTTAGACCGAAAAGTGTTTTAATATAACTAATATAACAAAAATATAACTATATTAAATTATTTTATTTTTGCACTGATCATTCGTTACCCTATTTTGTATAGCTTTTAACCCTCCTTTTAAGATTAATTTGATTAAATAAAATAAATAAATCTCATAACCCAAATATCTGAGCTATTCCGAAACCCTATACTCATAAAAGTGAAGTGAAAAAAGACTAAAAGAAAAATTTAGTATAGCTACGTTTTAATTATTAAATATTTTGAACATAATATCTATTAATTATATTATATAAAAATAATTTTTGAAATGATTTTAATCAAAAATTATTTATTCAATGTTCATTGAAGCAATTGATATATAGTGTTTACTTGAATACCACCAATCAATATCTTATTAATTAATTATAATTTTCTTTTATAACAATTTATTATAATTGAATTTTCGAAATTTTTATTAAAATGTTAATAATTTTTTTTTATTTTAATTTTTCAAGTAAATCTACAAAAATTAATTTTCTCTTATGATATCAAATGTCAAACTTATCAAAAACTATTGATAAAATATTACATTTATTTTGACGTATAAGGTTATTTTCCCTTATATAATTTTATATTCTATTGTTTGTATATATATCTACATATTGATATATTGATATATAGAAAATAATATTTTATATTGTGTTAATAAAGTTTATTACATAACTTCATCATGTCCTAAATAATTCTTTCAATTTCAAATACCACAAGATAATTTATTATTTATAGATATATAATAAAATATCTTATTTGAAAAGTGTACCACTACTATAAATTCGATTAATTTATTTTCATTACATAACAACAAGCTACAACAACAACAACAACAGCAGAAATAACAATAAAATTTCACGCATAAAAAAAAATAATAAATAAAAAGAAAAATCAACAAAGAAAATCAAATTGGAAATATCACATTCCAACAGTCAGTGTTCATCATACCAACTAACACTATAAAAATGATAATTCAATCATGTTATTATGATTGTTACTACTCTTCTTTCAAATCAAATTCATACAAAAAAAAAAAAAACAACAACAATAAAAATAACATCATAACGAATAGAATGAGATCGAAAAAATACTGATACAATTTTCATTGATGACGACAACATGAATTATCTCAAAATCCTGAATTTTGTTTATTTTTTTGCTTTTTTCTTTTTTTTATATTTGAAAAAAAAAACAAATAAGCATGTACACATTTTTATTATAGAAAAAATGAAAAGAAAATATTTACCGTTAAAATACGCATACATTTAAACAAAATATGTAAACATGAGTTTATTTTTATTTATTTTGAAAATTTTGAATTTCGATACTAAGAGATAAATGTGGGTAGGTATCTCTAATAAAAATAATTATTACTAAAAATATGGTATGGTATGAAACGAGAAGTTTATACAAAAAAGTAAAATGTCATTTTGTAAATTTATACTTTTGTTTATATTTTGGAAAATTCTACTATACAGGTGTTATTCAGAAAAGAAAAACGGAACTGCTCAACAATTTTTCTATGTGTGGATCAGACCTGGGGAAAAATATATTTGAAATCACGCATTAATATAATATTTGCTATACGATATACTAATGCACACACAATACTATACACTACAACATACTTACATCAGTAAACTTCCAGATGATATTTGAAATAAAAAAAAAAAAAGATTAAATGAATCCATTTGGTCAGAGAAATAAAAACAAGCCCCTGTCTATAGTAAATCATACCAAATGTTACTTTATATTAATATATGCGCAATAATTATGTCCTTGTTCAGTCAATGCATAAACTTATTAACAGTTTATTTTTTCAAAACTGACAATTATTAATGTCATCATCATTGATCCTGTCGCTCGCCATGGATGCATAGGGCATCGATGAACTTCCTCTACTGTACTCGATTTTGGGCAACCGATTTTAGTTCATTCCAAGCTTTTCCCAATGCATTTGACGCCACGTTGTTTTACGACGATCATGCTTTTTTTGACCCTGCGGATTCCATACAAGAGCTGTTTTTGCGAAATCTCGTACAGGTTGGCGAATTGTGTGGCCAATCCATTTTTATTTTCTGCATTTAATAATTTCTCTGATTCCCACAATTCTCTGTTCGGAGTTTTTTCTGCCCACAATATCTGGAGAAACCGTCTCAGATATTTGTTAACAAATACGGGAGTAGATTCTTTCTTCCATCTTTCACATCCAGACATTTTAATTAAAAAGACGTTTAAATATGAACGAGTCCAACATTGAATTAGTCTAACGTCTTTACACTACCTCGGAAGTTATACTTAACATTGGGGGCGGATGAAAACACAATATAACACAACTAATTTATAATAAGATTGATGAGGCTATGACCAGCATGGAAGAGTAAGTAAGTATAAACATATTATTAAAATCAGAATGTCCAAAAACTTGTAAAACATAAATCCGGCTGTATAAAGAAGTTAAATGTAGTTTGTAAAGTAGTAAAAAAACAATTAAGTCCAAACTTTAATACCCAATTGATGTCACAAATAAATAGCATAACCATTCTGTTGAAGAGGAGTTATAAACGAAAAACAATGGTCACTTACGAAGTAAAAATTCATAGGCTAACTAACAAAGAAATTATTAGAAGCGGCTACAGCATGCACTTCGGAGAGAACCAGAAACCAATCCAAATTTACTCAGTAGATAATCAGTTGCAAGGTCCATGACAGAAAATAAATTTTAGATTAAATTACATTAATTTTTTAGGGCTGTCTATGAAACCGCAGCAAATAGCACTTACTGGGATTACTCGTAGCATTGAAAAAATGCATTTAATTTTTTAAAGATTTAGTAACAAAACTTTGGATTCGTTGATTAAACAGTTTTCGATGGTATATGTTTGGATTCATATAAAAAGAAAAATCATTTGGTGCAAGGAAGAAAATAAAGATAATGCAAATATAAAGAATAAAAATAACAGAATGATAAATTTACGGGGGTATCAAATCAAACTTTATGGTTATATAAAATATTATTATAAGAAACAATACATGAAATGTCAATTTGACAGGCACAATGAATGAAATTAAATTAATCAATGGTATATTCGGAAACTCCCATCGTTCGAGTAATACTGCTGTACTGCGGTAGGTGGTGAATTAGTCTTTCTTGTTCCTTTAGGAAAAAAATATTACAATATCACAAATGAGGTCGATACAATTTTGAAAAACTGTAATAAATAAATATTGTAGAATAAAGGCTGAAATAGAACCGATAACCGTAAATAAATTATAAAACAGAAGTATTGTGAAAGTTGTATGCTCCTAAAAAGATATTAAATAAAATGATAAGAATGCCTAGAATGAGCAAATTATTTGAAAAAAAGACTGTCGCATAGACTGTAAATATTTTCCCCAAAACTTTTTTAGAGTAAATCACAACAAATTTAAACTAAATAAAACAAAATTGAGTCCTATTGTACTCAGCAAATAGAAGTTCTATCTATAATTATAATTGAAAAGCATTTAAGGACCTGCGCAGTAGCCACATTTTCATTTTATCTTTCTTCTCCATAATGAACTCTTAATATTATATAGTAAGTAAGTTGTAAATAAAACAATATTAATGCGCACACAGTTGAAATTTTTTTAATCATATGGTTTTATTATTCACCAAATACATTAAGAAATAGGTAGAAACGAAATAGAAAATGAGAAGTAAGATATTTATGTTTTTTAACGAAAACATACTAATTTCAAAGTTTTTCATTAAAATATGAGTGTTTTCTACTTTGTAAGGAGAAGTCTATATCAGTCCATGCAAATCCCTGTTCTTTTAAAAACTTTAAATTTGGCTTTAACTTCAATTATAATTACTCAACAGGGGACCCTAGTAATATTTCTATTTGAAAACACAATTAAATGTCTGAAGGCTGTTGAATTTAACGGCTGAAGGCTGCAAAATTAACAAAAAACATATTTTTATTTTTCAACAATATTCCATTAATTAAATTTACTTCAAATAAAATTTACATTCTAAATATTGATTTCTTAGAATGACTAATTGGATACAATAAGGACTTAAATTATCAAAATATACTTTTTTAATAATTATAATTTATTTTTCATTTCCAGTTCAATTAAAAATAACCTGTGAGTGAGAATTGTTAAAAATAAATAAAATTTATTTTGGCATTTAAACGTTAAATTATTTTTACATTTATATTATTTCCTTATAAATTTCTTTTGGTTTTGTGTTTTTGTTTTTACATTTCACTTCAATTTTCTTCATAAAATTTGTCACTTTTTCTTTCAGTCTAACTTATTTGAGTATACACTTAAAAGAAAATTACTGTAATTTAAAAAAGTTTTATAAAATATTTTTAATATTATTATATTTTTTTTTTGCGCCAACTTCTCGATGACTCTATTTTTATAATTTATCACATCGTATACAAATAAGTTAGGTGCCGACTACTGGCAGTATTTTTACTCTCAAAAACCACATACATACACTCTCATTCCCATTACAGTTCATTTAGTAAATAAATATAACAGGAAAAGCAGTAGATATAGTATGTAAGCAGTGAAATAAGGATGATGGGAAATTGTATATATAAATTATATATATATATATAAATTATTATATACTATATGGTTGAAAAATTATGTACGACCATTAAAAAAACATTTTGACAATTCAAAAAATTAAAAAAAAAAAATAATAATAATAACAAAATAACTGCAATGATTTTACCTTAAGTTTCTTGGCCTTTCTCATTTTTTAAAATTGTTTCATAAATTTACTGTTATGTGTTTTTTATTTTCAACCTTTTTATAAAAAATTTTAGTTCATCTTTGTTGTTTTTTTTTTGTTCAATCCTTTTATTTTACTATTACGGTACATAATATGGAGGATTTGGTATACAAAATAAAAAAAAAAATGAAAATTTGAAAAATTATTTCAGCAAGAGATTTTTCCAGGATTAAAATGACAACGGGGTAAGGTAAAATTATATAAAATATGAATTTTGTTACGTTTTGCGTTATTTCGGTAAACAGGTACATAGTGGTGGCATACAGTAACATAATCATCAATATTTCAAAACGAATTTTTGAAATTTTTATTAAAATTAGTTTTAAGCAATATAAGAGTAATTTGAATTATTGTATCAGAGGTGTATTAATATTTTAGCAGTACTGGTATATGAATAAAGGTATAAATGAGCAGTGTAGAGTATTTAAAGAAATATATATTTCAGTATTCTAAACTCTATAAGACACTGCAGAAATTACAAATAATATACTTTGGTTATTCTAAAACTTAACTCTCATTTTTAATTGGTCCTAGTATCAAATAAGATGTCAGTACGATACTTCGTTTAACAATTTTAGAAGTAATTGTTTTTTTGGGGTCATTCAAAGAATTTCTACATTTATGATTCGGTTTGGGCAGGATATTTTCAGTATAGTGCTGAAGAGAAATATTTATCATCATCATCAATGTCCTGTAATCTTATCCGTGGGCATAAGGCGGAGAGAAATATTCAAATTAATATGGAATTATTTCAGTATGTCCAGAATACAACACCATAAAAGTGTAGACCATAATAATATTATAACATGAATCAAAAATTGATATTAATATATTTCATATAGGGATGGCAATCCGGATAATATTCGGTTTAAACTATCCGGATATTTTTTGATTTACGGATAATTCGAAATCCGGATATTTTGAATCAATTACCCGGATATTTGATTTTCGAGAAAGTATATTTTTATCATTGCAAAAATTTGAATTTTTATACCGTAATTAGAGTTGGTTGTGGCTCGTATTTCAAATATATAAACCTATTCAATTATTGATTAGACTTTAGTTTACTTGAAACCAAATCAAAGATATTATGTAATGTATGAATATATTTAAAATTTTGAAAATTTTT
Organism: Argyra leucocephala; assembly: GCA_963942445.1. NCBI lineage: Eukaryota > Metazoa > Arthropoda > Insecta > Diptera > Dolichopodidae > Argyra > Argyra leucocephala. The sequence continues at coordinate 206,224,466 of OZ012677.1, read as the reverse complement.
ATATTTTATTTTGTATTTGGAAGGGTTATATTATAATAATGTCTTCAAAAAAATCGGAGGTTTATATTCATTTGAAAAACATATTTCTGAGGAGGCGACATGTAGAAATGTGGTTATAATATTAAATGTAAAGGATTTTTCTTTAATTAATATCGAATAAAACGAACTTAAAAACTCAAATATTTTGAAATTTTTTTCTAAATTTCAGAATTGGCAAATATCCGAATAGTATCCGGATATTTCATGTTTAAGCTATTTGATAACCTGATACCAGAACGTCCGGATAATTGACATCTCATAACACATTCTTATATTTGCAAAAACCACTTCTACCTATATTTCTATATTCAATATTTTGATCTATTTATCGTCCTTCCATTTTTTCAAAAAACTTAACAATAATTCAAATATTATATATGGAGCTTGCAATTCATTCTATAGAAATACTAATTCAAGCGGTCGATTAGAATAGAGCTCTTTATTTTGGATAGTGATCATAAATTTAGATTTTGTAACATTAATTAGCAAGCAAAAAGCTTTGCTAGATGAAGAAAACTTGCAATACACTACTTAGTTTACATGACAGTTACATGTAGCAAAGCTTTTGGCTTGTAAATTATTATAGAATAGAAATTTGTTAGCACTAGTCATCCGTGCATCTACACTACTTAGTTTACATGATAGTAACATGTAGCAGAGCTTTTGGCTTTAAAATTATTATAGAATAGAAATTTATTATCACTAGCCATCCGTTCATCTACTCTTGTTTATATATAAACCATTTACTTTAATACCTTCTAAAGTGAATATTATATTTAACATTTCTTTAACTCTTGTATAGTACAGGGTTTTCGTACTTAATTATACTGTTACATATTTTTTCCACTTCTTAATTTATTCAACGAAGCCTACTAAATACTCTAAATAAAATTTAAAAAATATAATAAAAAAATAATTGTAACTATTATTTCCAATTATATTCACAACAAAAATATTCAATTGTACTTAAAACAATTATTTTTTATTATTTCTCGACATTATTATATTATAAAAAAAAAAAAAAAAACAAAAATAATAAATTATATCAAAATCAGATTTTAAAAATTTGTACGACCATAACATACGTTAGAAAAATACAAAATTTACTCTCAGGATTTCATAATAAAAATATATAAACTATATATTATATGTATACTACACGAGTACACTTTTAATATAGCAATGTCCAAACAATATACATATATACATAATGTACCTTAAAAATATAAACAAAAATCCCACCTAATGTTTGTGGATATCAAATGAAGAAAATGTACATTAACTTTTGTATTGTTATTGTCTAAATTTACGTGTGCGTATACATAGAAAATATGAAAAAGGACATCAAAAACTTTCAATGACTTCTACAACTCTTGTTAGTAGTTAAAATAATGTGTTATGAAAATATATATATATATATGTATATACTAACATCGAAATTTTGCAGTAGAATTTTGCACATTTTCAGAAAAAAAAAAAAAAAAAAAAAAAACAAAAATCTTCATAAAAAGGACGAAATCTTATTTTCCGAATATCCTTAATATAAAACTTTTTGGGGCCATCACCATTTTATGTATTATAATAATATTATTTGAACAGTGTTGTTTTGTATATATATACAAATCGCAGCAAATAATATTAATAATATAAAATAATCATAACTACTGTTATGGCAGTAAAAGTTACTTAAAAACATTTTGTTTTTCTAATTTTCGTTTTGTTTTTTTTTTTGTTTTTTTACTACAGTACGTGTTATAAGATATCTACTTTATTTTCGTTGTACCCTCCCCTGTTTTTATTGATTTACTTCCAAATTATCTAATATATATATAACGTATATATATAACGTATATGTATACGTATGCGGAAAATAAAAGGACTCTAATATACCATCATCTTTTGCGAAACTGTATAGAAAATATTTTTATTTTTTGTTTCTTTGCTTATTTTTTTTTTTTTCATAATAAAATATCTTCTGAATACATTATTATTTTATTTGAAAAGGAAAGAGAAAGAAACCTAATCATTTTTTTCTCATTCTTCTTATTCTTAATATATCCACCATATTCTACTCACTAAGTTATTCATTGTTGAATTGTTGTTGTTGTTGTTGTTGTTGTTATTGTTGTTATCCTGCTATAGGATAAAATTAGGTATATTTCCTTATGATTTTCATTGATTTATGATAACATTATTAGTTTCGCATTTAAGCTTAGCATCACAATGAAAAATTATTTACTTTTTGGAAGAAAATATTTTTATCAACAAAAATGTTGCTTGTTAGAAATTTTTTGTCTCTTTGCTTTTTATTTTTTCTGATTTCAATTTATATTTTTTTTGTTTTTGATTTTTTATTTTTCAAAACAGATGAGAGTCGTACAGAATGAAAATCAATTTCAGTTATTCAATTTTAATACTGGTGTCGTTGGAAATTTGTTGAATTCTTGTTGCACATGACTAAGGCAATAATTTTTTTGTTAAATTATTATATATGTGTACATACATATATACATACATACCTACTCGTACATTATTTATTATATTTTACTATAGCATAACATATTTTCATAAATAAATAATAATGAGAAAATTTTCAGTGACGTAATTTGTTTTGAAAACTAGACAAAACAAAAAAAAAAAAATAAACCAAAAAAATGTATTTTATGGAATGCGGTATCTCTAAAAGTTTAAAATATTTAGTTTGGAATTTTTGGAAAAGGAATGAAAAAGCTATTTCTTTTTTTTATTTTATTTTAAATTGTTTATTTGAAAATAAAAGTATTCACATATTGAATAAATTTCTTTGAGTTTTAGTGTTTCGTAGAAAAAGTTTTCAAATAATAATTGTATTATCTACATTTTGTATATTTGAAAATGTTTTATATAATATTTAAATGGTATAATAGGATAGAAAGTTAATAAATTTTATTTTTAATTCTATTTTTTTTTTTTTTAATTATTTTGTCTAATCTTAATTTGTAATTACTTATGATTTTAGTACCCCGGTAAAACATTTATATTTATATTTTTTTTTTCCATTTATGTTTGTTTCATTCAACACGTATTCTTTGGAATATATTCGAATGATCCTACTTATTTTCTTACATATATAAAGTTTTGTTATTTTTACTAAATTATTTCTTATTGAATTTTATATTATTATTTTTGTTCCTATTAACTATTCTAATAAACTATAGTTTTTTTTAGTTTTATTAATTTCATTGAATTTATTATATTAGTTTATTAGATTTAAGAGCTTTATGTTTTGATAATATTCAATTTTAATTTGATATAGTTTGTAAAAAAATTTATATTTAAGAAAATAAATGAATTTTAAATCTTAATCTTAAATCTTTACTATAACAGTTACAACTAGGTCAGCTCAGTGATAACTTTCTGTCTAAATTTAGTTATTAAATGTCTAAATATACTACACGAGTACACTTTTAAGATAGCAATGTCCAAACAATATACATGTATACATAATGTACATACATCGGGCACGAAGCGTCCATATATTGAGTTGAATGAATGCTTCCCCAAATAAAATATTATTTATAATTTTTTACAACTAAATATAAAATTTATATTTAATTTAATATAAAAATTACTTAATTACAAAAATTCAAATCGAATGAAAAAAAATTTCAAGCAAAAATTATATGCATTAATATTAACAACATTATGTATGTTTAGAAAAGATTGCCTATATAATCATCATTATTTTCTATTACTATTATTCTTTCAATCATACAAGCCAACAAGAGATATTCAACAACCACTAATTTAAAATATTTGAAAATAATGCCTATTAAAAATCATTATTCTCTTACCAACATAGCTATCTATAATAATTATTGCATAAAAATTTAATGACAAATTAAATATCATTCACCTCATTTACAAACAATATACATACACTCAAACACACTGTCTCTATTTAGTTTCCTAGCAACAGCAACAAAATAATAAATGAAGTGACAATAAAATAAAATCTGAAAAGGAAAAAAATTGAATGAGTGGCTGGTATTCATTCTAAATCTACCTGATACAATTAGAAAATATCTGATAGAAAATAGATTATTTAGGGAAACAACAACAAAATATCGCATGACATAAAATGAATTTACAAATAAAAAAAGTAGCAAGGAATGAATTAATTTTGTGCATTATTGTGGTTGTTAACTTAAATGAGAATTAATATTTATATAATAATAATGTATGTAGTTTTGGGTTTTGTTAGACAGTAGTATTCATTTGTGTTAAGTAATTCTGTAGTTTTTTGTTATTGACTGCTACATTGTTTATTTTCAACCATAATTTTGTTTTATGCAGTTTTGAAACAAATTGTTAACAAAAATGTAAAAATTTAAAACATTTTTTTTTAATTAATTAAAATAGAAAATTGTAATTGTGTTATTGAAAGCTTAAGAAAAAATCATTTTCTGTTAGAAGTTTTGAGGAAAAATGATTAATTGTTAAAGATGGTAAACCAATGCTTGCTTTACTAATAACAACAAAAATAAAACGGTGTAATCAGCATTTTTGAATAAAATCTTATAATTCGTATACGTTGTATTTTCCAACATTAATATAGAAAATTCATATTCACACTTTTTTTACATTGTTTTCTTTAAATCAGAGCTTCAATTAAAGTTATATTTTCAGATGAAAATTTTAATAACAAAAACAGTAGGTTTCCGAAATATTAACATTTTTAATTGAAACAGAATTAAACAATTGTTTTAATGAATAGTCTTAACTCTGTTAATTGATAATAACACTTCCTCTATAACAACTATTTCAGTTGAGTGATCGTTTTTCTGCCTAAAGAGAATTAAAACTACTTTGAGAAATAGATGTGAAAAATTTTAACTGTCGAAATTGGCAAAAATTTCAATAGAAAAGGAAAGCCAAAGCAAACTGATGTTTCCTTTTATGGTGCTTCCCCAGTTGAAAATTCCACGCCCCGTCACTGACATACATATACATGGTGGTCCGGTTTAGAGCAAAAAGTTTTTAAGGGGTGATTCCTTGGAGTATTTTAGGAAAAAAATTGTTCTAGAAGAGGGGTCTATCTTTAAATTTACATGGGCTACAGAGGGTTAAATAAAATCGGATTAGAAAAATTATGTCTAAAGAATATCCACTACAGCTCAGGAGAAATTGAAACTAGAGCAAGATCTTCTTCATAGCTTTTTTTAAGAATTAATACACCTAATTAACGGTATATGTTGAATGAGTATCAGACTTACCGTTTTTGAATAATAACTGTATAAACTTAAAATTTTGTAAAAAAACGTTGATTATCTTGAAAAAGTTCGCTAATTTTTTTATTTTTTTTTATTGTGTTGATGCCCTACATCATCTCCTACAACTTTTTTATATAAAACTTTCATATCAGACGTTTTTCAGGTAAAGTGAAGTATTTTTTAGTATTATTTAGTTCAAACTAGTAGACCTTATTCTGAGAACGAATCACTTGTTTGTTACGAATCGATGGAACATGAAAAAGCTTCACATCACAAATAATTTTGTATTCTTAGAAGGGTAATGGTATGATATTTTATAAAATTGGTAGCGTTGTACGTTGAACATTTTCAATTTATTTTGAAGCTGTCAAAAACTTTCATTTTCACATTTTATTAATATTTTGGCATGCAATTTTTGCTGAAATTCACACGACTGAAATTTTATTGAATTAAAAATTAAAATTTCAACTCCAAAAAATCCAAAATTTTCTAAGTTAGTCTGAAGCTAATTGGAATATAAAATTTAAAAATATTATATCAAAATTATTATCTGAGTGATGAATTTATCATTTTGTGTGACAAATAAATTACTTTCAGGAATTGTTTCGTTCATCATAACACTACTAGAACTCATCTGTAGGTATTTATAGTGTTAGACTACCTATACTGATTTTTATTTTTATTGATTTTATAACTTATTAGTCAATGTCAATAACACATCTGTGAGTTATAAAAATCAACCAAAATTTCAATGTAAAATGTTATTTTTTATAAAATAAATTTATGTAATTATAAATTTTTTTAAGTAAATATGAAAAAGGGAAATAATGAAAATTTCCATGTCATTTTACTTTTAATAAAAAAAAAAAAACAAGTTCGATTAATTAATTTATAAATATTGATACATACCGATTTTATGTCACCATTGTATCTATAAATATTATTATTATTTGTGGAAATAATTTTGTTGACAAATAATAATAATATTTATAGGTACAATGGTGAACCAAAAATGTCTATGTATCAATATTAATTAATAAACCGAGCTTGTTTTTTTTTTTTTTATTAAAAGTAAAATGGCATGGAAATTTTAATGTTTCACAATTAAAAAAATTTATATTAACATAAATTTATTTTATGAAAATATTTTTAAAATTAAAATTCTTCGCTACATATCACAAAATTTGCTAATAAGAATAAGGTCCAATATCTGGTATAAAAAATTGCCAACCTTTGCGTTTTCGAATGTTCCGTGTTTAATGCTATTTGTAACTTAGTGGAATTCTTATGGGAATATTCGAATGGGTTTATGTCTTACGAACGATTATAATAAAATATCTTAAATAGTATTTTTTTTTAGTATATTTAGATAGAATTACCTAATCGTTCATAAAGTATGGTACTACAATTTTACTATATAATTTTTTATGTCTAATTATATTTAATCTATAAATTGGAAAAAGTACGGTAAAAATATCTGAACTATTTCACAGCCGATTTTCATTATAATTCTTATGATAGATATTATTTAAAAAGTGATGTAGCGAAATTTAATATCTTTTCAAAAATTCAATTAGAAATTTCAATTTAAAGTTTTACTGCATGTATAAGTGTATACAAATACTAAATATATTTATAAAATTCACCACATACAATCACAAAAATATAGATCTTATTATTTTCCTTGTCATAATTAAATTTAGATGTTTGTTTTTAAATAAATATTAAGTATATGGTTGTTGTCTAAGATAAATCGATCTTGTATTATTTTTTCAAGAACTATAAGCCTTCTTAAGTAGCATAGTTCATCTTTATTGATGTTGTTAGCCATTTATATTCTCTGGGTTAGTGAGCAAATCCACAAACCAAAATCCAGAAATAAAAATCCATACAAAAAAATCCATAATATTAAAATCCATAAATTTAAAATCCATAAAATTGTGGCAAGGTAGTAATTTTGAATTTTTGTTGTTGTAGCCCTGTTTGCATACAACAGCGGCTACGAATAAAAAATAATTAAATAATATTCTGTAAAAGGGATAAATATTGTAAATGAAAAGGATATGCTGTAAAATTATAGACTTAAGAAACTAATTTTAAGTATATGTACATATTAGAAAAAAGGTAATAAACTGCCTATAAGCTTTAAAATACTTTTCCTTACACTTTTCTATTTTCTTTACACTATCAGTTACATCTTATGTATAACGTATTGAATAATTTATTGATGCCAATCACATTTTTACCATATTTATGCTAGTTGACCATAGTTTTTATTAGCTTTAATGTTAGAAATTGTTATAACTGTATATGACACCAAAATATCAACAAAATTGTCAAAACCTAACTCAACTGTTTGTACATCATCAAATCATTTTTACGATTTTGCTTAAAACGTATTCCTCCAGCCTATCATCATTGTTTTAAATTATCATCCCATTATATGCAGTCAGTTCAGTTAGTCTATTATTCCCAATTATTGTAGTTATTCGTATATATATATTTTTTAAAACAAAAATTTTAATTCTACGTCGGTCTAATCAATGAACATTATAAATAACATATATTTCATACTTTAAATATAATTAATTATAGTACGTTAGCATCTAAAGGTTTTTCAAAATTAAGGACAAGTTTTGGTATAATATTTTTTTTTTTTTGCAATATTCAAAAAATTAAATTTTTGCTTTAATACCATAATAAAATTATTAAAACAACTAAAATATAAGTACCAAAATCCTTCATCAAAGTTCAAATAATTTCAGTTTTTAGAATTTTATAACAAAAAACAAAAAATCTAAATAAACAAACTACAAAATAACATTTTTTTTGTTCATAATCTAAAAAATAAGCCGGATTAATTCAATCAAAAAATTCTTTTCTCAAACTCTTAACAACTGAAACTATACTTAAAAAATAAAACTACAAGTATCCTTTTTGAAAAAAAAAAACAAAATAAACATTTTCTTAAAGATTTTTATTATTTCATTTTTCATATTTTTATTTCCGTAGTGAATGAATTTTAATCTGAATTTTGTTATGCCCAAAGTAAAAACCAAGCAAAAGTTTTGTTGGAGATTTTTTCATTCTACATAATATTATTATTTTTTAAGTTTTCTAATTTATAATAATAATATGGTAAGGGATATTAGGTATATATCTTCTTATAAATACTTATAAGATGATCATAAAACCACATAAACTATCTAGATATGTATAAGTATATAGGTATATGTGCATGTAAATATATTCATAGAAAATAAAAAAAAAAAAATTCATCTTGTCAAGTTTTTTTTTTATTTTTATGTTATTTTAATCCTTGTTCTACATAAACACGTGCTACATAAAAACTTAGATTATTTAATTTCTGATGTTGTTAATAATATTCTTTTATGATATATACCTATACTTAAATACAGTAAAAGAAAATGAGAATAGCCTTAGTTAAAAATTGATACTAAATTGTTATACATTTTCCTGAATATTGTTGTGTATTTGATATACGTTGATTGCGATAATGAAGAGAAAACAATTTAACGCCCCAGGTCGATACTATAACTTTTGAATATTTATAAAACAAATATAAATTTTTTATTAATTTATTTACTATTTTTTTTTTATTTTTTCTCTTCGAAATAATTATCTGGTAACCAGTTAAATAAAATAAAGCTATTCTATAATAGTGAAAATAGTCGAATTATTTACTTTTAATTTTACTGATATGCTTATCATATATGCGTATTTCGTCTACTACCTGCAGACTTCTTCAGTGTTTTGTACTCGACTGGTATCTGTGTGATAAGCAAATATCAGTAAAATTAAAAGGAAAATATTCGACTATTTTCACTATTATACCAAAATTTTACTCTGACGCTGGAAAACAAGTTTTTATAAAACAAAAAAAAAAGCTATTCTATTTAAAAAGGCTTAGTTCCGGACAATAGCAGTAGTTTTCCACTTTTAATGAATAAATAAGCCAATTTGTTAAATAAATACTCGATTGCAGTACCGTACTTAATTAAGCACGAAAAGGTTATTCTACCTACTGTCAAAAACATAAAAACAAAACCAAAAAATATTTATCTTATGGTATATAAGGCCATATTTCGTTTGGGTGTGGATGGGTGTGTAACATAACGAACAACGAACCAGTCGAAGATCGAAAATAGGTTTCGGTGCTTAAAAAAGTGAATTACAAATCAAATGAAATTTAACCCTTAAACTCATACTGTAGCAGATCTGTATCATATTCGTTTTTTCTCTGTAATTACGTGGTAAAACTTCCAAAATTCATTCTGACGGTTTTACTTGGAGCATCCTTGATCGAATGCAACTTTGAAAATTTTAGCTTACTATAATAATGTGCATACAATTGATTGATTTGTGGTGAAGGGTCGAAAAACTGCGCTTAATTTCCTTTTATTTAATTAGAAAACGAAAGGCATTTGGGAACTTAAGTACAGTACAGTAATTAGGCTTATGCGAGTCATACTGATTCAACTGGGACATAAAATGTTTTTGACAGTGATATCATACTAAAGTTTCTCTAGTGGTAGAATTGGCTAAAACAGGAATGTTTTCTTTAGGCATCATACAGAGAAGTGAATTGCCAAATTGTAAATTACCAAAAGACAATCAACTGAAAGTATATAAAAGAGGTAACAGTTTTGAAGTTTTTGCAAATGTTGATACCGTAGATATTTGTGTGTTAACATGGAAGGATAATAAAGCTTGGAATGTCTTATAATTAGCTGTAATCCATTGGGTTCTGTAAAACGTTTTGATTGAATAAGGGCGGATAATTTTCATGCGTGCTCATTTGCCTTGAGGTGGTGTCATGATTCTGATTCGTAAAGCAGAACCGAGAGTATGGGGGTTTTGTTGATTTGAACTTTGGTGCATCGGGATAGGAATTTTGATCTGAGATGGTGTGCAATAATGCTTTGCAATGGTGATTATTCGCTGTACATTGATGTCGTTTGTGGGATTAACTTCCAAGATAGATAAACTACTGAACTACCTCGGAATTATATGGGCGTGCGTAATATATATATATTAAATATTTAATATATATATAGTGGTGTTTTGACCAATATGATGTTGATAGACCTTTTTTTTTGACAACATATGTTTTGTTTTTTCGTCATTTACTTTGAAACACATATGTTCTGCTTTCTCTTCAATCTGGGTAAAAGCCTAGATCGCTCGTTGTGATCTGGCGATGAAATCAATCTCTTCAGTATACCCTCTAGTACTTAGATAGATCTTACAACTTCTTAAAAGATCTTAAAAATTGAAGAGTTCTATATAATGAATCGTTGGGAAATTAATAGATATTATTCAAAAGAATTTTAATAAATCATTATTTACTTTGATTTTTACTGAATTGATTGTGGCGTAAATAAACTATTAATGGTTAAACCAAATTTTTAAAAATTGTTACCCCTATTTTTAGCTTCAGAGCCCTACCAAAGGTCTAATTTGATTTTTTAAATACGATTTGGGTGACAGGAAGTCGAAATCTATTCAAAAATATTTTTTTTGAATGGGAAAGGAAAAATCATGCATTCAATGGTTAAACATTCAGTCCTTTGGATGTTACATTTTTAATAGAGAATAATTTGAACACTCGCCTAATGAGGCGAACTTATATTTGCATTAACTTTAAAATTGCACAGGTCGAATACGAACAAATTACAAAATTCAGTCATAAATACATATCAGGTAACATGTTGTAAATAATATATTTGAAAATGTAGCATTTTGTTCACTACACTGTTTTGCTAAAATTGAGATGTCAGCCCCTAGTACTAAAATCATATTCCTGTGTCACAAAATTCTAACTTTTCAGTTTGATTTTCTCTTTAAAATAGCATGAAATTAACCATACTCGGCACGAGATATGTGATTTATATAACAAAATATTATAGGGGATTTCCCTTTGTTTTTGTATCTAAAGAATAGTTTTTCAAGTTATACTTAAGTTATTTATTTTTAGTAAAATAATAATATGATTTTTAATTTTTTTAACTCAATAAATAGTAAAAAGTTATTTGCAAAGAAATAGTAGTACCTAATCCGGCATTACACAAATTGCCTGACTATATTATAAAAAATTATGCTAGACAAGTAATTGTGAAATAGTATATAAGAAGGTACTATGTACTCTAATTTGATTCAATTTATTCGATATCACAAATAGTTTATATTTTTTTACCCAAATTTATCACCGAATTCAAAAATCACCGATATCTAGAATCTCTCTATGAAAATCTAAAATTAATTTACATCTGCTGATATTTTGTCTTTTCAAACAATTTTCACTAGTAGAATATTTGAACATAAATGTTTAGTAAATTTTGTTATACTTTATAATGTGTTGTCCTGTCTAAAATCTGAATTTATTAAATTTTTGTTGAAAAATTTATTGTTTTCACTATTTTTAATATAACTGAAATTAAGTACACGTTATTGTCATCAATTATAAATTATAGTTTGCTATTTTATCATATCTGTCCATTTTATATTTATTTGCATTTATTCATTAATTTCTATGTGATGTCAAATTTATTATGCTAGATTGTATTTATATCTTTAATTATTATATACAAGTGTTTTAATCTTTAAATATTATATACTTTAATTATTTTACTGAACTGTAAACTGTATTAATTAAATAGTATAAATAAATAATTAAATAATACCGAATAAACACAAGTAGTTGTAAGCACTGATTTCGCATTAAATCGAAATTTATATTCATTTACTTATTCCTATTTTAAATATACAGTTTAATAAAGGTAAAAAAAAAAAAAAAATTCTATAATACTAATTTTTTACTTCCTTCACTGTTTTTATTACAACATTAAAAATAATTAATTAACATATACCTACTAACACATAAACATTGGCATAAAATACAACATCACATCATATTAATATAATGCGTAATCATATTGTTATAATACACTGTCCTAATTAAATTCTACTAAAATCAATTTTATTGAACATTATAATAATATTTTATCTATGTATATGTGTTTGTTATCCCTAAACAAGGATCACCCTCATTATGATCTTACATATTATTATTTTTAATAATTCTTGTCTATTTTTGGAAGAAAAACAGAAAAATTAAATTAAATTCCTTAACATCAAAGTATACGTTCTAGCATAAGAGAAGGGTATAAAAAAAATAACAAAAAAAAAAAAACATAAAAAATAAAGTAAAACAACGGTAAAATTAACATTAAATAATCCTTAATAATATTCCTTTCCAAAAATAAATAAAACAATTCATAAAAACTCATGTAAAAAAAAACAAAAAACAATTTCTATGAATGTCAGAAAATGTCCAAATAAGTCCAAACTGTTTAGTATTCACTAAAATTTATTGATTTTATTTTCCGTCTACCATTCACATTTCCTCTACCGTCTTCACATCATACTCTTTTCTATGGCTTTTTTTTTTTTTTGTTCCTCTTCTTGGCAACCCATACACATATAAATAAAAAAATGTTTTGCCATAATTTAACCTTTTCTTCATAAACTATACCTACATTATTTATGACTAAGGACATCGTAGATATTTGTAAGTATGTCGGTATGGGTATATAACAGAAAAAGGATCCCAATCAAAATAAAGTGGACATCGCAATTTTATTGTTTCTAACGTAGTCAGCAGCAGTTGAGATTTGAAAAAAAAAAAAAAAAATTGTTTTATTTTATTTTCATTTTATATCAAAGAATGTATACTCTAAAATAGTAGAAAGAAAATTTGCTGACCTAATATGTAAATGTGTATGTCAAGAGGGTTGAGATATTATGTAGTTAATATTACATACTTAAACGATTGTGCAATTATATAATTCAATGATATTAGAATTTTAAAGTATAACTTTAAAAACACAAATTACACAATAATACAGTTATTACTGTCACAATATTATTACTAATGCCGAATTTTCATACTGGGTGTTATCCAGTGGCACATCATGTGCATTTTTAAGTGGTCGAGTATATTATTATTTACAAATTTTGTTTAATTAATTTTAATTTAATGTATTTAAAATGAAAATTTATATAAATAACACCTACATACAACACGTAAGTAGCTCTTTTTGAGAGAAAAGTTATAATCATAACTTGATTTTTGTGGGTTGCTTGTTTTGATGAGTATTACATACTTATATAGGTTTTATTGTAATGTTTGGTGTAAGTATGTAATTTGTATACAATATAGTTCTTTTTGTAAATTGATATTCATCTATAAAGTAGATGGAAATGACAACGGTCAAATTCAACATAAAAACCAACTATTCCAATGCTGACGTTAGCATTAGAAATGTGTTGAGTGCCTACAGTGGGTCCAGTATTTGGCAAACATCTCAAACTATCAAATATGAGCAAACTATCTCATTTTATGTATCAAATAAATTGAAGTATAATAAAATAAAAATAAATAACAAAAATAAATTGTTAAAACAATTTCAGTTAGTTCTAGAAAACCAATTAGCATTTTTAATATTCGTTGACAGAACTAACGACTGTTCTTATCTCAGCAATGAACATTACCAGTCAAATGATGAAGTGTTATTATTATCCTATATGATTTTACATTACACATTACCGACTATAATAGTTTTATTACCGACATTAAACAAAAAATTAATTAAATTACCGTGACATTGTAAATGTATCGACAACGTCGCCAACACATTGTCGTATGATCTTAAATGTCAAAAAAAATTTTTTTACATTTTCATATGATCGATAATTTATTTGACAGTGTATCCGCGGCTCATTTTCAGGGCATCGGTTGTTAAATTATTTATTCGAACATTTGTTGATACTCAGTATATAGTTTGGTATAGTTTTGTTGAGTTTAATAAAAAAAATAGCAAGCAATAAATAAAATAATAAAAAAGATGGAGGAAAAAAAGTTTTAAAATTAAAGAAGCATACATTTTAATTTATGTTTTAAAAATAAATTTAAAAAATTTTTTTTTTTTTATTTTAATTTACTTTAATTTTAATTACCTCATGAAATTACCTCATGAAAGAAAGATGCTGTTATGAACCATGTGACGAAGGAGAAGAAGAAGATTTTTCTTTAAAACAAAACATAATACAAATTTTTACGAAATTGTCCATATTAAATTTTTCTTTCACAAAAATATTCTAATTTAAATATTTATGCACAAAATAGGTATCCACAAATGTACATAATGTACTTTGTTTACAATTCTGATCAGTCTAAACACATTGTCTCCGAAATAAACAAATCAAATATTCAAATGTCAAAATATTATATACCCTAAAATTTTAACATTTGAATTAACGTTTATTTCGGAAACAATTGGCGTTATCGTTTTTTAGTTCAGAGCAGAACACGAACTATCAAAAACAGATTCGTGTTTTTTTTTTATCTCAGAGCGTCCCGAGCTTGAAATCCGTAATTTTTATGCGTCCAGAGCGCGCTCAGAGCGTGCTCTGTGTGCTCGATTTAAATTAACAGAGCATGTAGAGCGCTGGAATATTAAATGTCAAAAAGAGATGTTTATTTTAAAACAAAATAGAAGACGCTACTATACGATAATAAAAAAAAGTAAACCATTTTAAAATTAATATCCACAGTGATTTTTACAATTTAAGAAATAATGGACGACGATATAAGCTGTGATAGTAAATAATTAATATTTAATCAAAAATAAATATTTTTTAGTTTAGACTTTTGGTAAATTTACAAAAGTTAAGGTAAATTTCAAAATTTAAAGTTTAAATTCGATATATTATGATATAAATGACAATTTGAAACAACAATAAAATAAAAATGACAGTTTAATCAAATCGTGTTTTTTTATTAAATCTGAACGCTCGGAGCGTAGGATAGTTCAATGTTCATGCTCTTCTCAGAGCGTGCTGCCAACTTGTGTTGCCAACACAATGTTATCAGTTCACAAAATTTGACATAATTGTATTTGTTTAAGGTACAATTGTACCGGTTGAAATTTCTTTGGTATACATTTCACCATTATTAAAAGTTTAACCGAAATATTAGTGTTAGAGGTATTAAAAACAACGTCCAACAAAACAATATATTAAAACTTAAAGAAAATCGTGAATATAAATTTTTGAATCGAGTACAGTCACATATTGAAATTCTTTTAAATATTACAAAAATAAAACTAATACGCTCTAAAAAATAACAATTCCGAGGTCAATAAACATACTTTTTGCATTTTGATAACTTTTCTACAAAGCTAAAGTCTATTGACTTTTTTTCTATGAAATTAACCAATTTAACGTTTTATATACAGATTAAAGTAGCACTGGCTTGTTTTACTTTGTAAGATTTTGTTTTTTACATTTTTTATATTTAAATTTTTATTCCCTGCATCTATAAATTTGTAAGTGCCCATATTTCTGAATGTTAAGAATTTGACCTAATAAAATATTTGAAATTTATATTCAGTATTTAAATTTTACATTTTTGTAATTTGATTTACGTTATACGATATACTCCAGTGTCTACACTGTGTCCCAGTGTATACACACATATTATTTTAATAATACTCATATGTGTTTGATACATACCAGAGTTTAGTAGAAACTCCGATGCGCCATTTACATTCAATATCAATTTTGTTTGCTGTATCCCTAAAATTATTCCAAATTAGCTAGAATATGGCTTAATATATTAAATATACTTTATTTTTTAGATCCAAATTTAATTGATTAATATGGGTATAATACTAATAATAATCTAATAGCACTTTCTTGAAATATTAGTAATTAATATTACAGGCTGGGTGGCACAGTAGATAGAGAAACTACCTGCCTTTCAACCGAAACGTCTCAGATCCGATTCGCGATGTGCCAAACAAAAATGTTTTATGGGTATTTCGACTAGTATTTATACTGGTTCAGTACTCTTTGTCATTATATAGGATAAAATACAAAAAATAATTGAGAATATAATCTGGTAACAACTTAAAAAAAATGGAATTTCTTCTATTTAAAATACTTCGTTCGTAATAATAGTAATAGTTTTAAACATTAAGTGAGTGCTCCACATTCAATGAGAATACCAGAAATTGTATAAATAAATACTCGAAAAACGTTGTACTAAAATATGTAGTAACAACTTGAATTACCGTTCATAGTTAAGCATAAATTTACCAAAGTTAAGAACATGAAAAAGCAAAATATAATGTCTCGGAGTGTACCTCGTACATACAATAATAAGGTATGTAACACAATGTATGTATAACTTACAAAGTATGTAACACAATGATAAGTTTTTATCATTATCTTACATCAAATATGTATACATTTCCATTTCTATTCCAAATATTCATATATTATTAAAATACAAACTGTAAAGTAATGAGACTCCATTCTATTTAAATTGAAAGAGTAAAATGTCAGTGTTTTGTTGTGCTACTTAGTGTTAAACACAATTGGTTCTACTAAAATTTGACATTTCAAGTAAGACAGAAATAAATCATTTCAGATTTTTTTTTTTTTATTTCTTTATTTTTTTTATTTCTCATTTTTTACTTCCCTTTTATTAAATACGATCTGTTTTCCGATTGAAATTGTCCCAGTTATTCTATAAAACGCAAAAATTATTACCGAGAGAGAAATAAATAACAAAAAAAAACAATATTTTTTTTTATTGTCTCTCTTTTTTTTTTTTTTTTTTTTTAAAGTACCGTTGAATTTTTATTTTTTAATTTTTTTGTTCATTTTTGTTTTTTCCTAAGCAATTTTACAAAGAATACAATTTTACAAAAAATTCAAATGAAAAACTACAGTTAGGCAATAAAAGAGAAATAAAAATCCACAAAAGGACAAAGAAAACGGAAGCTACGAAAAAGTAATAAAAAAAAAACAAATAATTTTTTTTTCGTATTCACAGTAAATAGACAAAAATGAAAAAAAAATAACAGAAAAAAAAGTAGCATAGAGAAAGAGAGAGAGAGTGAGAATGATGGTATGATTGGTGATGAAAAAAAATAAATAGAGCAATGAATATATTTTTCAATATGGAAGCAAAATATATTTTTTTTATTTACTTTTTTTTCTGTTTCATTATGTCAGTTTCAAATCGACTTGCCTAAATTTTTTTTGTAAGATTATAGGGATTGTATTCCATTTATGATGTAGGAGAAGAATAATATTGTGTCAAAATGAAAGATACATTGAAACAATCATTCAATGTTAAAAAACAATGACTAATAAATAAAAACTACAGTTTTTAAATAAGCCATGGATCCTATTAGATAGCGGTGCTGCTATATTGAGCCATACATGAGCCTCTATTTCAAAATTAAAAATTTGTAATTAGTGTAATTAATTATTTAAACTTTTACTTTATAATTTGAAGCTCGATTATCGCCTTCCTGTAATCCATACTAAGGAATATAAGTTTTCTGAGTTGGCAACCTATAAAATCTTAATAAAAGCTATAGGTTGATAATATTATTAGACAGCAAACGAAATATTTTAGTACTGTTAATAATGCATAATAAAAATAAATTAGTCCACACAAACAGTATTCTCTAATTTGCATAAGATCCAAATTTTCCCCCACAAACATCATTGCAAATATTTAATAATGTGATCGCTAACATCTAGAAGTGAATCAGTCAGAAGTAGAAAATCAACAAAACAATTCAAGTAAAGATATTCAATCGTTGTCAATGATTTTATGTACTTATCAGTAACATCGTAAAACAACTGTTTCCTAAAGTTAAGCTGTTCAAATGTACAAAAATATTTCTACTTATTTTTGTTTGCTTTTATTTTTTTTTTATTTTTCCAAACTCGTACCAACAATTATTATCCGAATATAACTGGATATTATTTGTACGTTATTTCCATCCGCAACAATCAATAGAACGGAAGGAAGGATATTTTGTGTTTGTTTAGGACGATGTGAGGGAGAAAGAGATATTAAAATGAATACTGAAAAGAGGCGGAAATATTTTGAATTGCTTTGAAAAAAAACAAAAAAAAAATTTGAATTTTGTCTTTATTTCTATTTTTTTTTATTTATTTTTTTTTTTTATTTTTTAATATTTATTCCACTGCACAATAGATTTATGTATAAAATGAATAAAAAAACAAAAAAAGTGGGTGAGAATATTTCCCGCGATCATTTTTTTTTTCACTTCGTTGTTTTTTTTGTTTTTATTATTTTTTTTTTTTATTATCTGGTTTTATTTAAAGGACATTATGTTTTTGAAGAAAAGATAAGAGAAATAAAAAATTGAATAAAAAAAAAAAAAAACGAAGTGAAGGAGTTTTTAAAATTGAAATCAGCATAATTTCGCCTCATTGGCGATATTTTTTTTTTATAGTAAATAATTTTCCTTCATTATTGAGTGTTTGTTGAACAAAATGTGGTAATAAAGATGTCAAATAGGATATGGTGGGGTTAAATTCTACTTTTTTCGATTTTTTTTTTTCATTCTTATTTTGAGGTTAGGTTTTTTATTATCAAAATTTATTGATTTGTACATGATGGTGTGCGCTTGATTATCATTTTAAAATTATACTGTTTTTCTTTTCTTTGTTGCCTAAACTGATCTAGATAAATTATATTTTTTTTTTTTGTGATAGCTATTCCCTTTTTAATTTTCATACTTTGAAAATAAATATGGTTCAGAATTTTGTTATATACCGATGTTCTCATTAGGTATAAAGATATTCAATGAGAATTTATTTTTGTTAATTTGTTTTGGGGTGATCGATTCGGGTAGTATTTGAAGTGTGTTGTGGCCTTTATTTGAATATTCAATTGGTTAAGAAGAATAATTGGTATGGAAGAATTGTTAATAAATATCAATATTGTTGCAAATGTTTAATGTAGTAAGTCAAACGAATATTGTTGTAAATTATTGACGTTTGAATTATTGATTGAAAATGACGCTACACAACAACTCGAAGTGAGTTTAATTTTGCAAAGTAATGCGCGCATACATTCATCTCTTGGTTTTCACTGGCAATGGCGGCTAATAAGGAACATAATTTTATTATGGTTAAACCCGACAATTCTAAAATTATTGAAAGATTTGAACAAAAACAATTCAAATTGTTGGCAATGAAATTTACGTGGGCAACAAAAGACCATCTAGAAAAACACTACGCAGACCTTGCGTCCATTCTTTAATGGTTTAGTAGAATATATGAATTCGGGACCAGCAGTTCCGATGGTATGGGAAAGTTTGAATGTTGTCCTAACGTTGGGTGGCGCAGTTAGTAGAGCACCTGACTTTCAACCGAATGGTCCCAGTTTCGATTCCCGATGAAGCAAAAAAATTATTTATCGGTTTTTCGACCTGGTCCAGTACCCTTTGTCAGTGGGATAAAATAAATGACAAAAAATAATTGAGAGTTAATCTGGTATAAACTTAAATAAAATGGAGCTATTCTATTTAAGAAGGCTTAGTCCCTGACAATAGTAGTAGTTTTCCACATTTAATGAGTTGATAAGCCAGTAATTTGGTAAATAAATACTCGAAATATTGTAGATATTGTAGTGTAAAATTGCAGTTTGTATCAATTGTGTGTACTTAATTCGGCACGAAAAGGTGATTCCACATAAATTACTGTCAAGAACATAAAAAAAAAAAAAATAAAAAAAACTGGTCGTCAGATGCTTGGTGCTACAAATCCAGCTGATTCTATGCCGGCAACAATTCGTGGTGATTATTGCATACAAGTTGGTCGGTAGTAATATTAGTCATGGGTCAGATGCAGTAGAATCAACTAACAAAGAAATTGCACTTTGGTTTACCGAGAAAAAATTAGTTGAATGGAGCCCAGCTGCTGAGAATTGGATTTACGAATGAATATATAATACATTAAAATCAAAATTGTAACCAATCAAAAGAGCATTCATACCAATTAAGTGAAAATTCCATGTTATATTTATTTAAAGGTTGATTAAAACCAATGTTGTCTAATACAATACGTACATATTCGAATTTATTTTTTAGTGTGTTTTCACTTTACAGTCTTTAAGGTTTAAGTACAATAATTTTCTGTCGTATAAATTTTATTTCAGTGTTAAACGGTTTTAGTTTAACTCTAAGTGTAAAAAGTCAACTCCAATTGAATCAAATAAAACTTTAATGGTGTAGTATTTTTATCATTCATTCGCATAACAAGCGCAGTCATGTTTCATATCTATCTAACGAACTAATTTTGTTCCATGCCATTATTGTCGTTTTTACTGCATTTTCATTTGAAATACAACAAAATAACAATTGAGTACTCTCTATGAACTGATGTTAACCAGACTGCACTCCTGATGATTGAATCGCTGTCATTTGTTTGATTTGTGGTCCATTTCGAAACAATTTAGTAACGAAAGCGTTGCTTAAGGTAAATTTCCTGTTCATGAACGATCATCTGGACTATTTCATTCTACACAATAATAATTGAAACACAAATACAATCAAATAAAGTTTTATGATTTTCTCTCAATGTTTTTTTTAAATATTTATAGGTAGGTAGATAGGTAGTAGTGGCTGCCGACAGTACGCCGACACACTTAGACCGGTGAGGTCCGTTGTGATACGACGGAAACTTTCCTCGCGTAGTACCCTACTCGTTGAACCAATTTCAGCTTTTAACGAAGTGGCGGAGATTTTTGATACTAGTATTTTCAACATCACCTAGCGAGTCCAGAAAGAAGGCTTCTAAATGGGTTTTTCTTTTATGGTAGAGACCAGAGCAGGAACAGAGTAGGTGTTGGACAGTTTCATCCTCCTCCATCTCTCTACACGTTCTGCAGAAGGCTTTTGTGGGGAGTCCCAGTCTTCTGGCATGTTTACCAATCAGACAATGACCCGTAATGACTCCTACCATAGTGCTAATGTCACACCGTTTCATAGTTAGTATGTTAAAGGATCATTTCAGGTTCAACTTAGGCCATATTTGCTTAGAGATGTTGCAATCTGGTCTAACTGACCATCTGAAGTTTGAAGCTTTTATTGCTTCATTACGAAGCAATAAATTACAGGTGGCAAGAGGTGCATCCAGATTGCTCCTTTCCGGAAGGATTTCTAATATAGTGCCCTCTCTAGCAAGTAGATCTGCCATGCAGTTACCCGGAATATCACTGTGTCCTGGTACCCATCGTAACAATATGTTGAACCTATTCGCTAGTTCGTCCAAAGAACTGCGACAGGTGACAGGCCAGGTTTTTGAGTTGATGGTTACCGACTCCAGTGCTTTAATTGCGGCCTGACTGTGCTTTAATTGGGGACCTGTGAGTATACAGATCTTTTTAACTGATTGCGGCCTGTGATTATACAGATATTTCTAACATATAACACGCTGAATCTCAGCCAGTCTGAGGCTTCTTTTATTGCCATCACCTCCGCCTGAAACACACTACAATGACTTGGTACGCTGAAGGATAGACTTATATTCAGTTTTTCTGAGTAGACTCTACCCCCCAATGTGTATAATTATTATTATATATGCTTGATTAATGAAAAATATTTTGGCATTTGAAATTTTATATGTGAACACGCAAAACCCACAAAAACCGATATAGCGATAATAATTATATATCTATCATTTTCTTTTACTTCATCCTTCAACCACAAGCTACAAATATTTTTACTAAAAATGTTTGGAGAGTTAATTTTGCTAAAAAAGAAGATTGTTCGAACCTGCGGTTGCTGTGAAAACATCCACCTTAAGTGTTTTAATTTTCTGTATTGGCTCTTAAATAATTGTTAAAATTACAAAATGGAATGTAAAGTGAACATAATTACATATCTTTATCCACGTTTATAAAAACACATTTAATCGATTTTAATTTTAATTCTAACTCTCCTGCTTTTATTGAAATTTTCATTATTTCTCTTTAGATAGGATGTGTACATACATGTTACGTGTTAGGTATTCTAAATTTTTTGTTCCATTGATTTTTTCAATACTATCCCAGACTCATTTGAGTTCAAATTCTAATGACCTTTTACCTCTTCAATTAAAAAAAAAAAACTTTAAAAACGCGACCACACTATTTTGCAACAGTAAAAAAAAATAATGACTCTTCTTAAAACGGACATAATAGTGATAATAATGCCTTGACATATTTTTACTTCAACAATTTTCAAAATTATTTTGAAAAATTCTATTTATCATATTGATGAATCCTGAATATAGTCATGAAAATCATTTCATTTGAATTTTCCAGTTTATCCTTGAATTTCTGGCAATAAAAATTCTGTCAGAATAACACATAGAATTTCAATATAAAGCAATTTAGATTATTTTGGGAATGAAGGAAAAATGATGATGATGAAAATATAAATAAAATTTACATATTTTGTAAATCACAAAATATCATCAGTGTTAGTCCAATAGAAGCTATATTATGCTAGTTGGATTGGTTGATTTATTGAAATAATAATATGACGAATAAATCAATACCAAAAATTTAAAAATGTTCATTTTAGTAGCAGAATATAATTTTAAAATATAGTTCGATTTGCATTTAATAAAAAAAAATAGGTAGGTAATTAAATGAATAAACGTAAATAATCAATGAAAAGAAAATATTGATTAAAATTTTGTAAATATTACAATTCTGATTAACTATATGGGTACAACATTTTCAATTATTGCAAATTGTAATTTTAATGGCAAACAAAAATTAAAATGTTTGTCAATGTAGAGAAATTTTATACCCTTTGGCAACATTTTCATTCAAATAAATGACAAAATATCAATGATCAGAAGCACATCAGTCTGAATAACACTAGTTACGACAGAGTACTCTATGATTAATTATTTTTATTTGAAATGAACACTAGTCCTGTAAAGACATGGAACATTTAAATCTATCATTCAAGATGTAACTATGTTATATAAAATAAAATTTGCAATAAACATTTTCACACACCCCAATACAAGGATACAATACCTGGCAAAAACAATTAAAATCAAATCGATACACATACAACCAATCATTAAACCTAAATAATTAATTATCATAAAAATTCAATTTAAAAAACCTAAAATCCTAAATATAAACTCAATTTAAACACAAATTCTTACTAAATTTTCATAGTTGACGGCTGCTATCAGTTTTGAACTACCTATCTATTATAAATTTATCATTTTTTTTTCCATTTTACTTTCTATATTATCAATCCTTAGAGTAAATATTTCCCTTAATTTCTATGACATGACAGTGTAATTGAAAAAAAAATGTCAATTTTATCTTATCAAAATGTATAGGAACAAAAAAAAAAGCAAGTACAATAACAGGTACATTTTACCTGTCAGAAAATATGACTCATCTTCAAAAAGCATATTGTAACAGAAAAAAAAGAAAAGCAGAATATGAAATCAGATTATTGAAATATGTTCCTAACTAATATACACCAGGAAAATATTTTTGCAATATTGCAATATCCTGTTAGATTTTTCAAAAATAGAAAAACAGAAAAAAATATTAATGGAAAGATGATACATGTGTCAAAATGTAACAATTTATACCTTTCAGGTAACAAACTAATATAGAAAGTTGGAAATAGATATTTTGTACGTTATAATTTATTAATCAAATAAACAGAAATATTTTTTTGTACAAATAAAGTTTCGAACCTAACATATTATTTCGTTGGTGTTTTCACAAAAAAAAATCTTTACAAAATCAATCAGATAATAAAATGTTTCATAATTTTATGACATTATGTCTAAATTTAGATACTAAAGATCTTGCATAAATCAAAAGAAAGGGAAAAAACTCACTATGTCTGTCAACTTTCGACTGTTATCATAAACAAGGCCTCTTACGATATCGTTACTCAGGTTAATTAGATTTTACTGTAATAGTACTAACTACTTCTGCTACGAAGTTAGGCACGTTTTATATCATAATTATTATTCCAGGATTATTCAGTATAAATTATTTTTAAAAATTTAAAATTTTTTAATACGCTGCTTTAAAAATGGATAAATATCTCTTTCTGCTATATCTTATATCGTGGATGTTCTGCAACAACAACTCAAGTTTAAATTTTTGTCAAATCGAGAAACACAGAAAAATGCAAAATATTTTACTCTTTACTCTTCAAAAATATTTCAATTAGTTTCATTTCAATATACAAAAATAATTTTTATTTTGATGTCTGAAGCCTTAGTTACCAAATATTATCTATTTATAATCGTAGAATCCAAACATATCTTATATATACTAATTTTATTTTTGTGTGAAGTAATAACAACAACAATAATGCAAAAAACAGTTCATTATGAATGAAAGAATGTAAATTGAGAGAATAATTTTTTTTTTAATGTATTGTGGAAGTAGGTGTAGTAGGTGTTTTGAGTTGTAATGTGCATAATTTTTCAAACTTCATCCAAACTTTACTAGATTAGCAATAGCATTATACAAGTATTATAAAACAATCTTGTTTTTAGAATTAAAACATTTAGTTAACGATCAAAAATTTTGTTTTGTTATTCCAGGTTACCTTGCTGAAGCAATAGAATTAAATAATGATATTTTAGAACTCGATCCGATTAACAAACAAGCAAAAGAAAATGATTATTGGTTTAATAAGGATTTGCAAGAAGCTACGGATAAAAAACGTCAATTTATTTTAGTACGTGGGGATACTGGTCAACCACAATTACTTGGTTGGGTAAAATAGTTTCAATTTCTATATACATACGTTTTTTTTCAATATATTTTATTTTAAAATTTCAAATTATTTTATTTTAATTAGGAATTTAAAGTTGAAAAAATCGTAAATTAAGAGTTTCCAATTTATGAAATGCTGTGTCGTAGTGATATAACACCATCATCAACTGAACTAAGTAAAATGTCATGTCGTTATATTGATAATAATATAGCATTTTTAAAAATTGGTCCAATTAAAATGGAAGAAGCTATAGTTATTTATAATATCGTATTCATGTATTCATTTTACACTTACGTTATAAAAATTGTATTGATTTAATGTATGATTTTTTATTTTGTTTTACGTATCTTTAATTTTGATATGCTGTCTGAAGCCTTAGTTAACAAATTATATTATGCTTTCCTATATTCGTATTCAAATTTCATATACGTTATAAAAATGTTCAACAAAGAATATTAACTAACACAATTATAACAACAACAATAATTATGAAAAAACAGTTAATTATGAATGAAATAATTAGAATTGAGAGAATAAGTCAATTTTTTTTTTTTTTAGTGTAGATAGAATGTAGTGAGAGATATTCAATGCAATAATGATGAGAGATGATAAATATTTACTTTAATTTATTGTTGATATTTTATGTTAATAATTAAATTAGTTATGTGTGAGACATATTAAGTTTGTTCAATAGATTTAGATGAACCAATGATAATTAACTGTTAATTAGAACTGTTCAAACAACCTAATGAACCCCGATCAGAAAACTTTTGGTACAAAATTTAAATTAACAGAAACTAATGAACACAACAAAGTGTTCTGTTTTGTTCTAGAACGTTCAAGATTGAAAGTATTTAACTTTTGATTTCATAGTATAATCCCACAATACCCTGATTCTGTAAATAACTAGTTTAACAATTAACGAGTCACATTATAACAATATAACGGTGTATACAAATGCACCAAACTTTAATAGGTAAGCAATGACATTTTACTACTAAATACTATTTTTTATTTAAATTGCCCACTTCCCATAAACCTATTGTCCAATAATAACTTATTGATTGACATATGTTATTATTGAACAATAGCTTTATGGTAACAACATGGTAACAGACTTTATACTTATAATCAATCCAAATATAAGAATCTGTTGAATCAAGCTTAGAGACTGTTAACATGTTGTTTCTTAACTATGCCAAACCGAAAAAATTTCATGGCACTCAGGATGATGATGAAGACCTAGTAAAAAAATTAAATAGAACATAATGAGAAAAATTGATTCCAGTAAGTTGCTGGTACATATTTTCCAATATCAATAACAATATTAATAATAAATAATTCAATACCAATTCTAAATTAAATTAAACTTCCAATTTAACAAACATATTTGGCAACTTTAAACCATTGAATGCATCGAAATATAAATACAAATAGATGTATGTACTACCTGCATATATTAACTTTTATTAAATTACAAAAAAAAAAAAAAAATTGGAAACCTTGTCAATGCGCTTACAAGCTTGTCAATGTTACTTGTCTAATAATAGTACATAGTATTACAAATTCAATGTAATTTTTTTTTTACATAAAAATCACAAGAAAGAGACAGTAACGAAAAAAGAAAAAAAAAGAAAAACAAGGATTCTCGTTCGTTAGAATAATTCTGATGTGCTGGAAGAGACGATGCTATCCTTGACAATATTTTTTATAATAATATCACTAATATTGAATATTTTTTTTTCTAAGTATTTGTTTGTTTCATTTCAAATTTCTATATTTTTTTTTCTATATATAAATGTTTGTTATTATTTTAGTCCTGTCAATTTTAAAAACCTTTCACTTCTACATTCTGTTAATTTTTTTATTGTTATTATTTATTTGTATATTGAATATAGTATATATGACTTTGGGTTCGATTGTAGTGTTGTTTATTTTGAAAGGAATACTGTGCAAAGTACCATCATAATAACCGATATGATATTTTTATGTACAAGTAAATGCATATTATATACATACATATATATATATAGCTTTTTGCATGATATTGTACATGAATATTGCACTGTGTTTTAGATTTTCACGAATTAAATACGACAGATGTCGCATTTTTTTTTTAACTCTTTTAGTGTTCAGTAAAATTATATTGAAATTTTTATTTTTGTTTTTTCTATTTTTTTAAATGTTCTAAAACAATTTAAAATAACCGGGAAGAGGGTAGAAGTACTTAACTAAAATATAAAAAATGGTACTCTAAAATTGTGGGCATAACAAGAAAATAAATATCTATATAATATAATATGTGCTGTTATTTTCCCTTTTTTGTAATTGTATTTTCGATTTTGAAAAATAAATATAATTCTATAAAGAAAGACAATAAAATAAAGATAAACCTACAAAAATTGTCTTCTATGAGCCCACTCTTAACTTTAGAGCGATATTTCAGGGCTAAACTTACAAACAATATAGGGATTATTTTAGCTAACAATATTGGGTATCAAAATGAGTACCTCAGGGGTTTAGTATCGTGCTTGATCCAGTAAAAATAATCTCTATTTTTTCTTAAACTATCCATTCCCTCGTTTCTACACAACCATACATATAATAGTTACTTTAACCTAAATTTTAACTGTTTTTTATAAAATTACATTTTTTTCACAACTTCTTTCTCTTAATATTAAAAATTTTGATCGTTGCTTATTTCCACTATTTGCATTCTTGTGGAAGAACTGATGCTGCTATATGTTGGGTCAACAAGTCTTCACCAGAATGCGTTTTATATTATTTTTTTTTTTTGTATGTTTTTAGAACAGTCTATTTGTTGAGTACATGTAATTTTCTGCTGTCTTGAATTTTCTATGTAAATTATTCGTATATGTACAATAATATTATATGTATGTATTGGTATTACTGTGCACAATGTGAAAAAAATTTCCTGAATTCCAAAATTAAAAATGAATCTCTATGAACATCACAAAGTCAGTTGAATATTTTATTCTTGATCATTTTGTTGTTGTTTTTGTTTTGTTGTTATTCTGTTGTTAAATAAATAATTTTAAAATATTCGTTTGGTATTTGTCTTTTTTTATAAATTTATTTTATTTTTTTACTTTTTTTCTTTCTTTATTTTTATCCCTTTTTTTTTTGTATTTTAGAGAAAGAGAATTTTAAAATAGATAAAAATGAAAAAAAGAAAATTAAGGTGAACTGACTGGTGGTGCTCTAAATAAATTGGAAGTGGTGCATTTTTTTTTCATAAGATTTGAAAAAAAAAACATGATATTTTTTTTATTCCTTTTCTTGTTTTAGTTGATAAAATAACGGTACAATTGGTATAAGTAATTCTAGTTGTTATTGAGAATGATTTTGTTTGACAAGTTACACTAAAAATAACAGAGAGAAAGAATTTCATGTAGTGATATTTTTATTTTTTATTTATTTTTCTTTTGTTTGTTTTGTTTCTGTTTCTTCATTGTGGAAATTGCAGTAATGAAGACTAGAATATGTATTTTTAATATTTTTATGTTTTTTTTTTTTTTTGTCTGTTTTAAAGAGAATTTTATAAAATTTAGGTCAAAAAGCAATTATTTCCAAAAATATATGAATGTAGGGATCGTAATTTATTAACAGAATAAATTCGAAAACTAGAGTTATAAAAAATGCAGTTGAAATAAAATATTCTTTTTGTAAATTTTTAAGTATTTTTAAAAATGTATTTTTTAAAATTGAAATCTTTTATTATTTTCTATTTATTTTTTAAGATTTTAAATTGTACATTAAAGAGAAATAAAATCTCTTTAGGGTATATTTTTAAAATAAAATATTTTTTTCAAATAAATTGTAAAATTCCGTGGAAATTTACTTATACTTACTGTTCATAGTAATGCTTTTTAAGTATTATTATGTTGAAATGTTTTCATATTTATATAACGGTATAACAGAAATAGAATTTATTTTAAAATTAGGAAAATATTTTTCTAATTTTTACTTTATATTTTATTTTATTACTACTAGGGGCCCCTGTCGAGTAATTATATTTCAAGTTGAAGTCAAATTTAAAGTTTTTAAAAAAACAATAATTTACGTACTGACATAGACTTCGCACGATATAGCAGAAGCCACTCGTGTTTGATAAAAGGTTTTGTGGTTAGTAAGTTTTATTTAGGACACATAAATACACGTCCCTCATATACTGCTTCGTTTCCGATATATTCCCTATAGTAAGAAGCATTTAGTGATAAGATTACTAAAAATAAAAAGTTTTGTCATTAAAGAGGTATGTATATATATACCTACATAATATATAATTTTAATAAAAACTATATTATTACTACAAATAGAAACAGTTACTTAAAAAGATAAAAATGAAGAATTCAAGTGACCTACTATATCAAAATAAATTTGCTAGTCATATGAACAATTCAACTGATTTTTTTTGTTTTTGCTTTTTTTTATTTTTTATTTGAGATGAATTTGTTTCTTTGTTTTTTTTTTGGCATATGTACATAGATTCATTTGCAAGTACATAATATAATATATAATAACTGATTTGTTTACTTTTGTTTATTATTTTCATAAGATCTCACTTATGCATAATGTATTTGCTGAATAATAAAATCGGATGTGTACAAAATGTTCAACTGTGTGCGCATTTTTGTTTTATATACAATCTTATATATTATATATATTAGAAGTTCAATAAGGTGTAAGAGAATCGAAATAAAATAAAAAGGTGTCTACTGCGCAGGACCTTAAATGCTTGTCAATTATAATTATAGATATTTTATAGGGTGTGCCAATAATAACAACATAGGAAGAACGCAGTTCATAAATGAATTTTATGAATTAAATGATTGTATACCCATGTAACATATTCTTGTTATAAAAACAAAATTAGTACTATAAGGCGCCTATATGACTCTTCATAAGCATTAAAGATGTTGTAATGATATTTTTATGGGAATAATGTGATTAATCTT
This sequence comes from Argyra leucocephala, assembly GCA_963942445.1. Classification (NCBI taxonomy): domain Eukaryota; kingdom Metazoa; phylum Arthropoda; class Insecta; order Diptera; family Dolichopodidae; genus Argyra; species Argyra leucocephala. The sequence goes on along the minus strand of OZ012677.1, from coordinate 206,194,514 downwards.
GCTATAATAAAGTTCTTATAGCAATGGCGGGAGTTATTATAGTGGGATTTTCAGCAAGTGCTACAGCAATGTTGTTATAAGTCTAAAAGTGCGTAATCTTATATCAAGAGTTAAAGTGTTATTATAAGAATAGAATTGCTCGAATAACAGTAGTAGTGGTATTATTTTACTGCATTCCTATAATGTTACTAATAAACTTACAGTAGCTTTTGAAAAAATATTTAGAATAAATATTTTGCGACAGCCATTAATTTCTACAAGCAGGGTAAAAAATAAAATTTTTTTAAATAAACAAAAACTGAAAAGATTTATATTGAATTCTTTTCCCAAAAGTTCTTTTTTACTTAAAAATCAAATTATTTAAAGTACATTATTTAATATTTTAAAGATGCAATTTAAAAATATATTTTCTTTTATTTTATTTATAAATTGGTTATTTTTGAAGGACAATGTATTTTTTCGAAGTACTATTATAATAATGTAATTTCTTTATTCGAAATTTAGCATTTTGGTCACAATAATTATAAATACTAATACAATATTATTCTTAGCAGCAAAATATTATTTATTAGTAAGACATTTTTTATATTATAAATCATGTACATACAATAATATAAAAATATGTAATTAATATCTATTTCGCTTTCTCGTGAAATAAATATAATCTCCATAAAATTATTATTTTAAAATGAATAATCGCACAACATGAATTATTTTCAAATGAATTTCATTTCAAAATAAAAAAATATACACTAATACGTATAGTATACTAATCATATAATAATATAAAATAATTACAGCAATTGCTCAGGTGCCTTATGGGATTCTCCATTTTAGTGCTATGACAACAATTGTAAAGCACTCAAGTTAACACTAATACTGCTATAAGAGTGTTTATAATGGTGCGCAATAAGAGTGCGCAATAGTCTTATAGCAATAAAATTGTTACGTCGGTATCCCAATTATTGTTTCTGGTTTATAATAATAGAAAACAGATATCGAACAGGAGAAGAACTGTTTTGGAGAGCAGCAAGACGCTACCTTTTGTAATATGACAACGTGCAGTAATTTAATAATTTTTGTTTTTTTTTCTTTCTTTTTTATGTTTTTTTTTTTAATAAAAATAATTTTTAGTAATATTAAAATGAATATTATATATTCTATACCTAATTTCTAAAAATTTTTTTTGTTGTAGGTAATGAATTGTTTTTTTTTATTATTTTTTCTGTTACTTTATGATCTGTTATTTTAATTGTTTTTGTTTTTTTTTAATAGATTTTTAATTTTTGATTTTTAATTTGATTTTTAATTTGATTGAATGTAATTTCTATTTACTTTTTTTTTGCTGCACTCATTAATTTTACTTCATTTGTTATTTTTTCTATATTTTATAAGCTGCTTATATTTTTGTTAATATAGCGTTATCTTGAGATTTGTCTCTTTAGGCATTTTAAGTTGAATTAAATAAATAAATAAATAAATATACCAATAATAATTCACAAATAAGAAATTTTAATTAATCAAGATATCGTATTACCAATTCAGTTTTAATAAATGTATTTAATCACTTGACTAATCGAATTTTATATTTTATAATTTTGTTGTAAGATTAGTCAAGTGCCTTTGTTTTTCTGATGGATGTATAAAGAATGACCTAAGTATGTAGGTCATTTAAATGTATCAAATTAAATATTTTATCAAATGTATCAAACTAAAAAATATTACAAATAATTAAGTTTGTAATTGATTGGTTTCTCATTGGATATTTGTTTGTAAAAAAAGAAATATCTAGCATATTTTTAACCTTTATTCAGCTGTCATTTCAAAACCCTTACTTCACCTGGAAAAGTACACCTGTACCTTCAAACAATTTGTATGGATTTTACTATAACTTTTACTATTTTTGTTATATTTATTTTGTATTTGTTTTACTTTTACTCTTAAATTTAGTTTTATAACCTGTGACGTATTGTGAAGTATTTAGTATGAAGTTCGAACTTGACATATCAAAAGTGCATCTAATTCAAAAAATATCACAAAAGAAAAACAAAATAAAATAATGCTCCATCCAGATGTATCCAGATGGACAACTTTAATTTTATTTGTTACTCAGGTAGCAAGAAAAGTCAATTATATGGTTTGTCGTAATTTTTTAAATTTTATATATTTTATTGAAAGTATTATTTAATTTCTTCAAATTTAAGCAAAAATGTTCAAAATACATTGAATTACAAAAAAATACTGGTTTTTTCATTACTTTTTTTTCATGGGAACTTACTAAAAAATATACAAAAAACAAAAAAAAAAAAAACTTTAAAAAAATAGTTTAGAGAAAACACCGGTACAAAATATATCTACATTTTTATAAAATTTTAATAAGCAGCACTAGGTACCGAACTTTTCTTATTTTATATTTGAATGATAAGACATCTTCTGGGTACCCAAGTACCGTTAGAACTTTTATTTTTTTCATTTACCTACTGACGATTATGTACGTTTCAGTTCCAGAAAAAGTTTATTTCATTTCTATAACAAAATTATCATTAGGTACCGACTATTCTTATTACATATTTTTCCTATTCTTATTTCTTATTCATATGATTAACTGTCCTTTGGGTAGCCGCCAAGTACCGTTATTTATTATATAAGCTTTATGTAAATGAAAAATGTTTAATTATTTCTTGCTAATAAAGGTGATTTTGTGACTAAACGTTACACAATACTTCTGAATTTTTATAGAAACCTCAAAGTAAATTCAAGTTTACTACCAGAACTCCAGACTTCTATAACTCAATAATTGATTATTAATTTTTTAGCTCAGTTAGTTAGTATTCAAAACTCTAATATATTTAGTTTTATACACTAATATATACCCACCCTAAAACTCTATCCACCTTATTGTGTAATAAGAGTAGTGCTGTTTTCTTAATTAAATAAAAACATTATAATTGGCCTTTACTTAATAGGCTTTAGTTTCAAAATAACAATCGCGGTTTTATGTGAATGGAACATATTTTATTTAAATTTTCAAAACCTTACTGCCGTTGGTGTCAATAAAATGGTCACAATTAATTGGTCATATTAAATTTAAAAAAAAAACAAAACGGATTTTATTTTTATTAAAAAAATTTAAAATTTTGTTAAGAGTACCTAATAATGGATTATGACATTGTAATATTCGAAGCCATAAAATATATATAACACTTTGCTTTTCCTTAAAGTATTATTTTAACTAAGAAATAATTGGGTGAAGTAAATCGGACATTTTTCGTCAAGTTTTCATGGCTAATTATATAAGAATTTAGAAGAATTTCTGTTTAATATTGCTAACCATAGTACTGACTACGGTAAATTTGAGCCTGTGTCTAGAATGTTACGTGAATCTAACTCGAGAGCAGCTTGTTTTGATACTAACCTTAGTAAAAGAAACATAAAACTAAAACTGTATAATCGATAAATAGTTATGGAATTGATATTTGGTCTTTTTCTATTTTCTTTTTGTATTTGTTTTTTTTTTCTTTCTTATATTTTTAACATTCTACTAACTATGGTATATGTTAGATATTTATTTTTCTTCTAACTATAGCATGTTTATTTATTTTAATCTCTTACTAACATTAGTTTATCTTACTAACATATCTCTTACTAACATTAGTTACTAACGGTGATGGATACTAACCCACTGGATGATGATCACACCGCTTAGCAACATGATGCAAGCTTTCGTTTATAATAGACGTCTGATTTGCTTGCTCTAAGCAATATCTGACAGTAATAAAGAATAAATTTAAAATATTTTAAATCGAATAAGCGATTATAATAAACACGTTTTTGGATCATTTCGACACAAGCGATTATGTTGCCTAGTAAAAAATGTGACTTATAATTGTCAGAAGCATAGAAAATTTTTGACAGGAAATACTTTCTAAATACATGGTGGTTATTTTATCATGATTTTTTCTTATTTTGATATAAAGGGTTATGATTTTTTGGCACAGTTATTTTGTTCCATAATAATACTATAACATTGTATTTTACCAATTAAAATTCGAAGTTATTAAAAAAGTCAAAAACAACTTTCTGTCTGAAAAGTTTATGTAATCGCACATTTTTTATCAAAAGCACAAAAAACTATACTGCCATTGAAACCTACTTAAATATCGTATTCTTAATTCTGTAAGTTAGTTATTACATAATATTCCGAAGTAATTCTAACTTGATCGTATAGATACCGAATATATAATTTACAAACAAAAAAAAAAAAATCATTACATAACACTGACTTTAGTTAATAACATTTTTAAAAATACAATTTATTTATTTTTATTTTTTAATATCCGCCAATTTTATTTTTTTTATAAATATTTATTTTTGTTATATTTATATACAATAGATAAAATTTTAATATAAAACATACTCAAATAACCGTAAAATTAAAAACCGGAAGCTATAAAATTTTTTGTGAAAATGCAATTTTTTTTTCATCTTTTCTTTTTTTTTTTTGTTTTTTAATCATATAGGCACATTATAATATAAATATGAAAATTTTATTTTATAGCTGTGATATCACATAAACTCCTTAACATTTTTTTTTTTTTTTTTTTGCTTTTTGTAGGTTCAGTTTTATTTATTATTTTCTTTATTTTCTCTTTTTTCCTTTTTAATGAATAATTTTTATTTCACTGAAGCTGAATATGGTTAACCACTTAAGCGATGTATTATAAGGCGCTTCTAATCTTAATATAAAAAACAAAATATATACATATATATATATATATATAGTTCTTAGTTGAAGTACAGTTTCAAGAATAAAAATAAAAAAAATAAATAAATAAACAAAAAATATTGAAAATTTTTCAATAAAATTTCATTCAATAAAAATCAAGCTTAAAATCTTGTTGTTTTTGAGAATAAAAAGAAAACAAAAATCAATTTTTATAAGAGAACTTCAAAAAGTAAAAAAAAAAAAAAAAGCACTCAAGTATATACCTACAGTTACAATATAAAAATGAAACAGTGTTATGTCGTCATTCTATCAACATTTTAAATTATGTTTATTTTCAAATAAAAAAATAAAATGACTAAAAATTATTCTTTAAAAAAAAAAAAAAATAAAAATTAAAAATAAAAAACAGAAAACCTAAACAAGCTCTTGTTTTATTTCGTTGATGATCTCTTTATACGAGTATCATTCTATATCGTACACACACACACACGAACATCAATATGAGTAGTTGTAAAGGTAGGTAGGTAGGTACTCATTTTATATTTTTGTATTTTTGTAAATTTCTCAATCGTTTTTTTTTTTTTTTCTTTGTCTTATAATCTTCCTTATACTTCTCTATCATACTATCTGCTTTTGAGTATCTCTCACTAAGTACAGAATTAACATAAAAGGATCTTATATTATTCCCATCAAACATTTTTCTTATTTTTTTTTTTTTTTATTATTGTTTTTATTGTTAAATATAATTTCCTAGATCTTTCCCACTTTTTTTTTTTCAAACAAAATTTGACTTATCTAAGTTGATTGGAGTAGATGTAAAAAGGAAAAAAAAAAAGAAAAACAAGAATAATAAAAAAAAAAAAAAACTTAAAATAAAAAAGAACGGAAACAAAAAAAAAAAAGAATATTTTTATTTTAAATTTTAGCATAAATGCACACGTGGTTGATTACAACAAGGGCAATTTTATCCTTGATATCCTATTTAAGCATTTTTTTTTTTTTTGTAATATTTTTACTGTTTTTTTTTTGCATTTTTCCTTCTTATAGTATTATATTTTACTGTTTTACATAAGCTTGTAAATAAACACAAAAACATTTAGTCTTATTTTATTTTTGATTTTGTTTTTGATTTTGTTACTAAGTACATATTTTTTGTGTGTGTTGTTTTGCTGCTTGGGTAGATTTTTAACTTTATCAAAGAATTGAGGCTTAACGCTTCTTTAAGAAAATTTCAAAACAAAAACATATTATAAGTATATTATATATATATATATATATATATATTTATATAATATGTATGTATTTGACTTTATATATATTGATTTAATATATACGAGGACTTTTTTGAAGGATTTTTTGTTTTACCTTTTTGATATATTTTGTTTGTATTAAAAGAATTTTCTTTGGAAAATTTCTCTCCTAAATAGGATCATTAACCTATAAAGGAATTTTATGAAATAAAGTTATGTATGATTTTAAATTTATAGGTAAAATTATTAAAGATTATTATTATGCCTACAGTATTTTCTATCTATAAAAGAATGTTATTTTTTTTTTTTTTTTTTTTTTTTTTTTTTTAGTACCAGATGAACATTTAAGGATTATAGAAGATGGTAAAATAAAAGATGATTACAACTTTGCTCTTTTTTATACTTATTTTTGATATTTTTGTTTTTTTCTTTTTCGGTATTTTAATAATTTAAAATAATTTATAACCAACCATATAATAATGTGATAACTGTAAAGTCAGATCAAAGATTTTTTTTTTTATGTAAATAAATCTTTATTATTAAAGTTTAACTCATTGGAATTCCTATACGTTGTGATTTTTTGATAAAGTTCAAAATTGCTCTAAATGTTGAAATTTTGAATTTAAATTTTAAGGATATTGTTGAGAAAAATTGCGGAAATATTTTTTGTAGTAAATTGTAGTGATATTAATAGATAACTGTAACCGGTATAGTTTAAACAATAATAGTTAAAGTCTGTAGTAGTAGAGTTAGCAATATTTTTTTTTATGTTATTAACTGTAATTTATATAGAATTACCATTTCCTGCATTTAGTTAATAATAGTAAGTAATGGAGGTAGTAATAGTATGTATTAGGACTACTTATTTGTTAATTTATTGTTTTTGTAAACATTAAAGTTGTGAATATAACATTTTTAAAATAATTTATGGGATTTGTGTAATGTAAATTATAATTGTGGTTTGGTTGAAATAAGACCGATATATTATTTATTTACTCAACACGTAGACTTGAAATATTATAATTTATTATAAAATAGACTATGAGTTATTTTAATAAAATTAAATAAAGACTAAAAATGTGAAATTTTTCTTTGAGGTTAGGATCAATGTTTTGATGATGGTGTAATAACCGAAATCGATTAAGATATTTAATAAAATTAGTGAAGCATATCTAGAGTTTTAATCTATATTTAATTTTAATAAAAGATCCGGGATATGATTTGATAACGGGGCAGATTCTAAAGCAACTTCCAGAAAAGGCAATAATTAAGATAACGAATCTTATAAATGCTGCATTTAGACTGAAATATGTGCCGAAATTGTGGAAACTCGCCGAAGTCATCATGATACCCAAAGCTGGAAAACCACCGAATTCCTATAGACCAATTTCACTGCTGCCTATAATGTTAAAATTGTAACAAACACAATTGAAAAAGCTCTAGAAGAGAAGAATGTCTGTTCAGCTATATTTTTGGATGTGGCTCAGGCATTCGATAAGGTGTGGGATAAGGGGGTTGAATTGTAAAATTAAAACAATCCTTCCAAAAGAACATTCGGAAATCATAGCAAGCTACTTATCAGAGAGATACTTCTACATAAAACAGGAAGGGGCATATTCCGATCTTAAAGAAATTACTGCCGGGATTCCTCAAGGAAGTGTACTTGGTCCGGTACTGTACCTGTTGTACACTTATGATTTTCCTGCACTAGAAAATAATATTATTGCGACGTTTGCAGATGATATAGCGGTTCTGCCTGTTGGGGAAAATAATAAAGAATCCATAGAAAAGCTGCAGAGAGCTATAACAAAAATCCTAAAAGATTATACAAAAATATGGAGGCTAAAATTAAATGAAGCTAAGTCAGTACATGTGGATTTCACAAATAAAAAAATTTACCATAAACCAGTATATATATAAATGGTCAAGAAATACCCCATTCAAATATTGCCAAATATCTTGGTATGACGTTAGATGCGAAACTTCGCTGGAAAGCTCACATAAAATACAAGAAAGAAGAATTACAAATCCGCTATAGAAAAATGAACTGGCTCATAGGTAAGAATTCTACCTTAACAATACAAAACAAACTTCTGCTCTATAAACAAATACTGAAACCAGTATGGTCATATGGCATCCAGCTATGGGGATGCAGCAAAAAAAGTAATAGAGATATTATTCAGAGGTTTCAGAATAAGGTCCTAAGCAGCATTGTGAACGCGCCCTGGTTCATAAGAAACTATGACCTACATAGAGATTTGCAAATAGAATCTGTCGATAAGGAAATACAGAAATTTGCACGAAAAAAGGCTTCAGCACCATGTAAATGTGGAGGTAGTCGAGCTCCTGGATAATAGAAATATAGCCAGACGACTCAAAAGAATAAAACCTTTTGAGTTAGGGCAGCAATAATCACCCACATTCTTGAGAACTCGTCGCGCTGGTGATCGGAGATTGACCCGCTCCCACGTTTAGATAGATTTGTTTTTACGGGATTGGTGAAAAATTTCGTTATGTTGACTGCCAACGAAACGAGGTTTTTCACAAGTCTTCCATAATTATAAATTCGTTCGGAGAGCTGGTTGGCTTTTCGTCGCTGATGCGATGGGTCTTCAAGGTTATGGATGAATACGCCAAAGAATAAGTTAGATAGACATCGCTGGATGTAGTCTACATTGAAAAATAAAATAAAGCCAAGAAAAAATTGCTCATTAGTCCTGTAGGACTAGATCGCAATATAGGAAGGGTGTGGTTTAGTGGGTAAGAATCCCACACGTAATGTCAAGCTACGGGGCTCATTGTGTCTTTTGAAGATTCCCACCAGCCTGCGTATAAAAAAAAAAAATTTAATTTTAATAATATTTCACCTACAGCCTACAGCTTATTTTAATATTTCATCAGGTTCTTATTTTATTTCATTTTAATGTAATTTCATTATTTTATTATTATTATTATTTTTTATTGGATATAATTTAAATTATATACAATATTAATTTACAAGCACTAGCTACCATGGCTATCAGCTTTTTTTTTACTAATAAATTTTCTTATTTTTATATTTGAATTTTTAAAATACCAAATTATTTTGCATTAAAACAAATTACAATTATATTAAAATTATATTATATTTTCTTATTTCATTAATTTTATAAAATAAGTCTAACATCAAACATGTTATTTGAGACCGACCTTTTGAAAAATTTTGTACAACTGAATTGTACAATGCTCATCTTATCTTCTATTTGATTAATAGACATGGTGGGACCGGTGAGAAATAAAGAAGTATACTTGGAGTATATTTTGGTATTAATAATATTGAATTAAAGATTATATTATTTTTGAGTATACCAGTTTATTTTAGATATTTTAAAATATTTTATTTCTATTGTGAAATTTAAAAACACTAAGCCGAAATCAATCAAGGTATTTTTATCGTAACTAATAGTAATCAAAAGGTTTCAGGGGTTCAAGTCCCACTTAGCTCATAAATGTTTAAATACTGATTAAATAATTAAATTTTAAAAATAAAAATAGTGTTTGTAATTTTTTTTATAATAATCTAAATTAAATAGAAATATGGGTTTTTGATTCACTGCTGAAAAAGTGAAGACATAATTGAACTACACTTTTTGGTGTATCACTTACCAATTTATTTGTATTTTCTACTATCAACATTTTTATTATTACGCAAATGTTCTAAATGTGTTGTTGAGTAGTTGCGTTGAAACAGTTGAACTATCCTATATAAGGTGGGTTTTTTTTTCTGATAACCTCTTCAACAGAATTAGCTCCCCCATTACCCAGTCATAACACAGAAATATTATTTTAAAAGTTAAAACATTTGAAACCGAAAATACAAATGCCCAGAATGAAAATAGTCATCGCAGCCATTGTACAAAAGTTGAAAAAGTTTTAACTTCAATGTAGGAATTCTATTTATTTGACAACTAATAAAAGTCAGTCTTATTTGAATGTGTATGTAAAAGTTAAATTATTAGGCGGCTGTGAGGTTAATATTGTGATGACGTGTAGTATAAAATAAATAAAATTGAATATATAAATTTGCCTGTCAGCGAAGCGAAGATGGATATAAATATTTTTTTTATTTTTATTTATTTTATTGTTATTTAATCTATATTATAATACACAAGAGCACGATTAGTGAAGGCACACTTTTCGTGGTTTTTCGTGTGCTTCGTTTTTTTTTTCATTCAATCAATCGGCGATGATGCAGGCTGTGGCGATCACAAACAATTTTTATTTTATGTATATTATAATACACAAGAGCACGATTTTGAAGATACACCTTTCGTGATTTTTCGTGTGCTTCGTTTTTTTTTTTTTTCAATCAATCAGTGATGATGCAGGTCGTGGCAATCAAAATCAATTTTCATTTTATGTGTATATTTTGGGTAAACAATTTTTATAAGTTATTAGCTGGGTTGGTTAAAGCATCATTTAATACCAGACATTTTTGTCGATTCTCTTTTGAGTCAAATTCTTTTTATTTATTTTGTTATTTATCGCATTTGGTTTTTTGCACTTTTAGTAGGGAAAAAAAATTAATTAGTAAGATAATATTATTAATATAGGTTTTAATATCACAAAATTTTAGTGAGTTCGATTCTCTATTATTCCAATTTTTTTTTTTATATTAAAAAAATTTTTTTTTTATCATATATTATATTATACAAGGAAGGCCATGTGGGGAATGTCTTATATTATAATATACAAGAAAGCAAAAATAATTGAATAGTAAATTATTTACACCACAAAAATATTAAAACTTTAGCAAGTTCTTGGTGCTGAATACTTAAAACATTTTAAATATTTACACCAAATAGTGGCGGTTATTTCCAAGTTGAACGCCATCTATACTCTTTATTCATAACAAAATTTATCAAAAGCTAGAAACAAACATGGGATCCACGCAAATCGCATTCAAAAATGGTATGGGTAGACGGGAAGCTCTTTTCTGTACCCAAATATTGGTTCAAAACTGCAAAATTGTACAGAAAGATGTATTTTTATGTTTTATAGATTAAAAATATATATAATAGAAAAATAATAGGGAATAAGAGAAAAAACTTTTACCCACGTTCAACACGAAAAATTCATCACAATTCCAAAAACAATGGGCCTTGATGGAAAAGATATTCAATGTATTCAAAATCTATATTGGAATCAAAAAACTGAAATCTGTGTTGGAGATATATCATTTCCAGAAATTGAAATTAGTCGAGGAGTACGGCAGGGTTGTATATTGTCATCAATTTGGTTTAACGTTTATTCTGACTTCATATTTTGCGAATCCATTAATCAATTAAATGAAGGGATAAAATTAAATGGTATTGTCATCAATAACATCAGATACACCGATGATACAACCCTAATGGCTGATAGTATATAGAAGGTTTAAAAAAATTATTTCCAGAAGTCGACAATTTGGTTTGAACATTACCACAAATAAAACCAAATTCATGATTATAAGTAGGAGAAATTTCTATGACAACAACATCACCATCTCATTCAATGGACAACAAATAGAAGAACGTGCCAACAGTTATAAATATCTCGATCATTGATGGTTATATAAGAAATGAGACTCATCAAAAGAAATAAAATATTCCAAGAAAAAATTGAAGGCAAACGAGTAATTGGAAGGAAGCAATTATCATGACTAAGAAACATCGTAAATTGTACTGGCTTAAAAACTATATGTGAACTAGTCAGAAGAGCTCAAAATAGAGAAGAATTAACAAGTATAACAACAAATTTACAATAAAATGTGGTCGCTAACATCCACAAAGGATATGCAGCAAGAGAAGAAGAATGTCTGATGCCAAGATGATGATGAGAAATATTAAAATATGTTCAGGAATAATATTAACTTTAATATTAATTAGATATAAATAATCATAGAAGCTGAATCTATTTATTACCCTTATACCTAACATCTCTCTATTAGATAATAGGATACGACTTGTGAAATAAATGCAAATTTATATAAAAATTCAAGATTTTACAAACAGTTGGTAAAATCGAAGTAATGCTTGTACTGTACTGTACGTAAGGTAATTAGGTACACACTAACAAAAGCTGTAATACAAAATATGTGTGGGATTGTAAATGTTTATTTTAAAATTAAATTTAAAAACTTTTAAACATTAAATATTAATTTCCATATCAATATTTATTTTCAGATATTTAAAAATCTATATGTATATAAGAAATAACTCCTACAATAAAATTAATATTTTCTTTTAGAATTAAATTTTTTCCTTCCGCTCACAATAAAAAAAAGTAAATAAAAATAAATATAATATAAACTTATATCTATACATACTTTGTTTTAAATCACAATGTCTTATTATCAATTTATTTTAAAAAAAAAAAAAAAATCTTAAAATAATGATGAAATAAATTGAAAATCTTTTTTTTTTTCTAAATTTAAATTATAAAAACAACAACAACAAATGAACTTCATTATCCTGATTTACTTTTAAGAAAAATTAAATCATTTTCATTCATACAATCAATTTTGTATTTTGAATTTTGATTATTACATACGTAATATACTGTTATATATATTATATATCTACCTATTTGTATATATAATATTTATAATAGAATTTTTTTCACTTTATTTATTTTTCAATAAATTGAAACGTTTTATACGCGTTTTTTTTTTTTTTTTTTTTTTTTTTTTTTTTTTGTTAATGAACTCTAATGAAAATGTTTATTTTTCGCAATATTTATCAAATAACAAAGATTTCTGGGGTAAGATAGATATTGAAAATGCTAAATGGATAGGTATGGTAGGTATGTTTTAAAATAAATTATATTTGTATAAAGGAAGGAAATATAATAAGGAAGTTTTATTCAAACGAAAGCTGGAGGTAAACCCATCGGGTTTCCAATTAAATAGAAAACAACTTAATGTAAGAAAAATAGGATATGTAAATAAATTAGAGTAGATTGTTTGTATCTTTGTCTCTTTCATAAATAAAAATTTACATTTCATCACATACAAATTTTTTGCCTGCCTCATTATGTTTTTCAATGATCTGATTTTTGATAATATTTTTTTGAGAATGTTCGAATTTTCACAATCACTTATTTTCATTTACTTATCTCTGTTCTAATATCTAGTATTTAAGAAAATTTTGTTCTAAATGTACATCGACAGTAGTTCGTTAGAGTACTCTATTATAATTCCATGTCCTACAAATACTCGATATACTAATTTCTGGTTCATTGTTCAGGTCCATTGTTTCAGGACAAATTGTACTAAAAAAGAAAGTAAATTTTAATTAAATTTAAGTTTAGGAAAAACTTTATTCTAAATTATGTAATTTTACACGGACCTACACTTAAAGTAAGTTTTTGATTTTTGAAAAGTGTTAGAACAGATGATGTTTAGTTGAAAATTGTATAGAGAGCTTCTTATAAACAGTTTGCTTTTATTTTTTTCAATTTTTGATATTCATCTTCCAAAATATTGGTTTAAATATATAGGTTTTTCACCACATAGCCTTAACTGGCTTGAGTCTTACCTCTCTTCTCGGGAATACTCAGTTTTATTTAAAACTCAAAGCTTTTTACTCCTATATCTTCCACATCGGATTGCTTAAAGCTACAAAACGATTTTAACAATTTCGCTTCTTGGTGTTCAAAAAATGGGCTTGAATTGAACACTTCTAAATGCCAAGTCATTACCTTTTCTAGGAAAAATTCCATTCAGACAATTTGGTTCAATTACCAACTAAATGGCTGTCAGCTTTCAAGAGCGAATTCTATTATAGACCTCGGATTAACCCTTGACCCTAAACTGAGCTTTAAGCTACATTATGATAAAATAGTGAGCAAAGCAAATTCTTCTTTAGGTTTCATTAAACGTTGGTGTAAAGGTTCTGATCCCTACCTCTCGAAACATCTTTATGTTACATATGTAAGGCCTACCCTTGAATATGCCAGTCAAGTGTGGTCTCCACATTACTTGACTGACATTAACCGAATTAAATCGGTTCAACGAAAGTTTTTACGTTTCGCTTTGAGTAACTTTTCGTGGAATGATCCATTGCGGCTTCCACCTTATTACCACCGTCTTAAACTCATTTACTTACAGTCGTTGTCTGATCGTCGAATAATTGCAGATATATTTTTTATTCACCAGATCCTTTCGGGTGTAACGCTAGCCCCTGAAATTTCAAATTATTTGGTTGCAACATCCAATCGGAATAATCTCAGAACCGTTGAGTTGTTCCACATTCCCTTCCACCCTACTGAATATGGTAGATTCGAGCCAATCACTAGAATGCTCCGTGAAGTAAATTCTAACTCTAGTTCTTTTGATCGTCAACTAAGTGTTTTAACTATTAAAAAACGATTACGTCTTAATGTACGTTCAACTGAGACTAACTAACAACTGTTGTTCTTTTTAGCGTTGATACTTTCGGCCTAACTTTTTGGAGTGTTTTTATTAAATGTATAGCTATTAACATAGGTATTAATTTATGACTTTTTCTCCTTCTACAAACAGCATGTACCTGGTTTAGTTTATATTTAAATATTTTAATCAAAGGTGGCGGTGATTTACTAACCCTACTGGATGATGAGTTATTGCACAATTAAATAAAACAAGCCTTCGTCTAGTAATAGACGTCAGATGTGCTTGCTCTAAGCATAAATCTGACAGTAGTAAATAATAATATAATTATCAATAATTGGTGGAAAATTATTATTATTTATTTGATAAAGCTGGATTTTCATTGACCAATATTTAAACTACTAAAAATGTTATTGGCTCCTCTAAAAAGGGAGATAACATGAAATGACATTATTTTTTATGAGAGCTCAACGCGTACGACAAGAACGATCATTTACCGGGGATATTTTAACAAATATTGGGTATATTTTCAAAAAATTTGGGACATTAACTATGATAAAGTATATTTTTAAAATATGGGGTATAGTTTTTTTTATACCGGCAACACTTTTTTAAGAATTTTTTGATTAAATGTATATTTTTTATTAAATGTATGTAAACAAAAAATATTTTTTTTTAACAGATGGTTTTGACAGTTGAATTGTTGTTTTTTTGTGTAGAAAAAAAATTTTCCAAATAGAAAAATTAGAGAATTCTTTCCAACGGTCTATATTTTTCGTACATAAAAATTCAATAAGCTATCTCCCTTTGTAGAGCCAATAAAATATTTAAGATTTTAAATATTGCTCAATGAAAATCCACCTTAAGTAAATTTCCAAAATATGGGGATTTCTAGAAACAATAGGAAATTTTTTTTTTATTCTAAAATTTTCATTTTGAACTCTAATATCTCTGAAACGGTTACACTGATCCAGACGAAATAAACTTCATATCAAAGGCTGAAAAAATCCCAACAATGTTTTGTAAAAAAGCTTCTCTATATTGTTGTATTTTTTTTCGTACTCCTCTTGGGAGCATAGGTATTCCACTTGACATTTCCATCGTATTCGATTTCTAGCTGCTACTTTCACTTGTATTTCCGAGGCAATGTCTAATTTCATTTTTAATCTGTTTGTACTGTCTAAGTAGGGGATTAGCCTACTGTAGAAGACCACTTTGATAACTTTATCTGCACCTACGTGGTAAGACGACGCCTTATTTTTCTGCAAGTTGTTGCTGCGATCTTATCCATTTTTGAAGTTAAGATGCCTGACGTTCCTATGTTTACTGGGTGCATCATGTCACATACTTTTATCAGTTGTTGACAATTGTGTTTTTATTATTAGCTAGTATTTGCCCAATATTATTTATTGTGTTGTACGACATATATGAGTATTGATATAGGGTAATATTTTTAGTTATACAGGGTGCAGAAGCAGAGCAAAAAAAGTTTTTAAAGGGTGATTCCTTGGAGTATTTTTGGAAAAAAATTGTTCTAGAAGAGGGGTCTATCTTGCAATTTACCTGGGCTACAGAGGGTTAAAAACAAATCGGATTATAAAAATTATGTCTAAAGAATAACAACTACAGCTCAGAAGAAATTGAAACTAGAGCAACATCTTCTTGATAGCTTTTTTTTAGAATTAATACACTTAATTAAACGGTATATGTTGAATGAGTATCAGATTTACCGTTTTTGAATAATAACTGCATAAACTTAAAATTTTGCTTTTAAAAACTGAAAATTTTGTAAAAAACCTTGATTATCTCGAAAAAATTCGGTAGTTTTTTTATTTTTTTTTTATTTTGTTGATGCGCTACATCATCCCCTACGACTTTTTCATACACAAGTTTCATATCAGACTTGCCGTTTTTCAGGTAAAGTCATATTTAATATTTGGGTAACGCATGTTTTAGTAAGAAAAATAATAACTGAGAATTGTAACAATTTTAGTTTTTGGTCAAAATTAGTTAAAATTACTGAAATTAGTTAGTGTTAATGAAATTTTATATGACTTTATATGAAAAACGGCAAGTCTGATATAAAAGTTGTATAAAAATTCTTTAGACATAATTTTTCTAATCCGACTTTCTTTAACCCTCTGTAGCCCAGGTAAATTTAAAGATAGACCCCTCTTCTAGAACAATTTTTTTCCTAAAATAATCCAAGGAATCACCCCTTAAAAACTTTTTGCTATAAACCGGACCACTCTGAATAAAGTATTTAATTATATTAATTATTTTTATTGATTTTTAATTTAATATATAATATTTTTGCTATTTTTTTTAGTTATATTTTATACCCCCCACGGGAGTCGAACCCATGACTACCACATCGTAATTCAAACACACTTCTGTGTTCTAACCGATTAGGCCACAGAAGGGATATATATATATATATATATATATATTGTTGTATAGAAAATATATAAAATTTTTATTCAAAATACTACAAAATTTTAGAAAAATTTTCAAAAGGTCAGAGTTTGACCTTCAAATGACCTGGTCGTCGAAAATGATCTTATGTGATATATTTGTGACATTAGCAGGTTTCGTTAGGTCAGGCACGCTTCTTTTCCAAAGTTCATCCTAGATAGATAAATAGATGGAATAGAGGATGGATTAGAGGTAGGTAGGTGGAGATAGTATAAATATATTTCGTTACCATATACTGATACACCCATTCAGATTTGGTAAAGAATTTGAACTGCAATAAATTGGGCTACGAAATCAAAACTGTTTGATTCAATACAAAAATGATGAATTAGAAGATACACTTCGTACGCTTCGATCTAAAATCTATTCAATGAAAATTGATAGTACGTACGATAACAGAATATGAATTATACGATACACATTGTCAATCACATTAAAGCGATTGATATCTCTTCGGTTAATATCATCTGTTTAATTTTCCTCTGCTGAATCTTACTTGCTTACTTCAATTAAATATCCTTTTAATTTTTAAATTTAAAAATTTCAATACATTAGTGTTTATCAAATCCATATCCCCTTTTAATTAATGATCCATTTAAATATGAATCTAGAACTTTAAATAAAGCGAAAGCCTATAGGTATGGATTATTTTCTATAGTTAATGTTTCTACACCTTATTTAAGAATATCTACTAACCTATTATTTATATTACTCTACTGTATGAGTAGGCATTCACAGAAATATTTGTATTCTATATTCACATATTATGTAGCTATTCTCTTATTTACATTTTATATGTATGTATTATGTAATAAATACATTTTTCTATCATAAATTTTTATACGACAATCGCATCATCATCTATCTTGTATGCGATCAAAACAGGTAAAAATTTACTGTTCTTTTGTTATGATATAAACCAATTTCTATTTATTTTTTTTTTTTTTTCACTTTTTTTTTTCGCCTACTCATTTTTCATTTCATTTCATTCTCCCGGCTATCTATTTTATAATTTAATTTTTTTTTTCTTTCCTTTTGAATTTTATTTCATTCGTTTTTGCAAAAGAAAATATCTTTATTTATGTATATTGTACGTACTTTTTTTTTTTCTTTTTTTTTTTAATTTTACTTCACCTTTTTTTCTGTATATCATGAACATTTATACATAATATATTATATTTATTTTGTTTTATTTTTATTTTTTTTTTTTATTTTTAAAGGATATATGTATGTTAAATAGTATTGCCAGCAACCAGACAAAGAAAAGAACAAATTTTCTTAAAGGCTTTAATAACTCGGTGAATCTAAAGACGCAAAAAACAACAACAATAATAAGAAAAAAAAAATAAGAAAGGCTTTATTTCTTTTCTTTATTATTGTGTGTACACTTACTTGCCTTCATATTACATTTCGCAATTTTATTTTTCTTCTGTCACGTTTGGCGTCATAAAAGGAACACAAACAAGCCACTTTTGAATAGGATTTTCGATTTAAAGAAATAGAGAAAACAAAAAATAAAACAAAATACGGTATACCAGTGTATAGAATATTGAAGATGGTGAATAATAGGTTGGGTGTGATGCTGTGTTGAACAAATATAAAAAAAAAAATATATATGTATATATATATATATTTTTTTGATTTATATTCAACTTCAAGCATTATTAGAACATAATTTATTTTGTTTGCATCACTGCCACCTACATTTAACAAAACAAAAAAATAAAACAAAATGTCTTTATACAAATTTATACGAATATATGTAGGTACTCGTACGTGAACAATATCCTGAAATCTATTGCCAGAAAAATATTTAAAAAGTGAAAAAAAAAAAAAAAAATAAAAAATAAAATAAAATCATAATAATGGAATTATATTAATATTCAAAAATACCTACTCTCATATATTA
This sequence comes from Argyra leucocephala, assembly GCA_963942445.1. Taxonomy (NCBI): domain Eukaryota; kingdom Metazoa; phylum Arthropoda; class Insecta; order Diptera; family Dolichopodidae; genus Argyra; species Argyra leucocephala. The sequence goes on along the minus strand of OZ012677.1, from coordinate 206,175,765 downwards.
CTCGTATTCGAACATAATAATATTATTGTATAAAATATTTACGGTGACCATTGGTTGTTTTTTTTTGTGTAGTATTATTGTTTTATTTAAATTAAATTAAAATCTATACTTATATTAACTTATTGTATCAGCCGTAAAGTAGTATTTAGTTTATTCATAGTATATTTAGTATAACATTGGGCGATTAACACTTATTCCTACTAAATAAGATACCTTTTTTGGTACTAATAGAATAGCATATTTATAAACCAAAACTATTGAGAGTACTTTTTGTATTATTTTCTAACCTTTACTATTAAAACCAATCATTAATGGTATGTCAAACAAACTGAATAGGCTCAGGACCTTACTAAATACTGAGTTATTCAAATCTACTTACCTACTTGATTTGACACACCAAATTGTTAGTGTTATGATAAAATTATAATTCAGTTAGTTTTCAATAAAACTTGTCATTGATACCCTATATTTGATACTTTAAACTGTGCAGCTGATATATTATATTTTCTCAATAAAACTATACATTATATACATTTTTATTACCTATTTACAAACAATCATAAACAAATATAATCCGGGTCTATCAAATTTTTAATTTTTATTATAAAAGTTCTCAATCAAGTTAGTCTGATTTTTATATAACATATTTTTTTTGTTTTATATAATTTCAAATCAATGAGGTGAACTGCTTTTACACAGAGATTGGAATATACAATCACATACTATAACTTTCCCTTTATAATTTTTTGTGGTACTAATATCTACTAATTTAAATGTGGAAAACTACGTCGCCTTCATAATAGAACGGTTCCATTTTATTTTTATTGATAATCAAAACTCTCTGATTGATTGATTTGATTGATCAGATATAACTGGTTGATCGGGATTGATAAAAATTATTGAAATTTTCTATTAACAAATTTGGGGCATTATTTTGATAAAATAGTGTAGCACTTAATGAGCTAAGTAAAATACAAATATTTTACTATACTCAGATAACAAAAATTATTTGATCTCATATACGTGAATAAAACGATTTACATAATTAAAAAATATTTGGACAATATAGTGGATAAATACCGATTTATTAATGGTCACCATATTCTAGTGTTATTTTATTAAAACTTAAAAAACTGGGATTTCCTAAATTCTGTATAATGTGGATTAAATCATTTTTATCCAATAGATCTTACAGTGTAATGTTTAGATCAGCTTTTTCTGAATCATTTTCTGCCACCTCTGGTGTACCACAAGGCAGCCATCTAGGTCCCTTAATATTCATTATCTCAATTAATGATATCAACAATCTCATTAACAATAGTAACGTGATCATAATATGCTGATGATATGAAAATTTATAAAAAAAATATCTTCATATAACAGTGAAAATAGTCGAATATTTTCCTTTTAATTTTACTGATATGCTTATCATACAGATACGCGTATTTCGTCTACTACTTGCAGACTTCTTCAGTGTTTTGTACTCGACTGAGGAAAGAAATCTAAAATTGTCTTATTTATTTTATTCGTACAGGTAACAATTTGATGTTTCTCGCAGCTGCATGGTTGTTTATTATCCAATGAATTAGCACAGGTAGGGGGTTGAATAAAAATATTTTTATTATTGGTATTTAAAATAATTTTTCCGACGTTAGGGTGACAGGTAGGGGTGGTGTTATTTGTTTTATTGTATTTCACTCAAAATTTAAATAAAGAAGAATATCCATTGCCTTGGTCTTTATTTAGGAGTGAGTCATTTTTAGTTTTGTAAATTTCGATGCTTTCAGCTGAATCTAGTTTCCTAGAATCTCTAATGTAATTTATCATTACAATGTCTTCTTTCGAAATGCTATGATTCTCCTGGATGATGTGTTCTGCTACTTTGGATCGGAACTCTGTTGAGTTCTTCTTTTTAGCCAGTTCTGCTTCTTTCAGGTGTTCATTGAGTCGCGTTTGCATGTTTCTCCTAGTTTGCCCAATATAAACTTTGTTGCAATGACTGCAAGTTACCTTATATACACCTGATTTTTCCATTTGTTCGATTGGGTCTTTAGTTGAACCTAGAACAGACTTGAGTTGGTTAGTTCTACTGCTATATACGATATCTAACCCGTGTTTTCTTAATTTCGTTCTGAGTGGGAAAGAAATCTTGCTAAACTCCAATGCTACTCTTCTTATGGGTTGTTGATCAGTCAGTAGGTTAGTGAGGGAATTCCGTTGTAAAATTCTTTCATCTTCATATAATGATTGTCCTGTACTACAGAACGATCTTGATTCGTTTTTTAAGTGGTGCGGCTATAACACTCTTCTCCTTAATATTGATAAATGCATAGATTGATTCCAATAATAACTGATTATACTTTTAATTCTAAAGTAATCAACCGAGTTTCTCATTTTAAAGACCTTGGCGTACATTTTGACGATAAACTCACATTTAAACTTCACTTTAATAGCATAATTAACAAGGCAAATTCTATGTTAGGTTTTATTAAAAGATGGTTTAAGGAATTTGATGATCCATACATTACTAAATCTTTATTCACTACTCTTGTTCGACCCCACCTTGAGTACGCAAGCCCTGTCTGTTCACCTCACAATTCCACTCATATTAATAGAATTGAATCTATTCAAAAAATTTTTTTGCGCGATATGCTCTACGTAATCTTCCATGGTCTAACCCAATAATCCTACCTCCATACATAAATCGTCTGAAGCTTCTTCAGATGAACACATTGCAATCAAGAAGGGTTGTTGCAGATATCTTATTCATATCCCAAGTATACAATGGTGAAATTGATTCCAAAATTATAAAATATCAGATTAACTCGTACATTAATACCAGTACGCGTTTTCGTATAGAACATCTTTTTAATCTTCCTTTCTATAGAACTAATTATGGTAAATTTGAGCCAATTAATAGAATGTTAATGGCAATTAATCAATACAACAACAGTGTTGACTTTTCTTTGAACAAAACCAGTTTAAAGAAAACCTTGTTTCACTTGCTCCCTTAGTCCTCCTAATTAATCTTGTTTTTCCCCTACTAATATTAACTAATTTGTAGTGTTATAATTAACTTTTAATACTTTTAATAACTTTTCATCTTCTCTTTTTTTTCTGATAAAATTTATTTTATCTAATTTTTTTTTTTGTTTTTTATAAAAACTATGTTGTATTAAATTTCAAAGTAAATTAAATTTTAAATCATAAATCTTATTTGATACATTGTGTTAATTCAAAATTTTAATAATTAAATTGTATTATATTTTGTAAACTGTTTGAACTGTTGTTTATACTACTACACCTTTTTCAAAAAATGTCCTATTTTTTTTTGTTACATAATATGGCCACCATTGTATACATAATACACGTAAATACATTAAAGGAATTCAACAATATCACTAAAATATTTCAATTTGAAAATAAAAGAGAGACTTTAAAAAAAAATATAAATAAAAAAAAAAATAAATAAAAACAAAGAAAATAAAAAAATCCATAATTTGGAAAAAGGATATTGTCTGACGCGATAAAAATATTATAATTTGTTGCCAACTTAGGAAAAAAAAACAAACAAACAATAAAATATAATTTAATTAATTAAATCCTATACCTATTACCTACCATCAGTGATTATTGTCTTGACTATATCATGAATTTGTACAACACATTGTTAATAGCGAATTCTGTATTTGATTTTTTTTATAATTTAGCAAAGGAAAAAACTATTTTCAGACAAGGGCATACGGTTATTGAGCTTTTCATGTGCAACATTTAAATTTTTTATAAAATGTATTGATTTGTAAGCTATAACGTGTTATAGTTGTGTGCCGACCGAAAGAATATTAACATTTAAAAGCAAATCTATATAACTGAAGTAGGGGAGATAGGGGCTACAATTAACATGTTTTTAAAAATGAGTTATAGTTTTTAATAAAAATATAATTTTAATAAACTTTTTTTTTTAAATAATAGCATAATCAAATAGCTTTTACTTTTTGAAAGATTTTTATTTTAATTGTTAATAGGTTTGTAATAAGAATGTTTTTAGAGAAAAAAGTCCGTAGTTACTATTTGTTTGGGGCTAATATTAACTGCTCAGGGGTAACTATTAACTTATGGGGTATTTATTAACATTAATAATTATTCGGTTTCTTTTTAAATAAAAACTATTGTGTTCAGTTGTTTTTTATAAATTTTAAATTTTTTAAAATCATCTTATTTTGTTTAATTTAATATGCTTAATAGAAAAAATAAAGTAAAGAATAGATATTATAAAAAAAATAATGTAAATAGCTAATAACAATTCAATATGAAAATAAAAATAAAACTTAATGTTATTTCATACTTCAGAGAACATAAAAATAAATTAAATTAAAAAATATTTCAGTCTTTTTAGTCGAATATAAACAAAAGATTAATAATATAATACATTGTTTTTTTCTAGTAACACGAAAATTACAGCACAGTGTCCTTAATTTTTAAAAATTATTTCTAAAATTAGACAGAAAAATCGTCATCCGAATCACAATTGATGCATTTAAGTAAAAGTGTGTCACACTTTACGCATTTGACGTGTACCCAACTATGATATAACATACATTGAACCCACCACTCTTCGCCAGAAGTAGATTTTTCATAAGCTTTTACCACATACAATGCAAAAATATTCTTCTTGACCACTTTCATCACTGTCATTTAAAATTTTTCTTTTAATTTTTTGTATTTCTTTAGCTTTTTCCTTTTCTTGTATTCTTTCTATTCATTTGTTCTTGTTTTTCTTTGTTGTTCTTGTTTGAGTTTGATTTTTTTCCTGTGCCAATGCAATCTGGCGAACCATTACGAATGAAACTTTGTGAATATCTGGAATCGGGGAAAAATCAACATGCGAGGAACTGAATTTCCAACAGCGATAATCGCAACAGTTAAAGTTACAAGTATTAATCATTCAGCTCATGTTAAGGCTCCAATTGGTTTTTGTCCACGTTGAACTACAATTTACTTAGGTTTTTGAACTGTAGTTATACCAGTTTCGTTTACATTCCATATGTTTGATGCAGCAAACTGATATTTATTTAAATGTAGCTTTTAGTTTTTAAAGAACGTTTCTACATTAGTTTTATTAAATGATGTAGCTCTGCTTAACGAAGTAGCTTCAAGTGTTCTAATTGGTAATCTGGGATTTCTTTGGATAAATTTGATAAGCCAATCAGGTCCAGACATCTCGTTTGTATGCCAAGAAAGTGAAATGTTATTAATTTTTGAAAATTTAGCACATTGATAAGCTTAGTTTTCTTATTTCTTTCAGAATCAAAATACTGGAACATTTTAATAAAAAATTAGTTATTTTTTCTTCTTGTTGTGCAGAAAACACCTCTCTTGGTTGTTTAAAACCAACACAAATGGCAGTGTCCTCTTTTTTTTCTTCATAAATTTATACAAAGTGACATTACATAGATCGAAATGTTTTGCCCCTTTACGTAAACTAACTTTTTTTTCCAGAACTTCCTGACCTGCTAGCTCGAACATTTCTGGTCCCTCTCTTTGTTTTTCTTTTATAATTTCGCATTCTAAAAAAATTACAATAATGAAAACTTAATTTTTCTAAAAAACGTAAAATGGGGTAAAAATTAACATTGTTAAAATTTGCCCCGGCAATATGTTAACACTTACCCCATCACCTCTTTATGATTATTTCTTTAACTTTACAGAAAATTTTGGATATTATTTAAAATTAGTAAAATACATAAAAATTAACTAATAATAAAGCAAATAAATGGAGTTTGGATATAAGACCAACTGTAAACTTACCTACAAATCAAAATTTAATCACGCAAAAAATGTATGTTTTTGACTAAAAAATCAGAGACCGTACACCTAGCCTTTTTACACAACTTTCAATGACAAACCGAATAATGTCATTCAATAGAGATCTTAATAAAGAGAGAAATTAATAAAAAAAAACTCAACATCTGAGATGGGTGGTATATGCGTAAGTTGAGTGTTAATTCTTACCCCTGTTAATTTAAGCCCCTATCTCCCCTACCATGAAAACCACGATTTACATAATTGTGATCTATGTTCTCCTATATGAATAGGATTCAATCATTCAATCAGTGATGCTAAGTTAAGAAAAAATGTCGTTAAATAATCACTTGTCTTGGAAATGGTTGAACTACCATGTTAATGGTCATTTGTGTTATCAAAGCTAGCACATTGAAACCACCTGCATATTATATTCCTCTTCATATAATATATTATCTAAAAAAAATTTTAACTTAATTAAAGTATGCGTAGACTAGACTTCCAATCAGATATTTACATAACGTTAATAATTTTAGTTACCTAATTCATTTTACAATGCACGGTTAAAACTAAAAATATTTTTGAAAGTTGTATATTTCGCTCGTTTTCATTTGAAAATTTAATAGTACTCTATAATGCACAGTTCAAAGTTTAAAATATCTTCTTTTAAAATTATTAATTTTGCTTTATTCAAAATGATTTTTAAAAAAATATGATTTACACAATTTTAATGTCTCAAAAACTTCAAGCTCATTTTTTGAAAAAAAAAAAACATTTATATTTTGAGTTGTGTGTCGTTATTGAAATAAATGAGCGATTTATATTAAAAGCAATTAAACAATATTGTCTTCATTAATGTTTGACAGAATAATTTGTGCAAAGGGATATTTTAATAAAAAAAAATGTGCACAATTATTATTACACGCAGCGAATAATATTTATGTTCTAGCTATGCCACAAGTATTGTGTAATTTTATAAACATCGACATACATTTATTGAAACATTTTATTTATTCTAAATTTCACATTGTGTTTTAAAATATTACTTTTTTTTTTTTACTAATTACATTTTATTAGGTTGTTCATAAATTTCGTGAATATTTTATTGGTCCGAAATATCCCCAGAGTGTACCTGTTTTCAAATGTTAATACAAATGTTTTAATTAAATTGTATTTAAACCACTTAAATTATAATTATTATTATTATTATTATTATGAGCATTAAATTGTACTCTATATATATATTAATAATTTCGATATCACTTCAATTTTGATTATTATGTATTTAAATTACCACAAATTGTCCTTAGGTGAAAATGTTATTTTAATTTCGAAAATAATTTATAAGAGTTCTTAAGAGATTATAATTTTAGAAAATACATTTATTATTGAAATAAATCTTTAAAATCAAAATCAAAATAAATTGATTTAAAAAAAAAAAAAAACGAAATGCCTCAAAACAATATTAACCTTAATCTTCAAAATTTTATATAAAATAATTTTAAATATTTAATAAAATAAAATGATATTTATTTATAAATATGGTAGACAATAGTTATATAGACAATGGTTATTATTATTATTTTCTAATAATTTAATTGAAAAATAGCATATCTTAATAATTCATCTCTAAAATATTCAAAAACAAATCAGTTCAAATGAGCAAAAATTTTGAAAAATTTATTTTCTGTTTATAATTTTAATAATAATTAATTATAATTATAAATATAGCTAAATACAATATTATGATATACATATAAATATAATATTTTATCTGAAACCATACAATATTTAAATTTGACTATACAATAGTTTGATGCTACCCAAACACTAGGAAAGGATTCATTTATACAAAATTGTTGTAGGTGTGGGTTTTGCTATAATTTTTAATTTATTTAAATTTTTTTTTGGAAATATTCGTCTAGAACTTCACAAGTTAAAATAATATTCTTATAATTTTATTTTCGCTTTTTAATCCATTTTAAATTCAATCTGATTTAATTAAAAAGAAGCAAGTGCAAAACGATAAATTTTTAAAAAAAAATATATAGGTTGTGGTCTCTGCAATTGTATCTTGAAAATTTTTATTTTGTTAATTCCATCTGTTCCAACTTTGGGTAAAAAAAAAAATAATGATACTGATAAATTCAAAATTTGTATATTGTATTCAATATACTGGATTCATTGTATTAAAAGTGTCGAAAATATTTGAAAAATTCAAGTTTTAATTCTATTGATGTTCGCAAAAACTAATTTCAATCTTATTTGAATTTTATAGATACAAATAATATAATATTACATACCTATATAATGTACTATACATATATTATACTTACATACCTAGATAATTTTGTTTAACTTTTAAAAATAAACACGATGGAGTCATCCTGTTAAAATTCCTTTCAATAATTTTACAATAAAATTTATTCAATCAGTTTTACTTGTTTTTTTTTTGTTGTTATTTCTTTAAGTGCTAACTGTCATATAGTTTAGATAGAATTTTAGATTCGTATGAAAACAACGAAAACACGAAAAGCAAAAACTATTTGGTTAAGACAATTGAAAATGAAAAATTATTATGGAATTGATACAGATTGAAAGAGCACCATTTATCTTATTCTGAATACTCCTATCATTTTCTTTTTTGTTTTTGTTTTTATTTTTTTTTATTATATTTTGCAGTCTTTGTTTTCCACAAAATGGATAAGGATTACGTTTTGATTCGTAATGATAGTTAAATCCTTATCTTTTTTATTTTTCTTATTTATTTTTTCTTCAATACTTCTCCTTTCTTTAGAAAATCTATATATTTAAATGTATATATTATATACATAATAATATATGTATGTATTATATAATATGCATAATCTCGGTAGAATTCAATGTAAATTTTGTTTTTTGAATAGATTTCAAATATGGAAAAACTGAAGTAAGCATCTGCTTAAAATAATAATAATATACCGTTAAATTGAACTTTATGAGTGATCTTTACCGTATGGGAAATCTATACTATTTTTTTCTATTTACAGTTAAATAGAATCATCAAAATTTAAAGAGCGGAACATAAAAAAAAAAAAAAAAAAAAATAAGGAAATTCTTTTGAAATTTTCTTGCACAACACTTAGATTGTTAACAGTTATATTTTTTTCTATTTTCTTTCTAAATTGTTCATTCTAGAATTCTTTAATAACTCCTCCAATGTTTTTATTTGTTTTTTTTAAGCTATTTTAAATTGGAAAATATCGATTTCATAGATTTTTAGGAATGATCATAAAAAATATAGCTAAGTACTAACTATAGTTATGACAGTTGGGTAATTTAATTCAAAAACATAATTCAATCATAATCTATTTGAGAAATTGTGAACCATTGAGCTGACTGGTATTTTGCTAATGATAGTTATTAGTTTATTTGAGCGACTTGCTTAAGCGACTTATGGTGGATTTCCTCTTCATGGACTAACGTCCGAAAAATTTGATTTTACACTACAATTGAAACACAAATACAATTAAAGAAAATTTTATGATTTTCTTTCAATGCGCAAAGGACTTAAATTTGTTATGTAGTCAAAAAAGGTTAACGTTTTAAAATATGTTTACATGCGTTGATATTATTTTTATTAAAAAAATTTTGCTAATTGTAATAATAGATAATAACATCACATCACAACTTCAGTAACACAAACTTCACAGGTCTTAATAACTTTTTATTATCTATTGATTTTAACACATTAATGAACAGTGTGACTATTAATGTAGCGCTTTCTAAGTTTTATGATGTTTTGTCACATGCTTTTTGCTTATATGTTCCGTTATCCAGAGAAAGAAATCTGAATTCCAGTCCCGTTTGGATTAACAGGGAATTAAAGTTATTAAGGAACAAGAAAAATAAGGTAGGGTCATAATATTTAAAAAACAAAAATTAAAATACATTTCATCAATTCGTAATTCTCTTTAATTCTTATAAATCCCTTTTAACCACTAATTATACAAATTACCTTAACGACATGGCATTTGAATTTAAAAAGAATTCTAAGTTATTCTGGAAGTTTGTCAATTCAAAACGTAAATCAGATCAATTTCCAAATATTATGGCTTACGAAAACATAACTTCTAATAATTCAGAAGTAATCGCGAACCTTTTTAAAGATTTTTTTTTCAAGCTCCTACACAAATAACTCTTATGTATTAAATATGAACAATTTTCATGATTTAGAAAATTTTCCTAGAATCCCGCTCACGACGATAGACTTTGAACCGAGTAAACTGAAAAAATATTTGGAAAAACTTAACGATGATTCATTTCCTGGACCAGATAATGTACCAGAAATTATCTTAAAAAAGTGTTCTGAATCCGTCTGCACTACCTTTATCAATTTTATTCAAACTTTCACATTCTCAAGAAATCTTTCCTGATTTGTGGAAATTATTAGACCACTTCATAAAAATGATTCTAAGAATGATATAAAAAACTATCGCCCAATTGCAAAACTTTCAAGTATTCCGAAACTATTTGAATTAATAGTATTTTACTCTATTTATGATCATTGTTCAAACTTACTGTCCCCTAACCAGCATGGTTTTATGAAAAAAAGATCCACAGTAACCAATTTAATAGAATGTTGTTCTAAATTCAAAAACTATATGGAAGCTGGGTTTCAGACAGATGTTATATACACCGATTTAAGTAAGGCCTTTCATCTTCTTCCTCATTCCATTATTATACTAAAATTTAAAAAAAAAAATGGGATTCCCTCCTTCTTTTACCAATTGGATTAATTCCTACTTAATTAATAGGAGCTACAACGTATTATTTAGATCCGCTACTTCTGAACCTTTTGAAGCTAACTCTGGCGTTCCACAAGGCAGCCATTTAGATCCGCTTCTCTTTATTATTTCCATTAATGATGTAACTTCCGTCATTAAGCATAGTAAAATTACTATTTATGCAGATGACATGAAAATTTACAAAAAAAATATAACAGCAAGGGACACATCCCTTCTTCAACAAGACTTAAACTCTTTTTTTAAACTGGTGTAAAAATTAACAATCTGACCTTAAATATTAATAAATGTGCTTTAATGACTTTCTCTCGCTCTTCCGAATCATTAATGGTTGATTATACTTTTGAAAATAAATCTATTGAACGAGTCTCACACTTCAAAGACCTTGGTGCACTCTTTGACAATAAATTGTGCTTCAAACAACATTGAAATGTCATAATAAATAAATCTAACTCCATGCTAGGCTTTGTCAAAAGATTTTCTAAAGAATTCAACGATCCATACGTCCTTAATTCACTTTTTACGTCTCTTGTTCGACCAAATCTTGAATATGCCAGTCAAGTGTGGTCGCCTCATTACCTCAATCATATCCAAAGAATTGAAGCTACACAAAAAATTTTTTTTAGATTCGCACTGCGTAATTTACACTGGGCAAATTCAGTTATTCTGCCACCTTATAGGAACCGGTTGAAGTTATTGGACCTTAAATCATTCGAATCCAAAAGGGAGGTAGCTGATATCATATTCATTATTAAAGTTTTAAATAATGAAATTGATTCTGCTTATGTTAGAGATATGATCCATCTTATATATCAACAACAGAAACCGCTTTAGATCGGAAAATATTTTTCGTCTAATATTTCATTGTACCAATTATGGTAAATATGAGCCTGTTAATAGAATGTTTATGTTTTAAAAATGAACAAAAACACCACATCGATTTTACATTAAACGCAGCCCAACTAAAAAAAAAACTGCACTTACATATATCTTAGAGTTAGTATAAATTTATAATTTTCTAACATTCTTTGGTTATAAATTACAAAAATGTATAAATATCAATATTTTAATATTAAGATCTAGAATAATATTAAGCTTAAAATTATATTTTGTTTGTTTAATTTTGTACACTTATGTATATTGTAATATGTTTATTGTACTAAGCATAAATAAATAAATAAATAAATCTCAAACATTGTAATATTCGAAAAAATAAAATATAGCGCTTTGATTTTATCTTAAAATATAAATAATTTGTTAGAAACAAAATAATCTTGTACTAAAACACAAAAAAAATTACACTTTATGTCTTTTTCTTAAAAAACATTTGAAATTCTATATGTGAATGTGTTCATACATAAATCGAGATGGCAATAAATATTTATCAAATAATTGTATATTTGTCCTTTTCTTTTTCTTCGTCCTTCAGCCAAAAGTTAAAAATATTTTAACTAAGAAATTGGATGAAGTAAATTGCCCGGAGAGGATTTTTTGTGTATGTGTTTGTAAAATAAAATTTTTTGATTGCTTAAAAAATTTGTCCGGACGTTCGTCCATTAAGAGATCGTCCAATCCACTTTTACTTGACAATATTCAATATTTTATTGACAACAAATAATAGGCCAATTTGTATTTAAGTTAATAAATTTGCTGTATTAGAATTAATAAAGCTCTCAATACAGGGTCGTACTCTTCCCACACAATAAATTAACTTAACCACTCTAATCTTAAGCTATTCAGCTATGTAAAAGGATTTATTTTTTGATGGACGTAAGCCTAGAAGTACTTTGATGTTATTAAAATGTTTTATAGTTTGTTTACTATATTTATTTTATCACTTAACATTAATACAGTTTAAAGACTAAAATGTGCCTTATATTTATGTGCCACGGTTTATATACATTTATATCCTATATACACTTAGACTAACTTTATTCAAACACTTTTAATTATACTTATATTCTACCTATTCTAATTATATACTTAGAGCTTGCTCTAAGGACACTACTACTTTTACATTAATTATAGTATCGGAGATTGATGTTGTTATTCGGGTTAAAAATTTCTGAACTGTGATTTCATGAAAGTCACCACATTTTAATAACCTCAACGAAATTAGTTTCTAGTTAGTGGCAAAGATTTTATTTAAAAACTCTAAAAAGTTATTTTTACTTTCAGTCACTTACCCAGCTAACAAAATAATGATAATTATTTAATTAAGTGCATTATGTTAAGGTCTTAATGCTATTAAGTTGAATGTGTCATCGCCTATTTCAATGCAAACAAATTTTTTAGATGTAAACAATCTTAAACCGTTACTCACTTATTACATTTCCACTTTTCACCGATTTAAAAAGACATTTTTGTATCCTCCAAATCCTCCAAATGTTTGATCATACAAAATTCTGCTAATTTTGAGTACATTTAACCATTTTTAAATCTATTCTTTAATATTTATTGATTTTTGAAAAATAAGCTGTCAATTATCACAATTAACATTTGACAACTCAAAAAATTTTATTTGAATGTTTCAAAATCATAAGCAATGCAATGAAAGTCATAAACGATACGTTCGTGACATCCACTTCAAGTATAGTTATTATTTTTATGTATTCTAACTTTAGTTTTGACATTTTGATATGTCACCAATATAAACGTCGTAAACATCGAGTACAACTCTTAACATTAAATTAAGAGATCAATCGCAGAAGTCTATTACGATAGACTTTTTTTTGCAATTAATAGAGAAAAAATTTAATGAGCTTAATAGCGGAAGTCTATTGGGTAGAAATTTTTTCTATTATAAGACTTTGAAATTCGACAACATTTTCTTAATATACTTTGATGTGAATTTTTAAATTTCAGAATAATTAATCTTTAATTTATTCTTATTTTATGTTTTTTTATAAAATTTGTTGTTTTTTATTTTAAGAGAGTGAAAATTTAAAACTGAAGCAGTTTGACATCAAAACGGCCATTTTAAATGGAGAACTAAATGAAGAGATTTATATGAAACAACCCAAAGATTTTAATGACGAAAGTAAAAAGGTATGCAAACTTTCAAAAGATCTTTATGGCCTTAAACAAGCTTGTCGTTGCTGGAACACAAAATTTACAAGTTTCTTGGTAAAATTTGAATTCAAAATTTGCGAATCGGATCCTTGCGTTTTTATAAAAAACTTTGATGACAAAAAAATCATTTTGGCAATATATGTTGATGATGGACTCATTGCAGCAAATACAAACGAATTAATTGAACCATTACTTACCTATTTTAAGGAAGAATTTGAAGTGAAAGTTTTTGAAGCAGAATGTTTTCTTGGTGTACAAATAGTTCGTGAACCAGATGGTTCAATTTTTATTCATCAAGAAGCTTATGTCAATAAGATGTCTTGGATAGATTCAGAATGTGAGATTGCAATCCCGTTGCCATACCAGCAGATCCAGGTCAATCTTTAGCAAAAGAGCAGGGTTCAAAAAATGTTGATTTTCCATACCGTGAAGCCATCGGTTCGTTAATGTATTTAGCTGTAGCTACAAGACCAGCCTATGGACTCAACAATGCTAGTCGTTTTATGGAAAATCCTTCTGAATCACACACAAAAGCAGTTAAAGTAATTTTGAAGTAACTAAAGGGCACAACAAAGTATCGTATTTTTTATAAAAATGTTAAATTAAATTTCTATGGTTTTAGTGATACTGACTTTGCTGGAGATGTTGACACAAGGTTTTCTACTTCTGGTTATTTGTTCATGCTGGGCTCTGGTGCTATTAGTTGGTGTTCAGAAAAGCAAAAATCGGTGTCACTTTCAACAACGGAATCTGAACGCGAATATTGCGGCTTCGCATGCGACTAAAGAACTGATTTGGCTAAACCAATTGTTTATCGAACTTTTGCCGAATCATAGTCAAAAGCCTATCCTCTATATAGACAATCAAAGTGCTGTGAAGCTGATTAAAAAACCAGAGTTTCACGAAAGGGCCAAGCACATAGATGTAAAGTATCATTTCATACGTGAAAAATTTAAAGAAGAAATGTTCCGTTTGGAATACATCTCAACAAATGATCAGGTGGGAGATATCTTCACAAAAGCTGTTCCTAAAGAAAAATTTGATTGTTTTAGGAAGTTAATGGGTTTGAAGTTTTTTGTATAATATAAATTGTTTTTTATAATATAAAGTTATTATAATTACTTAATTTGATTATTTTATAATATTTGATTAAAAGTGGGAGTGTTGAAATTAAAATTGTTTTCAGTTTAATTAACTATTAAGTAGTGTTCACCCTGTATTTATATTTCTTAATTTTAAAAGTAACTGTATATGCTCTCACTTTAATATTAGTTCTTGTTTGCTTACTTTGTTAATACTTTAATATCATTATATAATTTAACATCAGTTCTTGTAATTTTTCTAATGAAATAAAGACGCGTTGAATAAAACTTGCTGTGTATTTTTTGCTCAACAGTAATAAAAAGTAATTGGAGAAAATTGTGAATTTGATGAAAAAAAATTGGAAGAGGTGCAAACATTTTTTTGTCACAAACACGCAATTAAAATGGTATGTAATACTAACTGTCGGTACTCACTACTCAGTACCATATCAACTCTGAACTCAAATAACTAAATTAATTTGATAGTCAAAATTATTCGATAGTGTCCATCACTATAATAGCATATAGGTCCTCCAACCCAACTAAAACTTATGATAAATATGCGATGACAAGTATTTGTTGTATATAGAAAATATTTCAAGTTCAAAAATTTTGTATTTTTGACAGCAAATATTTTCAACTGCATGTAGCAACCTTTTTGACAAGTCCATTAGTTTAAATAGACTTCCACGATATAAAATATAATTATTTTTATAGACTTTTATAATTATTCTACTATATTAATTTACCTCTAAATTTTTTAAATACAAAAAGTTTGAGAACCCCTTATTAGAATACTGTCATAACTTTGAAAAAAAAAATAATAAATATCCAAACATTCTATCTCTTTCTCTCAATTTACAAAATATCATACTGAGTAGTATTAAAGTTTTGAAGTAGAACTAATATGTGGATGAAATAAAAACTTTAGAAATCAAAAGAAATAAAAAATATTTTTATTTTTTCTATTTTATTATTATGTTGCCATATTCTATAGAAAAATAAATAGAAGAGAAAGCAAAAACAAATAAAAAAATGATAAATTGTATTTTATTACTTTATCAATAACCTTATTCGTAACGTTGTACGTACATACATATACATAATACAAACAGTACAGCGCGATATGACGACGATCCATTTTTCTACACTTTCAAATGTCAAAAAAATATCTACTCTTTTTTTTTTTGTTTTATTTTTACCACACTGACACTGACTGCCTCTCCTATTTTTTCTCTTACTCTCACACAGTGTCGCACTTCTTATTTTTAGTTTTTTATTTATTTTTTTTTTTTTTTCTACGTCTACGGACGAAGTTATTTTCAAAATATTCAATACAAAATGCTTGATATAAAATTTATGTAACGGGGTAATTTATAATTTATGTTTTTTGTTTTTTAGAAAAAGAAAGCCAGAGATAGACAGAGAAAAGTGGGATTCTTATAATAATAGGTAAGAAAGAAGTCTAACAATAAAAATAGGTACTTGAAAATTTTTGGAAATGACTTTTCGATTTATTGGAATTAGTGAAAGAAACGAAATGAAAATTTAAAAAAAAAAAAAAACAAAAACAACAAAAACAGAAAAAAGGATTTGTATTTGATAAGTAAATCTCGTAAATTATCCTTATGATGATAAATTCTGAAAATTATTTAAGTATGTATACAATGAATTAGGAGAAAGGGTCAAGTTAAGAAATAGGTACATAAATAACAAAAGTATTTTAGCGATAAAAAATATTATCCTAGAATAGGACTTACCCTATTCTATTTATCTGAGTATCTTTCAGATACTTTTGAATCTTAAACCGATAATTAATTATTTGAAAATGGATTTCTAGATAACTTGTTATTTTTCAGTTTTTCAATGGTTTTTTTTTAAAGGTATAAAGAATATCTACTTAAGTAGTTTTTCATTAATTTTCAGGAGAGGGTTGTTTTTGCTTTAATGTTTTATTTTTCCAGTAGAATAGTCAAAAGAGTTTTTTTTTTTTAGATTTTTTCGTATTTATCAACAGCTTGAATTAATTTTTGAAAATAACTTGGAATACTGCAAGAAAAAACAGTTTGAAAAATTATTAATTTATTGGCTAAAGTATAAATTTTAACCTCAACTATACAAAATTACGAAGATTTAAGATTTTAATTTTTTCTCGTCCGTGAATGTTAATAACTTCGATTTTATTTAAAAAAAAATTAGATTGGTACTTGTTGAAGCATTTTTAGTCCTATTTCGGTTTAATGACATTTTGTTTTATATAATTGCTTTCTTAAAATTTGTTACTAGGATTGTGAGGTAAAAATGTATTAAACTAGATACTTTATAAATATAATACAGTTTAATGAAATATTGTTAGGGTTTGGATCAGGGTTTTTTCCTATATGAAACAATACAATTTGTCTTTGAAGTATACATTAAGTAGTTTGTATGACATTTTTTTATATGTACGTAACATATAATGGCTAGCGATACACTCCATTGTATTGCTGGATTTGTCAGACAGTGTGTACATACAAAAATACGATTCACATCACTTGCAGCCAACAAGCTGTTTGCTAGCCTGTTTATAATATATATTTAATAAAATATTTAATAAAATAATGAAAATATTTAATAAAATATAATAAATGAAAAAAAAAAAGTTTAGTCTTATTTGATATTTGGTGCTGAAGCTATTAATTTCCTTCATAATAGTTCTTAGCTTTAGATCAAGGATAGATCAGGATTAAGTTACATTATTAATCAAACATCTCTTTAAAGATATTGCACAACTTAGATTGTCAGTACCATATTTAATACACGACAAGTAGGCTACAACAAGGCTCGAAAAGAAGATAGTCAATGTAGGTGTATCTAAAATATATGGAAATATTAAATGGATCTGAAGAATAATTAATATTCAAGCACAACACAATATACATAATAACAAACTATTATTAAGTAAAATTTAATACATGTTGAAAAAAATATAAATAAACTGACCTAAGCTACACTGATCCAATACAATTTTGTAATGGGCTTTTCACGGTTCTTAAATTCAAAATTTGTTCTACCAATCAACATGACAACACGATGTCATAATTATTTTTTATATTTTTATTTTGCATAGAAAAATTATTAGCTGTCATTTTGTCAGAACTTAACAATATAATACAAAATCTCTGCCCAATAAACGAATAGTTAATAACTGAAATACTGAAGCAACATTATGGCATCGCCAAAAAAAATCCATCAAAAAAAGTAATATGAATATTACGCAAAAGATTCAAAATAAAGTTAAATAAATATTAAAACTCTAGATGTGTTTTATAATTTTACCAAATATCTTAATCAGGAGTCTAGTTGGGTGGTGAAGCGTTTTTATGGCCGTTGTATCCAGCTCACGCCACTTAGCCTCTCTCACCTAATTTTCCTACTCTCACCTTCATGTGGTGACCCCTGTTAATCCTAGCAACCCATACGAACGATCGTGTTCTAACCCCGGTGTAGTAGAATGGTTCGGAGACAGAAGAAAGGGGAAGCATGGCGTGTATCGAACAACGGCGGAGGTAGCAACCAAAGGCGGAAGATCTATACCCGGAATTGAGCCACTTTTACATTTTGAATTTAAGGATCTTTTCCGTAACCGTGTATGCAGCGTCTGCATCTCCTCGTTGGAGCGGCTCCAAAAGGCATCTGTAGTCACAATGAGCGGCCTATAAGAAATTATATCTGACCATTCAACGGGCGGGCGTGCCTGTCAGGTTTGAGCTTATGATTTTATGACCCATATCTTAGAAAATACCAAAAGATCTGACCAACTGATAAAATTTCATGAAACATGTCAACAAACGGTAGGTCCCCAAGAGGTAATCGCGACGAAATCACGGTGAATCTTCTTACAGTCTTGGTTGTAGTAAGCCGCACATCAGATTTGGGGGTGCGGCATATTTCATGTGGTGATGTCGAGCGGAACTTAGAACGTTAGATCCCTGTACGATGCAGTTCGATACGAGCAAGTTGAACGCGAAATGATTCCACTCAAGCTGAAAATATTATCTGACCTATGCCCTACGGATGGGGTTGCAGGACAATGATGATGATCTTAATCGATTTCGGTTATTACACCATCATCAGAAGACTGATTCTGAATGACTGCGGAATATTTATTTAATTTTAATAATCTTTCACCTACAGGCTATTCTATAAACTATATTTGAGAATAAAGTTCTAAGAAATGCTGTGAACGCTTGCCTGGTTCAGCATAAAATACTTATTATAATCTAAATAGAAATCGTCGGCTGAGTCTGATAAGCCATTTTCACTTTTTTTGAACAGATTCTTAGGTTTTGCGACACACTCTTTCTTTTGGCCCGAACCGTTTTTCGCTATCTTTTATCGCTTCGGAGATATTTAGTTTCGGATTGACCCATATCCACTTTTGTAATACTTTGTTAATTATAAAAGAACGTATATGCCAATTTTTTGGATATGGATCATTTTTGTATCAAGTTTGACGTCCCCATATCCCTATACCTGACACATATGCCCAACAAATGATCAAAACTATCTAAAAGCTTTATTAAAAATAAAATAATTGTGATTGAAAACGTACGCTTTTCTTGTGGGTGGGAATAACCATTGATGTCAAAAATGTATGGTTATTCTCGTCATAATAGAACCTAGTGTAGAGGTAAGGTATATAATAAATAATTTTAAGTTGTTTATTTTTTTAATTAATTGAATTATTGTTTTATTTTAAATTGCTTTTGTTTTAGATTATAATATTGTTATAAGAGAATGTGATCTCAATGAAATAAATTGATTTTTAATTTTGAAATTTTTTAAGACCATAAATATTTTTTAATATGTAGCGGACCATACCTTTATTTGTAAAATTTAGTGATAAAACGAGCCATATCCGGATAAATTTGACCCACGTGCTTGGACTAAAATCAATTTGTTCAAAAAACTGGATATGGGTCGTTTGGGATCAATCGATTTCGAAAAACAAAAATGCCTATAACTTATAAACTGAAAGGCCTTGGCACTTGAAATTTTGTAATTAAAATAACAAAATAAGTATTAAATTATTGTGAAACAGTTTTTTTTTTGGCAGTTGATGGCATATGGAGCCTTTCAGAACTCAGCCGATGAAATGAGCAAATTAAAATAAAAAAGTCCAGAATTTTGTAAAATTTTATGAATAAAGGCAATAAAATACTTTGTAAATGGCAGTTCAGTTTCTGAACATTGCAAAAATATAGCTAGACAATACTGAAAAGAGTAAAACTTAATAATAGTAATAGCTTAAATAACATAGAACTATTATATTTAAGTAGGATTAGTTGCAGACAATAAATAGCAGTAGTTGTAATGAATTTCTACGCAGTAATTTGATAAATAAATGCTTGAAAACGTTGTAGTAAGATATTGAAGTGTAAAATTTCATTACTACTGTACTTAATTATAAGCATGCAAAGATATTAATTCTACCTGTAAGTTGATGTCGAGAACATAACATAAAAATTAAAGGTATATAATGATAAAAGTTAGATAGACACTGAGTGTAATTACTACATTGCAAAAATTAAAGTCAGAACAAGAGATCGGAACAGAGGAAGAATAAATGTAAAGAATCCTATACTCAATGTGAAGCTACAAGGTTCAATTTATTTTCCTAAAGGTTCATACCAGCCTATACACAACAACAAAAAAAAACTGTCAAAATAAAAACAAATATAAACTGACTAAATAACAATTAAAAGTCAACTAAAAACACTCTGTACGAGCAATGAAGCTCATTTGAGTAAATAAATGAATAAAATAAAACAAAAAAAAAAAAAAAGTCTGAAACGATAAAAACAAATAAACTGACTAAATAACAATTAAAAGTCTGAAATGGTACGCCATTCACACAATTAAAATTCCAAGTAAACCTATATTAATCGCGTTATAAACTCTCTTACATTTTTACTTTATTAAATAAATAATTTGCATTTTTTTTTTTCCTTTTTCTCTTTAATAAAATCATTATTTATTTTATTTAGAAAAAAAAATATCTTAATAAATTCAAATTTCAATTACATTTTCACTATTCAAAGTTTTTCAATACTTCACTGCTTGACTCAAAAATGAATTAATTTCTAACAATGAAAATGATTTAAGCGCCGCCTGATGTTTTCATCAAAAAATTTAACTCATTGTCATATAAAAAAAAAAAAAAAAAAAATAGCTGTAAATAAAAAATACAAATATTGAATATCATCTTAGCATAACAATATGTACGTAATAGCTAGACAGTCCCCCAACATCATTTTATATTCTCAAAGAAATAATATGATTTTTCTATTCATTGGCACCAACAGTGACATTTGCTTCAAGATAAATCTGTAAAGATGAGAATTTGTCTGTTCGCGATTTAAAAAAAATTACTTTTTTTTTTTATCTTTTCAAATGTTGCTTTTTCTATTTCATTTTTTTATTATTAATGTTAATTTGCCATCTCTTTCTTATTTTATAATATTCAATCAGAAAATGAGAGATGCTGTGATTTTTAAATTTTTTTTTTGTTGCAAAAAAAAACCTAAAGTTAAAATTTTTTTTTTTTTTTTTTTACTTTAAAGGAAAATTCAACAATCAATAGTGGTAAAAAGAAAAAAACAATAAAAAAAAGGGATTTATTTTCCAGACGATTATTTACATAATTGATTCATATTTTTTACGCGTTATTTACCTTTTCGTTTTAATATCTTTTTTTTCTCTCATTTTTTATTTTTAAATCACAAGTCACAAAACATTGGAAGGACTTTTTTTTTTTATTTGTTCTGAATAGTAACAATTACAATTGATATATAATATACTATATTATAAAAATGTATATTTAATATTTAAAATAAATGGTTTTTTTCTTTATTTAAATTAACGTCGCGGCGATACAAGATCATTAACACAGCAGCTGTGCTACTACTGTTATACCACTAATATCCCACCTGCTACTTTTTATTCTTAAATTATTACATTCCTATTGGGTATATATAGCTTCTATTATTTCATCCTTACAAATTTTTACGATGTTTACAAAAAGCCTATAAATATTTTGAAGCTATTCGTATCGTATATTTTGTGTAAAGGACTTTATATAATTTTTTTTATTATTATTTTTTTTTCCCCATTCGGTGAAAATGTTGACCTTTGTAAATATTTGTGTTAAATAACACTAACTAAAATACAATAATGGAGTATTTGGTGAAATCAATCTGTAGCAGGCGCGAGGTATAGGGGGTTAATATAAGGTGGTACGTAAATATAAATAAATTATTTTTGTTTTATGTTTGTATTTACAACTCACATTAAAGTTTTGGTAGGTACATTTTTAGTACTTTTTGTTTTCACTTCTGTTAGATATATTTTGTTTTATCTGCTATGTCCTGTCTGTATATTGGTTCTTGTTACAATTAGAAAAACAAAATAATAAAATATAAAAGATATTTATTTATGAGTTTTTTTGGTATTTGACAAGTCCAATGACTATAAATTTTGTGAATGGATATTGAAGAGAGACAATAAACAGAAAATGAAATAAAAAATTGTGTTGTGGAAAATAAATAAAACTGTTGATGGTGAGAGAGTATAATGCATATTACATAAGTTAAGTATAGTGTTTGAACTCATCCCAATCTTACTATCATATATAGCTAATTGTGTATGAGCATATTTTTACTGTGAAATATTATAAAAAATTGGTAAATATAGATTTTTAATATTTTTGTTGACTTTGTTAAAGAAAGGAATGTAAATCTGAACGTCGCTAGGGATTGTTGTTGACAAAGATAGTGATTTCATACTTTTTTTTCTTTCCCTTGTACTAAATGTACTAACTGTACTGGAGATATTCAGTAGTTTGTATAATATTTCTATATATAAGCAACATATAATGACTTGCGGATGAAAAACCCCAATGGTAAGTTATCCATGACAATCTAGTTATACTATTTTAGTATATGTTGGGTCTTTTAGCACCATTTGTGACCAACAAGTTGTTTTGATAGGGTATTTGGATGAGAATTTAATCTAAAGCTGGTATTTGCACCTCTGATTTTCTCCTTTATGGTTTTCATTTGTAGTTATTGATGCAAAATATCGTTACTTACGTTACACGGTGCACTTGTTATTACTCTTAATACTTCTGATTGGAATTGCTGTAATATTTTAATATTAGAAATGCAACTCCACACAGTAGGATTACGTAAGTCCAGTTTATCTGCTTTAAAATATCTATATAAGTCGAAAGCTTGTTTTGTAGCAACAATTGTCAGTTGCGACTAATCATTACGGCTTTCAGACTAGAGCTAGTTCATATGACAAATAATAATATATTATGTTCATATCACCTATATTTAAAAACCAACTTATATTTTGAATATGAATTGCTGTAAAAAATTTTAACCGGGCATATCTACGGCTATTTTCGGTAAACTCCTCCGTATTAAAACTCAGTAATAATATTTTAGAAACTCCTTACATATGTAGGTTACAGAAAAACAAATAAATTTTAACGTTGTAAAAGTATTTGAAATATCTAACTTGGGAACAGCGTTCCCCGAACAATGGGAGCTATCCAGCATACCATTGAAGAATATCCTGAGTGTAATCACAAAATCAGGTAATCTTAATGACTCAGAGACTTAAAAACTGGGTTATCACAATAAGCTCATTTGTGGCTGCGGTGATGTAGAGACTGGATCCCTCTCGGAATAAATTAAATCTAATCTAATCTAAAATTTCAAATAAAATTTGCTAGCTAGTATATAGTGTAGCATATTGTACAACAAGTTTAATATTGTACAGTATAGATCTGAGCGATGTTGAAGATTTTTTTGCTTTGAAAGAATCAAGTGAAGCAGTAAAAACACGTCACTATAGTATATATTATATTCATCGCTGATCCACAGCGAATATAATTTGACAGCAAAATCTTAATTGAAATATTACAGCTTCTCATTTTTGACATATTTTAAAGAAAATATTTTTACTTTCACTTTCTTTTTGTTACTCATAATTTGTTCGGTAGTTATAATATCTTGTTAGTGAAAATTTTACAAGCCAATGGCAACGTGCTTTTTCTTACGTATAATTAATCACTGTCAATCATGCAATTTCAGTTTTTAATAAAAAAATTTATTACGTGTACACCATTTAACATTATTCATTTAAAATTGTGTTAAATCTCTATATAGGTAAACCACAATTATAATCGAAGTCGAGTTAAAATTTTGATTGAATGTCCTTTTTTTTTTGTTATGTGGTTTTACTTTCATTTTTATTTTCCCAACTCTAAAATTATTTTAATTTACCTATTCTGTTATCCTGTTAAAATTTCACTAAATCTCACTATAAAAATGATTACAGGTTTCTGTTATAGCAAAAACTATACATCATGTAGTTTGTATATATATAGCCTTTGGTCATATAGTCTTACCTATTCATAATAGTATAAACATTTTTTTTGGTTTTTCGATTTTATTCACAATATATTATTAATGGTAGATAAGATATTTTGTTACCGTTTTCAATATCGATACTTTAGTTTGGTTTTAAATCCTGTTTTCCCATATTTTTTTTTCTTTTAAAATTTTAAATGGAAATTATGCTGCGGTCCTTATATAAAAAAAAAAAATAGTTTTTATGAGGTTTGTACATTTCGTTTTTAATTTTAACTTTTTTAAATTTAACGATGAGGATATTTAAATATTGTTGGATGTAGATTAAGTGATAATTTAAATGCAAAATGGGTTGTTTTGCAATAAAAATTGTTGTTTTTTTTTTTATTTTTAATTTATCGATCTTTAGAGAAAACGGTTTTATTAATATTAAAATTATTGGAAAATTAATTGGATTCAAAAATTATTATAATACTAGGTTTGTAACCCGTCATAAATGACGGAAGCAAAATAAATCCTAGTTTCT
Source organism: Argyra leucocephala (assembly GCA_963942445.1). Taxonomy (NCBI): domain Eukaryota; kingdom Metazoa; phylum Arthropoda; class Insecta; order Diptera; family Dolichopodidae; genus Argyra; species Argyra leucocephala. Next base: position 206,151,077 of record OZ012677.1, on the reverse strand, counting down.
TTTTTTCTTTCATTAGATTCTTTATTCCGAAATTACAGTACTTATGTTTATATCACTTTTTATTTATTTTTATTTATGTTTATATTGGCCTAACACTAATCTTTTTTTTTTATATAACAGAAAAAGAAGTACCATACCAACAAATTTGTATAAAATGTTTGTATTTTTGTATGGTATACTCGTACTCACTTCCATTTAGTTATAATTCGTTAGTTGGGTTCCATTTAGTATAAATTATACCGTATTAGCGTTATTGTGGCCTCTGGGAGAGCAAATTTAAAAATGGGATCTTATTTTCATATAAATTTTGTCTTTTGTATAATGTATAGGGATCTTATTTTGCTATATGAATAAACTGTTATTATGGTATTGTGTTATTTTTAAAAAATATTCATAATTTATATATTCAAAATTTTGTATCTAAATTGGTAAAATTTACAAAAAATACAAAAACATTTTCATCAATAATTTTCAATTTAAAAAAAACAATGTTTTATTATCCGGCGTAGAAGTAGAGTTAATTATCCTACTCTACTTCTATCAAGTTCCATTGATTGAACAATGAACCTGAACAGTGAAGTGAAAACTGAACACTTAACACTGAAAATAAAATAATATTTTTGGAATGGAGCATGCAGAACATACAGAATACAGATACAGCAAATAATAAAAAAAAACAAAAAAAAACAAAAATAATTTTTGTATACACATGTATATTGAGTGAAGTGAGTTACGCACACAATAATGACAAAAATAAAAGGTAGAAGCAATAAAGTAGTATAATGTATAATATTATACAATACAAATATGCTGATACACATGTGTATTATTATGTATAATTTTAAGTATTAAGAATAACCTTTGAGTGAATTATGTTTTTTTTTTTGTGTTAAATGCTGTTTGCCTTTTGGTTATTATACCATATTAAACTATTGATTAAAATTCTATTAGTCCTTATTATTATAAATCAAAAAAATTGTTTGTTTTATTTATATTATTATTATTATTTATTATTTTTCCTTATTATTTGCGAAGAAGACTAACATTAAATTAAAAAAATATAGTTCATGCAATCAATTTTTCCTGCAAAGGCTCAGCATGGTAGACAGGGGTTAAAAAAAAGCACCAAAGCAATTTGTATATATATGCATTTGTATACATATGCAATTTGTATATGTGTTAGAGCGTTCCGTCGAACTTACAAACATCCAGATAAATGCAGAATAATATATTATAATATGGTTGTATATAACTATCTTTTGTTAAAGATTTTATTTATTTATCCTTTTTTATACCAAGATTTCATCTAAATATTATTTTGCCAAAAATTTTACAAATTTTCCTATAACTCTACTAACAATTCTGTTGCTTGGTTCATAGGATTAATTTTTAGTTGTTTTGCTTACACAATGCAATACCATATAGTGAGTCCATAATATATTCATTACAATGCAAATGCAAAATGCAATACAAAACAATATCTACAAATGGGTGGATGTGTCCTAACTACATTCATGATTCATATTAGGAGCAAAACACAATCCATGAGTGGGCATATGCATCTCCTGACGTCAGTTATGTATCATGTTAGCAGAATAAAATCCAATTTTTGTTCGAATGGTACGTACTGGTAACTAATGCTGCTGGTACAAAAAAAATGTATTTCAAGTATTTGATTTTAAACTACCATTAAACTATACACAGTCTTAGTGGTGAAAACAAGCTCTTTCTAATGAATCAATTTATGAATTTTTATTAAAAAATACTACACCTGATTTACCTAGCTACAAAAAAAAAATATTTTACGTTTCAATTTTTAAAATCCTAATAAAAAACAGGTAAAGCGGTACAAACCAGAACTTTATTGTTGCCTCAGCATAATAAGAGATCACAAATTGTCATTAAATTAAGTTTTTTAATTGGGAGATGAGTGAAATCAGTGTTGTTCCTTTACGTGTAATATTTATTTGTCTACACTTTGAAGTAGGATTTAGGTCTAAACAAGCAATTTACTATATCAATAACAATGTGAACAATATTTAATAGAATGAAATCAATGTCAACTATGATGTTAAACAATAATCAGTAGATGCGCTTCATTTCAAAACTTTCTTAAAAAAAATCGACCAGCATATTTATATAAAATTCCTGGTATGAAAGCACTGTCAATAATTTGGCTTGATAAATCATATAACAGCAGCTCAGTTTATTATAAGGTTTATTAATTGATGGATGGAAGCATTTTTCCAGCAATGCTAAAATGTTTGTTACAATGTTGCATAATGGTACCGAAAAGCAAGCTTTTTTACATGATTAGGACTTAACTAGAGATTCTAAAAGAGAAGAGTAATTGTGTGAAATTGTTGTGGATTCTGTTGATATTCCAAAGGATCTGTATCCGACTGTTGTTTATGCTATTGTATTCGAATTCGACAATATCATAAACAAAAGGGAAAATTGTCTCAGCACTTCAATTGGCATAGTAACTGTAACAGCCACTTCAGCAATCTATTTACAAAGGATGTTTTAAATAAAAAATTAACGGATCAAGTGATATCTATTTTAAAAGAATTTAAGTATGTTGATTTGGAAAAAAATATTGTTTATAAGGGTACAATAAGGCTTAAACCATGTGCTTCTAGTATAGTTGAATCAATACATAAGGAAATTTGATGATGAATTCATAGTATATATAAAAAAAATATAAACCTTTTTCTTTCCAATATCCTGTATTATAATATTCTGGATGACTCGGATTGAATTCATGTTATTAATAATTTTTTTTTTGTCACTGTGAAATAATTTTGACAAACTCTACCAAGTCAAACTGAAAATATTCAATTTACAAACTTCAGCTTATCTCAGAAAATATAAACGAATAAAAGATAGCTATTTTTTTTATGTATTTATATTTTGAATTATATTTATAGTTACACTTTAAGAATGATCAATTGAGACTGCCACCTTATCCTTGTGGTCTTAAACTTGATAACTTATAGCTTTTATGCTTTCATTTGTACACTCTTGGTGAAATTTAATAAACATTTTTAAAAAATTAAATTATTATTAAATGCTTTTATGCCATTTTATGATCCATGATTATGACCGAAAGGTCGAAACACGTGTCGGAATAAAATAATTTTGTGAAATTAACAAGAGTATTTAAATTTTTAAAAATTGTTAACTTATAGTCAATATCCGATATGCAGATAATTGCAGACATCTCTTTATGCAACACTGATGTTCTCCGGTAAAATGATAGTCTCTGAAATTTAAAATTTTCTGGTTGAAAGAATCAATTGGAATAATCTCAAGATATTTGGGCAGATTTGGGTCAGGATAGAAAATTGCAGATTTTAGCTAATCACTAGAATGTTTCGTTAAGTCAATTCTAATTCAATATTTTTTGACCATATGTAAACATTTTCACTGGTAAAAGTAGACTGCGTAATAATGTATGTATGTTAATGCTAATTAAATAAATGTTTTTATTTCTATTTTTTTAGTTATTTATTAATTTGATTTTTAATTTGTTTTAAACTTTAGAATTGGTATTAACTTGTTTTTTTATTATATTATTTTAATTTTCGTAATAATTTACCAATATAGTACGTTCTATCCATTCTATTAACTGCATTTTGTTTTGTTTTAATCTCTAACATTTTCGGATTCTACTAACCCCACTGAATGATGATGTAATATTATTGTACAAAAATATAAAAAGCTTGTGTCTCTAATAGCCATCTCATATACTTGCTCTAAGGTTTTAATTTGACAGTATAATTATTATATATTCTAATTTTATGATAAATCTCGTTCGTAACCATTCTTTCATAATGCACAAAACACTACAGAAAATGGTTTAATATCTCATAATGTTTTACCACAATGAGAAGTACATAAAAAAAATTTTACGTACGGGATTTATAGCCCCTGACATTTTATTTTTCTTGACCAAAATGGTTTTATCCAAAACCAAAATCATGTTCCCATAATAAATATCACTATAGTATAGGGGCCACATGTAAAGCGATAGAATATCAACTGGGCAACAGTAACGGAGATAATCTTCAATTTGATATGCCCATACTGTCTCTGTTTGGTTAAACAGAAAAAAACATTTAAAGAGCATATTGGTGGTTAGAAAGCACATTTAATGTTTAGTGATAATTATTAAACATGTACATGTCAAGTTTAAGAATTACGTTAAGTTAGTTTATATAGAAATAGGTTTTTATTTAAAATAGCAAGGTATAATATTGATTTTTTAAGTCTTATTACAATATATTATATAAGAAAGTAGTATGTAAGCATACAATAATCATTTTTTTTTAATGAACGAAACACAAATTAATAAACAACTAGCTATTCCCGGCGTAACATTCGCCAGTCTAGCATTAGCATTATAAATGAAACAATTTATTTTATTTATTTATTTTCTTTATTTTCTTAAAAAAAATCAATGTTTTACAATTACATAATGAATAAGTTGAATTGAAAAACTTAAAACTATAATTGCAAAACATCGATTTTTTTTAAGAAAATAAAGAAAATAAACAAATAAAATAAATTGTTTCATTTATAATGCTAATGCTAGACCGGCTAATGTTACGCTGGGAATAGCTAGTAATTTACAATATTGTTTGATCTATCTATAAGTATTATTTTATATCTTTTATTTAGGTATTTATTTATTTATTATAAATTAATTTTGACCGCTAATAGTTTTGAAGAAAACTTTTATATAAGGCAGCGTTTATACGTTTTTGAATTATATTTATAACGTATTGTTCATTAAAGTTTGACATCCGACTTTGTTATAGAATATTATTATTTTTTTTTTTTTAAATAATAGTGCTCGGCACGCATTTTTGTATTTCGCAAGTTGAAAAAGTGAATTTTGCGAGTAAAGGTATTTATAAACTTCTAATTGTGTTATGCCAATACATTGAAAGATATACATTAAAAAATATAAAAAATGTGTATTAAATATTATTATTATTTATCAATACAAATACTTAGAATAATTGATATACTATAAAGAAATATAGTATACTTTGCAACTATAAGAAATATAGTATAAAGAAATACTATAAAGAAATATAGTATACTTTGTATATTTGTTTATCTTTGAGATATGTAATTAAAAGTTTTGAAATAAAATTTGATGTAATTGCAATAAAATTTGTAAATGTAATAAAAATAAGTAAAACAAACCTTTCATGAAACAAAATCTGATGTCTAAACGCTTCCTAACAAATACTATTAATAGAAACGTACATTTCAACAAAATGTGGCGAACAGAGATGTCGCTGGCAGTATAAATATGAAATTAAATGCATTTAAACTAAATACATACCACACTCACATTAAAATAGTCATAGATAAGATTTTTGTGTTTTTTTTATTATCATAATAGCCCTAGCTATTTCAAAACTCAAAATAAAAAAAGAAAAACATTTATTTATAGAATTTATATTTTTATTTCATTTCTTTTAAATTTTGGTTTTGACGTTTTGGTACGATTAAATATGACCATTATAGTGAAGGTTATGACAGGGTTATAACTATGTTAAATCATATCGAATTTATACGCCATTTATTATATATTTAGGGGTAAAGCCAATAATTATGCTTTTTCTCTTATTGTTCAGTTTATATTGTTATATTGTTATCCAGCTAGGGTATCTGATGTAGGTAAGAGTAGTCTGTGATTTTTCTTTTTAAAGTTTTTTTAATTTTTATGTGTACTAAATTTATCGTGTATTGAATTGGAACTTGATAATAATGTCATAACATATTTTGTTTTTCTTGTTCTTAGCAGATCGTAATGATTCGGTTCATGATTCTCCATGCACAATATAATATTTACTCAATGCTACTGCGCATTTGAATTTATACTTTTGAATTATTTGTTAATAAAATAAATAAATTTCAACTATTTGAATTTCTGAACATGGTTGAGGTAAAAAATATATTTTCTAAATTTACCATTTGTTTTACCGGTAAGGTTTTTTGCTGTAATATCGTAGTATCGTAATATTTTAACAAAGCTATTTTATCGATAAAATAGTTATATTCTGATAATTCGGTTTTTGTCTTTGCTACTTTGTGTTTTTTTTTTTTTTAAATTAATTTATATAATCAGATATTGTCAATAGGTGAATTGTTTTTAGGTTAATTTTTTGTTTTTGGTTTTATTTGGTTTTATTGTTTTGTGGTTTATGTCTTTAAATTAAATTTTGCACACTATGGTAATTCGTAATAGTTCTAATAAAGTTGTCTAATCTAGTTGAAAAAAGTTTTGTGTTGTAAAAGCTTTGTGAAAAGTTTAACAGACGTTTAAACGTATTAATATATAAGATTAAAATTAACATAAAAATTAAAAAAGTAATTTAAATGTTAATAGTAGCTAGTTCCATTAAGTAGGATTTTCTTCAACTTTTTATAGACTAATATAGTTTCAAGTTTGTATATTAAGGCACATAATAAAAGTTTAATTTAAAGAAATATATCTTATATAATAATATACTAATTTTGTTTTTGTCTGAAGCCTTTTTGTTATAACAACACCAATAATAATAAAAACAGTTAATTATGAATGAAAAAATGAGAATTTACAGAATAAATCATTTTGTTTAAATATATTATGGAAGTAGATGTACATGTAGTGTAGGTAGACGTAAAATGTAGTGCATTAATATAATATCAATAAGGCATGTGTATCAACATATTATGCCTGTTGAACTGAAATAATACATTTGCATACCACTACTTAGATTTCTAAAATATTCTTTGCTGAGCCCAGTGAACCTGTTAATGTGTATAAGCCGCAAAATGGAGCTCGACATGGATTTCTAAAGAATAGTTGTTTTAACAAAATAAGACTAAATCTAACTAAAAAAGACTAAGTTCTAACAAAATTCATATTTCTTATTGATCTGCCAGTAGTGATTTATTCAGAAAGGTATGATGAAATACAATTTAACAGGATATTATATTTACTTTACATTGTTGTTAGTGTTTTGAATTATATAATAAGCATAGTTTTTTAAACTGCACCCAAACCTTACTAGATTATAGCATCAATGTCATTATACTAGTATATATATATATCTTCTATACTTATAAAAGGGAAAGTTTGTTTGTTTGTTTGTTAGTTTGTACGCCCACAGTTTTAAAGATCGAGCTCTGAAATTTTGCACAGTTATTCATGGTCAAATAAGGTCATGGGTCATTGTGTTACAGGCATGGATGCGGTACCTTACAAAGCCATCAGATGACAGACTCGAGTTGCTACCGTACAACTCCTAGAAAGGCTCAGGAATATTTTAAAGACCATGTGTGTAACAGTTATAAAAATTTACATTTAGATACTCTTTCACAAATAAAGAAATTCGACAGTTAGTGATTTCGAAAATTTGGACTGATTCGGGTTGCTGCCATACAACTCCTAACACGTACACTAATACACAATAGAGTTCCAGCCATGAAAACTTACATTTAGATACTCTTTCACAAATAATTAATTACGACTGCCACTGATTTCGAAAATTCGGATTGGTTCGGGTTGCTGCTGTACAACTCCTAGCACATACGTCTCAGGAATATTTCAAAAACCAATTGTGTTACAGGCATGAAAATTTACACTTACATACTCCATCAGAAATGTTTCAAAAAAAAAATTGTGTTATAGACTTGAAAATTTATTCATAGGTATTCTATGAAAAATAAAAAAACATGTATTGTCCTGAAAAAGTATTTTCGAATTTAGGAATCAGTATAAAATTTTTACATGACTATGTGAAGTGGCTATGTAAATTAGCCACAAAAATGTGACGATTCGTTTTATTAATCAGAAAATACTGCTGAGTGTGCCAGGGGGTCCATGTGTACAAATCGATAGATACAGTTATCGATGAAAATAAAGTTGTTCCTCCTCATCAATTGCAATTAAAAGTAGTAGCTTCAATATTGCCTTTACGAAACTTTAAGAAACCAAAACTACGGTACTAGATTAAGAATAAGAACTTGGCATCCTCATTTCATTTAAGTACAAATTCCAATTGATTGTGGAAAAGCCGAACATATCTTTATTTCAAGAAAACCTCAACAGCAAGGAGCGTATTTGCTTATACTTCATCAGAAAAGATCACCAAAATATTGTTTACAAAGAAATAATTTTAATATAAGTATAGTTTAAGTTGTAGTGTTGTTGGTTTTGTAATCGTAGTGAAAAAAAAATATTAGAATATTTTTGATAAACCAATTTTTTTCAATTCGATTCATAAATTAAACTTTATTTAAATAAATTCGATACATTTTGTGGTCGACCTGGACAACGTCGGGTATCTTTGCTAGTATATCTATATAATTATTCCATCTGGTCTCTAATAATAATATCTATTAAAAACAATTAAATTAAATATTATCCCAAAATCCAAGATTCAAATTATATGAAGAAAATTACCTATCAAGGACGAAAAACCATTTTTTTTTCGAATAATATTATCGGTTAAATATTTTCCCAATCAAATAACAATAAAAGTGTTCTTCATATTAATTATAAAAAATCATTTTCTTACTAACAAAACACATTTTAAGAGATACTTGACTTAATGGGATGTCTTCTACCTTATTCTACCTAAATACACTCATCAAAATATTTAAGTAAAAAACAACACTTTTTTCTTATCTCATATTTTCCAAAAAAATTTTTCCTTGTTATCGCACGTAATTTGATTTACACAAACATAATTTTTTTTTTTTTATTTAATTTAAAACAACAACAAATACACATTTTCACATTTTATTATTATTTTTTAATTTTAAATCTTATCAAACAAAATTTATTTTAAAAATTTCAGAATATTTCAATCAAACATTAAAAAAAAACAAAATATTAAAATAAATTTTTTTTTATTTTAAAACATCATTTAACAAAACTGTGGGTTGTGATACAAAATAATATATTTGTGCGTATGTGATATGTAAATGTGTTATAATAAATGTATGTGAGTATTATCAAGTTATTGGATAGGTTTTGTATAATAAAATATAATATGTTTTTGTATAATTTTATTTTGATTGTATTTGTTAGATAAAAAAAAGATATATTTTTAGAATTCCTAGAACCCTTTTTTATTTTTTTTTTTTTTGTTTGAATACTAACCTGTAATCCGTGCTCCCATTGACAACTTTCTGGTGGTTTTACTTCAATTTCTGTTTTACTATGTACAACACCATCCGAACCAACAGTTGTTTCTTCATCAGATAAAGGAGGACATAAACTGTTATCACTTAGATCTTTTTGTAGACATATTTTGTGTGAACCAAAAATACGGAAAAAAGGAAAAAAAAAAATAAATAAAATAAATTTTTCAACAACAAAACAACATCATTATTATCATCATTATTATGATCATCAATTCATAGAAAATGGAGAGGTAAACATGAAAAAATAAATGAAAATGTGTTATTTTTGTAATTTTTTTTTGTTTTTTTTTTTTTTTATTTTTGTAAAATATTAAATTCCAATAAACATAAAAATGGAAATAAAATATACATTTTATTATTTTCATTGTATAAAGGTATGTAATGTATATAAAATATGAATGTATTACATAATAAAAAAGGATTTTATGAAGAGAGTAACTCTTTTATTTAAATAATAGAATTATCATGAAAAGAATATACGGGAATTTATTTTTATATAATATACGGGAAAGGATATTTTATATATATATATATATATATATATATATATATTTTTTTAAATTTAAATTTTTATATTCTATTTTTTATTTTTTTGTTTTTTTTTCTTTTCCAGTACATTTAAAAACAAAAAAGATTATATTTTACCTCCAGCTCGACCATATTGTGCTAATTCAATTGATATACTGGTCCCTCTTGGACAACTTAATGATAATTGTTCTGAGTCACATCCGGCTCTTTGATAAGTTCTTAAAGTTCCGGCCAATAGAGCTGTAAATAAAAATAGAAAATAAAATGTAAAAGACATTTTTTTTATCAATTTTTAAAAATAAAAACAAAAAAAAAAAAATCATTTGAACAGAAAAATATATTTCTGGCGAAATAAGATAAAAAAATAAACAAATTGAATTTTTAAAAAACTTAAAAGATTTTTTTTTTTTACGATTTTTTTAATTTAGCAATCTGGAAAGTTTGCCATTATGATAAAATGAATGAAAATAGATTTTTTATAAGTGATAATAATTTTTTGCTTTCGTTTTGTACATTTTTTTTTTGTTTTAAGGAAAAATTCAAAAAAATGGGTTCTTTTATATTTAAAAAAAAAAAAAAACAAATTTAAAAGTAAAATCAACTAGTGGGACAAGTACTGATAACTATTATATATTTTGGACAGCTAGCACAACAGGTGGTAATACTTTATCATATACAATCACATCCAATTGATTTAAAAATAGAAACCTATAATAAACCTATTATGTACCTAGAAACAATATGGAATAGAAAATTGTATTATAAAAACAATATAAACAATTTAAATTTGTTTTATATTCTCTACTAAGTTTGAATAAACATTGAAAAAATAAGTGTAAGTGCAAATTTTGTTTAACTTTTATAACTCACATATTATGGATTTATTTGTATGCATTTATTAATGCCTCTATACCTTCTAGCCTGGCCTCTGGGAGACCAACTTTAAAAATGGGATCTTACTTACATATAAATTTTGTTTTTTGTATAGAGATCTTATAACACTATATGAATAACCTGTAATTATGGTATAGTGTTATTTTTGAAAAAATATTCAATAATTTGTTTGGTAAAATTTACAAAAAATACAAAAACATTTTCATTCATAATTTGCAACGAGCTGTGAAACGAATCAGAATTAATTAAAAAAATTAAACTAAAAGAATTATTAAATATTTAGTTATTAAGTGCTCTAGGATATTACATCAAATGATTGTTCATTTTCATCACGTGAATCACGTTTTCATCACGTGTCGTCGCTAAACAATATACGTTATCGCGTAATTGAAATATTTCAATTATAAAGTTTAAATAATTTTTAATAATATCTTTTTTTAAAAGCAGTTGAATAAAAAATTGTATATTATTATTCATTTATAATGCGCTGGGTCAAAGAGTTTACAGATCACTACAATTACAAAAAAATTATATTGGTCTGGCCATTTTCAACTTTACAAATATAGGCTGCTTTTGATAAACCTGAAGTCTGTCCAAGAACGTAGATTGGTGGGTGATATTATTATAATGTTGATAGTTAGTAACAAATATGAGAATAGTATCAATAATTAAAGATATTTTAAGACGAAAATTATATGAAATTAATTGAATATTAATTGGTTAACTTGACCTTGTTAATTTATATTAAAAAAAATAATATTACTATTTTTGTATTTTGAATTTTGTTATTTTTGAATGTATATACTAAGTAAATTTAATTGTATTTTAATTAATATATGAAATGTAATACTAAATTGTAAACTGTTTGAGCTAAATAATATAAATAAATAAATATTACGTTTATCCATTAAATTATTGCTGGAAATATCTTGGCACCTAAAATTATGAATTTAATAACTTTTAGAGAGAATTCGCGTAATTTATGTTCCGTTGACCTGTTTAATATTGCCAAACATAGTACTGACTAAGGTAATTTGAGCCTATGTTTAAAATGTTATGTGAATCCAACTCGAGAGTAGTTTGTTTTGATACTAACCTTAGTAAAACAAATTTAAAATTAAAGTTGTATAATCGATAAATATCTATAGTTATTCTAATTGATATCTACTTTCTTTTAGTATTTTTTTATTTTTTTTTTTTTGCTTTATTTTGTTTTAAATAATACATAATGTTTTATAATTCATGTATATTAAATACATAATAGATAATTAAATTTAGTTTTATTGATCATAGCTTAGGTTTAAGCTGTCTGATTTATTGTTTTTTTTTTTTATATAATTCAATTTATTTGAAATAAACTAACGAGATTTTATTAAGAATACGAATAGGAAAATTATATAAAATTAATAAAAAATTAATATAAAAAAAAAAAAATAAATTTGTAAATAAATTTATAATTGCCAAGTTAAATAGTTTCATTTTTTCCTGTTTTTATTTTTTTTAATTATTACATTATAAGTCTTTAATTTTTTTCACACCTGCTAACACAATTACAACAACATAAATCATAATCATTACCATTACATTATTATACTTATCACATAGTTTATTATTCCCTATTGATTTTGATTTATTGTGTTTTGATTTAATTTAATTTTTTTAACATTCTACTAACTACAACATATTGTTAGATAATATTTACTTTTTTTCTCTTATTAACATTAATTACTAACGGTTAATGATACTAACCGATTGGATGATGATCTCACCGCTTAGTAATATGATGTAAGCCTTTGTCTATAATAGACGTTTAATTTGCCTTCTCTAAGCAATATCTGATAGTATTATATTGCGCTCGTCTTTGTCATAATATACTTTTGTTTGTTTCATTGTATTTTTCCCAAGTTTGACGAAATTAAAAAAGATAATTTTAACAAATACCTAATTTGAAATGAATTTCCAATTGTCAATAATAATAATTGTCAGTTTATCCCATAATATTTTTTTGTTCTTTTATTATTTTATTTGTATCTTGTTGCTATACAATTCGTATGAGGTTAGAACTGCAATTATAATTTTTCGTTTTAAATTATTATATTTCCATTTCCCAACAACAAAAATGCAGATTTATTTACTGTATTTTACCTTTAATTGTATAAAGTTATAAAAAGTTAGTTTGGGAATATATTTTCAGCTTGGTGGTAATTTTAGAGAACATTTCTTTTAGATTATGTATTTATTGAACGTATATAAGCATATTTTTCTAACCAAAGTGAAACACTTAGTAGTCCTTGTAGATATTTTTTCCACTTAGATAGTATTAACAATCTATAATAAATTATAGTTTGAGATAATAACTATCTATAATTATAATTGACAAGCATTTAAGGACCTGCGCAGTAGACACCTTTTCATTATATTTCGCTTCTCTTTAATGAACTTCTAATATATAAATAAGTTGTAGGTATATAAAACAAAAATGCGCACACAGTTGAAAATTTTTTACTCATATGATTTTATTATTCAGCAAATACATTATGCATATGCGAGATCTTATGAAAATAATAAACAAAAGCAAACAAATCAGTTATTATAATCTACATTATGTACTTGCAAGTGAATCTATGTACATATGCCAAATAAAAACAAAGAAACAAATTCATTTCAAATAAAAAATATAAAAACAACAAAAAAACAAATCACTGGAATTCTTCATTTTTATCTTTTTAAGTAACTGTTTCTAAATTTTGGTTATTTGTAGTAATAAATGCTTCTTACTATAGGGAATATATCGGAAACGAAGCAGTATATGAGGGACCTGTATTTATGTGTCCTAAATAAAACTCACTAACCACTAAACTTTTTATTAAACACGAGTTTTCTGCTATATCGTGCGAAGTCTATGTGAGTACGTAAATTACTGTTCTTTTAAAAACATTAAAATAGGCTTCAGCTTGAATTATAATTACTCAACAGGGGCCCCTAGTAATATTATATTTTAATAAGTTAGATACTGTAAGTTGTCAATTTATTTATTATATATACAAAACAATAACAATACCCTATATTTTTATACATTTCATATTATCGTTCACATAATGTGTATGACCTACCTAAACTCAATATAGTGCAATACTTCACAAGTTAATTTATCCTATACATAAATATATATTATATCTACACAGTTATTCGATTATATACCCGACTTAAAATTCTCTCTTTTTAACATTAATTTATTTAATTATTTCAATTTCCAGACCTAAATATAAATGTACCTTAAAATTAATTCAAAAGTAAACTTAATTATAGAATGTAATTTTTAAATTAAATAACCGAAAACTGCAATTTTTTTTTTTTACCTTATAAATTTAAATTTTATTTATTTTTTAAGCTCTTTAATCTCCTAGAAAACACTTTTTATCCTTAACTTATTTAAAATTTTGTTTCTTCAATGTTTATCTTTTAAGTTGCAATATCCTGAATTGCATCAACTTTAATTTATTGTGTCGAGGTAAATAGAAAAACACTTCAAAGAATTTTTATTTGCTTTTTTGTTGAGGACTATGTACATAGCTATCTAGGTAGAATGTACTGATGAAAGGATAAAACAAGAATAATAATTGTATGGGTGGTAGTATAACAGAGGCTAAGACAAAATGTAAATGTAATTTTGTTTTTTTTTTTTTTTACTAATACAATTACCGTTATAAAATATTGTAGTGAAAATTTATTAAAAAATTCAAGTAAAACTATTTTCAAATTTGTATAGATTAATTTTATTAATAAAAATTATAAAAAAATTTATACAACAATTTAAAATTAATAACTTTATTACAAAAAAAAGTTTTTAAATTGAAAATAAAAATATTAAAAATATGTTTTTGGCAGTTTATTAAAATATTTTTAAAATTGATTTCTTATAAAAAGAAATCGAATAAACTTTATATTTCTTTAAGCAATCAATAAACATTTTATTATAGTTTTTGTGTTGGCCGACAGTTGTGTAATCGATTTTAAATATTATTGAATAAAAGAAATTATTTATAGCAAAATAATTATTAATTATTTATGTGGATTCCAAGTCATATCGGCATCCATGATAACGAGATAGTTGACAGTCTAGCAAAAAGCTCTGTAAACCAACCATACGATAACCATCACCTTTTATATTATAAAGATCTTAAAAATATAATAAATAAGAAAATATATCAAAGTGTAAAACAAGAATGGATATAGAAACGGACGATAGTAACAAACTAAAAAATATCAAGCCAAATACGAGACCTTGGAAAAATCGCAATTTACTTAACAGAAGAGAGTCGACCGTGATTACTAGAATAAGAATAGGGCACACTAATTTAACACACAAATTTATATTTGATAATACAACACCACCAAACAATTGTGCTTGTGGAGCAAACCTTACTATTAGGCTTGTATTAGATATTCAAGAGATAGAGATAGATATTTAAAAAGTAATAGTCTAGATATTTTAAAGAGTGATGATGAAACCAATTATAGAAAAATAATAAATTTCCTAAAAGCTATTGAACTATACAAAACAATTTAAAACAAAAGATTAAATAAAATCTATAAAATATATTAAATGAAAAATATTAAATGTTAAAAAAAAAACAAAAAAAACGGAATAAAATAGAAAATATTTAGTTATAATAACTTCATATAATTAATATATGTATAAGAAAAATTTAACTATTGAATTATTTTATATAGAAACCAAAAAAAAAAAATAAAAATGTATTATATGAATAATAGAATATATAGTTAATTATAAAATAATAAAAATAAAAAAAAAAAAAAAAAAAATTAAAAAAATAATGTAAAGACCTGGCCTGAAAAAACCTATATTGTGTTCAAAGACCACTTAAATAAAGTTATAAAAAAAAAAAATTATTAAGTTGTGAGAAATGGGAATATAAATTCTAAAATCAATTTTTGTATCGGAATTAATATTGCTCAGCCATACTTTATTTAATGTTTTGTATATTACATAATCATTACAATCAAAATATTTTTGTTTGATTCTCATGTTGTACAACTTTCAATATCAATTATGTAAGTTAACGTCCGTTAACCTTTACTCCAATTTCAAAAATTACAAATTCTTTTCACACGGGAAACAATAACTATTGCGAAATCAAATTATCAAATTGCAATAAAAAATAAACTTTGTTGCACAATAAGCTTACGCATCATTTTTGGTCACGCGGCAACATCAATGAAATTAGGTATTGCAGGTAGAATAAAAAAAGAAATTTTTTGTAAAAAATAATTAATTATTAATTGAAGAGCATAATAAACAGTTGTTTTGAAGAAAAAGCTTTTATTTGTATTTTTTTATTATTTGCTATAACTTCGGTCAATATTTTGTTTTGAAGGAAAATCGTATAAAGAACTTTAACTTGTACAATGTGAGACGCCAATTTCCAAAACAATTTTTTAAGCACATAACATTTTTTTGTCAGATATTCTGAATTATACACGAATATGTACTTCTATTTTTATACCATTTGTAACTATAGCTGTGAATATCTTTTCTAAACTAGACAGGTACGATACTGGAAATTAGTTCAATGACTGAAGAGCATTTACTAATAATTTCATTAGCATTTTTTTAAAATTAAAAATCCTTGTGCTCTGCAACAATTTTATCGAAATAATGAAAAACAAAACATTGTTTTTATTTCAACAATTATTATTGAAGCGGGGTTCTAGTCTTCAACTTGAATATTATTGTCAAACAAAAATTGAAGATCGTAGTGGTATAGAATTATGTCAATAGATTTTTTTCCATGCAAAATTGATTAATAACAAGTACAACAGGACTAAGGGTTAATAAAATATTAAAATTATACTAGTGAATACCCTGTGCAATTGCACAGAAGCAGTTTTTTCAGGTACGATTTTATATAAAAAAAAATATTTGTTTTGGTATAATTGTAGTTCTTTTCTGAATCGCTTAATTATTGAATATATATAATTTACAATGAAATTAAAGTATAATACCTAATACTTTATGACGAAATTAATACTAATTTCAATATAACTTAACGATGTATTTTAATTCGTTTATAGTCAAAACCGTTTGTAGTCACAGTTCTATTATAGCAATAGTCAACAATTTGTTTCAAAAAAAGTAATTAATTTCGTAAGTTCATAGAATCGATGTCGTTTATAGCCACTTTAAAATATTTCACTTATACCTAGAATGTCTATGTTGTAAGTAGCCATTTGAGCTTCCAATTGCGAGAGTCTTGAAGCTTCTCTAAGTGTTCTTACATTCCATTGTGCAATTCGGGTCCTTTTTTGAGTGCCAAAGGTCGTTATCAAGTAGTCATTCGTGTATCCGAGGCTTCTTCTTCTATTATTTCGAATCCATTGATTTACCGATTATGCAGGTGATTGGCCTACAGTAACCGCTCCTAGGAGATGGAGTAACCATCTACCGCTGCCTAGAAACAACGTGGCGCTACCTTATTACCGGTTCTATCTCAATTAATGATTTTCATTCGATTAATCTCGAATTTTCAATTAATAAATTTAATGATGGATTTTTTTTATAAATCGCCACCAACCAGGTTCGAACCGGGGTACCCTCGGTCATGGATCCTGTTACATAACCACTACGCCACCGAGGGTATATACTTTAAAATATAATCGCAATTTTTTCAATAAAATAAAAAATAAGTCAAAAGTGAATTATTTTATTAAAAAACTGATTTATATATTGTATTATATATTTTCTGTTCTTTATTACAAATATGTATATTTTGTGATTACATAACAGAATAATTGCTATTTATGAATAAAATAAAGTTTAAAATTATTAATACGAAAGATATTTTATTGAATTTGATTTTGTTGATAAAAAGAAGAGAGAAGATGCAATTATTTTTTTCCACAAAATGGTTATAGTCAGAAATATTACTGAATTTTAGCGAATGACTATAACCGTGTTTTACTGTATATATTTTTTCTAATACCAGTAGAAGCAAATGAACTAACATTTTGTTACTATGATCTGATCTGATTTTTGTTTTTCTGTTTTGTTTTCAGTTTTTGTTTGTGTTTTTGTATAAGTTTGTGTGTTTATTTAAAATGACAGAGTTTTTATGAAGCCATTTTAAAAATTGTCCGTGATTGAAATTTATTTTAGAGTATACTCAAGTTGGAACTAACCATCAATTATTTGGTATAACTATTTGAAATGTTTTAAGTATTCAGCAGTAAGAACTTGCTAAAATTTTAATATTTTTGTGGTGTTATTTACTATTCTATTATTTTTGCTTTTTTACTCACCATGTCGTTCATCTTGTGTATTATATAAGTAATATTTTTAATGTTTTATATTTTATTTATTAATATTTGTTTTTTTTTTATTTATTTTTATTTATTTTAATAATTATTTTATTTTATTTTAATTTATTTTATTTTATTTACACATTTTCAATTTATTTTATTTTAATACTTATTTCCAATATTTTTCTTTACTTACATAACTATTGAGTGTGACTATCCAACGATACGCCACGAAAAATAAGGAGAACAAGTTTTTCTTTGGATATCCCTTTTATAGCTTTTTGGTTTTACCCAACGCTATTCCGGATATCACTGAAAAACTTGGTTTTTATATTTATCAGCCAACAGGCACGATAATGGATTCTTTGCATATTATAATCTTTTAATTGCTTCCACTATCGTCCGCTATGTGCCGGTAATTACTGTTATATGCTTTTTATAATAAACAATATTATTAGTATAACAATAATATTGTTTATTATTGCATATTTATAGCAGTTTACGTAACTTATACCTATAAGATGTAATTAAAAATACTCACATATTCTTATTGAAAAAAATAAGGGCATATTTTTGAATATACACAAAGATTTTTTTTTTCGGAAGATATGAACTATAATATTAGAAGGACATTAGGAGCACCAATCCCCGTTCACCCCAACAATTCGATGGTCACTCTAAAAATCAAATCTAATATTTTATGGAAAAATAATTATACTTTTTTTGTTTTTATTAACAAAAAAAATCATCAATGCATGCACTGGATTTATCCTATATCCTTAACAGGAATAGATAATAAAAAATCGACGACATATCAAATTCAAATTTGATTTTTTTTTTCTTGTTAAAAACTACGTATTTTCAAGTTTTGATTAACTCGAAAAAAAAATTTCAAATTTACCTGCCTACCTACCTCTACTTATACTGCTTGTCAATTTTTGATGCAAAACAAAAATACATAGACCAGTGATTTCAGATAGATCGTAATTTGAAGCAAAAATATTTTAAAAGCAGAAATTTTCTATTTGGAATTTTTATTTTTAAAATATCGCACAACTCTACTCCAACATAATTTCAAAAAAATAAAACAAACATTTCTTCCTTTTGACAATCCTTTTTAGGGAAAATGAATTTTCTTTTTTTTTCTGTTAATTTTCAATTCACTTTTGGTTTTTGAATTTAAAGGAAACATTATTATCAAGGAAACTATAATATAGTAAAAAGGATATATCGCTTTCAGCGGTCTCTGATTTACTGAAATTTTTTAATGCTTTTGGTAAATTTTTTTTTACTTTGGGATACTTAAAAAGAAATCTGTCAAGATAATGAAAATTAATTTAGAGCTATTAAAGTTTTAAATAATTCGAAAGGATTCACTTTTTTTTTTTTAGGTTTTCATTTTTATAAATAAATTTCAAATATTAATCCAAATAGAAAAGATGAAAAGTAGGTATACCCATTTATGGAAGATGAGTTTGGAAATTATGGTTTTTTTTTTATTTTGGTATTTTAAAGTAAAAGTGAAATATGAGGAAAATGTGAGAAAAATTATCACAATTTTTTTTCTTTTGATTTAAATAGCATGAAAAAAACTGCTTTGATTTAAGAGTTTTTGATGCTCATGAAATTGAAAATTTCGTTGGTAAGATTTTGTTCATTTTAGATGCGAGTATATTCATTCAAATTTAGAATTATTCTAACTGTTTTCATTGATTGATATGCAAGTAAATTTGTTTCAGTCCTAATAAACTGATTTTTTTCTTCACATTTAAAAATGGTGAAATTGTGTCAAACTAAGTATCTATCATGGACGTTATAACCCTAAGCTGTTAAACCAAGATCGTAAATATTTTGTTTTTATTAAGTTATGACAAAAAAGGTATTCACAACAATCATAAAAGACAATACTAACATTATTGAAATTATCAAATGTACAGAAATCAGTAAAACAAGATTATAAAGGTGCAGTGATAAAACTTTGAGTGGAACATGATTGTTTAATTCTGTAAATCGATCAAATTGTTAAATTTTTAAAATCCTTAAAAATCAGATGATATATATTGCTTAGTTAAAATACATTAAATGTAATAAATAGAAGTCTCATTCAATTAAAAATATTATTTTTATATAGTGGGTCGCAACATTACAACCCACTTTCTCATTTTATCTTCAAAACAATTTGCTCTTCAAAAGTAAAATTCCTGTTTGATTTAATCAATAAGTATTATTCGAATTTTATCAATAAATGTGCCATTTCAAGCAATAATCTCATACAAAACTTATTTATTCAATGCATCTATATGTTTTCATTAGTAAATTAAGTTTTAAGATAGTTATAAGTTTAGGATATAAGTGAAATTTTTATTTAAAAAAAAAAAAAAAACAATATAAAATCACAAAATCAACACAAAAAAATTTATTATAAGGTTTTTTGCCATTTTTCCTTAACTCAATATAAATATTAAACAAAATATAACTCATTGTAGCTTAATTGCTGACCTAATATAAATATTGTAGATGAAAAGGATTTCCTGTAACACTATACATAAAATTCTATTTTTGAGTAATAATTAGACAAGTTAACGCAAATAAAAATATATAAAAAAAAAAATAAATAAATAAATAAATTTGCTCTTCAAATTTATCTACTTGGTCTGATTCCATGTTTATATAGCGGGTCGCCACATTACAACCCACTCTCTCATTTTATCTTCAAAACAATTTGCTATTCAAATTTATGTACTTACGAATATGATATGAATATACATAGCTAGCTACATAGCTAAATAATATAATATCAGAAATTCAGAATATCAATGTAGGTAGTTAGGCACTATTTTATTCTATGTATCGAAATAAGTAAGTAGTTAAACATACTATAATAGAATCAATTATTGAATCACGAAATTTCGAAAACATTCTAAAAATAATAGTAATAATTATTAAATTGTATACACATTCTTATTAATAAAATATTTTTAACACCCTACCACGTACCCTTGACAACCGTCACATTTCGGTTGCATAGTGTGCACACTGTGGGCATGTCATTTTGCACATAATTATTCCCCCAAAAATGCACACATTGTACGCACATAATACCAAAATATAACCTATTCTTGTGTGCTTAGATTCAATTATCCACTTAGATTCAATGCGTGCACACATTATGTACACAGATTCTAAATCTGGTTCCATTTTATTTTTCTTTTTACCCAAAACTTTGTTGGAAATCATATTTCCATTTCAATTTCAGTATACTAATTTTTGAAGAACTAAAACAGGTAACCATCCATTTGTAATAGATTGGCTGTTTGTTTATTTATTTTGAGATATACATAATATTATGTACATAATATAAATACATATATCTATGATTGATAAATAAAAACAGGCAAAATAATTAAGAAAACCAAAATATATATTCTTTGTTTTAATTTACCCACTTTTCAGTATACTTCTTAATATGTAGATACAAATAAAAATTAATATAAAGAAATAATGCATGTGCAGAAATGCATTGATAATCATATGTGTGTAATTGTTTTTATTTTTCTTATTTTGAACCTTTGATTTGAAAAATAATGAAATATATCTACAGGATGAGCTTTTTTAAATTCTGTTGTATTTACTTTTTTTTTTTTATTTTTCTCTATGGATCAGAATCATGGAAACCGCTGAAGGTAAGTGATCATGCACTTAGTGTCTTCAAAAAGAAAAATTTTCACCGGATAATAGAAAAGATAATATATTGACGAACTCCAGCTGTATAATTAGGTGGACGTATGTCACAAAAAGTAAGTAGGCCACCTAAGTAAGTAAGTAATTAACCAAATAATAGGATTAATAATTTTTTCACGCAATTCTGAACCCCAAAATTACATTTTCATAATTAAATACAGCAATTTAGTACATATACATAAGCTTAAAATTAAACCCTTTAATCAACTAGTCAAAATTTAAGTTTAAATTTAATAACACTAGTTAAACATTTTTCAAGTTTTTTTTTTTTTAACAAAACATTTTTAAGATTCATCACAATAACTTTAAGAGATTTTATTTCCAAAAAGACTTGAATAATAAAATATGCTTCTCAGAATTAAATTCGTTTCATATATGTACTTCAAAACAATTATTATTATTCAAATTCGTCCTGTTCTAAAAAAAAAAAAACAACAAAAGCAAAAAATAAGTTAAACCTTTTAAAATAGTGAATAAAAAAATATTCCAATAATTTTAAATGACGAAAAAAAAGCAACAAAACAAAAACACAAAAAAAAATTTCGGTTTTAACACGATTCTAGTTTCTAGTCCAATTTCGATAAATTCAAGCAGAAAAAAAAAATTAAATTTAAGCTCTCAAGAGAATAACAAAATAGATTTTCTTTAGAATATATAAAACACGTTTTTTTTTCTTTATTTTCTTAAAAAAAAAAAAATTTCGTTAAAAAAAAAATCAAAACCACAAACGAACAAAAAAAACATAACAAAATTTGTATTAGTTTTACAAAAATCAAGGTATTTTATTGGTTTCCTTTCATTTTGAATATAGGATTCAAATACATGCACTTACAATACAAATACAATATACATAGGTATCCAACAGAAAAAAAAACCCGTTATTTTCAATACCCTATTAAAAAACCTCTATTCAGTGGATTGAATTTTAATTAGTTTACAAACACAAAATACGAATACGAATAAAAAAAAAAAATAACACCAAATCTACAAAAAATAATTTGAAAGCAACCAACTAGACTAGCTCCATAGAATGACAATATATAACACCATTTTACAACAGAAAACGTTTTAAAATCAAATATTTTTTTTTTGTTTTGTATGTTTTTTGTGGTCCTGTATATACATTGAGGAGATTTACACTCCAAACAATCAAGATTTACAAGTTAACGGTTACAATATTTTTACCGTACCAATTGTTGTTTTTTTTTTTATAAAAACGGTAAGTTACTTAATTTTCGTTATTTGATTCAAAATTAAATTAAATTCAAGTCGCGTCTATAATATACCTTTTTAAAAGTAGGTATGTATAGGTACCCGCTCGTATTCAAGTAATTTTAGTATTCTTAATTTTTAAGATGGCAATTTTTAAATCCTTATTCAATTTCATTTTGATCAAGTCATGTGAAAATAATATTATTTTCTTGTTTAATCATTGTTTTTTTTTGTTGAACTAATTATAATTTTTTTTGTTTTTTTTTTTGCTTTTGTGTTTACATGACTTTATTGTTAATTCTTTTTTTTACCGAAGTGTTTTCTTTCTTGACTATCCTATTCTATTCTATTATTGTCTCTAAATTTGTATCAATTTTTTTATTTTTATTTTAAATAAGTATTTTTAATCTATACTGAGGGTTTTACGGCTTGTGTCAACAATGTCAACAAAAAAAACAACAATGGGTTGACATTGAACCGAACTGTTAATTATTACAATATTGAGTGAAAGTCAAAATTTAAATCATTATTGAGTGGATAATTAATTAGCTTTTATTCGAATAATATTATTTATATATTATATATATATTATTCTGCATTTATATGGATGTTTGTAAGTTCGACGGAACGCTCCAACACATATAAAAATTGCATATATATACAAATGCATATATATACAAATTGCTTTGATGCTTTTTTTAACCCCTGTCTATCATGCTGAACCTTTGCAGAAAAAATTGATTGCATGAACTATATTTTTTTAATTTAATGTTAGTCTTCTTCGCAAATAATAAGGAAAAATAAAAAATTATAATAATAATATAAATAAAACAAACAATTTTTTTGATTTATAATAATAAGGACTAATAGAATTTTAATCAAAAGTTTAATATGGTATAATAACCAAAAGGCAAACAGCATTTAACACAAAAAAAAACATAATTCACTCAAAGGTTATTCTTATTACTTAAAATTATACACAATAATATACATGTGTATCAGCATATTTGAATTGTATAATATTATACATTATACTACTTATGCCTGTTTTATTTTTGTCATTATTGTGTGCGTAACTCACTTCACTCAAAAAAAATTATTTTTGTTTTTTTTTTTTTGTTTTTTTTTATTATTTGCTGTATCTGTATTCTGCATGTTCTGCATGCTCCATTCCAAAAATATTATTTTATTTTCAGTGTTAAGTGTTCACTGTTCACTTCACTGTTCAGGTTCATTGTTCAATCAATAGAACTTGATAGAAGTAGAGTAGGATAATTAACTCTACTTCTACGCCGGATAATAAAACATTGTTTTTTTTTAAATTGAAAATTATTGATGAAAATGTTTTTGTATTTTTTGTAAATTTTACCAATTTAGATACAAAATTTTGAATATTTTTTTAAAAATAACACGATACCATAATAACAGTTTATTCATATAGCAAAATAAGATGCCTATACAGTATACAAAAGACAAAATTTATATGAAAATAAGATCCCATTTTTAAATTTTCTCTTCCAGAGGCCACAATAACGCTAATACGGTATAATTTATACTAAATGGAACCCAACTAACGAATTATAACTAAATGGAAGTGAGTATACCATACAAAAATACAAACATTTTATACAAATTTATTGGTATGGTACTTCTTTTTCTGTTATATAAAAAAAAAAAGATTAGTGTTAGGCCGATATAAACATAAATAAAAATAAATAAAAAGTGATATAAACATAAGTACTGTAATTTCGGAATAAAGAATCTAATGAAAGAAAAAAAGAAACTAGGATTTATTTTGCTTCCGTCATTTATGACGGGTTACATAGCTAATATATAAATATTATACATAAACCTTTTTAATATATTTATTATTTATAATATATTTTTTTAAACAAAATGTTTATCAAGATTTATTTCTGAGTACAAATTATGTAAATTTAATTATTAAAATTTGTCTAGTTAGATATAAATCATAATAAAAATATTGTGAGTCGATGACATTGTGCCTCTTAAAATCTAATTATAAAATTGACACCTGACCGATATGATCATCAGTATTTATATCTTCTCGGTATCGGCTTTCAATTCCATTCTAGGTATGGATATTAAAAAATAGTATTTTTTGTTTCTTACTTCACTTCCCTTGGGAGAATATACAAAGCTCCTCCATCTGACTATGTTCTGCGATAGATGTTAAATAGATAGATACATTGTGAATTGCGGAAGCGTGAACTGCATGTTCTATTGTCACTCTATTTTTTATGGACTGATTTGCGCCATGTTTTCCGCGGTCTACCCTTTCCCCTTTTAGCATGCGGATTCCAATCCAATGCGTGCCTTCTTATATTGTTTGTACGTTCCATTTGCTCTGATTTATTTGTACGCTTATTGGTTCTTGTTCGACCATTTCCCAGAGTTCAATGTTTTTAATTGTTCTGGGTCTGAATATTTTGTATATTATGCACAAGCATTTGTTAGTAAAAACCTGCATTATCTTTATATAATTCCGGTTCATCAATCATGTCTCGCTCCCATACAATAGACTTGATTTTACTGCATCATGTATTCTTGACCTTGATGATTTGCGGTTGTCTCTCTACAGCCCACAGTCTATCGAAACTCATTCTGCCTAATTTTAATATATTTTCCATATCTTCATTGTAGTAATTATACTAAGCGAGCTTGCAGAATTCGGTGAAAACTTCTATTATTTCGTTGTTTATTGTACTGACTGGGCACTATTTCTTGCATTAATTCTTAGACATTTTGCTTTAATTTTTCCAAACTTCCTATTTTCTCCTGCATGTCATTGTGTGTATAAGCGATTATTATTCGTAATATAAACAGTATTTACTTGTCGAAATTAATTTTGTAAAACAATTTCAGTAGTTCTATAGTTTAATTTGCTACTCTATTATGAAAGCGAAGTTACTATGGCGATGGTGCATTCACATTTAGATTACTTTACAAAAAAAAAGCAAACACAAACAAACTAATAGCTATAATAAAATAAGCCTAAATACAAAATATATGCAATACTGACTAACCCAGTAAACATGCATACGGGTGCAAAATTTTTACATTAATAAATAAAAAGAAAAAAAAAATGTTCCAAAGAATATTAGTTCTCCAACAAATCTATCTGATATGGTACTAAATTAGAAACTGCTATAGAACAGATACAGTGAAGAACAATCGGTGATATCGTAATTGTCTTACAAAAAAACTTCAACTTGATACAATATGAAAAACACTAAGTTGTCAATTTTATCCGTAAAATAAGTTTGCAACATTGTGTAATACGAGCTTTCTGAGATCAAATAGAATGAACAGACTGTGTTTATTAACACTGTACAATATTGGGTTTTTAAAAATTTTAGTAAACCCAAATAACTGTCAAACCGGTCGTGGAGACATCGTCAACAACAATTGTGATCATATAGACAATGTCTCAAGCTTTTGTGAGCTTTTGTATACATTTAAGATCATGTGGATGTTGTATTGAACTTTGTGTTGAGACATTTACAATGTCAAGGTATATGAGATGATGATTGTTCTTAATATAACCAAAATTACTAAGATGAACTGAAATTAGAGTGTTAAAGAACAATATTCATAAACACCATTAGAATAAGCATGTATATAGACAAACTGAGAAATTACCACATATTAGCATTACAAAATAAGAAGTAAAAGTTGATTCAAATGGTAGGTAACAGGAGTAGAAATAAATAATTTTTGAGAACATTTTTATTTTATTTTTAATTTTAGGAAATAATCAATACAACAATTTTTTTTTTTTTTTTTTTTTTTAACATAATCTTTTATTATTTGCCTTTGAGATAAACTTAAAACTATCTTAGCCTAGAAAAACGGCTTTACTATAACTAATTACTGTTAACATTTAAACTTATTTTAAATTTTTATGTTAATTTTATTTTCTTGCTATTTATTTTGTTTCGCTCGTAATTATTACTGTATGTTAACATGTTTATTCTTATATTATATATTGTAAAAATAACGCTTAAAAATCAATATTAAATCTTTTTTTTTTTTGTTAAATAAAACCCTAGACTAAATTAACCTAACTTAATCTAATTATTAAACCTACTTAATCTAACTTAACCTTATTGTTAAACCTAATATGTATTTAGTACCTAATTATGGTCGAATTTGTTGTCTAACCACCAATATTCTCTTTTAATTTTTTTGTCTCTATCTGGTATAGACATGTTGTATTTTAAGTTATCTCCATTTATGTGGCCCGGATTATAATCAATGATCTTACATGTGGCCCGTCTACTATAGTGATATAGTATAGGAACATGATTGTGGTCTTGAATATAACCATTTTGATCAAGGAATATAAAATGCTCGGGTGCAATAAATCCCGTGAGCATTCCTTTTTTTTATGTACTCCTCATTGTGGTAAAATATATGTGATATTAAACCATTTTCTGGAGTGTTTAGTGCTCTGTCATAATGTCGATTTCGAATCAATTTTATTAGAAAATTGTCGATTCTGATTATGTTTCCTTCCTTATACAAATATTTATAGGATTTATAGGGCTTTCTGGATATATTAGTACAAACTCTTATTACGCAATTTTTCCATTAGACTTGCATTGATATTGTACCATATAGGCACACCAAATGCAAGTGTTGGCCTAATTAATGTTTGGTAACAGATTATTTTTACTTAGTTACTTATATTTTTATTGTAAAAAGCTATTTTGCTGCCATAAAAGACTTATTTCCTTTAGAGATTGTATATTTAACATGTTCGATGTAGTTCAAATTGCGATGCAGCAGAACACCAATATTTGACAACCTTTTTGTTTGCTAGGGACGAGCCGTTAATAGATTTGATAGAGAAATATTTCCAATTCTTTTTAATGTCTGAACTTGCTTTGTCTACCGAATTTCGGAATAATACAGTTTCACATTTATTAAAGTTCACTTTTAATTTCCATATGCATATTGCAATAGTCCAAAATGATATTGAACATTTTTTGAACTTTTGTTTGAATGGTGCTTACTTTGCTATCCGCTGAATAAACTATTATATCATCGGCAAAAGTCAACGTGTAGCTATTTCCTTTGACACTGTCTAATAAATTCATTAAATCTGCTATGTAGATGGAAAAAAGAAGAGGTGCATTCACCGTACCTTCTTGAAGGCCATTTTCTATGAAGAATTTTTTTCCGGTCGAAGTGAAAAATGTGACACAATCTAAAACCACCAAAGCAGCATCAGCCCGACAAGAGATCAATAAGGGTGTGCTCTCCACTTCGAAAAAAATGCCACCTATTTATTTTGGTGAAACTGATGTAAAGCTAATGAAAAACTTTCTAGTGAATACATTGAAGATTAAAGACTTCCTTATTAAACATCTAAAAGAGAACAGCAATGTACTGTATACTTTCAATATCGATGAGTACAAGAAAGCACGTGCATTATTAGAGAAATCTGGAATTAATTATTTCACATTTATCCCGAAAGAAGACAAAAAAAAACCTACACTGGTATTAAAAGGTTTATGCGGCTCGTATTCGTGCGAAGAAGTCTTTCAAAGCCTAAAAGAAAACAAAAATGAATTCATAAAGCTCGAGAATGTTAAAAGGTTCCACCACCAAGTTCTCGTCAAATCAAAAAAGGTGCTTACCTCATTTTTTAGTACAGCTATCTCCAACAACAGCCACAACCCACGTAACAATTTTATTGCTATAAGACTCTTGCGCACTCTTATAACACTGTTATAAACACTCTTATAGCAGTATTACTGTTAATTTGAGTGCTCCGCAATTGCTGCGAAAGGTTATAAATACGTTATAGCACTAAAAAACGTTATAGCACCGGAGCAAGTGCTGTAATATTGTTATAGGATTAGTATACATGTATAAGTGTATATGTTTTTATTTTGAAATGTTATTCATTTGAAATAATTTATGTTATGCGAGAGTGAGAAAGGTATTATTTTTTATTTTCAAATAATAATTTTATGGAGTTTATACTAATTTCCTGAGAAAGGGAGATAGATATTAGTTAATAATATAAAAAATTTCTTACTAATAAATAATACGGTCAAAAATAATTGTATTAATAATTTATAATTATTGTGACCAAAATGCAAAATTTGGCTGGGAACGAAATTTCATTGACATTTATAATAATAATACTGCGAAAAAATACATTGCCTTTCAAAAATAACCAATTTTTAAATAAATAAGAAAAAATATATTTTTAAATTGCATTTTTAGAATATTTAATAATGCATTAATCAAGCATAACATCAAATTTGATATTTAAATAATTATTATTTTAAGTAAAAATGATATTTTTGCGAAAAGAATGCAAAATAAAAAACTTTTCAGTTTTTGTTTATTTAAAAAAAATTTACCATGTTTGTAGAAAATAATGGCCGTCGCAAAATATTTATCTAAAAGTTACAGTAAGTTTATTAGTAACATTATAGGAATACCAGTAGAATAATAACACCACTACTGCTATTTTAGCAATTCTATTCTTATAACAACACTTTAACTCTTGATATAGAATTACGCACTTTTAGACTTATAAAAACATTGCTGTAACACTTGCGGAAAATCCCATTATAACAACTCCCGCAATTGCTATAAGAACATTCTTATAGCAATATTAATCACATTATTCCCATAAAAACATCATTATAACACCTCTAGTGCTTATCGGGAGTCATATAGAAGTGTTGTAGCACTACTTTTGTTTTTATAACAATAAAATGTTACGTGGGAAGTGAAGTTTTTAAAATTAAGCATCTGGATAATCAAATTATCCGTTGGGAACGAATCCACAAGCAAGTTATATCTCAGTGCACACGTTGTCAACGTTTTGGACACTCTTCAGCGAATTGCAAAATGGACTTTAGATGTGTTAAATGCGGAAATAACCATATTCCTGGAGAATGCAAAATAACATCAGAAGATCCCAAAGATCAATACAACAAAATGCATTACATTGGGAGAAAATGTATTGAATTTATCAGGTAGAAAATTTAATAACACCAATTGGAGAGAATCCGTCCGAGATTTTTGTATACAAGTAAATTGTAGAAATCTAATTGCAAACAGTTGATAACATTTTAGCTTTACCTCGATGTACAAACGAATGAGTAAACAAATAAAAGTTTTGATTACGGTTACAAATTGAAAATAATTATTATTAAAATTGAAATGTCCTATAAAAATTTCAATCCAAACTTGTAACATAATTTTGTATTTTTCCTCTGTGATTTGTTTAAAAAAAAAAAATTATTATTGTACAGATTAAAACTTTGTTTGCCATTCATGAACTATAAATAATATTTCAAACAAACAGCAAAAATAAATCCATGAAAACAAAATTAAGAAATTGCAAAAAAAAATATACCCAATCATATTTTATGTAAGAAGCCATTTTGATATTCGTGTATAGAATATTTTTTCAAATTTTTAAAAAAATTATGAAAAAAAATAAAATAACAACATTTTTATTGTTTTTGATCTATTTTTGGCATCAAAAATATTTACCAAAAAAATAAATACAGTTTTTTGTTTTTAGATTTAGTTTTGTAGTGCACACCTATTAACCTGAAATTTTTCTAAAAGAAAAACTATACCAGAAAATTTATTTCAAATTAAGATTTAGAAGTCATAATAATTCCAATAATTGTCTTATGTTAAAATAAAAAGTCCAAAGAAAGCTTTTTTTTGTACCTAATGGAACCTACATACCTATATCTTATTCTATATAAAGGACTTTGATTGTTCTATACAAACAATCGAGTACCTACCCATATTAAAAGGATAGAGGAAGTAGTAATTTAATAATCTGCTGTGATATTGGTTGATACCAATTGGTTTTATCACTAGGCAAAGTAAGGTAATTAACATAATCAATACTCATAACCAAAATATAATTTTGAAAAAAAATTATTTTAAGCATAACTGAACCAATTTGTATAATCTTTAACAAATCGTTAAATGATAGTACTTTCCTAAATGACTGGAAATACTCTAATATTGTTCACATCTTTAAGTCTGGATCAAGAATTTTAGTTGAAAATCATCGTCTTATATCTGCAATCCCCAAATTTTTGAAGCTATTGTCACAGACAATCAATTATTTTCTAATCAAGGAAAAAATATTTATAATAATGGATAATAATCTATCCATTTTTCTACACAAAACCATTAATTCAGTTGAAAAGGGTTATCAAGTTGATAGCATTTTCACAGACATAAGGCATTTGAGAAAGTAAACCACCATAAGCTCCTATTTAAAATTAAATTACTAGGAACTCATGAAAAAATTCATATATGGTTACAATCCTACTTAATTGGCCCGTAAGCTTTCCGTTACGATTTCAAATAAAAAATCTTCCATATTTGAAGCCACCTCTGGTTTTCCTCAAGGTACCCATATGGGTCCATTTTTGCTTTACATGAATAATGTTGATTGTAAAATTAAAAATTCAACTATTTTATTATGTTGATGACACCAAATTATGCTCTATCATTAGATCAAATGATGATTGCCTAGCCTTACAAAAAGATTTAGGTATACATTTGATTCCTGGTACATTGAAAATGATTTTGATTTAAACATAAAAAAATGTAAGTGTATGTCCTTTTATAGAAACAGAAATTCCATTCAATATAATTACAAATTTCATGATTCTGTTATAGTAGAACATGTTAGTGAGGTTAAAGATCTCGGAGTAATTCTTGACAGTAAATTAACATTTAATCCTCATATAGATTTCATAACAGCTAAAGCTTTCTCTATGCTAGGTTTGATTAAACGAAATTCCATAAATTTTACTGATTCTTACACATTTAAATCATTATATACTTCTCTTGTTCGTCCTCACCTTGAATATGCATATTCTATTTGGATACCGTTTTACGCTAGGCATATAAAAAGATTTGAATCAATTCAAAATAATTATTTTAGTTAAGTAAAAACCCTCTTAATTTACTGCTAACAGAAATATTTTCTCATTATTTGATTTTATTTGTCATCTTTTATTTGTATTGGGTTTGGTTGTTATGACCCACATTTTAGTTTTTTTTTAAATCTTTATATGAGCTTTGAAATTTTTCAAATTAAATATGTAAGCTTAAGTCAACTTTACTAAAGCAAGATAATAAAAAGTTAGTTTGTAATCTGAAATTGAATTTAGAAAGGAAGTGAAATTAGTTGAAAAACTGAAATTATACCGTACCGTACCAATCATAACAATTTTAATATATCTAATGTAAATTTCGGATGATAACTAATGATAACTTACCCAATAATATTATGCTTATTACAATGTCTTGCACTAATATTATACAAAATATATCTTAAATATTTATCTGCTATGGAGATTTTCTTTATTCGATTCGATTTAGATTAGATATAGAGTTAAAACAGTACAACCATAACACTGCAATCACAATCTAATATATTGTGATTAGACCTATAGCATTCAAAATAATTATAACTCGTCCGAATCTTTATGGATGCCTGATTCATTGATTTGACTATAAGGTTGTAATTCTGTAGTGGTATGTTTACAAAACACCCCTAGAAAAGTCTTCTTCAACTGATACCGTTCTGCTTCAACTGCATATTCACTACTAGGTGGTTACGATCACATTTTTAAAGTTCTTTCTATCCTACACAGCATGCATTTTAGTTCTCCCGCCGTTCGGAGATCCGTCCATTTCCTAACCATGACATTTCTTTTCTTCCAACCTGATTTGGGTCTTCAATTTTACCTTGCAGAATCAATTCTAGAATATAATTTTTGTCATTTCGCATCATATAAGCAACATATAAGTTGTTTTCTGTGTTTTGATGGTTAATAATAACTCATGGTATCTACCTTTTCTACTTTACTCGATCTACCTATATGACATTTATTCAGTATTCGAAGGTATACCTATATTTTAAATGGCCCGAGCTTATTGGCTGTTATAGCTGGTATATAGCTGGTTGTTATTTTCAGTGTCTTTCATACCATCAGCATTTAATGAACCCGATTTTCGTTTGAGATTGATATCCCAGTTAAATATAGAACTTTTTTTATATTGTACAAAACTGGTACGAGGATAATTCTATTCGACATTTTATTTCTATATCTGAGTTCCAATTGTACACTCGTTCAATTATGATGTTATTTATGGTTAATGTTATGTTGTTGAATGTGTAAGTCCTAGAAATAACTATAAATTTTATTTTACTTATATTCATATTGAAGCCGAAAAGTTTGCTGCGATTGCTTGTCGAATTTATTTGCAAAGATTTGAAGTCGTGGATAGGAGATCATTTATAAATATTATAAATAGTTTTGGAGAAAGAACTGAGTCTTCAGGGACACCAGCATTGATAGTGAATTTTTGAGATATAAAACCATCCAACGCGTATTTTTTTTTTTTTTTTTTTATACATAGCCAAAACAATAGGGACCTTTTGTATCGATTGGTACGAAAGGGACAATTACGAACGAAGGTGTTAATGTTCGTCTTGAATTTATTTCGGTCACAAATATAGAATTTGTCATGTTTTGGGAACACGTAAGAATAAATTTGGTTCCACATTCGGGATGTTGAAGCTATAAACGAATTTCCATAATTTGTATTGAGCGGTTTGAAAGGAAATTTTTGAAATTGAAAATATTTCCCAATCAAATTGCTTCTATTTTTTTCAGTAATTAAGCATGCCAGACACGATCAAAAGCTTTGGATATATGTAGGGTTATAGTTTTGGCTTCACCGTATTTTTCTAAGTATCGGTGCCACTTTTCCGTCATAACGGATCACCAGTAGACTTTTTCGACTTAAAGCCATATTGTCAGTCATTTATTAGAATGTTGCTCTCTAGATATTTTTTGAGTTGAAAGTTAATGAGCGCTTCCATCACTTTTAATAATATTGAAGTCAATTGCGCGATAATTAGAGGGATTGCTTGAGGCAAATATAATGCAAATATAATTTCGTATCTCATGTCAGTTTGCTTTCATAATTAAAGAATTAAAAAAATAAATTAATTAAAAAAAATGTTGCTGTGTTTTGCTAATTAAAAATATACCTGTTTTTGTTAATATTCTAGCAAATATTGACATCTCAGAAATAAGAGGGTCAATTTCTGTTTTTTAAACGAGTGAATTTCAGAAATGAAAAAAAAAATATAT
The DNA here is from genome assembly GCA_963942445.1 of Argyra leucocephala. Taxonomy (NCBI): domain Eukaryota; kingdom Metazoa; phylum Arthropoda; class Insecta; order Diptera; family Dolichopodidae; genus Argyra; species Argyra leucocephala. The sequence continues at coordinate 206,116,968 of OZ012677.1, read as the reverse complement.
TTTAAATTAAATAAAGCATATTGCTAGTCTGTGTATTGTGAAACAATAAAAAAAAAAATCTAAGAAACAATAAAAAAAAAAATATTAGAAAAAAAATTAAAAATAACAGTTTTAATTTTTTTTTGTTTTTCTCATCTTTTTTCTTGGCAAAACTTTTCCAAATAAATTTTGTGAATTTTCCGAATATTCATTACTGAAAGTTGCCTACATTTTTTTTTTTGCTTTGCTTTTTTAAATACATAAACATAATAGAGTACACAATTATATACATATACACATGTTGTTATATGTTTAGCTAGAAAATATGGAATTAAGGAATCTGTTATATATAGTTGAAGAAACGAATTAGGCTAATGGCTTTTTATATAAATGACAGTTAACATTATACAGTATATATAATCTCAAGGACTTTAAGGATACAAGCTTTTTGTTTTTTATTTTTACTTATATATATATATATATATTTTTTTTTTTTTTAAGTTTATTTTTACATTACAAATTATGGTGTTATATATATGAAGGGATTTTAAGACGATAAAAAGGATATAATATTATGTATGAGCTAGTGAAACAGAGAAAGGAATTATAATAAAAAAAAAAATGAAAATAAAAAAAAAAATGTTTAAGAGTAAAAAAAAATAAAAATAAAGTGTCTTTCGGTCATTGTAACCATTAAAGCTACAACAGTCAACAACGTAAAAGAAAATAAAAAATAATAATAAATAAATTGAGGAAAATTCGAAATAAAATTTGTTCGTTGTTTGTTCTTTTTTTAATCTTCTGAATATCAGCTTATCTAAGGTTTTATCTTGTATATTGTGAAAGTGTTTTTTTTTTGTGATTTTTTATTTTATCTTTCATAAATTGAATTTCTTCTTTTCTCTTTCTATAATACAGTTTTTTTTTTTTGTTTTAGAGTTTTAATATTATTATTATTATGTTTCATCAAATTAGCTTTCGTTTTTACTTTAGAAATAGGTATTTTGTTTTAGTATACAGTGTGAATCGACAATCAGTTTCACTTAGCAAAATCCCAACCCATTGATTCTTTATTGTAAGCAGTATTTATCAATGCATTACAAAAAAAATACATGATTGCATTGATCGTCGATTGACACTTTAAAAGATACTTCTAAGTTGTATCTGTAAAATTTTTGTATTGAATCAATGCAATTCGTGTAATTTTTTTGCAATGCATTGATAAATACTAAGGTTTCCATTACCGGTATTACCGAAACCCGGATTCCGGTATTACCGAAGAATATTAAAACCAAAATACTGACACTATCGAACCAAGAAAACCGGTATTTCGGTATTGACTAATAAATTTGTAAAATTCTTGGAATTTTACATCAGACCATTCATTAAAAAAAGTTTAATTTTCTACTTTTGTTGTGCACCAAAATTCAAAATGTTTTGAATTTGAGTTGCAGCAACCTATTTTTTCAAATCAAAAGCATTGTCAGCAGACGATTTTTGTGAAGAACAACTTAACCTAACTTTAAACGAGTATATTGAACCCTTAATTGTCAAAGTAAGGAGAGTTGTAAAAATATTTCGGCAACCTCCAACAAAAAATGGCATGTACTTACAAAAACAAGGAAAAGAATTGAAGTTAATTTTAGATTGTAGAACCAGGTAGAGTAGTCTTTTGTTTATGCTTGAACGGTTCTATAAATTGAAAACCTCTTTTCAAAAAGCTTTAATTTATTTACATATGGACCGGTTTCAAAAGAAGAGTTTGACCTAATTTTTCGTATAATAACAGCGTTAAATCCTATGCTATAAACTAGCTGTAGAAAGTTTATGCTGTTTAGCGGCTGATTTGTATAAATTCGACATTGCATTGGAGTTTATATTTGATGAACTTTCTAAGCAACTAAATTCGTTCAATAATGATCTTAAAATCGCCAACCAAACACGTAGAATTATATTAACCAAATTTCGGTCGATGCTTTCGGATGACAGTATAAATAATTTATGCTTTTTAAAAGCCTATTTCTTAAAACAAAAATAATATTTAAATGATTTTTATTATTCTTAATTTTCATATTTAACTTATGATTTCAGTTAATTTTTCAAAAAATGAAATAAAGAATGGTTTTTTTAAAAAAAAAATTAAGTTTTTCTTATCGCTGACTTGAATAAAATAAGCTTCTTTTGACTACCAAAAATACCGGTATTCCCGGTTTCGGTATTGACATCAGTACCGAAATACCGGTTTTAAAGAAACTCTTCGGTACTCGGAACCCTAATAATTCTAAAAATCACTGGGTTGGGATTTTGGTAAGTGAAACTGATTAATAATCATATAAATTGTATTTTTGCAATCCATATTTTTAAAACCTTAAAAGATAATTTTAATTCTAAAAACTAATTAAAATTATTATTTGTAAATGAAAAATAGTATCTAATTCAACTAAAAATAGTGCTGACAACAGATTATACAAATCTCATAATACACCTTTGAATACCATTTATATAGAGCACTTGTGCGATTGATTTCATTTTTGACATTTTGATTGCAATTGAGGCCGAAAATAACGTTACCGATAAATTATTTTCATTTCATTATTTAAATTTTAAATGTTTAATCAAATATTCCTAATTGAGTTCAAGAAAATAAATCTAAATCTTCTAGAAATCTTTAAAAAGCAAAAAAATAAATATCATAATAGGCAATCCCACTTGTGATATAAATTTTTCGATTATTATAAATTTTTCATCAATTTTAAAGTTTAACTTATTGTTTTTATCATTTTTCATTCATTCTTCACTGATTGAACTTAGTTATTATATTATTATTTTTGAATTGATGATAATTTAAATTCTGGCCAATTTTGTAAGCACTAGCTTCAGACGCTTTCGGCTTAAACTACTTATTATAAATTTCATACTACTAAGAGTAAAGCATGTTCATTATTTTTAGCCATTTGCCTATCCATTACATTTATTTATACATTATCTATCTATATAATTCTACTCAAAGAAGTTATAAAGCTCGTACATAGCTCTGTAAAATTACTATTACTTATAAGCCTAAATTTACTAACTCTCATAAGTTACTTATTAATCTGTTGCTTCCAAGTAAGATTTTTATCTATTATATTACACCCAAGTACTTGTAATAATTCACCATTTCCAAATTACAATATCCATGTTTTAAATGTTTGTTGCTATGCTTTTGAAGATTATGTACTTTGTTTATGGTAAGTTTTGTGACGATTCATCCACTTCTGAATTAATACAATATGATCTTCATTTTGTACATGATTGTTTTGATTGAAAAATATTTAGCTATGATTCAAGAAATTATTTATGGAATTTAATTAATCAATTAATGTAGGAAATCTAACCACTTACATTAATTGTGGTGAAGTCTGACAACTCTAAAAATAATCAAATATAGATTCGTAGTAAAAAAAAGTGCGAATAATACCCACATAACAACTATGTGAAAAATAATTTTGAGATGACGTGGAAACACAATAGTCGAGTCTACTTCAGAGCACCCCGCTTAAAAACACAAACGCTTTTAAGTGCATATTATTTCGAACGCAATTTTTTCGCTTTATTTTTTCATATAATGAAATTCGTTTAAAAGCAAATCGTTTAACAGCAAAATATCTTTAAATTCATAAATTTCTGTATAATATTTTATAAATTTACATACTTTTCGCGCCTACATGACGACAAATTTTGTTATTTGTTTAATATAATGCGGGCAGTTTTAGAATTAATAAAAATACGGACAGTTTAGTAATTTTTGCAGTGTTGGATATCATACATACTATATGAACAAAAACATAGCTACAAAAATTCAAATATAAATGACATAATTTATGTACAAAATATCTTTCTCATACTTCTATTTACAACATAGCACTAGCACCTATACACAATTATAATTGATCTAAAAAAAATTTTTCCCAACTTATCCGTTTAAAAGCACAACTTGCTTAAGTGCACAAATTTGCCTGTTATCTTTGATGTGCTCTCAAGCGAGTTCGACTGTATAAAATAATGTGATTATACAAATAAAATTTAGTATTTGTCGATTATGAAACAACATGAGTTCACTTTAAAAATTAAATGGATCCGCAAGACGTATAATAATGTGTTTTCAGTTGTCATACATAAAATTTATATGATAAAAAGGTTCATATTATCTCTTTTATCAAACTCAAATTTATACTTTTTGTTACGAAGATCCATTATCAATTATAAGGCGATTAATATATAATATTGACAAATCTTTACAAGGTGGCTCCATAAACTCTAATTCACCATAAAAGTTTCCCAATCTTCCTGATAAATATTTTTTTTTAAATCCATATGTCCGAACACCAAATACGTAGTAGGTCCGTTAGAAAAAATAATTTTTCTCATTATAATTTGTCATGTAAATTTAAATTGTTTCAGTATACTTATCTTAAAGTTCGCTTATGTAAAGAAAATATTTTCTACACCGTAAGAGTATTAAATATGTCCTGTTTCACTACAAAATCTATAATTATAATTGACAAGTATTTAGGGTCATGCACAGTAGACACCTTTTCATTTTATTTCGATTCTCCTACTCCTTAATGAACTTCTAATATAATAAATAAGTTGTATATAAAACAAAAATGCGCACGCAGTTGAAAATTTTGTATTCATATGCTTTTATTATACAGCAAATACATTATGCATATGTGAGATCTTATGAAAATAATAAACAAAAGCAAACAAATCAATTATTATTATTAGTTACAACTTACAATGAACCTACGTATATATGTCAAATAAAAACAAAAAAAAAAATCCCTTGAATTCTTCATTTCTAATTTTTTTGCGTAACTATTTCCAAATTTCGGTAATTTGTAGTAGTCATATAGTTTTGGTTAAAAATATTTATTAGTATAGGTGTACCTAGCTCTTTAATTACAAAAATATTTAATTTTATCCACTGAATGCCATTAACAAAATATATCAGAAACGAAACAGTAAATTAGAGAGGTGTATTTAAGTGTCCTAAATAAGCCTTACTTACCTCAAAACTTTTGTGCTGAGATTTCTATGTAAATTACTGTTCTATTTAAAACTGCTTTCTTTCTTTTACAAACTCTAATTTGGCTGCAACTTAAATTATAATTACTCAACAGGGGCCCCTAGTTCCTTATATGATACACAAACATTTATCTCATACAAATTTTAATAGAAATTAGATCTATATAAGTAAAACCATCATATTTAATACACACGATAGTCAAACGATTAACTAATTTAATTTCGAATACATTTTTTTTTGTTATACCTAGCTACCCATCTTTAAGTTATGATCATAGTTTATTTTGTATCTCTTTCTAAATCAGTTCTAGTTTAATTAACTAATTTTTATACTTAAAATTTTAATATTTTTAACCTTTCAACTTAAGTAGAATGCAGACTATCATTTCATTTATCATTTCAGTAGCAACTGTAATTTAAAATGATTGTGTAATAGTGTTAAATGATGGAATGACAGTTTAAATGATGAAATATCAAAAATTTTTGAATTGGACTGACTGACTTTTGTAAAATTAGAATAGTAAGAAAAACAACAACAAACATTTTTGCAAAATGACAGTTTTGTTTTTATAGTGTTCGCGATGTCATCAGTTTAAATGACAGTCGCGCAAATGATGAGATATACTTAAATGATAAATGAAATGATAGTCTGCATTCTATTTAAGTTGAAAGGTTATAAATCTTAAAATTTTAAGTAAAAAAATTAGTTAATTAAATTGGAGCTGACTTAGAAAGAGATACAAAATAAACTATGATCATAATTTAAAGATGGGTAGCTAGGTATAACAAAAAATGCATCTTTATTTATTTCAAATATAATAATTATAACCAATTACTTACAATTAATACAAAAATATTTTAACAAACAAAATTATTATAATATGCAATTCTGATTATGACAAAATTTCTTACATTATTTATTTTTTATATTATTTATAAATTGCATTTTATTTTTTTAGTTCTGATCAAATTTCTTCTACTATTATAAACTTTTAAATTAAAAATGTGCATTGGCCTCAATTTTTTAAATTATAAATTTTCTTTCACATTATATTATATTATTATAATCATCTTAAGTCGTATATAATACAAAAACAAAAAATATAAATAAAATTATAGATACAATAGAGAGGCGTAAAATATTTATTAATAAATTGTCAATAAATACTACCACAAAACTGAATTATTTAAGTATATATATATACGTATATAATATAATATACATACATATATTATATTATATTATAATATTATTATCAATAGAAAATTCTGTTCAATAAAAAAGGATTATGTAGAAAATTTATTTATTTATGTATGTACAGCTCATATTTAGTCAAAGGATAATAGAGTGATATGAAAAATCTTTAGAAAAATAAAAAAAGTGAAAAATAAAATCAAAAAATTAAATTTATGTCAAAAAAAAAAGAAAAAAAAAATAATAAAAAAAATTGAGAAATCTTGGAATAAGCAAGGACATAATAATATTAAACATATATTATGTACTAATATTATAGATATAAAGATATAAAACATTTATTAATATTAATTTATTGACATTAAAATAAATAAGGATTTTATATTCTTACTTAAGAATAATATAATATTATTATAACTGATATAGTGTCAGTTTGGGCATTTTACCAAAAAACAATCTAAATAATTAAATACTAAACATGTTTAATATAATTTATATATATATATATATATATTAATATATTTATTATTATAATATACATAATAATTATTATATAATATATGTATTATGTAAGAATACATGTTTTGAATGCATTTTAAGGATAATATTAAATTCAATATAATTTATTAAAATTTTCTAGTCTTAAAGGTTAATATTTATTTATCAAAAGATTTCTCGTTACTTTACTTGTGACGTGCAATCAGCTCTTATGTGATAAAGATAATCATGTAGGAAAAAAAATGTGTTGATAGTGAAACGAACTAACATTGCAAATATTTTTAAAATGAGATTTGATATAAGGAAGACATACAATATGACAGAACATAGATCAGCCGTGGCATTTTGTAATCAATGAAAAATAATCACCAATTTTTTTTGTTTGCCCTTTGTAAATGGACTGTCTTTATTATAGTTATTATTTATTGTTAATATTTTAATATTGATTATTATTTTGAAATATTTAACTTAGTTTTACCTTTCATTGTTGTTAATTTATTTATTTTTTTATTTGTAAATGGATAGATATTAATCGCTGAATAAATGAAAATAAATAAAATATTGTTGTTTTATGGTCATATTGACGTAAGTGATTATGTACCCTAATAAAAAATAAAAAATGTGACTTTTAGTTGTTATCAGAATCAAATCAAATTTTGACAGAAATTTTTCTGTCAAACTATTTACTATTATGCGCATATAGTGGTATTAATTGTGTATACAAAATCAGTGTTATACGCTTTTTCCAGAATATATTGTTATAATCAATGCGTAATACAGCAAAAATTTGCATTCGTTCTGCATCACCGCCTATAGGGATAAGCCCGTTATCCCTATAGGCGGTGTATATTATATATAACATACGTATATTATAAATAAACGTACGTATATTATAAATAACATATATTTGTGACGCGAACTTATTTTAATACAGATTAATTATTTATCATTGACAATACTACCTTACATGAAAACAAGAACTTTTAGGAGTTTTGACATCAGAACATTTGACATATATTCGATTTGACATCTAGCCGGTTATTTTATTTCGATGTTTTCTTATTTGGACATAGTCGGTTATGATTTGTTGGCACACCGTAATTGTATGGTTCAAATCTATACGTTTAATGGTTTGTAAAAATTATTTGTCTTGAACCTTCATTTAAAAACTAATTTTATTTATTTTTTGTTTTATCTGGATATAAACGGCACTATTATAAGAAACATAACATGCGGTTAGGTATTTACTATTATTCCCTAACAAAATTACATTAATTTAACATAAATTGAGTTATTAACTTTTTATACAAATATTATACAAATATTATGCATACAAAATTATTTTCAGGAATTAATTAATAAATCGAACTTGTTCTTTTTGTTAAAAGTAAAATGATGTAAAGGTTTTAAAAAATTTATATTTATATAAATTTATTTTTCAAATATTATACATTAAAAATATTATTGAGAAATCTTCTAACCATCTTTTCTGAAATTAAATTAAATCAGAAGAAGTTTTTGGAAAAATGTGGGTGTGACAATTCAATACAAATTTGTATTTTTTATTAAAATTATAATATTTTTTTGAATTTATTACAAGCAGCTTCTTGTGTTACTGAATGTTAGTGAATTATCAGTTGGTTATCTACAGAAATCTATCGCAGATCTGCCGCCTACCTACATGTAGGCAGATCTGAAATCTACCTACATGTTCATATGTAAAAAAAAACTGATAGATTTCTGCCATTGTTGTTGTCAGATTATTGAAATATCAAGATGGCCGAAAAAAAATGAAATTGTGTTATTATTCATCAATACATACTGAATGTACTACAATGGTAACAACAGCTGATTTATAATTAATTATACACAGTTACACACCCAATTGAAAAACACAGCAAATGTTTTTTATCTTTTTTTTGTTTTTCCTAAGTTTATGTTTCTTTAGTTTAAATGAAATTTTTGGCAAAAAAATAAATAATTAATTTTTGATTATTATTCTAATGTCAATGCAACGCAATATTATTTGCATATATTTTGTTTTATATTATCAATGTTCGATCGGAAAATGACGTTATCAATCACCCCAATCGTGGTTGTCAGTCATCAGTATTATTTATCAGTATGTATGATAAATTTCAGAAAATCTGATACGCCCCATCCTGCTTGTCAGAACTATCAGTTTTTTTGATCGATTGTTACACCCATCCCTCGCTTAACGGACACTCTTTATACGGAATTTCGCTATGACGGAATTCGATTTACGGCAAAAAAAAAAACGTACAAAAATTCACAAAATGCACAAAAGTTTGTTCTAGTACACATAAAATTTATTTTTTTGTGTATATATTGTATATTTTTTTATGTGAAAATTTTAAATTTTAAATATGTAGTAGGCAGGTATTGCCTAGCAACAACTATATGTACGCATTATCTTTTTGTCTTTATATGTAAATTATGTAATTATCTCATTGTCTTCAAGTAATTGAGCAAGTGCGATCATAAGAATTTTGTTTTGTTTTTTGTAGAAAGTTTTTTTCTGTTTTTTGTAGAAGTTATTTTTTTTTTTGTGTTTGTAATAAAAAATTATTAGGTAAATATTTGATACCTTTCCGAAAATCCTAGAGCTCTCAAAGGATGTAATAAGTCCCATTTGCCAATTATTTGGAAATCCAACAAAAAAGCATGGATGATTTCAAGTTTATTTGAATCTTGGTTTAAAAACTGTTTTTGTCCCGAAATCAAACTATATTTAAAAAGAAAAAACCTCAGTAATAAAATTCTTTTGCTCCTGGATAATGCTCCAAGCTATCCAGTAAATCTACATGAGCTATCTAATAATGTTCGGATTGAATACCTGCCTAAAAATACAACAGCCTTGATTCAACCAATGGATCAAGGCGTGATATCTACATTCAAAGCATATTATTTGAGAAGAACTTTTAAACAACTAATTGTTGCCAGTGAGATAGATGGACATGGTTTTGCTTCAATTAAAACGTTCTGGAAAAATTACAATATTAAAGATGCTATACAGAATATTGCAGAATCATGGAAAGAAATTGAACCGTCTACAATGAAGGGTGTTTGGAAAAAAATTTGGCCAGAAAATGTTAATAACGATGATGTTGATGTTCAAGTTCTTCCGGAAGTCCTTCAAAATATAGTAAATCTTGGTAATCAACTTGGTTTTGAAGATTTTGTAGAATCAGATGTTACAGATTTAATTAATGCTCATGGAGCTAGTCTTTCCGATGATGTTTTGCTACAGTTGGACCAAAATCGTCGACCTGAAGAAGACGATAATGAAGATATCATTGCAAATATTTCTCAGGAGCTTTCCACAAAAGACCTGTCTACTGCTCTTTTCCATTTCGAAGAAGTTATTAAGGTCCTGACCGAAAAAGATGTGAATAACGAACGTAGCTTGAAGGTATCTCGAGCTGTAAATGAAGCTATAGATTGTTACAACCAGCTATACAAAGAAAAAATAAAATCGGCAACTCAACAAAAATTAACCAGCTTTTTTCAACCAGTTGCTTTAACATCAGTTAATACTACTTTTGACGCCATTCAAAACTTGGATACCAGCTCTGAAGCGGATTTGAATTCACAATCAGATTGCAGTAGTTCATCATAAGATAAATGCTCAAAGATCGTAATATATTGTGTTCGTAATATAATGGATTAATTTATGTTTTTAAAGAATTTTGTTATTTTTAATTATTTTTATATGTAAATAGTATTTCTGAATTAATTTTATTTTTGTTTTTGAATATTTTTATGTATTTAATACTTTATTTTAATAGTTATGTAATAAATATTTATGAATTATTATCTTAATAAATATTTTTTCTTTTTTAATAAAATGTATAATTCATATCACTTTTAGTATACATATTACATTATTTTTACATATATGTACCGTATACAATACGTAAATACATTAATATGATATGTTCGAAAAAAAAAATCGATTTACGGAATTTCGATTTACGGACAACTTTTCTGGAACGGAGCCCCGCCGTTAAGCGAGGGATGGGATGTTATAAACGCCACTTATAAATTGGTATCAGGGTGCTTAAAATTTGTCATATTTTCTGATAATTGTCATAATCTGTATTAGTTACAAATAAGTTGTATGATAAAAATAAATTTACAAAACAATGCATATAAGGTTAATATTAAAATTGTCAAATAAAATTCATTTAGATTAAAAAAACTTTAAGTATAATTTTAAAATAAAAAACAAACAAAAAAAATGACTTGACAATAAAAGAAAATTATCAAAGACTAAAAGCAAAAGACATGAGAACCAATAAAACTTAGAACGGTATTCAATTAACAATTTTTTCATATGAAATAATTTTTAATTGGTTTTGTTTTTTTTTTTTTTTTATATGAATTAATTTTATATTTTCTATAAATAAATGTGTGATATAGCAAGTAAAAAACTGATAGTTATAGTTTGATTCAACCACAATATTATTAATTAGCTTATTTTTAATTTTATTTACATTTAATTTATATTTTATTTCACAAAACCTAATTTTGTTTACTGAAAAAAAAAAAAAAAACAATTTTCAAACTTATTTTATTTCACTTATATTTTGGTCTTTTCTGTGAAATTACTTTATTTTAGACCTCTTTTTTATTTTATTTATATTAGATTAACACTTTTATTTTATATTTTATTTCGCAAAACTAAACAAAATATAATTTATTCAATGAATCAGCTGATTTTTGAAATGTCAAGTCATCAGTATTCACAATAGTAAATTTTTTTCAGTAAGTTTATCAGTATGTATCAGTATCAGTACCACAATTCCATTTCTGATCAATTTTTTCAGTTTACTGATAACTGACAATCAAGTTGACCTCAATAACATTTTTTTTTTAAATTTGTGTATAAAAAAAAATTTAAAATATTTTGACAATCCAAACGTCAAAAAACTACCAGAAAATTTTAAATTTAAATAGATTTGCTTACCCCTTACCGAAATCACCACACACCAATAAATTTTGGTAGATTTCCACTACTTTTCTATCCGAAAATGAACATGCCTTATGATATCTAAACTGTCTTTATATTCCATCAATATTAGATACTGTCTAAGAAATTAATAGAGTACGTAGGTTATAAGTTCGATTTTAAAAATCTCACTTCTTAAAATCTTGCTCTTCGAAAGCATAATGTTTGAAAAATTTTCTACATTAAAAATCGAAATTTTTAAAAGTGAAATTTCAAAAAAGAGAAATTTTAATAAGCAATATTTTAAAAAATCGAGTTGTTGTAAATTCAAAACCAAAAAAGCAAAATTTCATATTATTTCCGAAATATGAAAATATACTACAGATCATCGATTATTATATGAAAACATTTTGACCTTAAAATTACCGTTATCCAGACAGTTAAACAATAATTTTGATACTGCTAAGGCGACCACATATTGGAAATGAAAAAAGATGACATTTATATAACAAAATAAAAAATTTATTTCAGTTCATTGTATATAAAAGTTCACATACATATCTTAATTTTTTTTTACATTTAAATGTAAATTAAAATTAGGTACTACCTAAAATTAGTTAAAAATAATAAAAATTAAAAATAAATATTCAGTTCATTTCAGGCAACTAATATTTGAATTAAAAAATATATTTATTTGAATTATAAAAAAACTTCTATAGAAATAATTTAATAATTATAAATTAAGAGTTATTAAATTATTTAAATTATTTATTTTTGTTAAAAACGTATAACATAAGTAAATAATTTAAATTATACCTTATGTTATACTTTTTAACAAAACTAAACAAATTAAACAATTTAATAACTTAATTTATAATTATTAAATTATTTCTATAGAATTTTTTTTATAATTCAAATAAAAATATTTTTAAATTCAAATATCTTATTTAAAAAATATAATTAGTTTAGGGTTTATTATACTTTTCTGATTCGTGGACTTTCTTTAAAATATCTTTTTTGCTTTCATAATACTTTGTAAATTCTAAACAGTTTTTATTGGTATTGCACTTGATTGTAATTATTGCCTCCACACAATTAATTGAGATATTACTTTTCTCTGGCGTCCAAAAGCTAAAGCCCTATATAGCAAAACAAAATATCGAGTAATTTTTTAAAATAGATGACAAAAGATGATAGATTTTAAAAAAAATTATATAAAGAGGACACAAATTTTAAAGATGACAGTGAATTAAAATAGATGACTGTCGTCTACAAAAGATGACGGATGGTCGCCTTAATACTGCATAATTTAATTTTCCCTTTTGCATCAAATTTAAACTAAAATGTTTAACATACTTTCAATTTTCAATTTTAAAATATTGTGTATAAGATCTCAGCACTATTATTTAAGTACTTTAATCTTTTCATAGTCACAAAAACAAAATGTACTTTCGCAAAATTAAATTTTAATGATATTAGATATATATTATGTAATATGTATATATATAAGTAAATCTGCAGTGTTAACTTTGTATGAATATTTTTTTTAATATCAAAATATTTGACATTTTAATATCTTCTAAAAATTGCATAATCATAGCCAAAAAAAAATTTGTTTTTACAATGATCTCATATTAATGAACTTTTATATTATCTAACTTTTGGCAAGTTTTTTTTTTTTTTGAATAAATTTTCTATTCATTTTTTCGTTGAAAATACTTTCTTCTTCAATTAAATTAATATTTTTTGGTAATTGAATTTTTATATGTAAAATAATAATAATAATAAAAAAAAAAAAAAAAAAATGTCATTAAAATTAATTTGTCACAAAAAAAAAAAAAAACAAAAAAAGGATAATAAAAAAAATTTGGAGAAGATTTCAAAAACTCTACACAAGTTATTTCCTGCTTCTTTCAAAGTACCAACTTACAATATGGTAGAAGCGATTATGAGAGAAAATAAATATGAAAATTTTAATTTTTTTATTCCATTTTTTTTTTTTTTTTTTTTTTTTTTTTGATTTTCTTAGCAATTTTCCAATAAAGTTTTCCAATAAATGCGTCAAAATGTCGGTTCTGTTTGCTTCAGTGCTATTCTCTTTCAGATGACAAAGAATTCATTCGATTTAACCATTTTAGATTTAAAATAAAAAAAAATTTCGTTTTTGATTTTTTGTTACATTTTTTATTTTTATGTTCGCAATGGAGCCATTCAAGTTAGAACTCATAAAAATAATAAAAAAGTAGATTTTTTTTTTTTTTTATTTACTAATAAAGGAAAGCAAAATAGCTATTATTTTTTTGTTTTTGTATAGGTATAGAAAACTTTTAAATCAAAAGGAAGTGACAGAAAGTTCAGTGTATTTAAATTAAAAATGTTGACATTTTTGTTTTGTAATATTTCTAGGCAATGCGAGGTGAGCTGTTGGAAATAATTGAATTTTTATTATTAATTTAGTAATGTATATATATATACTATTAGTAAATATATACTATTCTATTAATATTTTAAATATTTCTATGGAATTAATATGGTTTTGGTTTTCTTAGAATAAATTTTGAATTTTTAATATTTTTTAGAATCATTTTCAGCTCAGTAAGAGATAAAAAATGGCAAACATGAAAAAGTAGCTGTGTTGTTGTTGTTCGTCTTATTGATTATATTAATCTATCATATATTAATATATCAGTTTTAATAAAATATGTAAGCAAGAACTATACATGGTTGCCATCAAGATTATAAATAACAAAATAAAGCATAATTTCATTTTAAATAGGAATATTGACATATACACAATCACAATACACGCAACAAAACTAATTTTTATTTAACATTCTTTAAAACTGAAAAGCAAAGAAATAATTGCGTATATAACTGTCTTAAAATCTATAACGAGTTACCAAATGAAATCAAAAATATTGAAAATATTTGTATCTTCAAAAATAAAATTAAAGAATTACTTAATCTATCATAAATATTGGGGATTTTAAGAATGTACATCCACTTCTCTGATCACTCTGTATTTTATTTATTTTTTAAATTTTTTTTTGTTTAATTTTTCTTTTTCTTACTCATTAACTTAACATTATTTTTTTTAAGCATAAGAATTTTACAAGTATGATATTATGCTGTAAAATTCATAACAATAAGACCAGAGAGCGAAAGCTTAGGTCACTGAATTTTTCATATCAATCTGAAATTATATAAATTATATATAAATAAAAAAAAAAATATTGTGAATTATTCATAGTCTATAAGTATAAACATCAATGTATCATTATAAGCTAAATCAGAAATATATGAATTGATAAAGCAAAAAAAGTAAATAAATTAAAACTTGTATCAAGTGTATTAAAAGTGTGTAAAAAAAATTATTTGAGACCAAGTTTCTGATTTTTAAAGATGTAACCAATTATGTTTAACCTGTAAAATTGAAAAAAGTACCGAACAAATATCGTGAACGAACAAATACGGTGAAATGGTTCATCACAACCGATTTGCATTATCAATCATTTAATTTTGTTTTTTTCATTTGTCCTTTAATTTGAATTTTTCTTTTATATAAAAACTAACCATTTTGTTTTTAAATCTTATAATCTACTTTTAATTAATGAGCCCTGCCATTGCTAGATCATTAGTTTTTTATAGTTTACAGTTTTGTGGTTTTATTTAATTGCTTAGCAATATTTTTTCTCTTTAATTGATGGTGAGCTATGTCAAATATAAGGTTTCTATCTAGTGAGTTGGAATGATTTCTTTTAAATGATAAATATTAAAAAAGGAGACGTAGCGATTTTTTGCAAAATTTTTTAATTTTTTAATTAGTACTTAATTTTAAATTTCACCCCATGTATGTAAATAAAAATTTTCTCAACTCATCTAAAGTACAGACTTTTTTCTTGTTCTCGTCGTTAATAAAATTTAAATTTAATTAATTTTTTTAAGTAAATTATTACATGATGATATGCGGTTGGTGTCTAAGATAAATCAAGATAAAAAAATTATATAGCTAGTGATAGGAATGTATTATAGAAAGCAGTTCATAATGAAATTGGGTACGATTTTTTATCGATTTTCGAAAAAAGTGGCAGGTGATTGATGCATTAAATAATAATATACAGTTTTCATCAAAATAGCCTGGATATTTTCAAAATACCCATTTGAAATTAATTCTAACATTATGAATTTCTTATTATTGTTTTTTTTATTTTCACAATTCATAAAACTGATAATAGTGACATGTAAAATGCAGATTTGAAAGTGTGGTAGTACTGTACTGACGTATATACAACTATATTAACAAAGGTATATACGATCCGACGAAAACTCAAAGTGAAACTATTTCATCCAACGGAATTATTGTTACATACATACTACCATAATATCAACAGAATAGAACCTGAATAAATCGTCTTTTCTGTGTAGATGATAATAGAGTAGTTTGGCAGTTTAAGCGTCATAATTTATTTATTTTTTATTTATTTCGAGTTCAAATGAGATTAAAATCTCGTTTGTGTGCTTTATAGTTTGTACAATAGTTTACATTTGTATTAATTATTCATTAAATTTTATAAATTCAATTTTATATTATTTCTATAGTAATTAATAATTAAAAAAAAAACAAAACTAAAATATATATGATTGTTAAATATTGTAATAATTCCAAGACCCATGTATTATTCTACCCATAATAAATTCAAATATTTCCACTTCATCACAATGAACTTTAAATTTACGTGTATGAAATTGTATATCACTTGAACAAATAGATATAGTTGACATACTACGATCTGTTATCTTAAATGTTTTAAATTTAACACAATTGTTTGTTTGATCGCAGTTTTACACGAGAACAGTTTAACACAAAAACTTGGACTTAGAATAGTTTAATACAAAACGAATTGAATTATTGTGACGAGCTTCAAACTACCAGTTACCTTCAGTGAAAAAATTATCTACAACTAGAACAATTGAGTTTCTGTGTCTTTTCTTTTTATAATATTAGCCAAAACTTAGGTCACGGTAGCTTTTATACTTTCATACCGTTGGCTTTTTATATAATATAAATGGAATAGTTAGAGACAAGAAAAAAAAGACAGAAGTAGGAGAAAGGTTCAGCGGGTAGTTTATTTATTTATTTATACTATTTAGCTCAAACAGTTTACAATTTAGTATTACATTTCATATATTAATTAAAAATACAATTAAATTTACTTGGTATACACATTCAAAACTAACAAAATTCAAAATACAAAAATAGTAATATTATTTTTTTTTAATATAAATTAAAAAGTCAAGTTCACAAAATATTCAATTAATTTCATATAATTTTCGTCTTAAAGTATCTTTAGATACTGAAAAATTTATACTATTCTTATATTTATTACTAATTATTAACATTCTATTAATAGGTTCGTATTTACCATAATTTGTTCTGTGTAATGTTAATGTAAAAAGATTTGAGTGGCGTAAACGAGTATTTGTGTTTGCCGCCTTTAATAATTTCGAAAATAAATAAAATATCAGCTACTTCCCGCCTTTTCCACAGACACTTAAGATGGAGAAGGTTTAGCTTATGCTCATATGGAGGAAGTCTTGTATGATCATCCCAAGGCAAACTACGTAGTGCAAACCTTAAAAATTTTTTTTGAACAGCTTCTATTCTTTGTATATGTGAATTATAAAATGGAGACCAGACCTGACATGCATATTCAAGATGGGGTCTAACGAGGCATGTATACAATGATTTAAAAATGTAAGGATTGTTAAACTCCTTTGACCAACGTCTTATGAAGCCCAACATTGAACTAGCTTTATTAATGATGTTCTCGTAGTGGATTTTAAATGATAGTTTATCATCGAAATAAAATCCTAGGTCCTTAATTGAATTAACATTTTCTAAGGTTTCGTTGTTTAGAGTATATCTAAAGCTAAATGATTGGGTTCGACGTGTGTAACACATGAATGCACATTTACTAATGTTTAGTAAAAGATTGTTATTAATGCACCAAGTATAAAATTTATCTAGATCATCTTGAAGCATATAAACATCTTGTATCAGCGTAAATTTTCAAATCGCTATTACAAATTATATAAGCCACATCATTGATAGCAATAATAAATAACAGTGGTCCTAAATGACTGCCCTGGGGAACTACTAACCAGAATTTGATATGAATGGTGATGAAAATGAAAAGCGGAATAAAACAGTATAGCTCCTATATTAGTAAGATATGAGTTGACCCATTGTACAAATTTTGCAGGAAATCCTAGTTTTTTGAGTTTTAGTAAAATAATACTATATGGGGTAAAACATCAAATGCTTTACTAAAATCGCTGTAAATTATATCCGTTTGGAATCCCGCTTCTATATTGACTAAGAAGGTTGATGTCGATTCTACAAGGTTGATCACTATAGACTTCTTTTTCAAAAAACCATGTTGATGGGTCGTTAAAAAGTTAATGCAATGATTGTAAATAGAATTAAAAATCATCAACTCAAAAACTTTAGGAATAGTGGAAAGTTTGGAAATTGGTCTATAATTATTTATCTCATTGTTTGCATTTTTTTTATATGTAAGTTTAATAAAAGCTTTTTTGCAAATAGATGGGAACAGGCCACAGGTGATAGAAGTATTAAATATATAAAGAAAGTGGAGCAGCCAAGGCATCTGAGCATTTCTTTAGAACTTGTTCATGAACGCCATCAGGTCCAGGAAATATATTGTTCCCCAGGTTATTCAGATATTTCTTCACAAGACTATTGTCAATAATAAGATCTCTAAAAGTAGTTTTTGGATAGGCATCCACGTGGGAGAACTTTGTTTCATCAGCCATGAAAACTGTTTTAGGGTAAGAAGCAGAGAAAAATTCACAAAAGAATTGATAAATGGTTTTAGCGTTATTACTTTGTTTCCCATTGAATTTCATGAAAACTGCTGGGTATTCATCGCTTTTCCTTTTTGAGTTAATAAATTTCCAGAAAGCTTTAGGATTGTTAATGAGTGCCAAAGAAATGTTGTGAACATAGTTATTATAGCTTTGTTTAACAGATTGTTTGAACAGAAAGAAAAAATAGTTGAATGAATGGTAATCTGTTAGATTCTTGGTTTTCATGTATCGCTGTCATGCCTTGGTTTTTTTATTTCTTTACTTTCTAATATCCTTAGTGAACCAAGGCGGGTTTGAAGTTACAAACTATGTTACTGATGTTCTACTTTGAATTTTTGTTAAGTAAACAAATAATTCATGTTTAGGGCTAGTCCCTAAATCCACAAAAAACCAAATCCATAATTGCTTTTGCCACAAAAAAACTATCATGTTATTGTTTTTAAGCGTTTATTTTGTACGGCGTTTATTTTGTACTCTTTTGTACGGCACTTTATGCGAAATTCTGAGTTAGGAGAGATTTTAGGGTTGGATTCAAAGTTCTACGCCTTTTACATTAAATTTATATTATACATAGCCGCTGTTGGATACAGCGAGGATATCTCCTTAATTATTAACTCGTATTAACTTGCCACAATTTTATGAATTTTGTATTTGTGGATTTCGGTTTGTGGATTTGCTCACTAACTCTCTTGTTTACATTACTGTTATTGCAAAAAAAAAACTGTGAAAATGGAATTGTACTTTCCCATATTTTAAATTTGTCCTCAACATCTTCTAAACGAATTTCAATCATTGTCACAGGATTGTCTTAAATATCACTGTAAACAAAATATTGTTAATATTGATTTTTTGACTTGAATCATATTTTTTGGCAGTAAAAATGGTATTTCAAAATAAATTATACCGTTATTTGAGGTATATTTCTTACTACAAAGAAAAACTATTTACAAGAGTTTAGCTATTTTGAAAAAGTTTTGCTTCAGTGCAATACCGCCATTTTTTTTCTCTATTTTATTGAAAAGCATGTCTCATACGTTTTGATTTATTTCTCACACAAGTTTTAATTTTTTATAGTGTTTATTCTCTTTTTATTTTTGATTTATTCACTTTACACTTCGCCTTTTTGAAAACAATATGGTTCATTATTGGCCAGACTTATGACCATTTCCTTCGCTTTATTTTTATTTTTTTAGAATATCTGAAAACAGTGAAAAATAAAGAAAACTAATAAAAAATAAGAAAATAAACTTTTTATTACAGGGCAATCAAAATTTTATAAAATTTTATTATTCTCTAGAAAATTTCGTTTAATTTGATTTTATTCACTATTTTTGCATTTTGCATTCCTATTACAAATTTTTAAAATATTTTATTTTTTTGGTTTAAGTAAGTTTTATTTTATTCTGATAGACAGAAAATTAGAATATTTCTTTTTATCTTCCCTTGCGAATAAATTCATTAGAAAAAATCGTGAGTTGATTCATTTTTTTATTTTCATTTGCAGTGAATACAAAAGAAAAAGAAGAAATGATTCTTTTGAATGCAAGCAATTATTGGTCAAGAGAACAGCCACGGGAATTTTGTAAAAAAGTGTAATTTGTTAAATTTCAGTCATTATTCAGAGTTTTTCAAACGTTAAAAATGGTTAATATTTTTACATAATGGAATAGAAAATTAAATTAAAATAAAATATTTAAATATTTGCTAGTTTCAGAGCGGCCAGAAAATTAAGTGAAGTTTATGACAAAATTTTAATGTTATTGCTTTATAAATTTTCACTTGCATTTATTTAAAAAAAAAAATAAATTTAATTCTATATTTTTAGAAAAGCAAAGTATGAATTATTGTTGTTGGAATATCATTAGAAAATTCTGAATCATTTTCTGTCACCTCTGGTGTACCACAAGGCAGCCATCTAGGTTCCTTACTATTCATTATCTCAATTAATGATGTCAACAATCTCATTAACAATAGTAACGTGATCATAATATGCTGATAATATGAAAATTTATAAAAAAAATATCTTCATATAATGATTGTCCTGTACTACAGAACGATCTTAATTTGTTTTTTAAGTGGTGCGGCTATAATAATCTTCTCCTTAATATTGATAAATGCGTAGATTGATTCCAATAATAACTGATTATACTTTTAATTCTAAACTAATCAACCGAGTTTCTCATTTTAAAAACCTTGGCGTACTTTTTGACGATAAACTCACATTTAAATTTCACTTTATTAGCATAATTAACAAGGCAAATTCTATGTTAGGTTTTATTAAAATATGGTCTAAGGAATTTGATGATCCATACATTACTAAATCTTTATTCACTACTCTTGTTCGACCCCACCGTGAGTACGCAAGCCATGTCTGGTCACCTCACTATTCCACTCATATTAATAGAATTGAATCTATTCAAAAAATTTTTTTGCGATATGCTCTACGTAATCTTCCCTGGTCTAACCCAATAATCCTACTTCCATACATAAATCGTCTGAAGCTTCTTCAGATGAACACATTGCAATCAAGAAGGGTTGTTGCAGATATCTTATTCATATCCCAAGTATACAATGGTGAAATTGATTCCAAAATTATAAAAGATCAAATTAACTCGTACATTAACACCAGTACGCGTTTTCGTATAGAACATCTTTTTAATCTTCCTTTCTATAGAACTAATTATGGTAAATTTGAGCCAATTAATAGAATGTTAATGGCAGTTAATCAATACAAAAACAGTGTTGACTTTTCTTTGAACAAAACCAGTTTAAAGAAAACCTTGTTTCACTTGCTCCCTTAGTCCTCCTAATTAATCTTGTTTTTCCGCTACTAATATTAACTAATTTGTAGTGTTATAATTAACTTTTAATACTTTTAATAACTTTTCATCTTCTCTTTTTTTTCTGATGAAATTTATTTTATCTAATTTTGTTTTTTGTTTTTTATAAAAACTATGTTGTATTAAATTTCAAAGTAAATTAAACTTTAAATCATAAATCTTATTTGATACATTGTGTTAATTCAAAATTTTAATAATTAAATTGTATTATATTTTGTAAACTGTTTGAACTAAATAGTAAATAAATAAATAAATAAACATGGTTAATTACTGTCTTTTAGATATTTTGTTCCTAAGTTTGTAATTCTTTTAA
This sequence comes from Argyra leucocephala, assembly GCA_963942445.1. Taxonomy (NCBI): domain Eukaryota; kingdom Metazoa; phylum Arthropoda; class Insecta; order Diptera; family Dolichopodidae; genus Argyra; species Argyra leucocephala. Next base: position 206,095,210 of record OZ012677.1, on the reverse strand, counting down.
TTTGTTGTAATTATACTACCACTACTGCCAACACTACTGGAACTCATCAGTATATGTATAACATTATTGGACTATATCTAAACTATAGACCCCTATTTATTAATTATAATTCAACTTAAAGCCAAATTTAACGTTTTTAACAGAACAGGGATTTAAATATAGTGATATTTTTCCAAAAACCAATAATATTTTTGTTTACAACTTACTACGATACACATTACATTGTCTATACCTAAGTAGGTACCTAACCTACCTACATTTAATGATAAAAATAAAACTCATATGCTACCTATGCTATGCACTCTCTTGAAATTTGTATAAATAGCATGGTGTACTGGTGTAGGTGTGGTCGTGGTGTGGTGATTTATTTTCTCTCATTTTTGGTGAATAGATTGCATAAATTTGAGATGAAATGTTGACAACTAACTCTATTATAATATATGATAGGTCCAAGTTTGAATATGAAAATTTTAAAAACTCATGTGTAGTAAACCAATATGTGAGTTATAAAAATTAAATCAAATTACCACTTGGTAAAATCTGTCACCCATAGCCGTTATTTTGCAGGCGTTTTAGAGCTCTATCGCTTTGCAATGTTAATGTCACCAAATAATTAATATTACAAAATTCATTTCACAGATAATTACAATCCAAACTTACGATTATTTGCGCAATGGGATATAAGTCGTTCATCTTATGAGCTGCAAATTTGGGCAAGCTCTGTATTGAATAAAAATGGGATAAAAATAAAAATAAAATTTCAAAAGACGACAAATATTTGACTGTTTTCGTGATTTATTGCTAGTTTGTAGTAACTGTAAATTTTCCGGTTTACGTTAAATGATTAAAAAATTTACACCTGATAGCATTTTTGGCCAACTTGAATAAAAAGAGGTTAATATAATAAAACTAGAAGACTATTTGCCAATAGTTTTGAAATATACGGTACACCAATAATAGCTGTGTTCTTTTCATACGGTTCAAGGTCTAGGTTTTATTAAATTCAAAAGAACAATGTAGAATAATGATATGAATAATTTTTTTAAGTTGGCAAAGCTGTTAATTGAATTACAAAAAAATTCTATTGACAAACTACGCAAGCGCTCCTCGTGACAAATATAATTACGAAATATTTAAGACCTGTATAAAAACCAGATAAATATCTCGGTTTTTAATTGTTATTGTATTTTCATATTAAAGTATTGACCTAGTCATATTAAAGTACTGATTTATTATTGATATATTGCTATCATGTTGGCATGAAACATTCTGTGTAAATTGTTTTATGTAATTTGAAAATGAAAAGAATATTTTGTTATATTTAAATGTTATTTTTGTTATTTATTACAAATTTACTAGTGAATCCTCTGTGCAATTGCACAGAAGCAGTTCTTTCAGGTACGATTTTATATAAAAAGAAATATTTGTTCTGATATAATTGTAGTTGTTTTCTGAATCGCTTGATTATTGAATATATATACTTTACAATGAAATTAAAGTATAAGACTTAATAATGTTATACTAATACTAATTTCAATATAACTTGACACAATAAAATCCCATTACTCTCAACGTAGTAGATCGATGTATTTTAATTCGTTTATAGTAAAAAACCGTTTGTAATCACAATTCTGTTATAGCAATAGTCAAAAATTTGTTTGAAAGAAAGTAATAAACTTCATAAGTTCATACAATCGAAGTCATTTATAGTCACATTAAAATATAACGCCAATTTTTTCAATAAAACACAAAAATAAGTCAAAAGTGAATTATTTTATTAAAAAACTGATTTATATATAGTTTTTTTCTGTTCTTTATTACAAATATATATATTTTGTGATTACATAACAGAATTGCTGAATAATATAAAGTTTAAAATTGTTATACGAAAGATATTTTATTGAATTTGATTTTGCTTATAAAGATGAAATTTTTTTTGGCTACGCCTATAGTCACAAAACGGTTATAGCCAGAAATATTACTGAAATTTAGCGAATGACTATAACCGTGTTTTACTGTTTAAATATTTTTTTTTAATAATAGCAGAAGCAAATAAAATAACTTTTATTATTATTTTCTGTTTTGTTTTCAATTTTTGTTTGTGTTTTTGTACGTTTTTTCTATAAGTTTGTGCGTTTATTTAAAATGACAGAATTTTTATGAAGCCTTTTTAAAAATTGTTCGTGATTGAAATTTATTTTAGAGTACAGATGTCCCTCAATTTGGAAATAACTTACTATTCAATTATTATTGGTTGGTTACCAAGTCGTTCATCTTGTAAATTATATATAAGACGTGTCCATTTTATTTTGACAACATTTTTTTATGAAGTAAAAAAAATAAAAAGAATTAAAGAGGCTCTTCTTGTTTTAATATTACTTAATACACACCAAATTTAACAATAAATTACCTTTTACACACACCCAATTGTCATACACAAAGCTGTGACAGAAGATGTTTTGATGGAAGATTTTATATCCAAAGTTTGTGTAGGAGATAATAGAAGAGGTTCGAAAAACAAAAATTCATTTACAAATTTAAACAATCATTATAAGTTCCAATATTTAATTAGAGACCCGCATTAAAAAGGTATAAAACCAATGAATACACATTATTCAACTATAGTACTAACTTAGTTTAATTAATAATTAGTAAAAGAGTCTACTTAATTTATTACAAATACAAAATTATAAATCATCGACAAATAACTGAAATGACTAGATCTGGAAAAGCTTAATTACAAACTATTACCCCCCTAATAGCAAATAATAGCATTGTATATGACATAAATAAATTACTTATTTCTATACCATACAAAAACCAATTAAAATTTTATTAGACAAGTCACGTGACAACAACCCACAAAAATCGATCTTTAATTTCTCTGTTATAATAATTTACAAAAAAAAAAAAAAAATAAAAACAACAAAAAAAAATCTAAATTGAAATTTTTTGCAATCATATCGGAAAAAATTTACCGTATTGTAATTCAATTGCAACATTATTAGAAAAAAAAAAAACAGAACAAGAACAAAAAAAAAAGTAGAAAAATACATTATTCAGCAATTCAACTCTTGTTCAACTGTTAACCAACCTAACCTTTTCAATTGCAGGATAATTAAAATAAAAGACGTAGAAAGAAAAAAAAAAAAATTATAAAAAAATTTAGAATTAACCACAAAATTCTGTCCTTTATAAGAAGCAAAAAGAAGAAGGACAGTAAAAAAAAAAAATACCCTGTAGGTTCAGACATTTTTTTTTTTTATTAAAATTCCAATTACTAAATAATAATTTCTCTTGTATTTGCCCTACATTCATTATATAATAATATATTATGTATATGTATGTAATTTATTGTACAGATCAACGGCACATTGAGTGGCCAGATATGCAGAAAATGAAAAAAAGGACTACGAATGTAAAGTTTTCTGTTTCACAGCAAAGAAAGCAAATTTTTAAAATACTTGATGTTAAAACAAAAATTCTGTTAGTAATAATAATAATAATAATAATAATAATATTAATAATAAGCAATGGGATATTAGGTCAAGGATCTGAACATTTTTTTTTCTTTTTCGTTTACTTTGTTTATACTACATATTTTTTTTTTTTGCCTTTTTAATTGTTAAAAGGACATGGTCTGTTAAGTAAAATTCAAGGAATACTTTACAAGACAAAAAATATACAACAATTCCTAATTAAGAATAATATTGTTAAAGAAAGGGTTGATATAATACGATTATATTTAATGAGCAAGACAAACATGAATTTAAATTAATTTTTTTTTTTTTTTTTTTCATCGTATCTCTGTTTTGCTGAAGTGTATGTGTATATATATGTGTTTGGAAAATGTAAAATGAGAGAGTCAAAAGCATTTACATGTATTTTTTTTTATTTTATTTTAAGAAATAGAAAAATAGACTGAATAAAATAAAACCACGTTTAATAAATTTTTATTGTACACAAAAGGCCGTAGAATTTGGAATTAGAAGAAGACTTCATTAAAAAAAAAATAAAAAATTCAACAAAACAAAAAATAAAAAAATTAAATTATTTTCATTTCTTCTTTTAACACTCATACTTTACTTGTACTTGTCGTTTTCATTGTCTTAATTCTTTACATTTTTATAACTGTTTTTTTTTTTTTTTTTTTTCATTCTACTTATTTTCTTCTTCTTCTTCTAATTTGTCATGGATTGTTAATTAGATGATTTTCGTTTTTGGTCATCCTTTTAATGAAATAAAAGAAATATATATATTTTTTTTAGTCTTGTTGTACAACTATATTTTTTTTGTGTTGTTGTTGTTTTTATTGCCGTCCATCTATTAATTATGTAGGTACCCAGTTATAAAAGGACATTTTTATTTTTTGTATTTATATTTTAATAATAAAAAAAAAAAAAAAATAGAAAAAAATTAAAACTTTATTAATGGAAATTTTCATTTTTTCATTTTTCCTTTCATTGTTTCATCCTTAAGGAATTTCCAAATAAATTCTATATAAAAATAGTTGAAATGGAATTTTATATAGTAATTATTTTGATGGGACATGTTCTAATTATTAATTTATGTAGGTAGTATCAAATTTATATTATTATCTATGTAATTTTGATCGTTGATCTTATCATAAATTTTAGTATATTAATTTTATTGTAGAGATATAACATAGGGGTTATAAAAATACAAGGAGGAAATACATAGTATGTACAAGGAGGCATCACTTGTATTATTAATAATGAGATGAAAATTGTTAAACATTATTTACAATATCTACATTTTTGCTACGAATAAGTTACATTTTGTCTTTATTTTATGTAATATTGATATTTTTTCCAGATAGAAGAAAATCATCAAAAGAGCCTTGATCTATTGTTCTCCTTTCCGGGGAGAACCAAATGTAGGGCAATGTCGACTTTAACGTACTAAAAACTACTATCATTTTGTTAAAATTACACCTAGTCTGTCAGACTATAACCCTTAATACAATTTTGGCTCTATTATTAATTCAGACATCTTTGATCAAACAAAATTCCATTAGGACGTTATTGAGAGATAAAATTTTTTATCCTAACACAGTTCGATCGGCTTCATGCGTTTAAGTTTTCTAACAAAGTTTTGACTGTCAGCTAAGCGTAAAACTTCAGTATATTAACATGTTGAGAAAGACAAGTTTTGTGACGTACTGCGAGTTTGAATCTCTATGAATATCAGCATTGCAAACATATTATTTCAGGTAGCATTGGCAATATTTCGTAGCACTTCGTTTTGGAACGTTTGGATGGTTCGAATATTAAGTTGTTTAGCACAATCATATATTTGAATATCGCAGGTCTAGACTGGCTTTAAAATTTAATTGTATATTAAAACTTTGTTTAAAATTAGCACAGGGTGAAACATATTTTTGAATATAATTTTGAGTTAATGAAAAAATTATTTTATTGCAACTGATTGAAATTAAGGACTTATTGAATTTGCACTTTCATCTATCAAATATGTATTGAATTAGTTGAATTAGTTTAGTTAATAAATAGTATGTTATGAATTATTTGAAAATTTGATATTTTACAGAAAAGGGTACAAGTTAAGTGAAACTAAATACTAAATTTTATCAACTCACAATAACAAAAATTTTATTAACAGTGTAGTAGGCCTACACAAGTAATAGTTAAATTGGCACTTCTTAAAGATCGTCCAGAGGTTATTTTCTCATGAAAATATACCGGCGTATTTCGTATATAAATACATGAGACTGTGAGGTTCCATAAGGGTATATATAAAGTATAAAATGTAGAAAATTCATTGTTCTTAAATTAAACCTTAACTTACAGAAATTAACAATAAAGAAAAAAAAATTTGTAAAGTGAAAGTTAGAAAAAAAAATTATATAAAAAGAAAGAAATATAATTTATAATAAAATAATTTATAAAATTTAAAAATTAAAAATTAAAAATTAAAAATTAAAAATTAAAAATTAAAAATTAAAAATTAAAAATTAAAAATTAAAAATTAAAAATTAAAAATTAAAAATTAAAAATTAAAAATTAAAAATTAAAAATTAAAAATTAAAAATTAAAAATTAAAAATTAAAAATTAAAAATTAAAAATTAAAAATTAAAAATTAAAAATTAAAAATTAAAAATTAAAAATTAAAAATTAAAAATTAAAAATTAAAAATTAAAAATTAAAAATTAAAAATTAAAAATTAAAAATTAAAAATTAAAGTTGAAACCATAAAATACGGAGATAAATTAACAAAAGTGCAAAAAGTCTATCCTCCATACAAATCTATCTTGCAAACGCCACACATATATTATAGCAAACATTAATCTACAAAATTTTATTATTTTTAATTAATAACTAAACTTTTTCCATAAAATATACTTAATAAAGCTCAAGGAAATTAGAAATAGAGAACTCACATCTGATTACAATCGGAAAAGTGCTCCACAAGACGACTGTCTTTCCAAAAAATGATAGATGTTTTAATCTACCAGAGTGTTTTGGGATAGTTAAATTGACACTTCCTAATGATCGTCCAGGTGTTATTTTCTGAAGAAAATATACCGGCGTATTTTTAAATATGATTTTTTTCATAAGCCAGTTCTACTTATAGTTTAGATAGTTTTCGATACTATAGTCTCATAAAACTTTAAAAACATCTCTAATGCTATCAAATCGATGACGGTTAGTTACAAATCGATTGCAAACATTGAAAATAACTACAAACCTGGAAAACTCGCCTATACTTGCCCCAGCATTGAATATAATTCCCAATTAGTGAAATGTGGAAAGATTAAAGTCATAACTAGCTTTACCCACTCGTTAATATTGTAATAGGAAAGAGTTTTCGTAAACTTACAAAATACATTTCTGGAAATAACATTAATGTAATTACTCCAGGTTCAATACCAAATTGTTTTTAGCTTTATTTACAAATTTTATCACAAAATTATATCAATATTCTTCTATTATTTCTATCTCCTACAGTAACCGGCCCTAGGAGATGGAGTAACCAACACTGCCTAGAAACAACGTGGCGCTATCTTATTACCGGTTCGATCTCAATTAATGATTTTCATTCGATTAATCTCGAATTTTCAATTAACAAATTTAATGATGGATTTTTTTTATAAATCGCCACCAACCAGGTTCGAACCGGGGTACCCTGTTGCATAACCACTGCGCCACCGAGGGTATATAATATCAATATTACGAATATAAATTAACTTAATCTTGGATTTTGACGGATTTAATGGAAGACCATTATTTGGAGCCCAGAAAGCAACAGCATCAATATGATCATTCAATTTAGCAATACATCGGTTCATATATCAATTATAGGACTACTGATATAGAGTTGAGTATTTTTTGCATTTTAATCGGCAATGACAAATTCAAACAAACAAACTAATAACTGGAATACATATCACTAATATATATGGCATGTATTAGTTATTTTTTTTATTTCATTAATTTTGCACACTTAGTAGAGAATTAAAAGAGGAGTTAGTTAGTTTAAAAGGGTAGCATTTACAAGAATCGCGTCATAATCATGTCACAGCTATATATAAATGTTAGATATAATAAATATTAACACAACGTCGTTCGCATGCTTTGTTGATCCATAAGCCATTTTGACATTTGAACATCTCTTGGGGTTTTGCGACATTCTCTTTTTTTCGGTCTTACCCGTTTTCTTCTATATCTAATACTTTTTGTGATAATGAGAGGTAACTTTAAAATGAGAGATAACTTTAAACAACATCCACATTTTTAATAATTTTTTATGCCAGTTTGATCTATATTTTGGCGTTTGTATCACAGAATATTTGAAATATGCACTATTGAAATTATATGTAGTTATTTGATCCATGTTATTAGGTTCATTCAATAACATGTGATTGCAATCAACCACAATCAAAAGCAATCCAAAATTTTCAAAATATCAGTTGCCAATCAAAATCCTGTTCAAAAAATATCATTTTCAATCACTTACAATCCATTTTCCTTATTGAACAAATTTTTGTGTTTTTGAAATTTCAAAATTTGCTTATCAAAAAAATGGATGAAAATTTTTAAAAAACTTAATTGAAGAAAATTTTTATTTGAATTTAAATTTTAAAAATGTTTTATTAAAATATTTTAAATTTTTTTTCTCAAATCTTTTTTCAACAAAACAAATATAATTAATTTTTGGCGAATACTTTGCGTCAGAATAATTTTCAAAATTAAACTTTGACATTCAATTCCAATCAATGATTGTGATTTTAATTCTGAGCGCAATCAGAAAATATCAGATAAAATCATTTTCAATCACAAATTTCCCCTCCAAATCGTGATTGAAAGTGATTGAAAAGTTATTGGACAAAAAAAAATGATTGCAAGTGATTGCAATCGAAAACAATTTGCTATTGAATGAACGAACCTATTGTATACTACTCATGGGTCACTAATTTATTATTTTTTTTTAACTTAATTTTGATTCACAACCAGTATTAGTGTAATAAACTATTAAATTTTGCAATCCACATGGATCAAAAATAAACATTTTAACTTAATGTCAATTTGGTTCGTGTACATTTATTTATATACTCCATTTTACCGTATATATAAAGTAAATATTCAAGAGGTTGAAGTATAAAGAGGTATTCAAAAGGTTGAAGTATAATGAAATATTCAAGTGGTATAAAGTATATTATATTCAAGAGGTTAATTGCGTACATTCTTTAATTGAAAGGAATTTAAAAAACTTGGAAGTGCATAGCCCCTTGCATCTTGTAAAGTTACTCAATGGAATACAGTCAAAGAAAATTTGATTGAAAGTAACTCGGATGACAGTACATCACGATTTTGAAATTTTTTCTATCCGTGCCACAAAATTAAACTTTAGCAAGGTTGTTAATGTTCAGCCTCTTATTTCGAAGCCATCCAAAATTGACAAAAATAAGATCAGTGACATAAAGGACTTACTGAAATATCATAATCGTGAAAACGTAACTTATGTAACTACTTTGCTTAAATAATTATTATACTATTTCAAACGTACTATCATGTTACACTAGATAATGACTGTGACATGATAGTACGTTATAAACAACATTATGTTAAAAAATAATAATGAAATAAACTTAAGATAATTATGTAAAAAATTTTAAAGAATGAGGGCTTGACAAAACCCACGTGGTTTATAAGCCCATAATAAAGATCTTATAAATAAATAAATAATGGCTGTGAAAGCTGCAATTACTTTAAAAAATTAAAATTACAGACCTAAGTACAAAAATATTAATTTCTTAGTTAAGATTAAAGCTACTTAACAAACCTGTGAAATTATTTTTAAAAGATGAAAATGTGATTTTCTTTTTAAAATAAACAAGAGTTATTCTCTTATATATAGAGGCTAAAAATTAGCATGAACATATTTTTGGGGCATATATATACATAAGTAGGCCAAAGTAGAAAAACGTCTATCGAACAGTTTAATTTTTATAGTCTTTCAAAATTTAAACTCAATATGACTTTTTGGCGTATTAATCAAGCAAGCATGCAACCACGCCAATGTATGGTAGTATGTATGGTACAACAACTGAAATCGATCAAGATATATTACAATTTTATTATCTATTTATATATTTATTTATTTATTTACACTATTTAGCTCAAACAGTTTACAATTTAGTATACATTTCATATATTAATTAAAATACAATTAAATTTACTTGGTATACATTCAAAAATAATAAAATTTAAAATACAAAAATAGTAATATTATTTTTTTTTTAATATAAATTAAAAAGTCAAGTTAACAAAATATTCAATTAATTTGTATAAAATATATAAAACTGTTTCAGCTGACTAAGCCATATTCAATCAAATATATTAGAAAATATTTAAAAAATAAAACTTAATCAAGCTATTAATTATTCTTGTTGTAGATACCCTTTTGCCTATGTGCTTGTATATTCTGTCACTTTTTATACAAATATATTTTATATCAGTGTTTTTAATTTATTATTTTAATTTTTACACATTGTTTGTCCTTGAGTTCTTGGTTTTACTTAAAATTATTTACCTCCCTTTTTTCGTCAAAATTAATTTTTCAGAAGTCTTCATATTTTCTTATTTTTTTATAAAACTGGAAGAAACATAAAAACTTATAATAATTTATAATTGTTTTTTTATGGGTGTTACTTAAAACTCCCACATAGCTATTTTTAAAACTACTAGTGTAAAATTATATTTTTTTATTTATTTGTTTTTTTTTTGTGCTTTTATTTTAACCATAATTGTTGCAACTGTCATTTTTAATGCTCAAACTTTAGGCAAACAATTGCAATAATTGTTATATACACACTGGTAATGGTTTAGCTTTAATTACACAACTTCTATGTTTTTTTGTACTGTTTCTGTTATAACAAACTTAGTGAAACTAACATTAGGGTTGTTTAATTACTGATACTTTTATAACTACAAAAAAGAAGAAGACAAAAAAAAAAACAATTATTATTATAATAAATTCAAGTTTAAATGGTACCTGATACAAAAAAAAAAAATGGATTAAAAAATTTTAAAGTGGTTTTATAGCATATGAGACTAGATAATAAAAAAAAAATTCGGTTTAGAATAGATCATAATAAATTATTATTATAGACACAAACCGAGCAGCTAGAGCTTAATAAAAAATAAATTCATTAGAATTTAGATTGTAATAATTAAATAAAAATATTACAGGTTTAAGTTGAAAAATAGATAATTGGATTGAGCTTATTGGATAATTGAATTGGAAATAGATAATTGGATTTGATTGAAATTCATTGAATATTCTCCTTCTTTTGAAGCTATGAAATGGTATGAGATTTGAGTTTTTTTTTTAACAATCTTAGACTAATCGTTTTTCCTATCGAAAGTTGTTTTCTAATGCAATGAATGATAGAGAGCTCTAAATAATATTTTTGTTCCATTATAATTAACTAATTTTATTAAAATATGAGCGAGAGTATAAAAGTAATTCCTGCTTTCAAATTGAACCAGTCATATTCAACATTGTCTGCTCATTTTCTTTAACAAAGCTATAAATTTGGATAATATCTAACTTTTATACTCAATCATAATTTTATATCTCTGTTTTGATTTGTTATTGTATTTTCATATTAAAGTACTGATTTATTATTGATATATTGCTATCATGTTGACATGAAACATTCTGTGTAAATTGTTTTATGTAATTTGAAAATGAAAAGAATATTTTGTTATATTTAAATGTTATTTTTGTTATTTATTACAAATTTACTAGTGAATCCTCTGTGCAATTGCACAGAAGCAGTTCTTTCAGGTACGATTTTATATAAAAAGAAATATTTGTTCTGATATAATTGTAGTTGTTTTCTGAATCGCTTGATTATTGAATATATATACTTTACAATGAAATTAAAGTATAAGACTTAATAATGTTATACTAATACTAATTTCAATATAACTTGACACAATAAAATCCCATTACTCTCAACGTAGTAGATCGATGTATTTTAATTCGTTTATAGTAAAAAACGTTTGTAATCACAATTCTGTTATAGAAATAGTCAAAAATTTGTTTGAAAGAAAGTAAATTTTTATTAATTCATTGAATATTATCAGGCCATACACTACAAATTCTTACTCGGGCACAAACTTGTACGCGAAAGTGTTAGTTTTTGCTGCAATCTTGCGTGGAGTGTTGTTTACCCATACACTGTCCACTATTGCCTGCGCGAATACTGTTCGTTTTAAAGCTTTAAGTTCATGCATACAAATTGTTATTGTAATTAAAATTTTGGATTGGCGTGTGGTAAAATTTGAACACTCCAAATTCAAATCGAACAGTTTTCTGGTTATTTTAATCATAAGTGCAAGTAAAGTACCTGCAGTTTTTGCTTTTAAAATATATAAAATTTAAAAATTCAAAAAAGAAGCGTAAAACTTGGCAAAAACAGTGGTTAAAAAATTATAGTGACATGAAATTACTTAAGTAGTTAAAACAAAATAATCCAGAAGATTTATATAATTATTTAAGAATGGATGCGGAAATATTTGATATTCTTTTAAATTTGGTCAAACCGTACATCCAAAAACAAAATACACAAATGACATACATAAAAAAAATAAATTACAAAAATTGGTTGTAAAAACAAAAAAACGTTAACTCCACACCTACGTCATTGAGCACGGTTAATCTTGCATGTATATGGCAGTAAAACTCTACAGTTTTAAGTACAGAATACGCGCATGCAATCTACTCCATGTGTTTACTCATACACAAACGTTCTTTCGCGCAAGCATTTGTGTGTATGGCTTGCTGTTCTCCTTTTTTTTTAAAGCTATGAAATGGTATGAGATTTGACTTTTTTTTTTAACAATCTTAGACTAATCGTTTTTCCTATCGAAAGTTGTTTTCTAATGCAATGAATGATAGAGAGCTCTAAATAATATGTTTGTTCCATTATAATTATCTAATTTTATGAAAATGTGAGCGAGAGTATAATAGTAATTCCTGCTTTCAAATTGAACCAGTCATATTCAACATTGTCTGCTCATTTTCTTTAACAAAGCTATAAATTTGGATAATATCTAACTTTTATACTCAATCATAATTTTATTCTCAGTGCTCGGCTATTCGAAGTAGGTATATATTGAATGATATTCCAACCCGTTAGCTATGATTGTTTATTTTTGTAAAAAAAATTAAATGTATTTAATTGAATATTTATTTTCACAAGATATCTTATATATACTAATTTTGTTTTTGTCTGAAGCCTTTTATAACAACCGCACAATAATAATGAAATGAAACAGTTAATTATGAATGAAAGAATGAAAATTGAGAGAATAAATAAATTTTTTTTTACATATGTGTTGATTATTTAATTCGTCACCCGTTCCAATTCCTACAGTTCTTTAGGCAGAATATATATTTTGTTATTAGGTTAGATGACTTTATGAATTGTATATGCTTTCCCTGTTTTCAGCATTACACCTTTTAGGTAACAGTGATAACTATTAACATTTCCAATGTATTCAGATATATTTCAAATGTATAGTCTTTAATGATATTCAAAATTGATTGCTAACAAACAACATTATAGTAAAGCAATAGTATAAGAAATATTATTTGTTAAATTCTGTATAAATTGTTTTGTTTGTATATTTTATACTTGGTTTTAATTCACAATTACGGGCTGTGACAACCGATACAATGTACAAGACCAGGTCGCTCAATTAATCAACCTTTTAAAAAATTATTCAATAACTATACCCTATTAACTAGACCTATTTTTTTTAATTTAAAAAATTCATCTACAAAACCACTAAAAACCATTGTTCTTTTTTTTAACTATTTTTCTTATCATTTTAGAATTTGATCATTCAACAATTTTAATCCAATTAATTTCTAATTTTAATGTTGTCTGCTTCTGTTTTAATTACAGGTATAATAGAAAATCTAGTTTGTAATAATTTTGGATTTTGACTTAATGCAATGGGACAAGTTAACTTAACTAAAATCCTACAAACTAAGTAATATTTAGACTCAATTCATTAGTGATAACCACATTGATAAGGTGTGGATTTGGATCTATCTAATGTTATGCATATAATTTTCTACTGATTTTCCATGGAAATTTTGAATATTTGAGCCTTAAAATATTTTCACGCTAAGCTTTTGAGGTTCTGTTAATGAAAACAAAATACAGATATAATTTAATAATCGTTCAGCTAACTTTCATAATCATCTCTGACACTCATTTCGTTCCATACTAATTTTTTTTCTTTTTTTGTTTTATATAATTCCAAGTTTATAGCATGAACTTCTTAACTTTATTTACACAGAGATTTGGAATACACAACCACATACAATATTAACGTGCACATACTAATTTGAACGTGGAAGACTATAATATTTACTGTAGAGTACTTGGCGTTCATAGATTCCATTTTATTTTTAGTGATAACAAAAACTCTCAAATATTTATCATTTATTTTATCCCAATCATAAAGGGTACTGGAACTGCTCGAAAAAATCTAGAAAGCATTTTTTGCCTTTATCAAAAATCGAATCTGGGACATTTCGATTGAAAGGCAGACGCTCTATGTATTGCACCACCCATATTGCAAATGTTCAAGATTTGATAATAATATGTTCAAAAGGTCTACGACGAAATTTGTCTGTGAAACAAATTTCATTTTAAAAAAGCATGCCATTTTCAGAAGATTCAAATGCACAAGGTAGTGAAGGACCTAAAAATGTTTAAAAATAAATTTAAAACATAAATTTTTTTAAAATTAACTAACTTAATAATTTTTAGTAGAATTATTAAGTGGAATAAGCTACCAGAAGCAAACCCCTGATTCATTTTTGCTATTTTGTATTTAAATTCCATTCAGATTTGAGTATTTTCAGTGTATAAAACTACTTTTTATAATATAAATTTGTGCGGAAAATGAATTTTACTATAATAGATTAATTAAAACAGATAAGTAGTGTATATGCTATCTAACATCATTGCACTATGTTATTTTTTAACATAAAATCTACTATCGAAATGGTTCATCTGCAGTTGCCTTAAAATTAAAATCATATACTTTGTCCGCTACTGCACATTTTATAAACATACACAATGTTAAATTATCACTAAATTTAACCTGTAAATTGAAAAAAAAATACGATATAAATATCTGAAACATTTCAAACCTAATTTTCATTCAAAAGGAGACGTAGCGAAAATATTTTTTCAAATTTTTTTAAATTTCAATTATTAAAAATTTTACTTTAAAATTCTACCCCATGCATAAAATAACCTATACAAACATGCACAAATTTGAATTTATAAAACTATCATATAACAAAGTCATTGCCATAATCAAAATAAAAATTCATAATTTTGTGTTTTAAATAAATTATCACTTATGCGGTTGTTGTCTAAGATAAATTAATAAAAAAAAAATATATATAGCATATTAATTTAAATAAAGTAAAACAATTCATAATGAATACGAGTTTTCAACAAAATTCCTCGAACTCCTCCGGGAGCTGACGAATACTATTTTTACTTTAAATTAAAATTACTCAACATTAACAAATAAAATCTTGATTATTTAATTCCGAATCCTATACCGAAATAGAATTCTCAGAAGAATCAGTTCCCAACTTATTAAAAAGAAGAAAAAAAACAACAATAATTGCAAAAAGAAGTTTTGAAATATATTAAAGAGCACCCACCAGCTTAAAATAAAATCGTTGATGAATTGATAAAAGAGAGTGATGATATTAAGAAAAATTACAATAAATTTTTGTTAAAGAAATAAAATTTTATTTAAAATCCACGACATTATCAGAAATGTTTCAGAAAAAAAAAAAACTTTTGGTTCTGTGAAAAAAAAAAAACAACAAAATCACTAAGGACTTTATTTTACAATTTTTTTTTTTTTTGTGTCTTTATAAATTTACTAAATGTGGTTACATATTACCTAATTTAAAAGTTGATATTTAGCTAGTTGGTAAAACTGTAATACACAATCTTATTTTGTAAATTTTCAAACTTCTGGAACCAAAAAAAAAAAAAAATATATAAAAACAAGAAGTTAAAGAAGCTCTTATTTTTGGAACAATAACAAAAACAAGATAAAAATAAATATTTCCACTTCCTTCGAAAGAACCAAACAATAACCAGAAGAAAACCAAACAAAAAACTGAGAAGCTTTAAAGTGCTTATTTTCACAGGATTTTTATTAGTTTCCTTTTTATTTATTTTGTTGTTGTTTTTCTAATTTTTTTTTTTTTTCGTTTTTTATTTTTGATTTCATAAAATACACACCATAACAATAACAGTTTTTTTGATGTTGTCCTTGGATGCTTACATAAGAAGAAAAACAACAACACCAAAAAAAAAGTAAATTTGCGTAAAAAAAATTGTTAAGTTTGCATAACAGAGGAAAACAAAAAAAAAAAAAAAAAAAAAAAACAACAAAAAGAAGAAGAAAAACTACATAACATAAAAAAAAAAGTTTTATATTTTATTTTTTCTTTGTACTTTCTTGTGCTTTACTGATATAACTTGTGTGTTGCAATGTTCACCTACCCATCTTCACAAATGGTTGATTTTGTGGGTAAAAAAAAAAAAAAAAAAAAAAAAAAAAAAAAAATAATAATAAGCACATAAACTTCTCATTCACTTGTCTACTGTATTTTAACAGGATCACTTTAATACCTATGCTGTATTTTTTTTTATATTACATTGGATATGGTTAAGAATTTCTTACTTTTTTTCATGGTAATTTTATTTTTCCGGAGGTCGGTCGGTCGTTCGGTATATTTTTTTTTTTTTATTTTTGATTTTATTTAAATGAAGAAAGTAAGTTCGTTTCGTTACTTTTTATTTTTTTTTTTTATTTAATCCGATCTCTGAAATGTTCTGTTTGAAATGGATTGAATTGGTTGAATTGCACGAATGATTTTAATTTAATTTGATTACAAAACGAGTTAAGGATAAGAACAAATTTTTGTATTTTTTTTTTTTTTTTTGTACTCTATAGGCTTTTTTATCTTTTATGTTTGTATTTAAAAAGTTTACATTTTGTCATCAGATTTGGAATTTAGTTGGTAGTAAATTTGAGTTGAAGAAAATAAAGGGGTTAAAAATTTATAATGTAATTAATGTGGCGGCGGCTTGAATTGCACATTAAAAACTTTTTAAATTTCAAAATTTTTTTTTAACTCAGGTTATTTTGTGTTTTTTTTTTTCGTTTTGAAGAAATAATTTTGATATTCAAAAAAATTGTTATTTATTATTATTTTTAACAAGAAAAAATTTTGGGAACAAATATACAAAATTTCCATTTCAGAAAACTTCAATAAGTTTATTTTTTTTTTATTTTATTGTTTTTTTTTTTTTTTATTAAAATTCCAGGAAATGGTTTAGCTACAAGGATGTGAATTTTTTTTTTTGTTTTATATTAATCAAAGTTTTTATTTTTTGTTTTATTTTTTGTTTTATTTTTTTTTGACAACAAAACAAAAAAACAAAAACAAACCAAAACCATTTAAATGTTTAATTAAAAGTTGAGAGGGGTTCTTCGTCCTTACATAATTCTTTACCATCAACACAAAAAATTTGGAGTGTTACTGTTTTTGTTTTTCCTTTTCTTTCATTTTAATAAGTATTCATTTTCAATTAAAACAAATGAGAAAAAAGAAAAACAACAAAAAAATTTAACCTTATTCGACCTGTCGTACAAAATATGTTTTTTTTTTCTCTTAATTTTTTTGTGTTTTACCTTCATAAATAGAATTTTTCAAATAATTAATTTAACTTTTTGATTTTAAAATAACAACAAAACAAAAAATATATGTAAAATTGTATTTCAAAAAGTTATGTTGAGGCTATATTCTACAATTTAAATTCAATTTAAAATTAAAACAAAAAAAAAAAAATAAATAAATAATAAAACTAAAAACTAAATTTAAAACTTTAGTTTTTATTGTTTTTTTTTTTCTGCAACATTTCAATTGTAATTTTTTGTTGGATTTTATTGTGAAACTTGTGAATAAAAACTGGGTTAGTAACAATTATTTTGATTTTATAGTTTCAGAAACAGAAATTAAAACAATTTTAAAATTTAAATTACTTGGTTACCAGATGACTTGCAAT
This sequence comes from Argyra leucocephala, assembly GCA_963942445.1. Taxonomy (NCBI): domain Eukaryota; kingdom Metazoa; phylum Arthropoda; class Insecta; order Diptera; family Dolichopodidae; genus Argyra; species Argyra leucocephala. Next base: position 206,077,532 of record OZ012677.1, on the reverse strand, counting down.
TTAATTTATTTTCAAAATATAAAATAAAACAAAATAAAAAAATGAAGAATATTAGGTTAGTATGGTTAACCAAATATTATTCTAAGAATGAAATAACATTTTTGAAGTTGTATTAAAAATTACAATTTCACATTACTGTATATTGGGTTATATCATTTTGATGTAATAATTTTGTTAGCGTGAGATTGTTTTTAGTTTAACTGTGATCTAAAAGGAAGTTAAAAACGAATGAATTTGAGCTTTATATGAGTTTTTAGAATTTAGATTTATTTACTTAGCCAAACAAGGCATATGCAAAAATAAAAATAATTCATGAACATCATTAATAACCTATTATTGATGATAAAAATATAAATAATTTGTATCATCCTGTTAATTAACAATTTGACAATTTACAACAAAATATACTACTGTTAGTGAGGCAATATTTTTATCTTTGTCTATTCCAGTATGAACTAAAATATTCTTCCAACTTTATAGGTGGTCTCAGTTAACTTTAATTCACAAACCATGTCACAATCAATTAATAAAAATAATTAAGGGTGCTATTCCCATTCACAACACAACCTAAAAATAGGTTGTAATTGACAACTTTGTTGTCTTTCTCTATTCTCATTCACAACACAACCTAATTATCTGTCAAAACTACACAACATAATATTTAAGTTGTGTTGTCTGTAAATATAGCTATTTCGATTGACAACAGTTTATGTTTAAGTTGTATGAGACAACTAAAATGTTACAACTAGTTAAGAGCAATTGTGTTTGTGTTGTGTTTGTATTACATATTGTTAGAATTAAAGAAAAAAGAAAGGTATGTATTGTAATATTTTATTATTTTAAAAAAAATTATTTATGTTAATATTTTGTAGATAGGTTGTTGATTTTAGATGTAATATTAGAAAAGGAGAGGTATGTAGTAATATTTTATTATTTTTTTAGCAAAATTCGGTTGTGTTGTCTATTGGGTTGAGTTGTGTAGAGATAACTCAACTAAATACTGTTGTGAATGGGAATAGCCCCCTAAATTATTAATATTATCAAATCATTTATTTTAATTGTTTAATATGTTTCAATGTTAATCCGACTAATTTTTATAGAAGAGTGATTTTCATTTTTAATATTAATTTTATAAAAGAGAAATTTAATAATAAATTGCAATATTCAAACAATATTATGATACAAAAGTTGTATGTTAATTTGTAAATACATATATAGATAATAAATTAAAATTAATATATATCTTAGCATTAGTTAGGTTAGTTTTAAGTTTAATAAAATGTAAGTTTTATCTAAAAAAAAAAAAAAAAAAAAAAAAAAAAAAAAAAAAATTTTATAAGGTTTTTACTATCCTGTTTTCCCTTAAAAATGTAATATTAATATGAGAATGTACAATTTATTTCAAATTTAAAATGTTTCAGCTGTAAAGAGAATATCTCTAAATTCTGTAAAAAACTCTGTTCAAAAAAAAAAAAAAGTACATTTAAGTAAATAAATGAATTGAATTGAAATTGAATATATTATTATCACTCAAAACTTGAATTATAAAAAGTTGTTCTTAAGGCAGAAAGGAAGAATTCGAAAAGAATGGATGAAGGGGCGGTTAGAGTAAAAAAGTGATTGAATGGGGAAGTTGAATGTATGTTATTGATGTTCATTTTGAATTTTTGCAAATCAAACATATAAAAACTGTTCTTTTTGGGAGCGGCTGTAGTTGAATGTGATTCTATAATCTATGTGGTGCGACTAGATTCAATCAAAACAAAAATTATATAACAATCACTTTTTGACTAATATTCTTAGAAATTTGTTTAGTTTAGTAATAACTCTTTAAAACCTTTGCCGATTTGATTTATCGGAAATATTTCAATTTTTTAACTTTCAACTTTAACGTATTATTAATTTTATTCACAAATAAGCATTCAAGCGTAATACTTGCAGGGCAACCATTTTTCACAAATTTTGTGGTAGAGTTTATTTAAAGTAGAACTATTAAATACAAAAATTTTTTTATCAACCGAACCTCTAAACTATTGAGTACTCTACCATCTTATGTGTTCCATAAACATATAAATTAGAAGTTTTATAAACATCTTTTAAACTGTCTGTAAATTTTGACACTCTTTTCATTTTATTTTATTTTATTTTATTTTATTTTTTTATTTTATTTTATTTTATTTTATTTTATTTATTTATTTTATTCTATTCTTTTCTATTCTTTTCTATCCTTTTCTATTCTATTTTATTCTATTCTATTCTATTATATTCTATTATTCTATTTTTTTATTCTATTCTTTTCTATTTTATTTTATTTTATTTTTATTTTATTTTATTTTATTTTATTTTATTTTATTTTATTTTATTTTATTTTATTTTATTTTATTTTATTTTATTTTATTTTATTTTATTTTATTTTATTTTATTCTAATCTATTCTATTCTCCTATTCTATTCTATTATAGTTCTATTCTACCTGTTCTATTCTATTATAGTTCTATTCTACCTGTTCTATTCTATTCTATTCTATTCCATTCTATTTTATTCTATTCTTTTTTACTCTATTTCTCTTATATTCTTTTACAATTTTGTTTATTATTTCTTTACTGCCTTCTTTTTTTTTATCTTTTAAATGGCTTCAATTTTTCAATGGCAGTTAGGGTGTAAAAATAGGTCTAATTAATAAGAAAAGTCAATTATTTCATATATTCCAGTATCATTATGTTTCCCGGCAACACATTTGATATGATGATGCCAAGTTTGAACATAATTTGGGTGCTCATATAAATTTTCCAAGTATACACGATAAATTATACAGCAACCTTGAACAAGCTGGTTAAACTCAAAATGTCAAAAATCTTTAAAAAACTGATGAAACAAAATTTTAATATAAATTATAGAATATGCTGTAGGCTCTAGGTAAAACATTATTAAAATTAAATAAATATTAAAACTCTAGGTATGTTTCACAATTTTATTAAATATCCTAATTTGATTTCGGTTATTACACCATCATCAGAAGACTGATAAAGTAATAATTACACATCTGTTAATATTTATAGTATTTTTTTGAAATTTTTACATAATAGCTACCTGAAATATTATTTTTTTGTTACAATTACAAAGGTTTAATGAATTTTAAAAGATTTGATTATATTAGGTCTACCTGGTCGTTCATCAAATTTTTGTGTTGCTTTTAAGCTGATAAAATTTCATATGCTTCTAGGTATGTCAACCTCCTACCCATTTCTGCAAAATGTAAAATTTTCAAATTATTCATTGAGCCCTCATGATTATTTTCAAAGAGATGTTTCATTACGTTTGAATAATTTTTTCCGTTAAACACAGGTCTTAACCTTACACACATGAAAAACATATAATCAATTACTAGTATTTAAATATAGTTGTATGTGTTGTAAAAATTATATTTATCTGATTACCTACATATTAAATCAGTTAAATTAATTTTTCAATGTCATACAATTATTTTTTCTTATTAAGTAAATTATTAGAAACAAGTTCAACACAATTTCAGTCCATATTACCTGATGATAGTAAATAATATAAAAGTTAGTAATTCAAAATTATTTATTTATCTTATCATTTTCAAAATAAAATATGTTCCTTCTGCATAACAATAATAGTAGAGAAAGATTGAACAAACAAATTGCACGTACTATTAAGCCAAAAACCCAATCGGTAGATATAATTCAAAGAAATAACTGTATTTCAATAGAACTATTAAAGATTGAACAATGGTGTGTTATTAACTACCAATCTTAAATTATTGTTTATGAAACTAAAAATTTATTTTCCTAAAGAATCCGTTATGAAAAATTATATGTCTTAGTTGAAATAAGTCCCAAGAGTATACTATACAACTATCAATCAAGATAAAAATATTTCTAGGAAGAGAAAATAATTTCAGAGAAAAAAATTCATTTTTATGAAATGTTTATATCCATTTTGTTTTTTTTTTTTCATTATGTAATAATAATCAAGAATTTGTTTTTCTCTTTCTATCATTGTGTGATCCTGTCATGATTAGTGCCATGGGATGTAATTTTGTAAAAGTAGTCGATTATATTATGTAACTTATTTATTTTAATATTCATAGACGTGAATCTACTTTAGTAGGTATATATAGATTATAATAATAGTCTGGACCATTATTTCAGTTGAACAACTTAATCCTTACCATGATTCAAGTTCGGATAAAAATTAGCATGATTTACTCAAATATTGTATTATAATAATCTTAAGTTAAAAAATATTTTTTAAATTCGAAAAATAAAAACTTTAACATTTTTTTGTTTTTATATAAAATTTTTATTATCAAAAAAAAGGCCCACATTTTGAAAGGGAAACATTTCCTATAAAGTTGGCCTACAGACTTATGTGTAGAATCAACTGTTAAAATAAATAATTAAATAAATAAATTATATTATCAAATAATTATAGATAATATTGAACAATTAATGATAAAATTACTATTGTAATAGTATTAGTTTTATAAGTATGAGCTTGATAAGTCCTAATGTGGTGATGAGCCATTTATAAATAAATAATATTTGTTAAGTTTAATATTGGGTAAATTTAATTAAATTTTTTTTCATCCAAACAAACAAATTCATTTATCTAAATTATATTTAATTATTCAAATTATTTCAAACTGAAATGAACACGTTCACTTCTTTTAATACAGAGCCTTGATATATTAACAACCACATTCAATAATTTTATACTTTAGCATTTTTTGATATTGTATACTTAATTAAAATTTAATCTAACTATTTGAAACACTAAATTTAAAATTTTTAGGATTGACTAATGCTTGGAGAGCAGCTGGATTAACTTACATCCAATACAGCAACCACTTACAAGTGAGCGAAGGGTATTAGAAGCTGCTCACTGAATCAAATATTAATACAATTATTTTTGACCGTATTATTTATTAGTAAGACATTTTTTATATTATTAACTAATATCTATCTCCCTTTCTCAGGAAATAAATATAAATTCCATAAAATTATTATTTGAAAACAAAAAATAATACCTTTCTCACTCTCGCATAACATAAATTATTTCAAATGAATATCATTTCAAAATAAAAAACATATACACTAATACATGTATACTAATCCTATGACAATATTACAGCACTTGCTCTGGTACCTTATAGGATTCTCCATTTCAGTGCTATAATGTATTTATAAACTTTCGCAGCAATTAAGGAGTACTCAAATTAACACTAATACTGCTATAAGAGTGTTTATAATAGTGTTATAAGAGTGCGCAAGAGTTTTATATCGATAAAACTATTATGTGGGATGTTAAGCTAAGTATAATTTTCGACAAATCTCTAATACTTTCGTGTTTACGTCTATTCGTTACAAAACGTGTACATCATGCATTAAATAGAAGTTTTAGAGCATTGAACTCTCCTACACTCATACCAGAGTAAACAACATCGCAGTATAAGAAATGTGTATGTATTATTAGTGATTGTATTAGTTTTTTCTTAATCCAACCGTTTAGATAGAAAGAGAACTTCCATAATTTGCATAAGTTAGATTAGACCTTGTTGCATATATGATTAATGTAGTGTTGCCAACTTAAATTATTATTGAAAATCACCCCATGATTTTTAACTTTTTTCAATATATTGAATAACTTCGTCATTCATTTTGATTTTAGGTAAATTTAATGTATCTACAACTCGCGAAAATATGATCGTTGCATGTGATTTCGATGCATTCGATGCATAGGCCATTATTTCTAGACCAAAATAAAATTTCATCATTAATTTTAGCTATGCATCTATTGATATTAGTAATGGATCCATTAATATACAATTGAACATCATCAGCATATAGTCTGCACGTGATTTCCGATAAAACAAGTGGTAAATCATTAATGAAGAGACTAAAAAGAAGAGGCCTCAATAAGGATCCTTCCACATTTAGTAGTTAAATAATTGGACATAACATCATTAATGTAAACAAATTGCTTTCTATCAATCAAATAATTATTTAAGAGAAAAGCAGCAGATGCATCAAAATTGAACTGGGTTCTTAGTTTATGACAAAGCAGTTCATGGTTTACACAATCAAACGCTTTTGAGAAGTCTAGAAAAAGCAATATAATTGCCTGTTTTTTATCAATTTCAATATATATGTTGTCAGTGATTTCAAGCAATGCAGATGAAGTACTGTGTCGCTTTCGGAATCCTCCTATTTACATTGACATAATTTATTATTTGATTATGTAATATGAATTAAAAAGCTTTAGATAAATTTGGTAATATACTAATGGGTCTAAAATCAACAATAAATCAACTGATTTTTTCCGGAAAATTTTTTTTTTTTTTTTTGTTTTTTTTTTCAGATAGTAGTAAATCATCGAAAGAGGCTTCAGGGACTACCTATTACCGGGGAAGGCAGTTTGAAGGACTGTGGGACTTTAACCCACTAAAAACTCCTATCATTATTGCAACATTAAAACTAGTCTTATAGACTAACCATTAATTTACATTTAAGTCAAAGAAATTAAGATACCTTTGATCTACCAAAATCCAATAAGGTTTTAATAGATAAAAGGTTTTAACCTAACTCAAGTGGTCTTGTTCGTTTTAGTCGCTTCACAAAGTTTTGATTGTCAATTAAGCTAGAAGCTTCGGTATTGACATATTGGATCAGACGAGTTTTATGCCGTGCAGCGCATTTCATTATTTCGTCTTTTATAGATGAGAAATTCAGATCTCGATGAATATCGACATTGCGAACATACCATGGAGCATTGACTATGTTGCGCAGTACCTTATTTTGGAACGTTTGGATAGTTTGAATATGGATTTGTTTAGCACATCCCCATATTTGAATACCGTATGCCCAGACTGGCTTCAATATTTGATTATACATCAAAACTTTGTTATAGGTCGAGACCGTAGAATTCCGCCCAATCAGCCAATAAATTTCTCTATATTTGAACTGGAGTTCTTGTTTTTTGATTTTCACATGCTCTTTCCATTTCAGTTTTGCATCCAAGGTCTTGCAGCCAAGATATTTAGCTTTATTCTCGTATGGAATATCATTAATTTTAACTGAGAGAGGAGTTACTATGTTTTTATAGGTGAAGTTTACATGACTATATTTTGCTTCATTTAATTTAATTTTCCATTTTTTGCACCAGTTGGAAATTTCGTTATAAGCTTTTTGCAGTTTGTTTGTAGCTTCTTCTATAATAGAACCACTGCCATCAACGCTGTGTCATCTGCAAAGGTTGCTATTTTTATATTTTCTACTTCGGGTATATCACAGGTGTATAACAAATATAAAGTTGGACCTAGTATACTACCTTGCGGTACTCCAGCTTTTATATCTCTTAGAGAGGAGTATTCAAACTCTATTTGAGAGATATAATGAAAATAATTCAACATAATTTTTAGGGAGCAAACAACTTAGCTTTTTGATGAGTCCTTCATGCCAAACCTTATCAAAAGCTTGGGCTACATCTAGAAATACTGAAGAACAAATTTGTTTATTTTCCAGTGCCCTTTCTATAATGTCTGTTATTCGATGTACTTGATCTATTGTTGAGTGTTTTTGCCTAAACCCAAATTGGTGATTAGGTATTATATTCCTGTTTTCTATGAGGGGTTGAATCCTTCTCAATAGTAATTTTTCAAACAACTTCGATATTGTAGAGAGCAAAGATATCGGCCTGTAGGATTTGGTGTCGTTAGCAGGCTTTCCTGGTTTTTGGATCATTATTATCTCGGCAACTTCCCATATACTAGGTACGTGTTTAAGCTTAATACAGGTATTCATTATATATACCAAGAGTTTGAGAACTTTGTTGGGTATATTTTTTAGCACATTTAAAGTTATTAAATCAAAACCTGGGGCTTTATTTAAATTTAGGTTTTTTATTTCCTTAATTACTTCTTTTCGACAAGGGAATATTTATATCTTCATGGTTATATATTTCAGTTAGATCAATAACAGTGTTCATTTCATTTTGGCTTAAAAATTTCAGCGAGATGATCTGCAAAAGTGTCAGCTTTTTCTTTATCGCTCCTTGCCCATGAGCCATCATTTTTCCTCAGTGGTGCAGAATGCACAATAGACTTATTCATTTTACTCGTAGCTTTCCATAAAGAATAATTTGTTTCTTTAGTAGCTTATGAGTATCCCTGAAAATGGATAGTTAAATCTTAGGTCGAGATTTTTAGTAAATTAATGTTGTTTGAACTATATAGGGAAGAAGAAAAAAATAGATTATCAGGTATGGAAATGGAATAATGAGCTATTATAGTGTAGTGATATTGATTTTTTATATTAAGTTGTGTAAGCAGGCAAGGTAGGCAGATTTGAATATAAGTTCTGCATTATTTTTTTTTTTTTTTTGTGAACACTTGAGACACTATTATGTTCCACAAATTACACGCAATTTGGCATTAGAATATAAATTAGAATTTTATCAAAAATCTGTGATTATTTATTTTAAGATAGGAATAAAAAACTCAACACTTATTATTTCTATATATAAAAATAATTATTATGATATTACCATAATAAAATCTAAACTGTGAATTTTGATGTAAGACGCCATTTTATAACGGAAATTAATAAAGAAAAATTTCTTTTTTGTTCTATTTTTACAAACCGTGGATCAAGTGAAAAAGCAGTCTCCTTCCGTTTCCCGTGTCTTAACTATATAATGTACTATATAAAGTGTATAGCTATTTATGTAAATAAACATTAATCAGGATATATATATATATAATATATTTATTATATATATGTATTTATAAAATTTTATACTATTTTACAAAAGTAAAATTCTCTAGAGTTTTGTAAAATAATTTTCGTTTATTTATTTTAAACTCAAATAATAAGATACGTAAATCTCTTTGAGACAAAAAGGATCCGACCACAAATCGTGAGGGAAAATTTTCTTTTATTTTACAGTTGAGTATTTTATTTGTATTGTATTCGTTGGTTTTTTTTGCAAGTTAAAATAAAATAAAAATATTTTTTTTTTTTTTTTTTTTTTTTTTTTTTTGTTTTTTTTTTTTTTTGGGTAAATTTATCTCAACCACTGAAAAGCAAAAATTTCGTTTTCTTATTCATAGAAATTAAGAAAAACTTGAAAAGGAAATAAAAATAGAGAACTTTTACCCCCAAATGAAAACTTTAGATTTTGAACCCATTATTAAAACCACCTAACACCGCAGCATTTTTTTTTTTTAAGAATTAACAAAAACAGGGAAAAAAAAAACCAAAATAAATATTTTGTGAAGAGGCATAAAATTTCACGAATCCTAATAGAAATCAAAGGAAAATGTTCATGAATAGATATACCGTTAACATTTTAATACATAAATAATTTATTTTTATATATAGGTGGGTATGTTTGTGTTTGTTCATTTGTAAGAACGATTCTCTATTCTCTAAATGAATTCTTTATATTTATTATTTTTGTGATCTGTGCGGTGAATAAATTCTTAATGAATAAACGATTTCCTTGTTTTTGTTTTTGTTCTTTTTTTTTTAATTTTCAATTTTTTGGTTCCTTTTAAATGCAAAAAAAAAAATGTTAAAACTGAAATTTGTATAGAAACACGAGTATTTTGGTTATGTTTTGGTTATTTTTTTTTTATTTTTATTTTTTTTTTACTTCCTATTCAGAATTTAGTATCTTTTATTTTTCTCTCTGTCTCTCTCTCTCTTTCGCAATTTATTTAAAATTTTCATTTAATTAATATGCGAAATGGAAGATTCAAAGAAATACGACAAAAAAAAAAAAAAGAAAAACTAAAATCAACGAGAGAATAAAGAATTAAAAAAATTAAAATTCTAAAATTAACACAAAATTTTTGTTTATTAAGTAAGTAAGTAACTCCAATGGGAAATGGTGGCACAAAAAAAATAAAGAAGAAAAACAAAAAGCAAAACAAAAATGTAAATGAAAAAGTCAAAAATATATATAAAAAAAAATTATATTGTATCCAAAAAAGTTAGTTTAATCCTTGTCTTATGAATTACAAAGGCAGCAGTGGCAGTCTTATGAATTATTAGACAGCAGTGGCCTCCTCAGTAATGTAGTAATGTCCTCAGTAATTCCCTCTAACTTGCATTAATATTATTTGTATAAGCCATAATACATTTTTTTGTAATATTTTGATTACGCCGCTGAAAAAATTGATTATGACTTCTACAAATAATGTTAGTGTAAGTTAGTGGGGATTACTGAGAACATTACCGAGGAAGCCACTGCTGCCTAATAAAGAAACATTTTTATAAAATTGGCCTAACCGAAAACAGCTTATGTAGAATATGGGAAATAGAGAAAGAATTTATTGAACGTTCTGCGAATGCGCCACTTCACCACTTGGGAATAGCATTCTCCGAACAATGGGATCTAACCAGCATACCACTGAAGAATATTCTGAGTATAATTACAAAATTAGGTGCCCTTAAAGACTCAAAGGCCAAACTAGCATTAACAAGTACGGTTAATAACAATAAACCCATTTGCGGCTGCGTTGATATAAAGGATACCCCCCCCCCCCCCCCCCCCGGAATCATATAATCTAAGTCTATAGGATATTAAGGTCGATTAAAGTATTAATTAATAATTATATATTAGGTATATAGATAATAATATACACACCAATATCGTGATGTTATTTTGTTTTATAAATACTAGGGGCCCCTGTTGAATTATTATGTTTCAAGTTGAAGCCAAATTTAAAATTTTTAACTAAAGAACTGCAATATACGTACTGACATACACTTCTCAAATTGTAGTAGAAACCACTCATGTTTTCATAAAAATTTAGAGGTTAGTAAGTTTTTTTTAGCAAACATAAATACTGCTTCCTAATATACTGTTTTCGTTTCAACATATTCCTATACTAAGTGGCATTTAATGGATAAAATCACTAAAAATAAAATATTTTTGTAATTAAAGAGGTATATACCTACATCAAATACATATGTTTAACCAAAACTATATGATTACTAGAAATGACCAAATATATAGAAAACAATAATTTGAGACAGTTACTTAAAAAAATTAATAGAATAAATTTCCTCTAATTATGTGTACAAATAATAAGATGTTGAATAACACAAAATGGCTATATTTTATTTGAAAGTTTGAATATTATAAAATCAAATAGAAATTTTGTTGAGCCGTATGCGCATTTCGATCGTATATATATACAACTTATTTACATATTAAGAGTTCAATAAGAAGAAACTAAATAAAATGAGTGCGCAGGCCTTAAATTTAATCTTGTCAAAGCTTGTCAATTATAATTTATAGATGCTATAATTCTATTACATAAAGATGAACTTGCCAGTCATATGTACAAATCAACTGATTTTGTTTTTGTTTTTGTTGTTTTTATATTTTTTATTTCAGATGAATTTGTTTTTTTTTTTTTGTTTTTATTTGACATTATGTACAATGTACACTATGTTCACTGCAAGTAATTTTATAATAACTGATTAGTTGGTTTTTATTTTTTTTATTTTTAATAAGAACTCACATATGCATAATGTTATAATACATATATGCATTATTGTTTTATATACGACTTATTTATATATTAGGAGTTCATTAAAGAGAAGCGAAATAAAATGAAAAGGTGTCTACTGCGCAGGTCCTTAAATGCTTGTCAATTATAATTATAGATTTAATTTTATTTTATAAATATTTTATGTCCACAAATGGGGTTGCATTTATGATGATGAAGAAATATTTGATTTTTGCTGTTTTGGATAATATTTTGAGCACTATGTTGTATACTTAACATAAAAAACGTTTATTTTTTAATTTATATTAACCGGGTCTTATATTTTGTGTTATAGAAATTAATAAAAAATTTATTTATTTATTAATATTTAATTAAATTAAATAAAACATTTGTTATTGTTTCACTGATTAAGAAATTATTAAAATTTTATCATAAAAATGAAATTCGATCCAACATGTTTCGTCCTTCTCAGACATTATCAAGACCAGTATTGTTAAAAATTAAATGAAAATGTTAAAATAAAATAAAATATATAAGTTTTATTTTATTTAATTAAATATTAATAAATAAATAATTTTTTTATTAATTTCTAAAAATTATGTTTCACCAAGTGCCAACCAAAAAATCTTTAGATTTTTTAATGATTTTAGTTATAATTTTAATCAAATAATTTAATTGGCAGGTTGTGAACACAGGTTAGTGAAGGGAAACCTGACAATTGAATTGAATTATCTTAATCCCATAAAGTATGTCACGCCAATGTCGGGTATGTTCCAAAACAGATATGGGTTGATCGGTAAATATGGTTTAAATATATTAAATAATAAATGAAATAATATTATGTGTATTAGTTAATGTGTTCATCCCATATAAACTTGGAATTATATAAAAAAACAAACAGTGCTATGGCAGTATATTAATTTCTAATATTTGGTAAATTTAAATACACAATTATTATTAGATAATTGAAAAATATCACAGTGAGGAAAGTTATATAACCAAATAAGTTTCTTCAATCTCTAGATTTGTTCCAGAATTGATAAAAATCCTGTTTTTTTTTTAAATTTTTCTTAATCATGGTCAGTCTTGAGAAATTTCGTAAATTTTTTTTGCACAAAATTTTATTTCAAGCGTTATGTACTCTTAACGTCTTTGGGCAAAATAAAATTATAAATAGAACCAAGCTGAAGTTAATACAGTTTAAAACAAAAAACTAATACTATTGAAAAGCAGTTTTAGAATCTCAGTAATTATTCTTAAGTTTTTAATATCCTCAAATTTTTTATTTCACCTCTCCTTCGCAGTAAATTCTCAATTTGTTTCTATATAACGCGATTCCGAGTAAGCTTTAAATCTATTTAATCTGATTTGTTTCACGGTTTTCTTTAATACTATCGGTAATATTACCTCAAGACCGTTGAATGACCAAAATTGTATGTATTCAATATATATATAATATATTATTAGTTGTTATATTTAGATTAAGATTAAGACTTAATTTTAAAGTGGAACATTTAAAGGGGTAGACTAAATTTCTTTATATATATGTTCTAGTAAACAAGACCACTGTTTTAAAGAACCTAAAATACATATAAAATCAGTTTTCTTGCTCTATTAAGATAATATTGAAAAGCTGATATTTTTGTTATCCTGTTGTACGTAGTAAGGTAATTGAAATTCAAATGAACACCTTCAACACCCAAGTATATTCATAGTCGACTATTTTCATATTATAATGATTACTCAAAATTAAACATAAAATTTTAAATATTTTTAGATCAAAGCAAAGTTCAAGTAACAGTAGTGTAGATAAATAAAGATTTTATATAATAAAATAAAAACAAAATAAATTAAGATAAAAATTTATAATAAAAATCAAAAGTTTTTCTTTAAATCTACTCAAAAGAAAATTCTATTAATAGTTTTTAATTTGAAATTAAAGATATAGGTACAAAATATTTTCTGTATATAAAAAGGATGTTTGCTTGCTTTAAATTGAAAATAATTTTCTTTTGATATTTCAATATTAATCCTTTTAATTTGAATAATTTTATTTATTAATTTTTGAATGTGAGAAAACTTTAAAAGAATATAATATTTTTTTTTATATAGTGTTAAAATATCAAAAGTTATTTTAATATTGTGATATTATTAATTAGTAAGTTTAATTTGTATATTGTTTTAAGATAGAATTATTTTTAAAATTTTTATGATCACAATTTTGTGTTTTATTTTATTTTAAATTAGAAAAATATTTTTAAAAAAAAATATTAATAAAAATAAAATAAGTAAAAAAATTTTTTTTTTTTTAGAAATATTTGCCTTCAATTTAAGCGTACTAAAACTACAAAAATAAACTTTAGAATTGCAGCTTGATATAATGTTTTCATAGCAAATTATGATTGTAATTACGAAAAAAGCAAATTAGCCGAAATTCTAGGAAGTCTTGAGATGAGATTAAGAGATTTGGTAAAAAGTTGTATAAAAAATATGTATAAAAAATTTTTTGGAGATTTTTGATTAGATACCTTTGAATTTTTTAATTTACGTATTAAAAAATTTTCACCAATAAAAAAATACGCACTTTATAAAAAGAAACCCTGTTAATTACAAAAAATATTTGACGTAAAATCGTAGATTAAATCTGAGAAAAAGTCTGAAATGTAAACACTCATCCGACTTTATCTTCGATAAAATTAGATTTTGTCTGGTGACGTGTAAACGCTGCCTAAGCATAAATTGGCATATAAAAGTATAATATATACATGCATAAATCGAAATTAAACTTTTTTTACATGCGAGAAGAGTAATTTCTAACTGAGTGATAGATAACTGATAGGTTCAAATTTTGTTTTCTTCCATAAATAATGTTTGCATTTTATTTTCAATTAAACTAAGCCTTATGATTATGTATGTAACAAATGCAAGCCCTATATGACACATGCACGTACATTTATATATGTATACTTAGTGAGAGAAAGAGAAATAATAAAAGAAAGAGATTAATAAAAGAAACCAAATTAAAAACACAAAAAAAATATAATGAAAATGATGATTGAAAATAATTGAAATTGAATAATAATAGAAAATGATTGAAATATAATGATAATGATTTGTAATGCACACTATTTTGTACATATTCCTTTTTTATTTTTCTTTTTTTGCTTCTTTACACCATAGAAATGTCAATAAATATAGTGAATTTAAAGAGAAACCAAATTTTAACTTTATCAAATATCCATATTTCATTATTAGTACACACACATATGTAAATTTCACCTTAGTTGAATGCAAAGAATATCTATAATCTGTATTAACAAGAATATACACTCCCATTTTTTGTAAACCTAGTTTTTAAGAAATACCAAACCGAGCAAAATATCATTAGTTAAAAGAGGTAAAATTTACATTTACTTATCGTATACCAAATTTATTATGAGAGAGAAAACGTACAAAACAGATGTTTGCCTTTTGCTTTATACTTGAAAATAATTTTGCGTTCTCATTATTCTCCTTTGGATTTGTTTACGTTTCCTCCAATTATTTACATCAGGCAGGGTGGCAAAAAATGTTAGTTCTAATTTAGTTTGTCCCTTATACGAAGATTAATTCTGATCTTTTATTATTTTAATATTTTCGTTTTAAAAATTATTATTTTCGTATATACCTATTAAAAATATTAAATTATAATTACATTACAATAATATAAAATATTATTAATATTTTTGTCAATAATAATTTGGAGTTACAAACATTATTATTTTTTATTAATTATATTAGTAAATCTAAATATTTATTATATTGGTATACGATTATAAAATAATACTGAGGACAACATCTATTTACAAATCACAGAATTTAAAGAATATGATAACGCTGTTTAAGTTAGGTCTCCTAAAAATCTTATGCATAGTTGATAGAATTTAGAAAATAATATTGTTAAATATTTCAACGAAAATTTTTGTCGAAAATATTTTTCAAAATTATAAACTTTATTTATTTAATTTCAGCCAACTTTTTTTGTTACTCTCTTTTGTTTGCTATATTTATTCATTTTCTTACACGTAAAATTCGTATTATCGTCTATTTCTGACAATGTTTATCAAATTTGCATATGAATTTGTGTGCAAACAAATGAATACATACATGAGTTCATACTCTTTTTATGGATATACTTTGGTTAAATGGTTATTGAAATGGGTATTTTGTTGAATTGAAGCAAATTGAAACAAACATATAAAGTCCAAGGCAAGTTAATTAAGGCAAATATAATAATATTTTTTTCACCGATACTATTTTCATCCACAATATTACCATCGTATTACCACAATATCTCCTGTTAAAAATTTTTGCATTGCAAAAAATTAATACAAAAACTACTGCAAAATCGGTAGCAAAATTTGATCAGAAATTCATTTAATTAAGAACAGGTGGCATTATTACTGTTCATTTGACAATCAACAAGGTGTAAAAATAAAATCTAACTATTTATCTTAAATAAACCTTTTAGTATTAATTAATCTATCTATTCTTAATCTATGTATTATGTTAAATAAACTATTTACAAAATAAATAAATCGTACCTAAGTAAAATAAAGTAAACCATAAAAAATATTATTTAAAAATGGAATCTTTAAAATATTTTTTTTAAATAATATTTTTTAAGTTTTACTTTATTTTACTTAGATTTATTTTATTTTACTATGTATACTTCGATTATTAATTTTATTTTAGTATAGATCAAATGTTACTTTTTATCTAATGTTGAAAATTTTGACGAGTAAAAAAATTTTTTAAATACCCGTGTATATAAATGAGGAGCAAAAATTGTGAAGCTTAATACCTGGCGGTCAAAACAATAACTACATTTTTTTTTTGCTCAGCATACTATGTACCTTAACAGCGTACTACAAAGCTAAATTTGAAGCAAAATTTTTTATATCATTTTTCTACAACAACAAATCACATACGTAGCTTCAAGCTCAACCTTTGAATGAAAAAATATATTTTTAATTTTCTTGGCAAAAAATAAGGAAGAATAAAAACAATATAAAATAATATAACTTTTATGATTTAGAACAATAACTATCAATTAATAGAAATTTTATTTTAAGTAGTTTAATATGGTAAAATAAACAAAAACCAAACAAAAAACATAATTCACTAAAATGTTATTATTCTTATTATTTAAAATTATATACAATACATATTTGTTTATTATATCCATACTACCAAATTTATTTCATTGTAAAATATTTTAAGATTATCGATTAAGTCTTAAATATTGCCTCATGTACTGTCTCATGTACATCCTCATTATAACTCATTTTGTGTGCTATCTTTTATAATATAAAGCTAATATAACAACCAGTATCACTCTATCGTGAAAGCATTTGTATTTGATTATATTACATCATTAAATTTAATATATTGTATACCATAGTAATAGAATGTATTACCAATAGGGATAGTATCATTGAATCGAAACTAAATTTATTAGATATTTATTTATTTATTTATGCTTAATTCAAACATATTACAAGTTACATAATACCTTTTAATCTCGTAAAATAAACAAAAAAAAAATTAAAAATTTAAAAATAACAATTAAAATTACATTAAATATTATTCGAAGACATTGTTAACAAAACCATAAAAAAAAACAATGTTTTTATATTTTAAATTTTAATTGTTTTATTTCAAACACAAAAAAAAAATACATTACGAATTTTAAATATATTATCTATACATTTTCATGTATTACATTTTTTTTTAAAAATTTTATTATGTGTTTCACTTTGTCTATGGATCTGTTGTTGTTTAAATTGTATCTTTCTAAATGTGAAGTAAATGCTGTATCGAAATAACTACAATATTTTTAAATAATATAAAGTAGTAAATTCCCTGTGCAATTGCACTTTCTTTAGGCAATTTCTGCCTAAACAGAATTAAAACTACTTTGAGAAATAGATGTGAACAATTTTAACTGTCGAATTTAGCAAAATTTCTAGAAAATTTTTTTTACATTTGTTAACAAATTAATTGTTTCAAAACTGCATAAAACAAAATTATGGCTGAAAATAAACAATATAGCATTCAATGACAAAAAGCTATAGAATTACTTAACACAAATCAATACTACGCTCTCAAAAAAAAACCCAAAGCTACATACATTATTAATATATAAATATTAATTCTCATTTAAGTCAACAACCACAATAATGCACAAAATTAATTCATTCCTTGCTACTTTTTTTGTTTGCAAATTCATTTTGTGTCATGCGATATTTTGTTGTCGTTTCCCCAGATAATCTATTTTCTATCAGATATATTCTCAGATATATCAGGTAGATTTGGAATGAATTTTTTTTCATTTTAAGATTTTATTTTATTGTCGCTTCATTTATTATTTTCTAGCTGTTTATAAGGTTGCTGTAGATACAGTGTGTTTGAGTGGATGTATATTTAAATTTGTCATTATATTTCTATGCAATATATAATTATTATAGTTATATTGGTAAGAGAATAATGATTTTTAATAGGCATTATTTTCAAATATTTTAAATTAGTGGTTGTTGAATATCTCTTGTTGCCTTCTTGTGTGATTGAAAGAATAATATAAAATAATGATGTTTATATAGGCAATATTTTCTAAACATACATAATGTAATTAATATATATGCATATAATTTTTGCTTGATATTTTTTTTTCATTCCATTTGAATTTTTGTAGTTAAGTAATTTTTATATTAAATTAAATATATATTTTATATTTAGTTGTAAAAAATAATAAATAATATTTTATTTGGGGAAGCACTCATTCAATTCAATATATATGGACGCTTCGTGCCTGGTACATCCTATTATTTTTAATTTCCTATTAAATTTATAATTCAATGGCGAAAGTCCAAAAATATTTTTTTTCACATAGTTAAAGAAAATTGAATTTCTTTTTAAAAAAGTGATGGTAAGACTATACGGTGATAAGTGGTGCAGAAGTTATAAACTGCTTTGTCAATACCAAGTCCTACTTTTTATTTGCACTAAATTTTTTTTTTCTAATTTTTATATCCAACACAATTTTTTGTCAAAACAATAATTATTATTGTGTATTGTTTTTTATATTTGTGATTTGATTCGAAAAAAATAGAAATTAAATCACTAAAACAATTATTTTCGTTGGAAGTTGTGGCTCAGTGTCAATTATTATTTGTTCAATATTAAAGTAATATGTGTTAGTTAATAATATATTCTATAAGATTTAAAAAATTTTTGTACATAAGACAAAATTAAAAATAATTTGATATAATCAAATCTAATATCTACTCTAACGACATTTAGATTCTGGTGATGTCATATAAACACATGAACAAATACAAAATATCGATTTTTTTTTCTTTCTTTAACAAAAAATCATTTTTATATTATATTTGCATAACAAAATTTTATCCATTGAATTATTCATTATTGGAGAAAATATTAATATATAGAATGATTCAGACTTTAACCTAAGCTGTACAACTGAATTAAATAAGATCTCAATAGTTTTATTCAACTGAACGTACGCAGTTTTGTATTGCTAATACGATTAACTTGATTTATACGATAAATTTTCAATGATGACAAAATAAGATGTTGGTTAATTGACCTAGTAAATGAACGTTAAGGTTGCACCTTGCTATATAAGGTAATTAAAAGCTTTTTAATCAAAAAAATAAAGGTATGATAAATTCATAAGTAAATGCGTATTTTTCTTAAATTTGAATTGAAAAAATCTAATGAAGGAAAGAACAAGCTAGAATATATTTTGCTTATGTCATTTATGGCGAGTTACAAAGCTATATAGTTCAATAATATTTGTCAATTAATTAGAAATCATTTACATAATTGTATATAGTTTTGTTTCTTGTTGCTTTTATTAAACTGATGAGCTCTAGAGTAAGAAATCAGTTCATTAAAAATATATTATAAAATTATAAAAAATAATTTTGAAAATGAATAAATAAATAATAATAATAATTCAATTTTATTATTTATTTTTTGTTATAATATATACCAACAAAATTAATAACAACAAAAAATTCGATTGAGATTATTCAAAAATTTACCATTTACGAATTTACAATAATTGATAAAAAATATTAAAGCTTACTACAAAGTAGTTTTTTCATTAAAGAAAACTTTACTGTCTATTCTCAGAAATTTTCTTTATTTAATATTCTTTGCTAAGTAATTAATATTCAAAACAAAAGGACATAAAGCTCATTAAAAATTTAAAACGAAATAAATTATTAAAAAAAAATATAATTATTAAAAATGTAAAATTGAAAATTTTGAAATTTTATTTGTAGCGCAACATAATCAGATTTTAAATTAATTCTTTGGAAGTAAATGTCGCACCATCGAAACAAAATAATAATGTAACATGGTTTTTTTTTTTTTTTTTTTGAAATAATTAAAATTAATATTTCTTTGAAGTTGGCGAAAAATATTTGAAAAAAATCTCCAAAAATGTACAAAATTTAATTAATTACGAATTTTTAATTCCACTTTAAAAAAAAAAAAATTCATTAAGTACTTCTTAAGAAAACTTTGAAAATTCTTTTTAACAATTATTAATTTAAATTTTTTTTTTTTTTTTTTTTTAAATTAATACAAAATATTGAATTTTAAATTTGATTTAAAATATACAAGCACGTACCAATCAATTTAAATATATAATTATACATCATAATAACCTGTTACTATTTACAACAATCTGTTGAAAATGTATTTATTTAAAATAATGAATTAAAAATTGAACACAGAATAATAATTGTGATTCTGTTCACGTAATGAAAACTTGATAATTCACGAGACAGAAACCTTGAAATTTATTATAAAAGATAATATAATTATTATGGTAGAATAAAACTGATTCATACCGCTTTATTGAATACGAAAAAACAAAGAAAAAAAAAAAAAACTAAGATTTTATAATAATTAGTCATTAACAATATTCTAAGAGTGAGATTTACATAATATAGCTTTGAGATTGTTAGTTATTAAAACCATCAGATATTCTTAAAAAAAAAAAAAATTTATTTCCTTTGAAGTCATTATCAACTCTAAATTTTCTTTTGATTTTTTTTTTTTTTTTCAATATTGCTCGAATTAATATTTAAAGCTAATTAAATAAATAATAAATTTATTATATTGTAAAAGAATAATGATTGAAGAAAATAGTACACAGAGAAAACGGCACGAATAGATGCCGAAACCAATAAAGAGAACCTAATTAATTGAATTTATTTTTACTTTTGTTTTTTTTTTTTTACTTTTATCGTTTTTCTTTCTATTTTGAATTCGAATTTTATACCTCATTAGAGAAGTTTTCATAAAATTTGATTTGTTTTACCATTTATAATTTTATTTATATTTTTTTTTTTCATCTACTGCCACACACCCCTTCCATATTGAATATCATTATTACAATCAATATAATTAATAATCTGGACTTTCAAGGACTTTCACCAACTCAAACCATGGGAATTAAAAAGTTTTTCCTCATTTTTTGTTTTTATTGGAAAATCTTTGCATTTATATATCAAGTTTATAATAATATGTGTGTGTATTGAATGTAAAATATATATAGTGAATACAAATGTATGTATTGATTGAAAGGAAAAACATAAAAAGTTATAAGGCAAGTAAAAAAATTGTTGAATAACTAGGTATGGAAAAAAATATATTAACAAATTTTCTCAAAAAAAAAAAAAAAAAAAAAAAAAATCAAATTCATAAATTAAAAAAGAAAAATAATAAAAAAAAAAATTTCAGTTTCCTATTATTTTTTTCTGTTTATTTAATTTTTTAAAACTTTTTTTGTTTTCATTATTTTTTTGTTTATCAAGGATGGAATATTACAGTGTTAATAATAATGGTAATTATATTCCAAAACAGAATATAAATTTAATAATATACGTTCCTAACTGTAACAGAAAGTAATTAACACCATCATAATAAGTAAAAATATTCATAAATTCATTAATTAGATAATTAGAAAAAATATAAATATTTTTGTTGACAGGTAAAATATTTTAATCTGAATATACCTAAACTACAATAATAATAATTTTAATATAATACTAACTAACTAGATTATATTACTACTAATACCAACACCTGATAATTTGTTGTTCCGAAATGTGAAAAATTAAATTATTTTATTTAAATAAAATATTGATAAAAAACCTCATCCACTTTAATCATCCCACTATTGAATGGTATTGTGTGTAGATAATAGCATTGATTAATAATACTATAAAGATAGACATTTTCATACAACAGAAAATGTTCAGCTCACTTTTTCAAAATTCTCTTCATTTTATATATTTTCTGGGGTATATTCAATGTGTTGGTGCATTTTCTATATTCAATTTGAATTTTAAAATTTTTGAGCGTTTTATACGACTTTATTCTCTAAATAATTTGTATGTGTTTAGTTTCTCTATACTGTTCTTGAATATTATTGTTTTTAACTTTTTGTTATTTGAATTTGTATAGGTAATTTGAAAAATATAAAAGGATTTTTATAATTGTTGATATTGTGCATGTATATTATTTGTAATAATAAATTATAAAATTATAATATAATTTTATAATGTTTAGGAAACGAAAATATTTTTCTTGTTTTAATTGAATAATTTTCAAAAATAAAACAATTTCAAAAAATTCAAATAATAGTGAACATTCATCCACGTAATGATTTCTAATATATATTCATACATACATATACGTATATGTATAAATTTACAAATAGAATCAAATTTTTATTTTTAAAAGGCTTTCTTTTTGGTTTTTTCAATATGTGGATATGTATGTACGCATGGATTTTAAAATTATAACAGAATTTAAAAATATTTGAAAAACTCATCATTAATTTTTGTAAAATTTATAAAAAATCTTAACGGTAGAGTAAATTGAAAAGTATATTTAATATGTTTTTTTGTTGCAGTAAGCACACAATTTATTTTTAAGATAATTAAAGCTTGCAACGCACAATTTTACAATGGTATTTTTCAAATTCAGAATTTTCTACTTTGTCATTATTTTCATAACAAGAGCATTAAATATCAATATCCAAAAGCTTGTCATGATTTACTCCAGCTTTGAAAATATATTGTTGTTGTAAATGAAATTCATCAAATTCGTAATATATTTGTAAAAATCTTATTGTGCAGGTGGATTTGTTTAGAACTTTTAATTTTTTAAGATAATCTAACATTTTCTCTACGAACAAATATGGACAATTTTTAATAGTTGTTTGTACGTATTTTTAGTATAAATATTTGAAGAATTTAAAGAAAGACCAGCAGTTTACATATTACTCACAACAGCAGATTTACTTTATTACTCATTATTATATGGAAAAATTAAAATTATAATTATTTTGTTTTCGTAGCTGCATATTTGCATATGTAAATAATTGAAAAGCTAAAACAGCTAAGATTTTTTGCAAAGTACTGGGACTGATATGAGTATTTCCAGTTTTGGGCAATATTTTTGATGAGCACTTTTCTCTTTCGAAACAATTTTCTTAATTATATCTCAGTTAATAATTTCATAAAATGTACCAGTTACCAAAATCAATTTTTATATAAATGAATTTCTAAAGGAAAAGAAACATCTATAAAAATCGTATAAAAAGGGATTGTATAGATGGTGTGGAAGATTTAGATGGGGATAGAAAACAAAAACTAGCAACAGAAGCCCATTTCTTTATGATTTTAGGTTTACATGAAAATTATAAGTACGCAGAGGGTTAAAATTTATCCAAAAATAATTTGAAAAGAGTAACTTTAAAACCTTTCATTTTTTTATCAATTTACTACTAAAATATCTTAAGGAGCTAACAAAGATTGGAATTTTGAATTCACAACCGTTAAAAATTCTCCGTTTTTATTCTTAGAGGAAAGGCTAGAATATCTTAAAAAATCAAAAATTAAAAGTACCAAAAAAAATGTTTCCATTAATGGAATGGCCCAAACAATAACTGCTGTATTATCTTTATCAAAAGATCAAATTGATAGAATATTAATTTCTTGATGACGCGCAGACTGAACCAACATCCGTTAGAAAATATGTTTTCTCATATAAGATCTGCTGGTGATTATTGCAGAAATCCATCTGCACAACAAATTGGGAATATTTTTGCTAAGACGAGGCGAGTATTTATAACGAAAATACATCCTCAAATTGTGAAACAGATCACAACAATTATTTGGACATTGATGCCAATGATTTGGCTCATGCATATTTTATTATTGAAAATTGTCCTGAAGAAATGAGAAGGAAAATGTTTTAGCTTCAACTTCAAATACAGTTCAATCACATAGTAAATCATTTAGTAATTTTGAAGAATTAGCAATTAGATATTTTGCTGGATTTTCCACATAAAAAGTTTCAAACTGCCATACATGTGAATTATACTATTTTTAAAAAATTAACACAAAATTTTAAAACGAAATTTAAATAGCTATTCATAATGAAATATTAGAGATGAAATAATTGAACGTAGGTATATAAGTACGTACATATGTACCTAAAAACCGATTTGAATTGAATTTAAAATTTAGAATTGTATTTAAAACAACTTTAACAAAAATTTGATTCTATTTGTAAATTTATACATATATGTATATGTATGTATGTATGAATATATATTAGAAATCATTACGTGGATGAATGTTCACTATTATTTGAATTTTTTGAAATTGTTTTATTTTTGAAAATTATTCAATTAAAACAAGAAAAATATTTTCGTTTCCTAAACATTATAAAATTATATTATAATTTTATAATTTATTATTACAAATAATATACATGCACAATATCAACAATTATAAAAATCCTTTTATATTTTTCAAATTACCTATACAAATTCAAATAACAAAAAGTTAAAAACAATAATATTCAAGAACAGTATAGAGAAACTAAACACATACAAATTATTTAGAGAATAAAGTCGTATAAAACGCTCAAAAATTTAAAAATTCAAATTGAATATAGAAAATGCACCAACACATTGAATATACCCCAGAAAATATATAAAATGAAGAGAATTTTGAAAAAGTGAGCTGAACATTTTCTGTTGTATGAAAATGTCTATCTTTATAGTATTATTAATCAATGATAATAGTTAGTTATAAGATTTAAACAACCTTAATAAAATTAAATCATTTTTTTCTAATTCAACGGCTTTCAATTGAAAAAAATTGTCTTTTTCAATATGATTTGAATGATATGATTCGATTGTTGTTCCAATAGAAAAAGTTAAAACCACAAAAAATTCAAATGAATTCAGACCAATAAATACAATATTAACAGAAGCTAAAATTTTAGAGAAAATTGAATATAATCAGCTTCAAGAATATTTGAAAACAAAATGGACTCATATCGGAATATCAATCTGTATTCAGAAGACGACATATCTGTGAAGCATTAATAAATCTAGTCATCACAAATTGAAAAATTTCAGTACATTATAACAAGGTAATAGTGGCCGAGATTTTTAGATTTAAGGCAGACTTTCCCAAATGTTGATCGTGATATTTTATTATGTAAATTTGAGGAGTATGGTATTTGTGAAATAGAATTAGAATGGTGGTTTGAATCCTATTTAAAGAATGAATGAACTCAAAGAACAAATATTAATGCTTGCTTGTCAGATCCAATCGAGGTGTCATATGGTGTGCCTCAAAGAAGTGTCTTGGGTGTGTTATTGTTTCTGATTTTTATTAATGATATGAAGAAGGCGGTGAATTATGGTAAATTGATACAATTTGCGGATGATGCATTGTAATATCTTACTGGGGAATGTGTAAGTGAATGTGTTGATAAAATAAATGTTAATTTAAATAGTTTAGGTAGGTAGGTGGCTAAATGTGAATAGACTTAAATTAAATATAGATAAAACTAAATGTTTAATTATTAATGGAAGGGAAAATGAAAATCATAATGTTATAATAGATAAGATAATCGAAAAGATAAACGACTTAGGAGTAATAATAGATTGTAAATTAAATTTTAAAAGTCATATATAAATTTTATGTTTGTAAAAAAATCGCTAAAAAAGTAAATTTTTTAATAAAATTAGATATAAAATATCTATTAAGTGTGCAATCAATTTACATAATACAATGATCAAACCACACTTTGAATATTGTTCTTCTATATTATTTCTGTGTAATTCTGAAATGATGGGTAGATTGCAAAGACTTCAGAACAAGTCTATAAGAGTTGTTCTGAGATTGAATCGCTATGCTTCTGTACATGCAATGTTAAAATGGCTAAATATCCACGTAACAATTTTATTGCTATAAGACTCTTGCGCACCCTTATAACACTATTTAAAACACTCTTGTAGCAGTATTAGTGTGTACTGTGAAAGGTACGTAACTACGAGAATCCTATAAGGCACCGGAGCAAGTGCTGTAATATTGTTATAGGATTAGTATACATGTATTAGTGTATATGTTTTTATTTTGAAATGTTATTCATTTGAAATAATTTATGTTATGCGAGAGTGAGAAAGGTATTATTTTTTATTTTCAAATAATAATTTTATGGAGTTTATATTTATTTCCTGAGAAAGGGAGATAGATATTAGTTAATAATATAAAAAAATGTCTTACTAATAAATAATATTTTTCGGTCAAAAATAATTGTATTAATATTTATAATTAAAATAATGCAAAATTTGGCTGGGAATGAAATTTCATTGACATTTATTATAAAAATAATTCGAAAAAATACATTGCCCTCCAAAAATAACCAATTTTTAAATAAATAAAAGAAAATATATTTTTAAATTGCATCTTTAAAATATTTAATAATGTATGTTGATTAATGCATAACATCAAATTTGATATTTAAATATTTATTCTTTTAAGTAAAAATTATATTTTTGCGAAAAGAATAAAAAATAAAACTTTTCAGTTTTTGTTTACTTAAAAAAATTTTACCATGTTTGTAGAAAATAATGGCCGTCGCAAAATATTTATCTAAAAGTTACAGTAAGTTTATTAGTAACATTATAGGAATGCAAAAGAATAATAACACCACTACTGCTATTCTAGCAATTCTATTCTTATAACAACACTTTAACTCTTGATATAGGATTACGCACTTTTAGATTTATAAAAACATTGCTATATCACTTGCGGAAAATCCCATTATAACAACTCCCGCAATTGCTATAAGAACATTCTTATAACACCTTTAGTTCTTATCGGGAGTCATATAGAAGTCTTATAGCACTAATTTTGTTTTTATAACAATAAAATGTTACGTGGGTATTGAACAACAAATTAAAATGAATATTTTGATCATTGTACTTAAAATAAAAAATGGGCTTTACCCAAATTATTTATGTAATAAAATTGTATAGAATGGAGACATAAATGAATATAAATTAAGAAATAATGCTAACTTTAGACTAGATTTTTATAGAAATGAAAAAAACAAAAAATATGATCATGTACAAAGGTTTGCAATAAATAAATATTAAAACTCTAGATATGTTTCACAATAAAATACTAATATAAATGTTAACACATGTGTAATCACTTTATTAGTCTTCTGATGATGGTGTAATAACCGAAATCAATTAAGATATTTAATAAAATTGTGAAACATACCTAGCGTTTTAATATTTATTTAATTTTAAAAATGTTTCACCTAGAGCCTACAGCATATTCTATAAATTATACTATAATCAAATATTGAAGTTAGTCTGGACATGGTATGAAAATATGGCATTGTCGATTTTTGTTGGCAGTATACTGACATGACCAGTCAGATCTCGATATCGTTAACATAAAAAACAAAATCAGCAAATTATTATTTGTTTGCCACAAAAACAATTTTCTTACAGCATCTGTCAATTTAGAAGTTTTACTTTTAACTCGCAATCACAACTTTATTATACGACTAATGTTAGGCTACGATATTTTATTTCTCAAGTTTTTTTAATTGGATCTTGTTTGATCAAAGACTACTAAAATAATCCTAATGACTTGCCCGAAAGACTTAATTTAATTAAATTTTTATTTCCCTTTCATATTAAAATGTGCAAGCCATGTTTTTGGTCTTTTTCATTATAAGATGTAAACCATAGATGAATTATGCTAATGTTAATGTTAGGCTACAATATTTTATATCTTACAAATTCTTATATTCTTTTTCTTATCTATTGAAACAATATTGTATTAATGGGCAGTCCAAAAGACTATTTTTAATTATTTTAACAAAACGATAATAGCTTTTAATGCGTTAAAATCTGCACGGCCCTTCACTCTGTTAGAAAATAAAATATTAGTTTAAGGTTTTTTCGATGATTTTCTTCCATCTGAAATTTTTTTTTTTTTTTTATAAAGTTGACAAATATTTTGGTTAAAAACAACTTCGCTCACATTTAGAATTGGACCAGGAAAAGAGACAGAAGAGCTGTCTCAACTTAGTTTTCTGCTTTGAATTTGAAGTTTCAATCTGTTTCGTAGGCTTGCGCGATATTTAAAAGTGTTGATAGTTAGTGTGCTTAATCAAAAATTCAGTCATCAGCATCTAGTAACAAAGTAAATTACTTTCATTTAGACTATTTTCATTTTCTACTTTTATTTAGACTACATAAATTTTTACCTCAACAATGTAAAAGTTTTTCAATTTAAATTTAAAATATGTATTTTGAAGTAAAAAAATTTAAAATTACTGAAATAATAATTGTTGTGAATATGTAATTGAAAATTTTTGGAATAAATTTATTTTTTATAACAACAAAAAATCTTGATTATTTTTAGATGTTTAGAAACGAAAAAAAAGAAAAAAAAAATATTCGACTTCCGTTATCAAAATTTTTCTAATCTTGTATTTTTATATATTCATATACGATGCGAGTACTCAATCGAAAATATATCCTTTTAAGTTTTTAACATGTTTTTGAATTTTCTTAACTCTAATTTTAATTTATACCACTACTTTTTGTTTTTTTTGCATCCCCCCGCCACCCTTACTATTATTTATAATTCCATTTCTATTTGTTTTTCGTGTTTTAGAAATTCTAAGTGGATAATGAAAATTTATAAGATGAAAGAGATAAAAAAAAAAAAACTTATATAAGTTTGCTTTCATTTTCGGTTTCATTTTCATTTTTATTGCTTTTTATTATTAATTAATGCAGACCTTGTAAGAATAAGGTTACAAAGGCGTAAAGTTAAGGCAAAGAAAGAAAAACAAAACAAAAAACATTTCTTCGTTTTCATTTTATTTTTTATTATTGTTTGTACAGGATTTTAAGGAGTAAAATATAACGAAAAAAAAAAAAATATATTCCAGTCTCAGGATGTCAATTAAGCATACTTTTAATTAATGCTAATCAAAATGAATTGCTACTAGATACTTTATGAATATTCTGAATTTAACAAAACAAAAAATTATTCTGTATTTTTATACAGTGCTGAATGGAAGTTTGGAATTATTATGTTATTGCTGGAATTTTTATATTGTATATTGAAATTTATGATATTTAAAAAATATCTTTAATCTTACTATTAACTATTAAATATTATTAATCATCATATATTATAATATGGTTAGTTGTCAACATTTCACCTCAAAAATATTCAATCTATTCACCAAAAATGAGAGAAAATAAATCACCACGACCACACCTACCCCAGTACACCATCCTAATTATACAAATCTCAAGAGAAGAGTGCATAGCATAGCCCATAGGTAGCACATGAGTTTTATTTTCATCATTAAATTTAGGTAGGTACATAGGTGTATACAATGTAATGTGTACCGTAGTAAATTGGAAACAAAATTATTATTGTTTTTTTTTTATGCCTATTCGGTATAATACAAAATTTATTTATTTATTGATATTTAATTAAATTAATTAAAACACTTGTTGTTGTTTCACTAACTAAGAAATTATTAAAATTTTCTTATATATTTAATTTTAACATTTTTATAAAAAAAAAAATAAAAATAAAATTTGAGTCGACATATTTCGTCCGTTTAAGACATTATCAAGATTAAAGTGATACGAGAATTAGAGAACAATTATTATATACCACTATTACCAGTATAAAAAATAGTAACTGGTAAGTTACTAGTAAAATTTTTATACATTTATTAAAACAACACATATATGATTTTTATATTAACAAAGATTGACAAAATATTGTAAGCGACAAAATTTACAAAATACAGAATTTGATTTAAGATGTAAAAAATTTACTATTAAGAATAATTATAATTAATAAATAGAGGTATCTAATCTTCTTATAATATTATATTTACTGTTCTAATCATTATTTAGCTGTTTTCGGTTTGGATATTTTTTCCCACTTACGTACAAAAACCAATTCCAAAGCTGATAAGATGGCTAGAAACATAGTATTTATTTCTTTGGGTCTTTATAATGTTAAAAAAATCTGTTTTACCTAAACCTAAACCTAATCATATTTTATTCATTACGAAACACTCAAAATACCGTTTAATGCAGTTTAGGCTCTATTGCACATCACTAAATATACACTAAACTGTCAAACATCGACTTGTTTAAGAAGAGGACTATATATCGACTAAATTTGGCTAATTTCAATCTATTGCAATACTAAAATATTTTCATTTTATAGAGAACTAGCTCCTTTGCGCCTTTGCGCCTTCTACATCGTGATGTCAACAAAGCACCTACTGTAGTAAGAATATTTTAATTTTATAGAGAACTAGAGACCTGCAGCTCCTTTGCGCCTTCTACATCGTGATGTCGACAAAGCACCTACTGTAGTAAGACTTATCAGACCTATTTGATTTTTTTACAAAAGTTTTTATAAATAATTTAGGAGGGTCAAAATTTGGATGCCTGAAACGTATTCGGGAGAAAAAATTTTAAAAAATGGACAAAAATTTGACTGAAAACCGTACAAGACAAAAACCATTGCCGTTAATTTAAAATTCTACAGTCAGAATTTTTGTAAGAATTCTAGCAAAATCGTATGTGTATCACTTTTCAATTAAGGAAATTATTATTTATTATAACTTAAAGTTTTCATAAAAAATAATAACAAACGTTCAACACAAAAATTTATGATTTTAATGTTTTTTTTTTTTAATTTAACAAAATGTATGTACATTATACATATACATTAATACATATTATGTATGTATTTCTGCTACATTAATACTTTCAATTATTGCTTGAATTTTTCTAATGTTGCTAAGTGGTGCATATATTATTGAAACCCGAATTTGGCTGATAACAGGAAAAATAAAATTGTTGTTAAACTATGTTGTAGCATCCAAACTAACTTATTTCATACATACTTAAAATGAGAGAGCCATCGTCCTAAAATTCTCGATTAGTAGGTAAATATATTATATTGACGTGAATTGCTTGGTATGGTATTGGTAATATAATATACATGTATACATAATTTGTATGCTTGGATTTATTCTAAATGATTTCGTGTTTTGTTGAAATAATTGAGAAGAGAATAATAATTAAAAATTATTTTCTTTTATTAAAAAAATATATATTTTCTTGTTTACAAATATTATAAATTTTATAATATTAAAAAAAAATATTGTTTTAATAAAGAAAAAACAAAATTTGACTCAACAGAGAATTGAACTCACACAAAATTTGCGATATTAAAATGAACACTCTAACAAACTGAGATAATAACCTATTGAATTTATTTCATTAGAATGCAAACATAAAATAAAAATTTATTTTGATCCACACAAAATCCAATAGAAAAAAATGAGTATTTAAATGTGGTATGTACAATACAAACGCACACAATCAGAGCGCTCGTAAAAAGGAAATTGTATATATATATATTAGATGAATACTCTGAGAATGCGTATTCTACTATAATATTATTATTGTGTGTTGTGTAAACCAAAACATGCCGGTTTTTTGAAAGCAATTTATATATATAGAATTAGATTATAAAAATGAAAAATGTCGAAATTTATTTAAATAAAAATTGATATTAAATTATAATCCTTAACGTATTGCATTCGTGCTTCACATTTTAGTGTAGATAACTTTTTATAAGTATTATTGAAAAATTATTAACTACTTATATACTATTTATGAACATACTATTTATGAACAGATATATAAACTTTTTCTGGCGGCACTGTACTCCTGTAGGCATCCAAAACAAAAATTTATATTATAAATTATAAGTTTTTGTAAATAATATTCATAATAATTATATAAGATTGTTATTATTATCCTTTTTTTTAATATTTCATATTGAAATGCTGTAGAATTAATATTAACAATTCATTGATTTTAATGAATTAAATAATTACGTAACAAAAAAAAAAAAAAAATTAATATTGAATTCATAATAAAGTATGGATAGATGATAAATCAGTTGAAAATCATTTGAAGGAAAAAAATATTCGATTATTATGCAAAAGCTAACTTATTATAATATTTTCTGAAGTGTGTCGAAATATATTAATATTAAATTAAATGCGAAAATATATATCTCTCTTTTATAGCATATATAATTGGTTAAATGATAGAAAAATGCTGCCGTTGTCCAACAAAATGGTAATCACGAGTTCAATAATATACTTGGAGATAAAATTTGTTTTTTCTACTAGTAGATGATATGTGGGTAGGTGGTATACCAGTAACGATATGTAAAATAGCGTACAGTACTCTACTACTTCGTAGTCGCAGAACAATATAATATTTTAGTATATGTCAAAATCGTATACTCCCAATTGGATATAAGTAAAAAATAAATCTACGAATAAATTCAATAATATAAAATAAATGGTTTATATAAAATAACTGGTTTAACAATTATGAGTCACATTTTATGTCAAACTAAATTTTGCATATTATATTTCGTATAAAATTTTGCTAAAGCGGACATAGATAATTAGAGAATAGCCGGACATGATAGTGAAAATTGGGAAAAATGCACAGTCATTGTAGTAGAAAAATATTTTATTTGTTTATCCTTTAGGAGCTATGAGTCCTCACAACACAACAACAACAAAAAAACAAAATAAAAAAAATAATAAATATTGTAAACAAGTTTGAGCTAAACTAAATAAAATAAATAAAGGATTAGGAGTCCCTTTGGTTTTATTTTATACAAAAAAATTTAAAGCATACAAAATAAGATTGAAAATATGAACTTACATAAATTCACGTTTTCTAAATAATTTATTTATTACAAGTCTACTTGCGCAAAAACTATTGAATTCGGTCTATTTTTATATTTAAGTATTTAATATAATGAAAGTTAACGGATATTTTTATCATACGGTACATTTTTAACGTCACAATCCACAATCTATGTATTATTCAACATTCGTAATATACACCATGCACCATTCACCGTGCACCATTCACTATGCACTATGCACCATACACCATACACCATGCACCATACACCATGCACCATGCACCATCTACCATGAACCATGCACCATGCACCATGCACCATGCACCATGCACCATGCACCATGCACCATGCACCATGTACCATGCACCATGCAC
Organism: Argyra leucocephala; assembly: GCA_963942445.1. NCBI lineage: Eukaryota > Metazoa > Arthropoda > Insecta > Diptera > Dolichopodidae > Argyra > Argyra leucocephala. The sequence continues at coordinate 206,044,405 of OZ012677.1, read as the reverse complement.
CATGCACCATGCACCATGCACCATGCACCATGCACCATGCACCATGCACCATGCACCATGCACCATGCACCATGCACCATGCACCATGCACCATGCACCATGCACCATGCACCATGCACCATGCACCATGCACCATGCACCATGCACCATGCACCATGCACCATGCACCATGCACCATTCACCATTCACAATGCACCATTATTACTAATCCTATACAATTCTAATATCGAAGAAGTATTTTAACTACTTACAGTATACAAACTACTTCACAATTGAAAAAATTTTCAACAGTAAGACAATCACTCGCATGATAACATTCTTGTAACAAAAAAAAATATCCTATTTACATACGCTTTGAAATTGAATACAACACCACACACAGTTTTTAAAACATTTCCAAACCAATGAAATTAAATAAGAATAAAAAATTCCTATAAGATCCCAATTTCAAATGAATAGAGGCATAAATTTCACTTGAATCCTTTATCAAAATTAATTTATTTATTTGTCATTTCATTAAATTTCTCATTCTACTCCATAAGATATCATAATATTACGAAACTCAATTAATAAATCATAAGAGGTATTAAGAAGAGTTCTTCAAGCGAAAAATGTTATACTGAAAATCAAAATCAAAATCAAAAGAAAATGAGAACAAAAAACATTGAAACAAAAAATAAACGGAAGCAGAAGAACAAAAAACATAAAACCGAAAAAAAACAAAACTTTTCGAAACAAATTTTTTGACAAGACTAACACAAAAAAAAAAAAGTGAGTGAGCACAATACTGTGTATGTATGTCAGAACGAAATTTTTCCATTAAAATTTTCCTTTTGTTACATTTGTTTTTTGTTTTCTTTTTAAATGTCAAACTGAACACATGTTGCTTATTCACAATTTACCGCTATTTTTTTAATAACACCATACCTTTTGTAATAGATTTGGGTGTTTTTGAGAAAAAAAAAATCTTCAACAAGCATTTTATACAACTTTGTGTGTTGTCACCCTGACGACCGTTATTTCAGAAAAACCGAAAATGATATAACGGATAGTGTAGTAGAAGGTGAAAGATTGAGCATAAAACAGAAAAATTGTTTTAAAGAAATACAATTGAGTAATATGAAAAAAAAAATATTATTAGAAACGGTAAATAAGTAATTTCATATAATTTTATTTCTGGAAACTTAATATGAGTGTTATCGAACCTGAAAACTTGGATTGTTATAATAATTTAAAACCATTACGTTTAGTTTTCGAAAAACAAACCCAGCAAGCCAACATCAATTTTAGGTTTTTTTACTTGCTTTTATTTAGTTTGCAATGTTATTTATTTATTTTATTGTATTGGACGATGTAGGGGGTAAAATAAATTTTTATTTTATGTTTGTATTTTGGTGAAAAAATGTTAATCGGTTATTAGCTGAGTTGATTAAGGCGTCATGTTAATATCACAAGGCTTGTGAGTTCGATTCTCCTTTGAGTCAAATTATTATTTTTTTTCCAAATATTTTTTATGTATTATGATAACTCGTCCACGAACACACCCTGTATATGAAATAAAAAAAATAGCGGTACATGTATTTTTTGGCAAAAATTGCATATTCATTATTTGAATTGTACGAAAATGTTGAAACTAAGAAGAAAAAAGTAGAAAATAAAATGGATGGTGATCAATCCGGAGATTCTACAAATTATAAAATAAATTATACTTGCTGGAATATTGTTGATCGAAATGTTGGAATATTTAAGGCTTTAAAATTCATTAATATTGGGTCATTCTGAACATCATTTTAATTTGACTAATATATATATTTCGAAAATTTGAATTTAAATTGTTTAAAACTTAAAATTAAAACATGAAATCACTCTGTAATGTTATTTGGAGATTTGCTCACAGTTTGATAAATTTTACAGTTGTACTTTTTTAGTTTTACTTAGAATAAAAATTGTTAATTCATTACACATTGTCTAACTTTCGCAATAATCACATCGCTGTTGTATATAATAAAAAATATAATAGATAAATAAAAATTTAAATCAAAATTTAACCTGTAATTTTAGTTATTTAAAACATAAACAATCTATTTTATTTTAGTCGCAACAAATTATTAAAACTATAATAATTTCAAACATTGAATTGAACCATGCTAAGATTTTAAGGTTCTGTTAATGAGACCAAAATACATAAATATTTAACATTAAAGTTTGTTATGTTTGTTTATTTGAAAATCATTGCAAAATATTTATTCTAGAGAATTCATGCGACTACTACTTGCAGACTTCTTCAGTGTTTTGTACTCGACTCATAGTCGAAATACGCGTAGACGAAATACGCGTATCTGTATGATAAGCATATCAGTAAAATTAAAAGGAAATTATTCGACTATTTTCACTGTTATACCAAAATTTTACTCTAACGCTGGAAAACAAGTTTTTATAAAAACTAAGTTGTCAATTTTATCCGTAAAATAAGTTGGCAACATAATGTAATAAGAACTTTCTGAGACATAGTGTTTTAATTTATTTGTTATCAAACAGAATGAACATACAGTTTTTATTTGTATTGTACAATATTAGGTTTTTTAAAATTTTTGTAAACCCAAATACCTGTCAAACCGATCGTGGAAACATCGTCAACAATAATTGTGATTATGTAGACAATGTCTCAAGCTTTTGTAAACCCAAATATCTGTCAAAACGGTCGTGGAGACATCGTCAACAACAATTTTGATCATGTAGACATAGTCTCAAGCTTTTGTAAGCCCAAATACTTGTCAAACCGGTCGTGGAAACATCGTCAACAACAATTGTGATCATGTAGAAAATGTCTCAACCTTTTTTAAACCCAAATATCTGTCAAACCGGTCGTGGAAACATCGTCAACAACAATTGTGATCATGTAGACAATGTCTCAACCTTTTTTAAGCCCAAATATCTGTCAAACCGGTCGTGGAAACATCGTCAACAATAATTGTGATCATGTAGACTATGTCTCAAGCTTTTGTAAACCCAAATATCTGTCAAACCGGTCGTGGAAACATCGTCAACAACAATTGTGATCATGTAGACAATGTCTCAAGCTTTTGTAAACCCAAATATCTGTCAAAACGGTCGTGGAGACATCGTCAACAACAATTTTGATCATGTAGACAATGTCTCAACCTTTTTTAAGCCCAAATATCTGTCAAACCGGTCGTGGAAACATCGTCAACAATAATTGTGATCATGTAGACTATGTCTCAAGCTTTTGTAAACCCAAATATCTGTCAAACCGGTCGTGGAAACATCGTCAACAATAATTGTGATTATGTAGACAATGTCTCAAGCTTTTGTAAACCCAAATATCTGTCAAAACGGTCGTGGAGACATCGTCAACAACAATTTTGATCATGTAGACATAGTCTCAAGCTTTTGTAAGCCCAAATACTTGTCAAACCGGTCGTGGAAACATCGTCAACAACAATTGTGATCATGTAGAAAATGTCTCAACCTTTTTTAAACCCAAATATCTGTCAAACCGGTCGTGGAAACATCGTCAACAACAATTGTGATCATGTAGACAATGTCTCAACCTTTTTTAAGCCCAAATATCTGTCAAACCGGTCGTGGAAACATCGTCAACAACAATTGTGATCATGTAGACAATGTCTCAAGCTTTTGTGAGCTTTTGTATACATTTAAGATCATGTGGACGCTGTATTCAACTTTGTGTTGAAACCTTTGCTATGCCAAGGTTACATAGTACGAGATAGCTCGTTATTGGCATCGAAAGCGGAAAAAAAGTGAAAACGAAATAACTGTTTTGATTTTGAAAATTAAAGTGGTCGCGAAAGAGAGAGTGTAAAACAGTAATGCTAAATATCGCCAAATTCAGATACTAAAAACCAGATATAGATAATACTGCACCAATGCATACAATCTAAACGTAGGTAAAAAAAAAGTGAAAAATTAGTTAATAACTTACTATGTAATAAAAATTTTCACTATTTTTTAATTTTAAATTATTTAAATTTATATAATATCTTTTTCTTATTATCTACCAGCCCTAATATGCAATGCCTTCAGCTATTATTAAACAATAATGAAACAATCACTCATTAAATTAGAAGAGTAAAACACACATTTAAATTTTTGTAAAATTTATACATATATGAACAACACCTAAAAGTATGCTACATTAATATTACATTTTTTTAATGTTCTTAAATGGAAAATCAGATTTGCAATACTATTTAGAATTCACCCCTCTAGGGATCTAAAGAACAGGTGACATAATTCAATCATGCTAAACGTATCAATTTAATTAAAGAAATCTATGGAGGTAAAATAAAAATAAAATGAAGTTATATAATAACAATATAAGAACAACAAAAACACCACCAACAACAACAAAAACAAATAAAAATTCAAATAAATTAAATTTGATATAATTTAATTTTATATGAGAGCTAATAATACCGGCGTCAGGTATATATACTAATAATATACAATATGTGTACCTATATATGTTTGTGTGTGTTGTTGTGAGTGTGTGGTTAAAATATTACAAAAATTCAGAATTTATATTAGATTTATGGGGTTTAATTCAAAACAGTGGATGTAAGTAAAAAGTTTTCTGTTTTGAGGAAAAATGAGGTGGAATATATTGTCACAGGTGTAAATAATTTTTGTGTTTTTTTTTTGTGTTTTTTTTTTGGTGGCCAAAAACTTTTTTTTTTTCGCAATAAAATTAAATATTTTTTAAATAATATAAAAATGAAGGGATTCTTAACATTTGTGTACTTTTACATAATAATAATAATATTGAAAGGAGTTGTTGTGAATTAGTGTATGACTGATTTATTATACATTATATTATTAAATATATATATATAAACAAAAATAATAATTATTCCGTTGTAATTCAAATGGAATTGATTAAGTTATGTAAGTAAGTACAGACATTTATAATTTATATATATATTAGTGCAGTAGTATGTGTAATTGAGAACGTCTTTAAATTAAATATTATAACTGAAGTTTTTTTATTGTTAAAATTTTGTAATTTATGAAATATAGCTTTCAGGTGAACATTTTTGAAGAGCATATGTGTAATTTTAATGAGATTTTCAATTTACAAATTTTTTTTTTTTTTTTTTTTAAAGGAAAATTAGATTTTCATGTTCATTAAAATATTATTATACATAAAAGTAAAATATTTTTTGTTTTTGTAATATCAGGCTTTTTAATTACAGTTTTTATTACATAATTTTAATTTTAATTAAAAAAAAAAATAATAATAACAAAATAAAAACTTTGTTTTTGAAATTTTCTGTTACAATTTCGCCTCATTTCACTGTAAAAAATTTTTTTTTTTTCTTTTGTATAGAAATAAATATTAAAATTGAAAATTTAATTTTACATGAACATTTGAATATAATTTTAATTTTAATTGATTGAAAAAAGATGATATTAAAATTTTGAAGTCAACATTTTACTAATAGGAATTGGTTTCGATATTCATTAAATTAGTTTTGAAAATTCGGTTGAAAATTCGGTTGACAATTACTTTATGTATAGCTATAGGTATTTCTATAATACTGAAAACAAAATTTAAAAATTCAGAATTTCTCAATTTGAAGTATAGAAACCTACCTCTATCTATACCGATACCTAATACTATACCTACCTACCTCTATTATAATTTTGTGTTAAATTTAGAAAAACGTTTGTAATGAACATTTTTAACAAAAATTGTTTCAAGCAATATTAAAGGATTTATTTATACTATACCTATTAATAAAAACTAGTTGTATAAAAAATAACGAAAAATAATATAATGTTATAAATTTAGTAATTATTGTGAATGAATCCTAAAAAAAAACTCCTTATTTTATTACATTGTACATAAACATTCGAAGCCACAAAAAAAAAAAAAAAATCTTTAAATAAAATAAAATTATAAATTTATAAATTTGTTAATTAAATTCTTAATTATAATTTCAACCAACTTGAAAAAGTAAATTTTAACATACAGGGTGGTCCAAAATTCAAGTAAAAAAATTTTTTTTTTAATTTTATTTTAATAATATTATGTACAATCTTATTCTATCCTTAATCTACAGAAAAAAGTTAACAAAACAGCACTCTAAAAAATAGTGTGGATTTAATTACAATCAATGTAGTTTTTTATAACGTTTTTTGTAAAGAATTCCGATTAAACGAGTGAAAACACGCTTTCGAAGTGTATTTTTTAAAATAACTCAAAAAAACGCATGCAATCACTTTACTATAGTTAATTTAGACGATAATGTTTAATTTTCAACATAAAATGTTTTATTTCACTACAAAAATATGTAATTTCACATTATTCTTTTGATCACACATTTTATGTGTGAATTACACTACGACTACACGATTGAAATATACCACATTTTACTGTTGGTATTTACGCATTTAATGTTGTATTCCACACCAACTATTGTTTCGTTTTGTTTGCTTGAATTACGTCAAATTATGCGTGGAAATACACAAAAGTAATGTAGTTTATAATTATTAGTATTACCATATTGTTTTCACAAAAACTTGAAACATCGAAATCAAAAATATATAAATGCGAATATGATTTAAATATATTATAATATAATTTTTTTAATAAATTCAGAAAAATTTGTAAAATCTGTAAAAATCTTAAAGGACGTGGCATTTTTGGGAAGAAAACTAAAACTTTGATTATTGTCCAAAAATATGGTAATCAAATAAATCTGAAAATATGGCAAGGTTGTCCACTATACCATACTTGATACTTTACGTTGAATAACCGTCAACATTCCTATTTCATAAGTCAGTCAAATTTCAAACGTGGTGCTAATTATATGTAATATACTTGTTTGTGTGATACAAAAAAATATAATTATATTTAATAAAGTATAATTTTTCAATAAAATATTAAATTTAAAAACATTCTTTTTAATTTAGAATTTAATAAAATTAGTAATATCTAAATATTATAAAAATCTTAATTGTGGTTGTATGTAATCTATAATTATAATTGACAAGCATTTAGGGACCTGCGCAGTAGACACCTTTTCATTTTATTTCGATTCTCCTACTCCTTAATGAACTTCTAATATAATAAATAAGTTGTATATAAAACAAAAATGCGCACACAGTTGAAAATTTTGTACTCATATGATTTTATTATTCAGCAAATACATTGTGCATATGTGAGAACTTATTAAAATAATAAACAAAAGCAAACAAATCAGTTATTATAATTTACATTATGTACTTGCAAATGAATCTATGTACATATGCAAAAAAAAAAAAAAACAAAAAAACAAATTCATCTAAAGTACAAAATATAAAAACAACAAAAAGACAAATCACTTGAATTCTTCATTTTTATGTTTTTAAGTAACTGTTTCTAAATTATGGTTATTTTTAGTAATACTATATTATTATGTATTATGTAGGTATATACGACAAAATTTTTTATTTTTAGTAATTTTATACACTAAATGCCACTTACTATAGGGAATATATCGGAAACGAAGCGGTTAATGAGAGACGTGTATTTATGTGTCCTAAATAAAACTTACTAACCACAAAACTTTTTATTAAACACGAGTGGTTTCTGCTATATCGTGCGAAGCCTATGTCAGTACGTAAATTAGTGTTTTTTTTTAAAACTTTAAATTTCACTTCAACTTGAAATATAATTACTCAACAGGGGCCCCTAGTTATTATTATAATTATTATTAAATAAGATACTAAGTTCAAGAAATATGTAATTGAAATCATTTTTGAAATTATATTGAATTAAGTAATAATTTAGTGTTTATTTATAAAAAATTTATTATTTAATATATAAATTATAAAATAAATTATGTATAAATGTAATATTTGTGAATTAGTTTTAAGTAATTATAAATAAATATTATAAAGGTTAACTAACATCAAATCAATCTTTATCAATCGCACATTTGACGTTATATTAACGGCTTCTGAGACGGAAAAAATGATAGTTTTAATTTATATACTTCAGAATATTTGTCAACACAAGCTACCTGTAAAATTTATTATTGCGTAAAAAATAATTTGATATGTTTTTTATAATTTGTCTATTTTTAAGTGAAGTGAGTTGGTAATTATAAAATAATTGAACAGTAATAACTTAGCAAGCAAGAATATAGTTTGATTTAATTTTATTTTATTATTGCAACTGCACGTAAAGGTATAATAAAAAAATTAGGACCCTTTTTCCTGTCTATTACAAATCTTATATCTACAACAAGCAACAACCGACGCTCAAAAGTATCTAAATGTTAAGTAATAAGAATATCAACAAGACTAGTTTTAAATTTTTACTTTACTATATTTAATATTTTTCGTTTTTATAAATTTTTAAGTTAAGTCTTGAATACTTAATGTAAATTAGCTTTTGGTGTTGATGAAATAAAGTCTTTTTTATTATTATTATAATATAGTCTACTCCCATCGGCATTGTTTTGTAAATGGACAACAAAAGTGCATTTTTGATTTTTTCTATAGCACCCTGTATTATTATAACTACATTAATTAATTTTTCACTTTTCTTTTCTGTTTTTAGAAAAATTTATAAATTTAAAAATATAATTATGTTTTTTTTTTTTGTTGTTTTTTAATTGTTTTTTTTTTCTTCAGTTACTTAAGAATTTTTCCTTCAATTTGCGTAGCTAAAGAAATTCAGAAAAAAAATTTCATTAAATTCTTAAGTTTTTTTTTTTTGTTTTTCAATTTTTTTTTTTTTTTTTTGTTTATGTTTAAATAACCTTCAAAATATTATAATTTAGTATCATGAGTATTTTTAAAGTACATTATTAAGTTTTAATTGGTCTTTATTAAGATATTTAAGAGAATATTTATGTATTTAATAAGTATTGGTAGGTAATTTAAAAATTTTATTTTTATGAAATTTTGCATAATTAATTTAAAAATTTTTCTACGTCTTTAAACTGATTTAAAATTCTTTTTGTTGTTAACTCGATTATTAATTATGGAAGTAATTTAATGGCTGGAATTTGGAAAAATTTTGTGGTTTGAATAGGTAGTGCCTATTAAAATTTTGATTAAAAAGATTTGGTTAAAAAAAAAAAAATAGAAATAAATTGGATATTTAAAATAATAATTTGTAAACCACAAATTAATAATTGATAAATTAGCGATACACTTGATTAAAATACGGTTAAATAGAACATTTTGGATTGATGGAAGAAAATTAGAAAAAGGGGTTGTAAAATATACAATATTTAGTTATAATTTTATAGTAATAAGATTGTTTTTTCAAAACAATAATTAATATAGAAAAGTGTAATGAATCACATTTAGTCCTTTAGAAATAGTGATAAGTGATAACACTATAGTATATCAAAAGCTTATGAAAATATTCTTGTTACAGAATTCAGTTTAAAATTGTGTATTTGCATTTTTTGTTTAAATTATAACAAAATACTAGAAATAAATTTAAAAAAAATATATTTCATTATCGCTTTGAATAATCATTAAAAATGAAGTTATTTTGAATTTGTATTATTCTTCAAGATTTTTTTTCAACTACGATATGGTAGTAAAATTGAGTTATAATGTAAAATTTTTAAGGTATAAGCATATAAGGTTCGTTAAATACATAATCGCATTTTGATTATACTAGCTATTTGCGGCGTTACAATATTGTCGGTCCAGGATTAAAAAGGATATATTTCCTTTTCATTTAAATATTTAACTCACAAAATATTATAATAAAAAAGTAAAAAAGATTATAATAACAAAGTTTTATAATATATCCGCAAAATAATTAATAATTTTTCTTAGAATATCGGTCAATTAAAGCATAACATTTTTAAATTGTTTTTTTCTTTCTCTAATCTCCTTATTTTTATCCCGTAGATTAACCGATGTACAACTGTCCATTTTGGTTTAAAATTTTCTTTTACATACAACGGAGATGTCATATGGAGATGAAGACAATTGTAGTTTTTTTAATTTAATTATTTTTAATATCAATATTGCCCTTGATATGTTCTCAATAATATCTTGTTTCTGGTGTTTTTCCTACCAGAAGCATTTTTAGTAAATCTAGTGAATTTTTAATAGTGGCAAAGCAAGATTTACCACAATGACAACAATATGAATATTTTTTGCTTTTTGCTTACCAATAATTTGATTTGGAAAATAAACATTTATTTGAACTTGAAGATGTGCTTCATTGGTCAAATAGAAACATTTCGAGGTTACTAAACCAAAGACACAAACCAGAAAAATTTTTAAAAAAATATTTAATAGCTTCATTTTGGGTTTGTTTGATGACTTTAAAAAACGTTTTTAATTTTAAAAGGCTTCATATTTTATTTATTTTATGATGTTTTGCTATTTAGTTTTGGTATTAAATATTATATAGATTTTCTAAATGGGTTGAGGACTTGGATATGTTGTCCTGCAAATGATTTATTTTAAAGATGAGCACAAAAATTAGTACTTTTTAATTTTTTTTTTTTCCTATTCGGTAATTTTGTTGCTGTAATATTTTTGAAAATGAAGACTTTTAAATTTTTGGGTTCTTGCTTTAACTGATCGAGGTGAAAAGTATAACAGACATTATTAGCATAATATATTATTTGATATGCATTATGCAATCTATAATTATTATTAATATTTGGATAGTTTTAATGTTATTGAACTGAATTAAATATTGTTTCTAATTCAGTTTTAATTAATTTATGAATTAAAATTAAATTAGAAAACAAATTATTAACCCTTCGTTGCATACCATTGCACATATGCAAGTAAAACCTTATTAGTTTTACTTTATTCAGTTATATTTTTCAAAATTATTTTAAAATTAAAATTAAAATTAAAATTAAAATTAAAATTAAAATTAAAATTAAAATTAAAATTAAAATTAAAATTAAAATTAAAATTAAAATTAAAATTAAAATTAAAATTAAAATTAAAATTAAAATTAAAATTAAAATTAAAATTAAAATTAAAATTAAAATTAAAATTAAAATTAAAATTAAAATTAAAATTAAAATTAAAATTAAAATTAAAATTAAAATTAAAATTAAAATTAAAATTAAAATTAAAATTAAAATTAAAATTAAAATTAAAATTAAAATTAAAATTAAAATTAAAATTAAAATTAAAATTAAAATTAAAAATAAAATTAAAATTAAAATTAAAATTAAAATTAAAATTAAAATTAAAATTAAAATTAAAAGAGTATTTCGTTAAACAAAACTATGGAATAAAATGTAGTGCACATTTCTCTTGAAATAATTAGATATATTCTTCCAATTGAAGTCCCCACTATTTTTTCTTTCTAGCATATATATTGATTAAAATTTTTTCTTTACTTTTTCATAGGACTTATAACTCTAAGTCACACTCATACTGATACTATAATAATAAGCTGCTCGTAAATCATAACTTTAAGTATTTCAAAAAAATTTACATAAATTAAATTAAATTTAATATAAAATTATATTCAGCTCAAATTTTATTATTTTTTTTTTGTTTTGTTTTTTTTCAACACCCACTTATTAAAATTCAATTTTGAAAATCCAATATAATAATTTTAACTTTTAAATAACCGTATAAACACAAACATTAGGTACCATATGATAACTTTAATTGAGCAGAAAAATACGTCTTAATGCTACTAAAGGATTTTTGTTGTTAATCTCAGAAAATATTCTAAAATTTATTCACAATTGAAATACAAAAATAATAATAATATATACATATACATATACACATATAATATATATATATATAATATATATATTCTTAAATAATAGATAGAAACGTTTGGTATTATTTAAATAAAGTTTTTGAAAATTTTCAAATTTATTTTAGAAAATAGAAATTTTACTGATTTAAACAAAATATATTTAAATAAGTTGGGTTGTTTTTTATTTGATTTTGTTTTTTTTTTTTACCATTGATATAACAAGAAAAAATTATGAAGAAAAGGAAATTCCCCAAACAACTTAATTTTTTTATTTTTCTTTAATAAATTATGAATTCCATAGAAAAATTTTGAAAATCTTGTTCATCGTCATTCTTATCATTTATTTATCTAATGTGGCCATAAATTTGAAAAAAATTGAAAAACTTTTCCCAAACAAAAGAGACTAGAAGTCCCAAGAAATGAGATTCTTTGAGAAATTATTATTTTTTATTATTTTTTAATTTTTTTTTTTTTTTCGAAGTTATATTAAAATTATTATTAACCTTCATATTTTATATTTTTTTACTGAATATTAAAATCCAATAAGTCCTAGTATTTTTTTAGTCATAGAAATTTTTTCTATGCGGCTCAATTGCACTAGATTTTATTTTGAAATAAATTTAACCTTTATTTATAATAAAATATATTTTATAGAATATTCAGGCTCTAGATGTATCATTATATCATCATGATTCATCATCATACAGTCTCCTGATTATGGTACGTAATAACCGAAGTCGATTAAGATATTTAATAAAAATAAATGAAGCATATCTAAAGTTTAATCTTTATTTAATTGTAAATAAGAGACTTTAAATTTGTTTTTAACTCAGGTGCACCTCAAAAGAGTAATCTAGACCATTTGTTATTTATTATTGCTATTAATAATGTGATCAACGTTGATATGAAAATTTACAAAACTATTAAATCTTCTAATGAAATAGTTTTACTTCAAGAAGAGTTGAATTCATTTTTTCAATGGTGCATACTAAATAAAATGTTAATTAATGCCGAAATTTACCTGTAATTAAACAACCGAAATATACAACAACCGAATAATACCTGTTAATTAAATACCGAAAACTGTGTACAAATTAACTGCATCCGGCGATCTTCTGTTATACTTGGCAACTACACTTTCGAAGCCAATGACATTAAAAGAGTCTCCAACTTTAAATGCTTAGGTGTATTTTTTGATGAAAAAATTTCATTCAAACACCATTATAATGTGATCATGAACAAATTTAATTCTGTACTACGTTTCATCAAAAGATGGTTCAAAGAATTTGATGACCTTATACCAAAGCATTATATACATGTCTTGTTGATCCAAATCTGAAATATACAAGCCCTATTTGCTTATCATTTTATTGCAATCATATCGATAGATTAGAAGCAATCGAAACAGATTTATTTTCTTCGTTTTGCCGTCCGTAGCCACCTTGTTCTAATTCTATTATTCTCCCTCTGATGTATACAAACCGATTAAAACTAATTCAATTAAATTCATTGTAGTCCCGAAGAACTGTAACTGATATTCCTTGTTGAAGTTGTCAATTGATTAATAGTTATTGATTCACAGACTTTTAAACGTCTGATCAGATTACATTTGAATACTAATACTCGTTTTTGAGCGGAAAATGTTTGTAATTTGGTATTTAACCGAACTAACTACGAGAAATGTGAACCAATCAATAGATTATTTATGTTACAGTTAATGAATATAAAATTGATTTTTTCAAGTTAACAAATTCAAGTTAAAAAAATCTTTATATTGACAAATACCTTAACAATACCAATACAATTTAATATTTTTTCGTTTAGACTAAGAAATTTATTTATTTGAACATATATTACAATAAACATAAGTGTAATGTAAATATAATTTTAAACTTAATCTTATTCTAGACCTTAATATTAAAATTGACAAAATATACAATGTTATAAAAATATAAATTTATACTAACTCTGAAATATAAGTAAGTGTAGCTTTTTTTTAGTTGGGCTGTGTTTAATGTAAAATCAATGTGGTGTTTTTGTACAAACATTCTATTAACATGTTCATATTTACCATAATTGGTATGATAATAATATACAAAATAATATACAAAATATAATGTACTTGTAATAATTAACAATTCTAACTTTAATTTTAATTTATAAATTTTTATTTGTTTTTTTTTTTTTTAATATTGTTTGAGACTGGTTTTTTGTAATATGTTTTATTTTTAAACATAATAAATGAATAAATAAAAATAAATATTAACTTTCGACGTGTTCGGGTTATAAAAGCTTACGGAATACACACTGAATTTGTAGATCAATACAGGGTTATGAATTGAGCCAGTTAAGAAAATAAAATTAATTATTTTATTAACTTTCAAAGCTAAAAAAAAATTTAATTGAATATTAAATAGAATAAATTCAATAAGTAATTCTACACATGAAGAAAAATGAAAAAATTCAGTAGTAAATCAAGGTTAAAAGATGAAAACGAATATGAGAAAAACTTTTTCAAAAAAAAAAATTAATAAAAAATTTTAGATTTTTTTTTTATTTTAAAATATGTTTGCGTTTATTTTTCATTTTCTAAATTGTTCTTTGATTTCATTTAAAACAACGATATTCAAAAGTTGAAAATTTTCATTTTATTAATAATATACGCATTTTGGGTACATATGTATAATGTAGATACATACATATACATATATGCAAAATGTATCCTTTAAAAAGTTTTAATTTTCATTTTACCATAATTTAAGTTCGTTTTGTATCTATTTTCCCTCTCCTTCAAAATAATAGTAAAAACAAAAAAATGTAAAACAAAATTCAAAGAATTTCTACTAAAACAAAAAAAAAAAAAATTATTACCATATTATCCTTTTGGAAAAGTTTTCTTTTAATAATTTTTGTTTTTTACTATTAAATTGGGTCATGATGCAAATTATATCATGGTTATACTAAATTGGTAATGTCCTTGAAAAAAAACCAATGCTGGTTAACTTATAAAATTTTTTTCTTTTAAAAATACCTTTTTTTAGTAAATTAAAAAAAATTATTATTATGATCCTTGATAAGAGTGATGATTTGGTACTATATAGGTATTAAAAACTATAATCGGGATTCAATTATAATTGAAAATTCTAAAAAATATATAACTATATTCTTATCTTTATGTAGAAAATATTAAAAATTTTGAAAATTTTTAATTAATGTTTTAAAGAATTTTCAGAAGGATTCAAAGTTGTAGTCCTAGTATACTACAAATTAGATACATATATTAAAAGCACGGTATATTAATCCAAATAGTTAATATAATATAGAGAGAAGTTACATCAAATCGAATACTCAGATTTTAGCAAACAACATAATTCACAGCTATATAGTACCAGGACAGCAAATTATGTTCATAATTTTGAAGGTTTGGGGACAAATGGTATAGAAAAAATAATAATTTTTTGTATAAGGTCATATAACAAAATATCATCGGATGTTAAAATGCTGTCTCTACGAATACTCAAAAGCCGAAATAAAAAATATTTACATTAATAATTATTATAATTTTTTTTTTTTTCAATCAAACTATTATATCATTATCAATCACATTATATTTAGCTTATCTTGCATTTGTATCTATTTGCAGTTTAACTGTACTTTACATTTTTATTCTTATAATGTATATATATATTTATTTATTTGTTTGGGGCTTTTGCTAATTAAAAACTTTAATTTGTTTCAAACAAAAATTTTAAACGAAATGAATAGATATTTTAAATTTTAAAGTTGAAAATATATTTAGAACTGACGATTAACTAGTGACAACTTATTCAAGTTTTGAACCAGAACAAAAACTAATTTCATCAATTGAAAAATCAGCTGCGCCATGAACTTTGATTGTATAATAAAAAACTAAGTTGAGTGAAAATTAAGAAAATAAAAATATTCATCAGAAATATTCAGTCGCTAATAGAATCAGCCAGTGTGTACTTACATATATGTATATATTAGATATGCAAATGTGATTTACTTTATGCCTATAATTACTTTACAAAAAATAAAATGATTTTATAATTTCTAATCTAATAATAATTATTTATATAAAAGACCAGAGTTGTATGTTTGTAAACGACGCTTTTTGACATTTTTTGTTTTTATTAAAAAAAAAATATTTTTCCTTTCAATTAAATTGTGAAAAAACAAAAAAAAAAAAAATGGATAAAAAATAAAATGAATGGAAAATAAATTATTAATTTGTTTTAAATTATAACAAAAAAGTGTTTATAGAAAAAAAATTTCTTGTGGTTATGTTCGAAAAAAACTTCGGTATCTTTTTACTCGGGACCCGTTTTTAAACGGGCTGACTTACTAGTTACTTAAAAAAACCTATATCAACATTTACATTTGCCTACATTTAATTATTAGATATATAGATACTAGGGGCCCCTGTTGAGTAATTATATTTCAAGTTGAAGTCAAATTTAAAGTTTTTAAAAAAACAGTAATTTACGTACTGACATAGACTTCGCACGATATAACAAAAACCACTCGTGTTTAATAAAAAGTTTTGTGGTTAGTAAGTTTTATTTAGGACACATAAATACACGTCCCTCATATACTGCTTCGTTTCCGATATATTCCCTATAGTAAGTGGCATTTAGTGGATAAAATTACTAAAAATAAAAAATTTTGTCATTAAAGAGGTATGTATATATATACCTACATAATACATAATTTTAATAAAAACTATATTATTACTACAAATAACCAAAATTTAGAAACAATTACTTAAAAAGATAAAAATGAAGAATTCAAGTGATTTGTTTTTTTGTTGTTTTTATATTGTTTATTTTAGATGAATTTATTTTTTTGTTTTTTTTTTTGCATTTGTACATAGATTCATTTGCAAGTACATATGTAAATTATAATAACTGATTTGTTTGCTTTTGTTTATTATTTTAATAAGTTCTCACATATGAATAATGTATTTGCTTAATAATAAAATCATATGAGTACAAAATTTTCAACTGTGTGCGCATTTTGTTTTATATATACATCTTATATATTATATCAGAAATTCATTAAGGAGTAGGAGAATCGAAATAAAATACAAAGGTGTCTACTGCGCAGGACCTTAAATGCTTGTCAATTATAATTATAGATACACATAGGTATAATTATATTAGAAATGAAAATTGAAGATGAATAGAATAATGTTATAAGAGAGACTCTCTCATTCCACAATACTATTACATTTTTTTCTCAACTAAAATAAAAACTAATATGATATACTGATATTCATACTTAATATAAAAAATGCAGTAAAAAATATTGTGTTTGTGTCATTAATTTCATAAATATCAAGGGAGCGAAAGGGGCAGATATAAAACTTTGCGCACTTAGCGCCCTAGTTATTATATATTTTTTTTATTTTTTTTTGTATATAATTTCTGGTTAAATCTACTTATTCTATATATTTTTATAAATGGACATCCCAGACTTCATTTTTATATTGCTCAGTTCGATAATTATAACGTATTGTTTTTAAAAATTATAATGCATTTACTTGATGATAATATTGAATATTATTTATTTTTATTATTATATTTAAGTTAAAATAATGTTTTCATAATATGAATATATTATTTTTAAAATTACATATGTATTTCTGTATTTATTTTTAAATTTATATATTTCTAAGCAACAAAATCTTATGAGAAATTTACAATTTTCCGCCCTAAAATTCGGCGCCTTGTGCAATTGCGCCGTTTGCACATATGGAACCGCCGGCCCTGATTTTGACATAGATTGACTATAAAAATGAATAAAAAAATAAAAAAAAAATATACATTCAATAACCTCAATAACTTTCAAATAACTAACTTAAAAGTTCAAAATTAAGCTTAAACCAGCGATTTTAACTCAGTCTTTTCTATTACCTAGTGCATTATGTTAAAAAATATTATGATTTTGTTATAAATTTCTGAGCTACCTAATGCATTTGCATAGGTACAAGTCATTACGAAACATTCAGTACGAATAGCAGATTTTTTTTTTAGATGTGATTTACTTTTATCATAACCAAGAAGTGAATTTTGTTTTTTTTTCTTCCTAATATCCTTAAAAAATTATACTTTTTTGTTTACTTACACTAATTGAAAAAGTAAATAAGTGTGTATCTGAAACCAAAGATATAAAATCTAAATAAAATAAAAAAAATAAAAAATTATTCACATTTTTTTTTTCTTGTGATTATTTACTTACTTACTACTACTACTACTACTACTACTACTGCTACAGTAACAATTGTGAAAAGATATTAAAAATAAAAAAAAAATAAAAAACAGAAATATTACAAAAAAGGATAACTCATGTCCTTGTGATAAAACGGTTTTTTTTTTTTTTTATAAATTTTAATAATTTTTTTTATAAACATTTTATTTTGTTATTTTAAGCTTTTTGATAAGTGAACGTTTAATTCTTTATTAAGATGATTCTATAGAAAATAAATTCATTTTGGAGTTTTATGAAAGAATATTATTTTAGTTTAAAAACGCGCATTCACAGTTCCACAAAATTTGTTTGTTATACATTTTTTTTTCTTCGAATTTTAATTTAAATTCTAATTTTAATTTAAAAATTTGTATTGCCTTTAAGCTACATTTTGGGATTGTAGTGCTCTTCAAGGAAATAATAATAAAAAAAAAAACCAAATTACAAAGAGGATATTTGAAATATCTTAAAATAAATATTTTGTCTTGTTGTATGTGAATAGACTTGTATAGAAAGTACTATTGATTGCAATTTGTATTATAATAATGTGTATTTTTGTGAAAGTTTAACATCAAACTGCGTTTTTATTAATTGTTTCAGATTTCTCGAATTTCAATTTGTTTTTCAAAAAATACTTCTTCTCAAAATCTATATGGGGTTCTTTTTACCCATATTGAATCTCAGGGTGTTTTGGCTACTGAAGCAAGAACGTGGTTGTTTTATTTTAATTTTTTACTTTAATATTCAAGTATGGGATCGTATTAACACTAATAAACTGTTCGAACGATTGAAGTATAACTGTCACAAGTGAAGTAAGACTGGTAACAATGGTTGACTTAAGATCATGTGATCATTAGTCATTATATAGGGGAAAGTTGGGTAACTGTGCGCACTGGGTAACCGTGCGCATGTCTATTTTTGCATAAAAAAATATCATATAGAGATTCTGTGTGTATAGAAATACTAAAAAAAGAGGGGGAAAAAATATAAAGTGAATGAGAGAAGAGAAAATTGCTTCAATATTGTTCTAAACATAAAACAGTGAAATATTGCGTCCTTTACAAAAAATCGGTTGCGCATGTGTGTGATTCGTATTTGTAGTATACATTTTTTGGTTATTTGAATAATTTTAATGTGTTTAAGTATTCAAAACCAATATAAACACCTCTGTTATTTATAAAAATTTGAATTTCATAATTAGGTAAGTAAAGTATAACTGTGCGCATCTATAACCGGCAAACTGTGCGCTGCGCATACTTACCCCTAAGTTTATATTTAACGAATTATTAAATATATTTTAGAATGCCAAAACAGTACATTAGGGAAAACGTCTATAGGCAGTTGGACTGCTGAGGAAATGAAAAAGGCTCTAAATGCAGTAAATGATGTTGTACCAATTAAAAAATCTGCAAGGCTTTACAATATACCCGAATCCACGATTCGCAAAGCTAAAAAGGGGCATTGTTATGAAACCACTCCAGCATTAGGAAGAAGACGTGTATTAAATATGGAGCAAGAAAAAGAGTTGTCGAACCATTTGATTACGTTATCCCAAATGTTTTATGGACTCCAATCAATCGAGCTTAGAAAACTTGCATTTGATTACGCAGAATCAAATAAGATTCCACAGAATTTCTCAAAGGATAAAAAACTAGCTGGATCCGATTGGTATCGGGCATTTCTAAAAAGAAATAGTAACATTAGCTTACGTAAGCCCGAATAAACTACTCTCAATCGGATTACAGCATTTAATAAGAATGAAATTAAAATGTTTTTTGATAATATAACAGCATTTTAAGCAAAACGCTAACCCAACGGAAAATAGTCCCGTTCTACTGATTTTAGATAATCACTGCAGTCATATATCTTTTGCGAGTGTACAATTTTTGCAGAGAAAATGTTATTATCGTGGTTACTTTACCTCCGCACACGTCTCACCGGCTTCAGCCATTAGACTTAACGGTATTTGGTCCACTTAAAAATCCATATTATAACGAGTGTGACCGTTATATGAAAACAAACAATTATGAGAGAATACTAGCTTCTGATGTTGCTGAAATTTTTAATAAAGCATACATTAAAGTAGCAACAATGGACAAAGCTATTTATGGTTTTGAAGTAGCTGGAATTTGTCCGTTGAACCCAGAAAAATTTTACTTTGGTCAAAATCATTTTATGCCTCGCGTAACACCAAATGTCCTATATGCATCGAAACGGGTCACCAGAACGAAAAGCGGTTAAAGTGTATTTCTTGTTTAGAATGGACCATCAACATTGCAGTGGTTCTGACAATGAAAACAATTATATTTGTGATTTAAATAAGTTTTGTGATGTAAATAAGAATTACCTATTTTTGTGATTTACCTAAATTAGTTTTAAAAAATTTTTATCTAGTTTTGCTAACTGAATAAACAGCAATTTTATGTTCCTATTTTTTTTTTCGATTTTTGTTAGCCAATAAAAACTAACGAAAATAAAATAAAAAAAAAAAAATATTTTTTCGTACAAATATATGCGCACAGTTACCCTAATTTATGCGCACACTTACACTATTTGTTGCGCACAGTTAGCCTTGACTGTGGGTAACTGTGCGCAAACCTCAATTTTTTTTAATTCAATTTTATTTTTAAACAAGTCATAATTACAAATAAATTTTGATTAAAAATGGAACTTTACCACTACATCTTTAGATTTTTTCTGCTGCCAGTTTCAAATATTCAAGGAGTATCGAAATATCGGACATAATGCTTAGGTGCGCACAGTTCACCCACTTTCCCCTAAATTTTTATAATTTATTTTTTTTGAATTACAGTAAATGACATAAGAATCAGTGTTGCCATATAATACATTATTAGCTTATTAGGGTGCATTTAGCATATCCTACAACTTCAAAATGATGAAACATATTGGATATTATAAAAATAATTTAATTAAAATAAATAAAAACCGTAAGGAGAAAGCTTTATGCGGTAAGTTTACTTCCAACATCAAATTCTAGCCATATGATATTGTTCAGATAACTCAAATAGTTATAGTAAATTATTTTCATGACAAATAATTATGATAAAAATAGACTAGTAAAATTGTAAAAAAAAACCATCAAGGATTATACTTAAAGTAAATAGATTTACGCATGTAAATATGATGTTAATAGTGTTCTGCAATGGGTAAGTGTAAGTCAAAGAATAATAATGAATGTATATTATAATAACTATAAACAAAATTAAAAATAAAATGTACACGCTATATTTGTGTAATACACTAACTTATGTAGGTGACATTCACAATAATTATAATAATATAATTATTATAATTTAAGAAATATAGGTTATTAAAGAACAAAAAATATGATTTTATATAATGGCGTGAAGTTCTACAATGAATTACCTCCTATGTCAACAAGGAATCAAATTAAATTAAGCATATTTAAAATAAGTGTACCAAATAATTGAATATGTAAAAAATAATTTTATTTAGAACCAATAATGTAGTAAATAAATTTGTAAATTATTTTAAATCAAATCGTTACAATCCAAATAAATGAACCAAAATAAAATAAATAGCGAAAAAATTAATGTTAATATAACAAAAAAATGTAGGTATAGAAATTCAACATTTAGATTGCTCCTAATACCTATACCAAATATTTCTTTATTCATTTTATTTTCCTATTATGATCTAAACATAATCCCACTGTATTCAAACTTTTTTCTGCATCTAAACAGTATTTAAACTAACAGTATTAAATTAAGTAACTAATGTTTAATATCTTTATTTATTACATTATGTTACTCTCTAAGTTTTTATTTCAATTCTTATTTTGATCAAATTAATTTTATTATAACAACACTATATTGGATCATACTAATTTAGATTTCCATCCCAATTTTATAACAAAAACAAAAAACAAATATTCTAATATTCTGAGACATATTCATATACAGACGACATAATAAAGAAATCAGACAAAATATTAACGGCAAATTTATGTAAATATCTACTAAACGAAAGAAGCAAAAAAAAAAAGAAAAAAAAAATAGAAAATAAGAAAGAAGAAAAAAAAATGAGACTCATACAAATGGGAATTAAGCGATACAAACACGTAACAAAACTGCTATGATACTCAATTTATTTCTTCCATGCAAATAATTTCTGATCCTAAAAAAAAAAAAAAAAAAAAAGTAAAATGTCTTAAAATTTTTTTTAGCATTATCGTAACTGTATAGTTATGTATAGTATAATATTAGATATTTCCAGTTTAACCCTTATATAAATGTAGAGATAAGCAAAGTTCTAAGATATTGGTTTTTTAAACATTTTTTTTAAAATTTGGTATATTCTAAAGAATGTCGTTTATAATTTTGGATCAGTTAGTTTTTTTTTTTTTCTTACTCCTCTTGGGAACATAGGGACCCCACTTGACATTTCCATCGTACTCGATTTCTTGCTGATAATTTCACTTGTATTTCCAAGGCAATGACTAATTTCATTTTTAATCTGTTTGTACTGTCTAAGTAGAACACTGTAGAACACCACCACACCAATCTATCTGCGTCTGCGTGGTAAGACAATGTCATATTTTTTTGCAAATTGCGAATTGCAAATTGCGCTGCGATTTTATACATCTTTGATGTTAAGATGCCTGACGTTACTATGTTTGCTGGGTACGTCATGTCACATACTTTTGTCAGTTGGTGACAATTGTGTAATTATTATTAGTGTTTGTCCAATATTATTTATTGTGTTATTGTGTTGTATGAGATATATGAATATAGATATTGATACAGGTAATATTTTTTAGTTATATAAAGTATTAATTATATTAATTATTTTTATTGATTATACATTTTATATTTAATATTTTACTATTTTTTTAGTTATATTTTATACAAACACATTTCTGTGCTCCAACCGATTAGTCCACGGAAGGGATGAATCAGTTAGTACCAAGCGATTAAAAAGATCATTTACATCAATTTTGATCTATAATCAAGAAAATTAAATATCATTTTGATTTTTTTTTTGCTGCCCCTGAGGTAAATAAATACTCAGCATTTATACTCTCTATACTTTCCTCATAAAACGTTATTTTTCTTTTTTCAACCCAATTTGTTATTGGAGCATACATCAGGGGTTAATGAATTCTTTGTGTCGGTTCACTCTGTAAGAAAATTTGAATATTTTCTTTAATTGTAGCTTATGCTCTACTTTATTTATTTATTTATTTAAGAATTTTAAAATGAGCCCAATTGCTCGTACAGAGTGTATAATACAATCAAATAAAATAGATGAGTGTAAAATAAAATTCAAAATATACAAAATACTAATATAATTCAATATAAATAGTGTAGGATAATAGAAAAACAAAATAATAACAGTACCAGCAAGATTCACTTATTATAAAATAATTCAATATTGAACATTAATAAAACAAAGATAAGATATATCACTATAACTAAACCTACTGTACATACTTACTAACTACTTAAACATATTTAATTTAATTATTCTATTACATACTGGATTTTGGAAAGATAATATCTACAATATTTCGAGTATTTATTTAACAAATCACTGGCTCTACTCATTAAATGTGGAAAACTACTGCTATTGCCAGGAACTAAGCCTTCTTAAGTAGAATATTTTCATTTAAGAAGGCTATATTATATAGGGTATCTAGACCATTGAATCTGCTATTGGAAGATATTATTTTGATATTTCCTGCTGATCTTGTTGTGTACCCATGGTATTCATTGTTTTTTCTGGCTAGGATGTTTGAATTTATATTTTCTGTTACAATCAAATAAACATGAGTAACCAATTTGGATTCAATCATCAACTTAAATTGAAAAAAATTGTATTGGCCAATTATTTTACACTGTTATATGTATTATTACGTAGGCTGTTATAGAAAGCGTGTGTTATTTTTATAAAATTTATTATGAATGGTAAGTGAAAGAAATTAAACATTCAATATTATATTGATCGATTTTTATAACTCACAGATGTATTTAGGACATCTTGTAATAATTTAAAAACTCAAGTAAAGTAAAATTTAGGTATTATTGTATACATAGTCTAACATCATAAATACCAATGTTATGATGGACAAAATCACTTAACTATAATTGATTCAATATCATACCTTGATTAATGGCTAGTATAGAATATTATACCCTCATTAAACTCAGAAGATTATTATCAATGATTTAAACTGAAATGCAATATTAATTATAAAATGCGCATTTTATTGAAAGCTAATCGATTATTATAGAAAATTGGATATTGAACTCAAGTAAGCACTATTGATTCGTACACCTAATAAAACTTTTTTGTCTTTCTTAACGTCTTCTTACATTTTACTGATGTTTAAACTTTCAAAAATAAAAATAAAATAATCTAAATATCTAAAAAATATGTGTATACAAATTTATTATATTATTTTTTATATTATTCTACTTTGTTTCAACTTCGTAGATGTTTTCGATCAATTCATCAGTTTGTTTGTGATTAAGTCAACTATGAATATTCCATCAAACATTGAAAGTGGAATGGGAGCATTATCAGCATTTTTATCCTCTTGATAGTAACCTAGGTAAAATCACCTTTCCATGCTTAATTAAGTGCGATAATGAAAGTTTATACTATAATATCAACATACCCACGTAACATTTAATTGTTTAAAACCAAAATTAGTGCTATAAGCCGCCTATATGACTCCCGACAAGCACTAAATTTGTTACAATGATATTTTTATGGGAATATAATAAGATTAATATTGCTATAAGAATGTTGTTATAGCAATTGCAGGAATTGTTATAATGGGATTTCCAGCAAGTGCTACAGCAATGTTGTTATGAGTCTTAAAGTGCGTAATCCTATAAAATAAGAGTTAAAGTATTGTTATGAGAATAGAATTGCTGGAATAGAAGTAGTAGTGCTATTATTTTACTGTATTCCAATAATACTACTAATAAATTTACTGCAGCTTTTGAATAATAAATATTTAGAATAAATATTTTGCGACGGTTATTTTCATTATTTTCTACAAACATGGTAAAAAAAAAAAATTTTCTTTTAAACAAAAACTGAAATTTTGCATTCTTTTCGCAAAAATATAATTTTTACTTAAAAGAATAATTATTTAAATATCAAATTTGATGTTATGCATAACGTACATTATTTAAAGATGCAATTTAAAAATATATTTTCTCTTATTTATTTAAAATTTGAATATTTTTGAAGGTAATGTATTTGTGCGCAAGAGGCTTATAGCAGTAAAGCTGTTACGTGGGTATTTCGCACAAATTTACCAAATTACTGGCTTAACAACTCATTAAATGTGGAAAACCACTGTTATTGTCAGGAACTAAGCCTTTTTAGTGCTCAACCTAAATAGAAGTGTACGACATACGACTTACTATACGCCAGTATGTTGATACGTCTACGTATCCCGAAATTGGTACGCGCGTACAATTCTTGATTTGTCAAAGTAGTATGGATTATGTATAATAAAAAAAAATATCGAAAGCAAGAGTTCATGTTGAAATTCCTTTTGATAACATTATTTCCATTTGAACGACAATATAAAATTATAATTGTGATATTATTTTAAGGTATTTTGTCATTTAAATGGCGATTTTTACAGACAATAATTAATAATAATCCAGAAAATGTAAAAAAATTTGTATTGACAACCATAGTTTTGCATAATTTTCTTTTTTTAATTTATTATTATATAGATTAAAACAATATCTAAGTATATTTAAATACAAACATCCAACTTCTATTCTTGATTTCTTGTTATTTTTATTTTCAATCAAAACAGAAACAATGATAATTCGTAAAAGTGGCACAAAAACAACAACAAAATGTATGTACTTCTATGCTGTCAATTTTAGAATTTTCAATGTTCGACGTACACTACGTCGCGTATTTCGGGAGCTCTGATTTAAATACATGTGTTTAAATAAATTTTGACAGATAAAAAATCTATACGCCGTACATAATACGCTGTTATTTAGGCTGATCACTTAAATAGAATAATTCCATTTTATTTAATTTGTTACCAGATTATACTCTCAATTGAAAATACATTAAACATTTAAATAACTCATCGCTCTTGAAAGGGTTAAGTTACTTATACGATTAACTACTAGAACACTTCGAAATGGTAGTGTTATTTGTTTGTTTTTTTTTTTTTATGTAGAAAACTTAACGGAACATTTATTTATTTTTTTTATAAGGAAAGACCAAAAAATTTAAGGATCTGTTTGGTTGTTTATGATTTCTTTATTTTTTTTTTTTTTTTATTCTTAGTTATCAATTTGTTTTGTACATATGAATATTTTTACATTTAAAGGATCACAAAGGATTTATGAGACAAGTAAGAATTTTTTGTTTCTTTTTAATTTTTTTCTTTTTTTCTTTCATATTTGAAATTATCTTTTCAGTTTGCGTCTTTTTGTTGTTGGTGTTGTTATTACAAAAAAAAAAAAAAAAGAAAAAAAGTTAAATTGTTAGTAATCCTCTTATTTGTCATCTTAAAAAAAAAAAAAAAAATTCTCTTTAAAGAATTTTTTTTTTTTATTTTTAGCTCTCCATCTCCACACATGAATAAAGATTTGTATTATGTCCTTAAGTAATACAATCAGTTCAATATTTATGAACAATCTTAAAAAAAAAAAAAAAGATAACAATAACAAAAATATAAAAAAAAAGGAAAAATTTATTCTCTTAATTTTAGTGTTTTCATCTTCAAAATATAGGGTTTCATATTTTCCAGAATTTAAGGGTAGATTATGGACATGATATGGAAAATTATTCTAAATATTTCATTTTTAATAATATTATTATATTATATTTACAACACACATATTATACATATTATTAATATTCATACATATAAGACGTACATATATTTTTTGAAAGCTCACATTTATTATTAAATAAAATTTACTGGTTTTGAAGTACATATATTTCATTTGGCATAAAAGATCCTGTGGACTGAAATAGAAATTAATCTGTGTCAGACATTTTAAAAGAAAAGTAACCGACAAACCTTAAATACATACTACACCACCCACACATTCAAATAATTTAGTATAAAATAATACATTTTTATTTGGATATTTTTCTTTTTATCTATATGCAAGAAGTGTAATAAAATGAATAAAATAAAGAGAGAGAAAAAAAAAAAAACAGTTAACTATATAATGATTTTTATTGCGTAAGATGTTACGTCGTCAGTTAAAAAGAGATATGCAGGCATTTAATATAAAAATATTTTTCTTAGTTTTAAAAATTATTTTAAAAAATAAAAATTCCATGTTTTCTTCAACATTCGATTACATAAATTTTTTTGTGTTTTATTATTATTTTCTTTTTTCTTCTCAGAGTACAAACAATGTTGTTTGTTGTGTTTTTGTTTTACAGTAAGTACGAACAGTACCGGACAATTTTATTTGGATACGTAAAACATTTTAAAATGTTATTTTATAGTAGTGTAATACTATTGGCACATATATTATAATATCGATATTATAATATAGATCGATATATATATATATAATATCGATTAAAATTACGGATATTATGATATCGCTACATATTGTGTGTCAAATTTATTGCAATGTAAACGTAGTATTGATATTACTGGCAAAAGTATAATATTACAGATCAACACGGCACTAATGTTGTTAATCAGAGCGATCTGGTGGCAAGTACGTTAATTTTTTTTTTTAATTTATAGTACTAAACAACAGTTGATTTAACATTTTTTTTAAAAAATCAAACAAATTATGCGTTTCTGTATTATAAGTATATCAGTAAAATTAAAAGGAAAACATTCAACAAAATTTGTTTTAAAAAAAATTGTCAACCCAAATTAAAAATAGATAACAATAAAAAAAGCAAATTTTAAATACAATTTAAAAAAGTGTTATTTTATCTTACATTTTACTTGTAACAATATAAAATATGAATACTTCGTTTGTGTCAGTCATACTACTTTTAATATTAAGACTTTTGTTTTATTATACTTATTGAGAATTAAGAATTTTAAACTTAATTATTATGATTTAGAGAATATTAGAATATTGGTATCATATTATTGATATTACATGTCTATCATCAGTATAGTATAAATAAATTTATTTGAATTGATTAATTTCAACTCACAAAGCTTTAGATTTGAAATAAATTATGTTTTGATTACTGAATTGAGATTTGAATATGAATTTAGTGCTATACTTAGTAAGCACATTTTTTGCAAAAATATTTGAATTAGAATTTTAATTTAAAATCGTAATTATCAACAAAAAGTGAATCGATTCGTATGTAAATTAAATCAAGTATGATGCCAAAAAATGATTAGATACTAAAATACAAAAAATTTAATTTTTCATAGTGTATGCTTAATAAAACAGCAAATTTAATTCTATTTTCCTAGACACCTAGAAATGTACATAATTTAGCTTGGCAATACAAAATTTTAAATTAGATATGTTATTATTAATTAATTTATAGAAAATATATACATATATTATATATATAAGTTAATTTTTTTTATTTTTATTTTTTCAGTAAGATTTGAGCTGTCATTTTAATTAGAAACAAATTCGAGTTGGTAACTCAAAGACACAAACCAGGAAAATTTCAAATAAGCCATTTCGAGTTATAATTCTAATTTATTTGTCCATTAAAAAATACTTCTTCTCATTTGAAAATCTCGATATCGGCCAGTTTCGGCGATTTTTGGTCTTTAAAACCAGTTTGCGGTTCTTTCCAGAAGCTGATACCACCAATCGATAGAGCATCCTCGATTTAGTCAAGAAATTTTTTTAAATTATAAAATAACGGCTCCTTCGTCTCTGAAAAAGCTAATACGCATGCTCTAGAACACCCGGTATATTACAATAATTAGAATTAGTCAATTTTCCAGACATATACACTAAATTTCCTATTCTTTCAAAACTCAATTAAATATTCTCATTTTAACTTTATCCATAGTCATATTCAAAAATGTTAATGGTGTCGTTAAAATCAATTCAATTTAATTAATTTAATATTTTTCAATTAAATTAAAAAAAATCACACTATATCGCAAAAATCAATTTTCAACTATTTGATTCAAGTTCAACTAGTTTTGCTTCAATTTGTTTCAACTTTGAAATTTTGACATTTCAAAGTTAAATGTAATAATTTAAAGTTAAAGTTAATGTTTTGCTTCAACCAGATATTATTTTGTTACGAGATACCAACACTGAGCAAAAATATATGTTTGGCTCAACTATAAAATTAAAGAACAATAATATGGTTGGAAAATATATTTACATTAGCCATATTACACCATGTAACTAAGGGTTTTATATGAAGTTATAATATTAGAAGCACAAGATAAGAAGCACAACAATATTATTATATTCACAAACATAATTATGTTTGCAGCAATATTGTTTATAATTGAAACAAAAATAATTATGTTTGGAGTAAGCATATTATAGTTACTTTCTACAACACGAGATTTTGTTCTCAACTATAATATTGTTGTTTTAAATGTAATTCACTAATATATTATGTTAAAAATAAATATAATATGGTTGAATGAAAATTATTTATGTTTACACCAAACAAAATTTATAGTAGGTTCAATAATAATATTATTCTCACAAACTTAAATTATGGTTGCAGCAACATTATTTTTGATTGAAACAAAAATAAATATGATTGAAGTAAATATATTATAAATTTGAAATAAAATCATAGTATAGTTAATTTCTAGAGGATTATATTTTTCTGTCAATTATAATAAATAGATGTCCAATAAACATTAAATTTGACTAAATTGGTGGTTTCTACATCAGACTTTATAATATAACTTTTAAATTTATCATTTTCAGCTGTTGATGACTGTAAAAAGTAAAAAATAAGAACATAATAAGTATATTGTAATAGTTAATATTACCTGCAAATTAAAAAGTACTTATATTATAGCATCTGACAAGAGATTCTAAAGAAAGCAGCTCAACTTTCGTAATATTATATTGCCATAAAAATAAGAAACTGTTTGCTTGAACAGATTATTAAATAATCATAATTTAACTAACCTGTATATAGTTGTTTCCTTTTCTTAGTTTTTCAATAGTTCGTTTTAACTTAAATTATTTATTCTGTTTTGTTATTATTTTAATAAATTATTTCAACTTATATTGAAATATTTCCTCTGACAACATTTTATCAAGCTTCCTATAAAGTACACTTCATTGTTTATCCAACGTAGATACAAAATTAGTGGTTAATTTATAAAATGTTGGGATGGAATGTATGCAAACACATACTAATTTATATCCATCAGTTTTAACACATGACGCTTATATTTGAAAACACGTTTTAATTTGGCAAAGAACAACGGAAGGCTGAATATTAAAGTCAGTTTTTATTTGATTGAAGCATTTTATTTTAACAGCAACTATAATATGATTTTTTTACACCGTAATATGATTACTTTAACCACAATATTATAGTTACTTTAATCATAATATGATTACTTCAACCATATGAGATAATTACTTCAATCATTAGACAACTATAATATGATTGCTTCAATCATAAATATGATTAATATTACTACAAATATTTGTAAAACAACTATAATATGATTTTTTTAATCAAAATATGTTTGTTACAACTATTGGATTATGAGCTTCTTAACCATATTATGATATCCACAACCATAATATTTTTGTAAGCAATATAATTTATAGTTGATTTACATTTTTTTAAATATAGTTGTACCAACCATACTTTATTACAATTCGTAGGTATATTTTTCGATTAACTATAATATTTTTAAGACAAATATAATATGTTTCTATCAACCATTGTTATATTCATCATTAACATATCAAATGTTTGTTTCAACTATATCTAAGATAATAAGTTTAAAGCAACCATAATATGTTTATTGCAACCATTGGGTAAACATATTATTTCTCTTAGTGTAGAATTTAGTTAGGTGTTTTTTTTTGTTACCTATTGATAACTAAAAAAGTTATATAAAATCATTTTTTCGTAATTAAATAAATTATAATTTATTACACATAAATTAAAATATAATTAAACAAAAATTCAAATTTTATATTTTACAATATTTACTATACATTATGTTTCTTTCAAATATTTTGTAACTCCACTGTATTTATGTCACTGTTCATAATAAACAAACAATCAATGGAATACCCTGACAATATTATATTCTGATATCATTTTTTATTAAAATTTTTTATTTTTTTTACTTGTTTTGTTTTCTAATAGGGTATGAATGTACATGTGTAATGTTAACCAAAATGAAAAAAAAAAAAAAAACAAAACAAGTGATTTATTTTTTTTTTTTGTCTTGTATCTAAAGTCATCAATTTAGATTGACATTTTAACAACGATCAAAAAATATTGTTTGATGTAAAATCAAGGCAATTGTGTCAATATTATTATTTGATCCTTTTTAATTTGGTTTTTCTTCTGTTTTTTTACTTTTTTCATTTTCTGTCTTTGAAAACAAAAAAATGATCGTAGCTATATAATTTGACAGAAATAGTCATTTATTGAATGTAATTGGAAAACATATTTTATATTATATTTATTAGAATAATCGTCCTTGAAAATAATGATATCTGTTGATAAATGGATTTTTAAAAAGATTATAGATTCAAATTTAAATAAATTGATAAAATATTATTGAGTAGCATTTTTAAAAAATAATAGACAAGATGACTTAGATGTTATATCACAAAAAAAAAAAAAAAATAAATAAAAACCAATTTCAATTTCAAACGAAAAAAAAAAATTTTTTTGTTAAATGAATTTACAAAAACAAAAAAAAAAAAAATATATTTGTTTCAAAAAAAAAAAGTTGACAAACGAAGTATAAAAAATTACATTTTTCAAAACGTTCAAGGTTAAAAACTCTCATATTATTCAAACTATAATATAATAAAAATGTTTACACATCATCACCATTATTATTCTGGAAGATTGAATGCTAACAGGAATGCAATATTATAATTCAAAAATTAATAAATCAAGTTAATAAATTTTTGACAAAATAAATTAAATGCATTCTAAATTAAACATTCTAAATGGTTCGAAGTACTTCGAAAGTAATTCGAAGTACTTCGAAGTAGAATAATTGAATTTTTTTAAAACAATTATTTTGGGACAATTATTTTTTTTATTAGAATAAAAATATAATATCTACATTAAAACCTACATAAAAATCCATCAGTCGGCAAATAGAAAATTAAAATTTAGATTACCTCAATAAAAAAATAAAATATATTCATTCGCTAAATTGTTAATATTTCAGTAAAATATTAGGTTTATTCAGTAAACTGTTAAAGAACGATCTTGAACGATCTAGAGCAGCACCCGGCAAAGTATGACCCGCGGGTCACGGAGTGACCCAAATCATCATTTCATGTTACCCGCTTCGAAAATGTAAAATTGATTTCAAATCAATAAATATATTTTTTGATTACAAAAATCTAAATATAAAAAAAGACAAGTTGTTGCTGTTGAAAACTTAAAATGTTCTTTTTAAGTTTTTAACATAACATAGCATAACAAATAATAGCCAAGAAGAACACAGCATTTGAATGTGAATACATTTTACGGTTACATATGCTTCGCTTAAAAACCGAGCTTGATGATAAAAAATGGTTCTTAAAACTTCTGTTCTTAACTGATATAATGAACCATTATAATGAATTTTAACAAACGACTTCAGGGTAATCGCCACACAATTTTAAAATTATATGAAGAATGGAAAAGTTTTTGCTCAAAATTAGTTTTATTTGAAATGGATATAAAAAAGCGTAAATTTAATTTCTATTTCCCACATATAAAAACTCAAGAAGAAAAACGAAATGTTGATGATTTCGATGTAAAAAAAATTTTAGTCTTATATTAATAGCATGAAAGACGAATTTGAAAATAGATTTGAAACTTTGAAAAAGCACGGTCCAATGTTTGCATTTATAGCGAAGGTGGTTGTAATTGATGAAACTGTTTTAGATTTACAATGTTTTGAATTCCTTGAAATCACCAATTTTAGCTTAGACCTGATTGATTTAAGAAGTTCAACTTTATGGACTGATAAATTTAAAACTTTACGTGGAGATTTAGAGAAAATGGCAGAAATACATCTTGATATGATATCTACGTGCTGGGCATCTCTTCCAACAAAATTCACATGTATAAAAAAAGTTGCATTTGGTCTTTTATCTGCGTTTGGGTCAAGTTATAATTGTGAACAAACATTTTCACAAATGAAATATATTTTGAATAAAAACAGGACCAGTTTGACTATTTGGGAATTCCGATGAATGTGTTCGGCTTAAAATGTCAAAATATGAACCAAACTTATCCAAATTAACTTCAATAGTACAGCATCATGATGGAAGCCATTGATTTCGCCTACTGATAGCAGTTAAAATATTAAATGTTATTTTTGTTGTTTTTTTTATTTATTTTTACTATTGTGTACTGAATTTATCCAATTTATATTTATATAAAATTTTTTTTGCTTAATAATAAATTAATTCACTTTTGGTTTAACTTTTTTTTTTAAATTACTTTCATGTAAAATTGCCACTGACCCACTACGAGTTCAAAAAAGTCTCATCTTAGACGAATTTTACCCATGACCAAAAAAGTTTGCCTACCGCTGATCTAGAGTAAAAAAAATTGTTGTGTTCAGTAGTTTCTGTTAATTTAACTTTTTTGCCCAAAAGTGCTCTGATCGTTGTTGAGTAAATTGTTTAAAATAGTTTTAAATTGATGTTTTTTGTTCCGAATTTTTTTGTGCAAAAATTTAGTAGGTATAGTCAGATATTTAAAGTATCTGAAAACAATGTATAGAATAATAATGTTAATAAAGAGCCACAAAAAATAAAAATTGCTCAAAGTTACATATTTTCAACGTGTCAAATGTATAATTGTAATAGAAATCATTTTATTGTGCCGTTTCACAGAAAAATTCCCCTCTTTTGCTCGGCCGGGTATGTATCGGGGGGCTTCTTCTAGTATATATTATATACTAGTTATATAGTATGTATATATTAGTTAAAGTTTAAGACTAGCATAAGCTGTCTGATGGCCGAATCGGGTATTATAAATCAATTACAAAACGTTTCTGTTCCGGCCTTCGAGTCTATATTATATCTACTATATTTAATTTTATATAATATTTTAACAAGTTTTGGATTGAATTATTTCTGTAAAAATTTAACATTATAATTTGTATTTTTAACACAATTAAACCTGAACTGATATATTTATAATCTCTTACAAATTAGATATTTCAGCCTTAACGTTAATATAATATGGATTTACAATTTTCTTTAAATTAAAAAAAAAAAAACAAAAACCTCATTTATGTAGGTACTGCTATGTTTTTTCTTTTATTTATTACTTTTTATGTTTTAAAGATCTAAAAATCTTAATTTTCTATTTATCACTTTATTTTGTATTCATTTTCTTCAGAAATATATCTCAAGATTCTTTTATATATTTTGTTTTTTTTTTTTTTTTTTTTTTTCTGTTTTGTAATACATTATGAATGATTAACACAAGACTACGTTTTCCTTTTGAAATGTACTTACACCATAATATAATCTCAATTAATTATTTTCCATTTTCCATTTTATCATTTACCTTATTTGTTTTTTTTTTTTTTTTTTTTTAATCTATTTTCTAGGTTAATTTCTTTGATCTAGGATTATATTAAAACATACCTGTAAATAGAAAAAAAAAAAAATAATATTAGAAAATTTTCCATTTTTTTTTTTAATATAAAATAATTAAAAATTGTAATTTAGTAGAATTCAGTAATCATCACTAATACATAAAAAATTAATTTCATTTCATTTTAAACTCATAGACACGTTTTTTAAACTTGAAAATTTTTAGAAGAATTTTGAAAATCGTATACAAAAAAAAAAAAAATAATCCAATAAGATATAAAAATTTTTGAATACGTCAAATTTAATTAGAAAAAATAAATTCAAAAAGGAAAAGATAATTTTCCACATTGAAAAAAAAAAAAAAAAAAAAAAAAAAAAAAATATTTAGAAAAAATTTCTAAAGACGTTAATTTGAATTGACACCCTTTTCTATTCAAATTCAAATTAGCAAATATAAAATATCTCAAACAGTGTGAGTGTATGTGAGTATTCGAAAAAAAAATCCTTGAAGTCTATCTAATTTAAAATTAAAATTAAATTATTACTGATTATTATAGAATACAAGAGGGAGTCTGGCAAAAAAATAAAAAAAATCCTAATTAAATGTTTTTTATATTGTAACATGTTTCTTATATACTTATATGTATATATTTTTTTTGTGCGCTTAATTCTATTGCCCTGACCACAACATTTTTGTTGTATACCACACCAACATGACTCGCTCTAATAAATTGAAATTATGTGTTTTTTACTCTACTTAAACGAACAAATTATATTTTTAATGTTCTTACAATTTTCATCCTATTATCCTTTTATTATTATTTCTTTTTTTTTTCCATTTTTATTTGTATTAAAAAGGACGAACAAAAAAAAAAAATAAAAATAAGGAAAAGAGAATTGAAGATTATCATTTTAATAAGAGCGTATTAGAATTAATTTACAAGAAAGTTAAATTTATTTAATCATTGATTTATTTCGCGGTTGAAATAGCTTTAAAAAAATAAAAATTTGTTATTATTTTTTTTTTTTGTTATTTTGTTTAATAAAAAAAAAAAAAGATAATAATTAGGAAGGTATTGCATAATTTAGAGAATAAAAAAAAAATATATGTAGAATAAATTTAACGTTGATGGTGTTAATTAATTATGAATTATAATATTTTGTGAGTATAGAAATAATTTTATGCGACAAAAATTATCATATTAGAAATATGCTAATAAAGAGGGGGGAAATTAATCATATTTAAATCTTTACACAGTAAATTTTATAATTACTGGATACAAAAATATTAGACGATTATTATACTTGTACGAATTAATTCGATTTGACGCATGAAAAAAAATTTATTTAACGAACATTGAAATCCAATCTTACAGACTCCAACAAATAAGGGCAAAAATTAGACAATTTTTTTGTCTTAAATTTGTCTGTGCTAAACTTTTGCTATTCTGTTGATTCTAACAAACAAAGACAATAATTAGACAATTTTTTTGTCTTAAATTTTTTTGTCTCTGCTAATCTTTTGCTGTTCTGTTGTTCTTAATCATGAAAACTAGAAGTTCATTAGATTCATGTAGAATTTTAATGAATCTATCTATGGCATATGCACTTTAACTTATATTTCAGAGTTATGTAGTTAGTTACATATGTATACATATTTGTACACACACGTTACATATTTTCTCCTAATTACATAATATTAAATTAAATTATTAATTGATATTATATTTCTCTTAAATTAACATTAACATTAGATTCTGGTTGTCACATACTTTTACACTCTAAGTTCTCTTAATTACAGTCCGTACAGTAATTAGTAAACTTAAAGGCTCTGCTCGTGAAGTTATTAATATAAGTTGTGTAAGTTCAATCGATGGAATTCTGAGCGAACTTATATCGCATTTCAGTGATCCTCGAAATGAAAGTTGCTTGTCTTTAGATTTGAACAACATTAGGCAAATACCAAATGAATCTTCTACTGATTTTTATGATCGCGTAAGGAAACTTTTAAATACAATTTCAAATTATTTAGCTTTGCACGAAAGTACCTTAGTGATAAGGAGAATTAAACAGGAAATGTATAACGAACAATCTCTTCAAGTTTTCTTCGCCGGTCTAAGAAATCCTTATGGTATTATGGTTCGCACAAAACAACCAAAAACAATGTTGGAAGCAATAAATTTCATAAAAAAAAAAGAAAACATAAGATATTTACAAAATTATCATTACAATTTTAACTTACAACCTTCACAACATCCAAATAAAATTAATAATTATCAATTATTAATTTTATCATAATTTAGCGCATAATTTTCAAGCTAAAAACGTTGCCGATCAATCGAATACAATACAAAACCGAAATCCTTATTATTATTCACAAAAACATGTTAACAATAGCCCCTAAACCAAATATGTATCAAAATCAAGAAAAACATTTTTCCAATGGACCAATTTATGTTCAACGACAACAAAATATGCCCCACAAACCAATGCCAAGCCATACCCAATTGTTTGGTAAAAGCCAGAATGTTTGGAAATCAAACTCCAATCGAGAAAAATTTTTTCCAAAACCGGTTTCAATGAGCACAACTTCGAGGTTCACCAATTCTCCTCGTAAACCACAGCCAAGTTCATCCAAAATGTAAATTGATGAACTGTACAATACTGAGCAAGTAGAAGGCTTAGGTAATGTTCTGGAAACAAGTGAATTCGAGTATAATGACGAAAACGGGTACGAAGAAGAAAATTTGGACTACTCAAATTTTTGCGAAACCAACTACAGCCTGCCACCTTCGTGATCGATTTTAATTGTTATTTTGAAAAAACCACAACTACCTTATATAAATATTTCAGATCCTCCACTAAAATTATTAATAGATCTCTAGACTGTGATCTCTAGACTATGAATAGACTCTTCATTGTTTCAACCGCCTTTATGTCTTCAAAACATAACCATTCAACAACCATTCCCGCCTTTAGAGAGTTCAATGAGAACAAGATGTTAAAATTTTATTCGTACAAATTTCATAACATTTTTGACGGGCTGATAGGAATGGACATAATCAAATCCCTTCGAACCAGTTTATATTTTGGACATATGAAATTTAAAACCCCACATGCAGAAGTAACAATGCATCTTTTAAGCACAAACCCTAAAATTCTATTAAATAAATAAATTCCAGCAAATTCAATTTTGCAACTGAAAATCCCAGTTACAGATAAACAGGGTGAAATTATTGTGCCTAGACAAATGTTTAACAACTGTGAAATTCCAGAAACCTTAACGGTATCCCAAAATGGTAGGGCAATTGTCGAAGCACGTAATTATTCAGAAGAGGACATCAATATTACAATGATATACCCAATTACAGTTTAAGGTGTTTGAGAAAGTCAATCACCTTCAATTTCAGTATAATAAGTCCTAATGTTCTGTAGAATAAAGCACAAGCGATTCACATTATCTGCACTACTAATGTAGATCAAAGATTGTTGTTAGAAGAATTTATTTTTACTTCTCTGATAATGAACATTCTGACCTTTCTAAATTTGTTAATGAACAAAATGTTGTAATATTCATTGGTTTTTCGACCTGATCCAGTATACTTTGTCATTGGGATATAATAAATGACAAAAAAATAATTGAGACTATAATCTGGTAAAAAATTAAATAAAATGAAGCTATTCTATTTAAGAAGACTTAGTTCCTGACAATAGCAGTATTTTTACACATTTAATGAGTTGATAAGCCAGTAAATTGTTAGATTATTATTATAATTATTATTTTACTATGCCTTAATTTCATTTTACAATTTTACTTATTTCTAATTTTAATAATTAAGAGCTTATACTAATGTATTTACACCTATGACTTAATTTACTTAGACTAACCTGAACTTTTCTATTAATAATATATATATTGTAATATATATATATATAATTAATAATATACAAATTGTTAAATAAATACTTGAAATATTGTAGATATTGTAGTATAAAATTGAAGTACCGTACTTAATTAAGCACGAAAAGGTAATTCTATCTAAGTTACTGTAAGTGTGTAAAAAAAAAAATAAAAAAAATATGGAGTTAAGAACCTTCATATATGCGATTCATAAAGTACAATTATGTGCCCAAAAAATTACTCTTTGATGTACATTACAATTATGCGACACCAATAAATTTTATTTTGTTTTGTAAATGATGAAAGGTTGATTTGTGAAAGTCAATCGCACCACTACAGCCTTGCATTATTTAACATTATTTAACAGCCTTGCCAAACTATCGCTTTTGTAGTTATTCTATTCTTTTTTTAATATTTACTTTTGTTTTCTGTTCTTTACTTGGTATAAAAACCTTTACTTGGTATAAAACCACCTAAATTTATTTTAAACCATTTAAAAGTTAACAATATATGGGGTATATATAGAAGTTGTCACAACGCAATGCAGAGAAGTTCTTGCTTTGAATTGCGTCCCATAATTTTTCTGCAGTTTAAATTAAAGCTGGGATACTTTTATCACTTTGTGGGATTAGTGCTATATTTATTAAGTGCGTCGAGGTCACCAATGTTGGCTTCTTTCAGATAGAAAGAGAATGATTTATTTTCTTAATTATACTTACATTGGTAGCGTTCAGTGAAATTAATCGATGAATCTGAAATCCACAGATCCATGGAACTGTTCACTGAACGGTGTGGTAAATGTACCGATTAATGTATCGCGGTTTATGAAAATGGATCTGAAAAAATTCTAATACGTAAAAACAACAACAACAATTTTTATGTAGAGTGTTGTGACATCTACTGTACGAAAAATTAAATATTTATATTTTTTATGAAAATTGTTAAATTTAAATCGCCATTATTTTTTGAATTAGTGTGAAAATTTAAGTTAATAAAACTTAAATTAAGAGTTATAAAAAATAAATTATATGTATGATAATAATAATATTATTCCATTCAAATGTAATTTATTTTTAAAAGTAATCATTATATTTTACGATGATGGCGCTAGTATTGCAGCAAATTTTTATGGTAAATTGCGTTCAGTGGCCAGATATATGGTACATGGATCCAAAATAGATTCCAGATCTACCGGTTAATGCTATTGAACCTATCCAATGACTTACATTTAACTTAATTTCCTATTCTAGTACTACTTATCTACTATGTTTTATTATTAATTACTTATTTCCATTTAGCCATCTAGTGGTAAGTTTCATTATTATTAATATCACTACATTACAATACAAACTACAACACAATGTACATACATTTATTTTGCTGTCAAAGTGTTAACATTTTTTTAAATCGTAAACAAATTTTCTATATTAAAAGACAGAATATGCAATCAAATAATATCAATGAGCTCAAATATCGCTAACAAAAATATAAAACTACAAAATCGATATAATTTTACATTTATTTATTTATTTGTAAGCAAAATGTAAGCAAAATATTGATTATATCGAGTGCTCGATACATATCGCATATCACTATTTCAGAACGAGTGTAACTTACAACAGTGTTGCTAAAGTGGTATTTTCCACGCTCTAATGATGTGAAGTTAGTGCCACATTTATTTGGTTCAGTAACGTAAATGTACCAATTTCCGCCCCCTTAAGGAAAAATTAGTTTTAGTTGACAAAATAAGCAAAATATACGGTTTTTTTAATTTTTCAAATTGCAATATTTAATATTTTTGAATTAAAAAAAAAAATAATTTTTATCTAATTATAATTTAATTTTTTCTAAATAAAAAATAAAGTATTATAACTGAAAAAAAAGTTTGATTGTATGTATTTCCGCTCGACAATTTCAATCTGAACTAATTCCGCCCTTATATGAATTCAATTCCGATTTTTGAACCTATTTGCGATTCACAGTACCTATTTACGATTTTATTTAAAAATGCTATTTAAAATAATTATCAAATAATATTTTGAAATAATTAACTAATACTTACTTAGTTAAATTATAAAAAATATTTATTATAATAAAAAATCAATATTACTATAAGTAATTTGAAACATAAATAGTTATAATGTAAGTAAAATTTTTTGTTACACATAAAAATATACATTTATTTCAATATAAAAATTAAAAAAATTAAACAATGCAACGATTCAGTATTTCAAAAAAAAAATAATTCAATAATTAT
This sequence comes from Argyra leucocephala, assembly GCA_963942445.1. Lineage (NCBI taxonomy): Eukaryota > Metazoa > Arthropoda > Insecta > Diptera > Dolichopodidae > Argyra > Argyra leucocephala. The sequence continues at coordinate 206,003,489 of OZ012677.1, read as the reverse complement.
AACATAATTAAATTAAATATTATAACAATGCATATTATTTAAAATAAATGAATAGAAATACAAAATATTTCATATACATACAAAGTAAAAATCACATAATTTACTACTTCTTAGTTTTGGCAGTTTTTATTTGTATGATTTGAGGTACATTTTATTGTCCTCTGCTGTTCATTAAAACTGGAGGCTCAATTTTGCAGACTCTGTCACTGTCTGAATGTATTAGAATATCTTCTTTTACAGGCCACCTCCAAAATGTGCCAGACATAGTCATGATTTTCACTCCTCTATTTCCTCACTTATTGTGAAATTTATACAAAGAAATTATTTTGGTAATTTATAATGGACGCCTTAATAAAATTTTGGTGGCAAGGCAAGATAATTCCAAAGATTTTTTAAATCATACAAAATATAATATAAATAAAACATAGTTTTTGAAAAACTTATTCTTTAGGGTTAGCCTTAGAGTAAAATTTATCTAATTGTTAAAAATAGTCGAATATTTTCCTTTTAATTTCACTAAATATGCTTATCATACGCGTATTTCGTCTATTAATAAAAGGAAAATATTCGCTTATTTTCAACAATCAAAATATAGTTTTTTCCTTAATATAAGACTTGGTATGAATTTAGTGCAAATAGCTTACACCTGCATATTTAGTTCGGAATTAGGTAATATTGCACGTATTACCGACCCACTTTTTCATACAAATTTTTATAAAAACTCAAAATTTAGTTGTAACAAAAAACACATATGCGAAATTAAATTTATAGGTCGTGATTAGGTCCAGCTTAGTTTGTTCAATTTCAATTTAAAATCGTCCAGTTGCATCCTTATATAATCAAAAATAGGTGAATAACTTAATCAATTATTTCGATATATCATTTTCCTAATTCCGCCCGGTCGATCGGAAATACGTACAACATAAATTTACGTGTCCCTAATTCGCGCTCAAAACTAATTAGCAATTTTAAATATTTTTTATTTACAAATTGAAGAAAGTATTTATTATAATCTATTTAATAATATACATTTTACAATTATTTGAAAAAAATAAATAAGTGAACATCATAGTTTAATTATTATGGTCTTAACAAAATAAAAAAAATTTTAAACGTTTGAACCAATATTTTCGCTAAAATGTCTACTTAGTTTAGTTTTCTATCAATAACATATTTATTAATATGAATACAAATGCACATTATTTTGCATTACAACGAGGAAATAATAATTGTTTTTTTTTATTTAAAAAATAAATTTGGAATATAAAGCGTGGAAGTATTGTATTTACAAAAAAAGGGCTTGGGCGGCATAATGTACTAGGGCAGTGATAGGTACATTTACGTTACTGTTGAATGTTCTTTTATTATATTAAGCTAAGCGTTGCAGCTACATCAGCAACTTAGGAATGTTAAAGTACCTCATAATCCACATCCAACGTGCTACAGTCAACATAGTATCCTAATTTTATAAAAAAAAAATCTTAGAATAGTAGCATTCCATTATGCTGTGTAAACTAACCACTAACACTACCTAAAGCTAAATAAAAAATTTTTGTGCTTAATAATTATTTAGTGTTATATTTATAATTTCAAGTTCGATATTGACATTTAAATAAACAAAAATAAATAGACAAAAATTTAAATTTAAATATTTTTCAACAAAAAAAAAACGTTAAATATGATAATTAACTATTTTATTTTAAAAATAATTAGCTACATATAGAACTAAATTTACTGAATAAAACTAGACAACACTAAGAAAAGCAGAGAATTTTTTGATAAATAAATTTCCAAAACAAAACAAATTAACATTAATGTTTTTGGGTTATGCTTTGCTCAAGAGCATAACCAGGGATGCTTTCCTACCGGTTAGCACCGGTTCGTGCGAACCGTTAGATGTAAATTATATGGTTCGTGCGAACCGGCTATTAAAATAAGCAAAAAAAAAATTATTTACTTTGGCAAAAAAAAAAAAAATACGCAAAAAAAAAAATTATTTAAATAAAATTTATTTACCATTTGGTACAAATTTATATAAACAATTTGAAAATTTTATCTAGTTTTCATTGCGATTCTAATTTTTTACTTAAAACAAAATAAAAAAAAATTTAAAATTTTATCAAGTTACCATAGATAGGTATACATATGTATATGTAAAAGCATCTATTAAGAATACTATATAGATGATTTATTTAGAGTAACGTGAAAAATTTAGATGAACTGAATTTTAGCCTTTAACAAATGATCAATGTAGTAGTGAGTCTCTCAATAGTCAATTTATACCAATTGCATTTGCAATCATTTCTTTTCTCATTTATACTTTTTCTATAATAAAGAATTAAACTGAACTGTATTTGAATGTTTCTCATAATTGCTATGCCTCCTCCACCTCCTATATTTATATAACCATTCCATAATTCTTGAATTTAAAATTTGTCTACAAATTACAAAAACAACAACTTTTTAATATGACAAACCATAATATTTTGATGGAAAAATTAATATTAAAAAAATAAAAAAATTTGTAAGAAAATATCACTGCGAACCGGTTGATAAATTTTGGGAAAGCATCACTGAGCATAACCCTTTGAGACCCACTAAAAATTTTTAGACTAGTTATACACAACTAAAGAAAAACTACAGACCAATGAATCGATGCTTTTGTGTTTTAAATCGAAATACCAATTGTTACAGAGAAAAGCACTTCATCCTATCTCACAACCACTTAATATGGGTCTGAAACGGATAAAGTGAGCGTTCCTTTAATAATCTACTCATGAGTAATTTACGCAGCTTAATGGAACGCTACTAATATTAGTTTAAAATGACTAAATGTTGCAGTAGGTGGCTGGAAGTGACCAATATTATTTTTCCTAATTAAGGAAATACATAAAAGTACGAATAATAAAAATAAAATCGCAAGAATTCGTAAAATTGTGTTTTTTTTTTATTTAATTTTGTAAATAACATAATAAAATAATTTATTACACTCAAGTTTTCACTCAACTTCTGTTTCATATACCCAAATGTTTTTAATCCAATAAAAACAATTTTTTTTTTAAATTTTAGTCTATCGGGAGTATTAAATTTTATATATATCAATAATATAATCTTCATATCAATTTTTAACATAGGAAAAAACAATATTTTCTAACTTGTCTGGTTAATGACTTTTTAATACCTAAGATTATCAAGTTCCGATGTAAATTTATTTAAAACTATGATATCTTTTTTAAACTAACACGATTATTACATCATATTATTATTTTGATAAAATTTATATGTATAGTAATTTTATTCAATTATTTTTTCCTAAAATTTCTTAAGACACTCATTAGTTACACATTACATAATAATATGTGTTATTGAATTAATGTAATCTAGTATACAATATCTCTCCTTCGTTTATCTAATTTCTTATTATTTTTTTTGAAGAATATTCAAATTACATAACATTTTCCGGCAAACATAGTTGATTGTTAATAATATTAGCGTTGATACTGCAAACCTAAATTCCCTCTCCACATTTTTACATTAACATGAATATTCAATATACCTAAGGTATTGGGCTTACTAATTAGTTATACTGATTTAATAAATATTTACTCTATAAGAGTTTAATTTGATTCAAACGGTAACAAGGAGTATTTAAGAGTGTAGATACTTATTATTATTTTAAAAGAAAAATAAAGTCTGATAACAAATTCAATAATAATTATTGATCGTTAAGAAATCATCATTATCAAACTAAAATTATTAGTAATTAACAAAATGTTCAACTTGGAATGATTTGAAAAAAAATAAAATGAAATAAATTGTATGGAAAATAAAATTCAAATTTAAGTAGGACCCACACACAATAGAGTTTGTTAGGTTGTTGATTATAGTCAATAGAAGTTATAAACTACTCATTCCGTCGTATCATGCTATCGTAATAAAACTTATAAGTATAAATTTTATAAATACTACATTACACAATCAATTTTTAGTAAAAAAAATTAAATTTCACAATTTCTTATAGTTGTAAAATTAGCTTGTATACAGTATAGGTATTCAATTTATTTTAACCCATTAGATGCCAAGCCAAACCCTTTGGAAAAAAAATGTTATTTTTATGAAAATAATAAAATATTTTATTTGACTTTTATAATAGTGTTCCCAAACTGGTACAGTGGATGAAATTTTTTAAAACAGTCTTGATCAATACATAATGTTTTATTACATTTTTCGCATTGCCAAATACCTCTTCTATGACAAGTAACACATCTAAGACGATTTATTAATTTTTTTGGATAGTGTCCTATATTATCAGAAGATAAGCCTAATGGAATAGTTCCTGATTTTGCCGTTATTTTGTAAACGTTTTTGTTATACTTTTGAAGATAATATCTGGTTATACTTCTTCTTCTTCGTTCAGAAGATCTAATTTTTCATTGCAAGCAGACATATGTAGCTTCCATGCATTGGTTAGTGTCATATCAATCATGTATGTAAAAATACTCCATCACCGTTTTTTACCGCGGATTGAAATGCGGTAATTGGAAAGCGATTGATCATGTCGATCAACTCCGCCCATCCCATTGGTATAGTTTTTAAATAAAGAAGGCTGGGAGATATCAAGTTTCATTTTTTTTTCTCATGACCATCTTTTTACCTTACCCATAGGTTCAATTGTATCGCGGTTTGTTACTATAGTAACTAGCTTGTTGTCATTCCATCTCAAATATAATATCTCATCAGTCTTTTCAAAACGATAATCGACTGATCCTCGGTTCATTTTTTGAAACTTTTTACATGGTATCATAGGACACTTGTTTGTTCGATTTTCCCGTACTGTACCTGCAGCTCTAAAAGTTTTGTCTTTTAAAATTTGTAATAAATTGTGGCTGGAAAAAAAGTTATCAAAGTACAGTATATGACTAGATGGATTATCAATTTTTTCAATCAACCTTAATACCACTCTGGAACCAAGTGAAAGATGGTTTGGGATTTTGGCTTCTTTTGACTCTCGTCCACAATAGATATCAAAATCATAACAATACCCAGTACCCAGAACTACTCAACATCCAATTTTTGAATCCAAATCTTATTGGTTTTCCTCTAATAAATTGTTTAGCTCCGTGATTCCCAAAATATTTAATCATCGAATCATCAACCGATAAATCCTTATGAAAAAAACCCCATTGGCGAAAGTTTGTAGACAGTATTCACATGAGGAGTCTTATTTTGAACATGCGGTCTGTTGAACTCATAATTTCATGGTTATTCGCAAAATGTATAAAACGCTTTATTGCTATAAAACGATTCCTAGTCATACATTTCGATACTATCTCACATTTTAAATCCTCATCATGTGACCAGTAGTTTTGTTGCCTTGACAGTTTATGATAGCCTGAGAAAAGCAGTATTGCAACAAAAATTTGAAAAAATTTGTTGTCATGTTTATTATTTTGTGTGGCATATAATGCCGTTTGCTCTACGATTAGATTTACAATCTTGTCATTGAATAATTTTTCAAATATTTGGTACGGTGCTAAGTCACATATGTCGTTTTTAACTTTTTCTTGTACATCTGAGAGTTATTCTGGATCATTTAAAAATGTCGAGTAGCTTGGAGAATCTTTAATTCACTTGGGCTTAGTCTTGTCTTGACTTTTATCCGATTTTTTTTCCAATTTCTTCTTTTTTCTAACTAACATTTCTTCATCACTATCATCATTATTAGAAATTCTTTCATGAAAAAAAACTTCTATAGTTCCTGGAATATCATTAGGTAAATTACAGTTATTTAATTCATTGTCGTCAAAATCCTCTTCATCCGTTAAAATATCTGGATCTGGATTCTACATCCTCCAAATCTTCTTCAGAAAAGTTATCTATAAACTCCTCCAATCCTCTAAAATTCTTGCTTCCTTCAAATACCCGTTTTTCCATGATGAAATTAATCTAGGTATACAGAGAAATAAATTGTAAAAAATTGTACTAAATAAAATGTTAAATGAACCTGAACTGTACCAAAATTGGCACACCAAATTTAAAAACATTATAAAATGACCAAAATCAGTTATTATTCTTCTTCAACAGTTTTTTTATAATATTTGAAATACAATAATTAAAAATTTACACTTTTATGCAAGAAAAATAGTTCAAGATTATAGTTTTATTAACAGTTTTACAGTTACAGCTCATAAATATGAAAAAATTCAAAATCTAAAAAAATAAAGACATTATTCTGACTATATTTATAAGAATAAGGTATGTGCCGAATATGTGGAAAATAGCAGAGATAATTATGATACCAAAGCCAGGTAAGCCCATAAATGAGGTCAAATCCTACAGACCAATATCATTACTACCAATAGTATCAAAATTATTTGAAAAACTATTATTGATTCGAATGAGTCCGATCATAGAAAATAGTAATCTGATTCCAAATTATCAATTTGGCTTTAGATCTAAGCACTCGACAATCGATCAAATTCATAGAATAACAGACAAAATAGAAAAAGCTTTAGAGTAAAAGAAAGTATGTTCTACCATATTTCTAGATGTAGCCCAAGCTTTTGATAAAGTATGGCATCGAGGCTTAATAAATAAACTAAACAATATGTTACCTAAACAATACGTAGATATACTCTCATCATATCTAGAAAACAGACTATTCAGAATAAAACAAGACGAAGAGTATTCTACTATTAGAGATATTAAAACGGGTGTGCCTCAAGGTAGTATTCTGGGTCCCATACTGTATTTGCTCTACACCAATGATTTACCAGAAATGGAAAATATAACTGTAGCTACATTCGCTGACGATACTGCGTTGATGGCAGTAGGATCAAATATTGACGAGACTACAATTAAATTGCAAAGAGCAAGCGATAAGCTATACCTCTGCACAAAGAAATGGAAAATTAAACTCAATGAGTTAAAATCAGTACATGTAAATTTTACAAATAAAAAATTAGAAAATCAACCATTGGTAAATCTGAATGGGATCAATATACCCCAAGAAAACAATTCTAAATACCTAGGAATAACATTAGATGTCAAACTTAGATGGAAAGAGCATGTCAAAAAGAAAAAAATTGAGCTTGAAAATAAATATAGAGAAATGTACTGGCTCTTAGGTCGTAATTCTAAATTACCTATATATAACAAGATTTTGTTATATAATCAGCTTATCAAACCGATATGGTTGTACGGCATACAAATATGGGGATGTGCCAAACAAACACATGTACTTTGTATACAAAAATTCCAAAATAAAGTCTTGCGCAACATGGTAAATGCCCCCTGGTATGTTCGCAACAGTGATTTGCACAGAGATCTAAAAATTCCTTGCATAGAAAATGAAATAAAAAGATATGCAACAAAGCATATAGCTCGTCTGGAGGGACATGTTAACGTTGAGGCCACTCAATTGCTAGATAATCAAAATGATGTCAGAAGGCTTAAAAGAACTAAGCCACTAGATTTAATACGATAGAATTTCGTAAACTTTTTCTTTAAGAAAATCAAAATAGCAATAAATTAATGGTTAGTCCGTTGTACTAGTATTAATGGGAGGGGTGTGGTTTAGTCAGTAAAAATCTGGCACACAATGGAAGCTACGGGGCTCATTGTGTCTATGAAGATTCCCACCAACCCACGCAAAAAAACAAAAAAAAAAAAAAAAAAAAAATAAAAATTATTCTGACAGCCAAAAAATAACAATTCGAAAATTTCACCAATATACTTTGTGGACGACATCTTCAAGAACTTTTTTGAACTAGTTTCAGGTCAAAATATATATCACAGATGGCAGGGGAGCAATACAAAAACCTGTGCCAAAATTGGTACAGTGGCATCTAATAGGTTAATTCAATCACTAAAACTCCTACTTTCTTTTTTTTTTTTTTTGCTTTTTCAATGGAATTATTTTATATAAGTTGTTATAGTAGGTATACCATAATAAAAGTATTAATTTCAAAATAACATTAATTTTTGCGATTAAAACTATGAATTAAAATTTCACTTTTTACAAACATTTTATTAATAAATATCTATTCAATTCTATAGATACGATTTGCTTCTTAAGAAATTAGAATATTATGGTTATATAATAACATTAAGAAATTTAACTAATTAAAAAAGATAAAATATAAAATTAATTATATAATAATATTTAAAAATATATACGTATTTATTTATTTCTATAATTTACTTTATGTAAAATTACTACGCATTAAAAATCGATTTTCTTTAATGTGCTTTTAAAATTATAATTAAACAATATGTATCTACCTACTGGTAGTTATAGAACTATGTATATCTAACAATTTAACCATAATTTTATATTAATAATCTAAAGAACTTTAATATTCTGACTATTTTATTTGAATATGTATTTAATTTTTTTTTTTATAAATTTATTGTAAAGTAAATGAGTCTTAAGATTAAAAGCGAATATTAATGTGTATTTACATTTACATTGTATACAAATGTTTCATTGAAGCCATCTTTTAAATTATTAAATAAAATATGATTTTTTATGTTAATAGAAAACAGAGCAGCACCAGAGGTTGGTTATATGTGATGATTTATTTTTTTTTTAAATACTTGTGATCAATATGTTAGTTTTATTATTTATTTATTGCCATTATACATATTTATAATTTTTTTAACAATATTAATTTTTTTAGAGCTTATACTATTGTATTTACACCTATGACTATTCTTTATTATTACTTAGGCTAGCTGACTAATTTATTTATTATTTAATTTAATTATTAAAGGAAAAATGGCGACAAAAAACATTTTTGAGTATTTATGTTAAGATCAATATGTTAATGAAGCAAAATAAATCCTAGTTTCTTTTTTTCTTTCATTAGATTCTTTATTCTGAAATTACAGTACTCTTATGTTTATATCACTTTTTATTTATTTTTATTTATGTTTATATTGGCCTAACACTAATCTTTTTTTTTTTTATATAACAGAAAAAGAAGTACCATACCAACAAATTTGTATAAAATGTTTGTATTTTTGTATTGTATACTCGTACTCACTTCCATTTAGTTATAATTCGTTAGTTGGGTTCCATTTAGTATAAATTATACCGTATTAGCGTTATTGTGGCCTCTGGGAGAGCAAATTTAAAAATGGGATCTTATTTTCATATAAATTTTGTCTTTTGTATACTGTATAGGGATCTTATTTTGCTATATAAATAAACTGTTATTATGGTATTGTGTTATTTTTAAAAAAATATTCAAAATTTTGTATCTAAATTGGTAAAATTTAAAAAAAAATACAAAAACATTTTCATCAATAATTTTCAATTTAAAAAAAACAATGTTTAATTATCCGACGTAGAAGTAGAGTTTATTATCCTACTCTACTTCTATCAAGTTCTATTGATTGAACAGTGAATCTGAACAGTGAAGTGAACAGTGAACACTTAACACTGAAAATAAAATAATATTTTTGGAATGGAGCATGCAGAACATACAGAATACAGATACAGCAAATAATAAAAAAAAACAAAAAAAATTTTTTTTTGAGTGAAGTGAGTTACGCACACAATAATGACAAAAATAAAAGGTAGAAGCAATAAAGTAGTATAATGTTTAATATTATACAATACAAATATGCTGATACACATGTATATTATTGTGTATAATTTTAAGTAATAAGAATAACCTTTGAGTTAATTATGTTTTTTTTTTGTGTTAAATGCTATTTGCCTTTTGGTTATTATACCATATTAAACTATATTGATTAATTTTCTATTAGTCCTTATTATTAGAAATCAAAAAAATTGTTTGTTTTATTTATATTATTATTATTATTTATTATTTTTCTTTATTATTTGCGAAGAAGACTAACATTAAATTAAAAAAATATAGTTCATGCAATAAATTTTTGCTGCAAAGGTTCAGCATGGTAGACAGGGGTTAAAAAAAGCACCAAAGCAATTTGTATATATATATGCATTTGTATACATATGCAATTTGTATATGTGTTGGAGCGTTCCGTCGAACTTACAAACATCCAGATAAATGCAGTAAAATATATATATAATTTCAAAAATAAAAGGCATGTATATCAGGCGAGTAGGTATAATATAAGATAAGTAGGTATATGAGTTGGGTGCGTAGGTAAATACATAATACACATAAAAAACTTAAATAATTTTATGAATTTAATGTATTAAATTGTAATTTTAATACTCTATAGAGCCGGACGGCTAAAAGCCAAGTTTTATAAATTCACTACTTATGAATAAATTATATTTATAAATATATTACTTTTGTAAATATTTTAGATATAAGTAGAGAATTGAAATAAATAAAGAAAAAAACAGATAGAATCTTAATGTGTATTTTGTTCTAGTAGATACAATACAATACCAATTCAATCGGCGAAGAATCTACTAGGCATCAATTGAATACACATTACACATATTATAAACAATATTATAACAAGTAATTTATTGAAGAATATTTTTCGCATGATTTTTTGAGTACATTCTCTAATATTTATGTTATATAAATCAACATAGTTTTTATTAATAATTTACAATAATAATTTATTTAATATTAAAATTTTGAATTTTTATCCTAATATCCTGTTAGTATGACAAGCTATCAATATTTTAATTTTATTTCAAAATTTTATTGTGTTTTTAATTTTTCCTAAGCCATAAATAATATCGATTACAAAATTTGAGATGTACTAATGTACAGCATCAACAGACTTTTTTAAATAACTGGCACAAGTTATAAAAAATAAAACAAATATGTATGTTTAAGCTAAGTTAAGTATAACTTAAAGGACAGTGGATTTTAACCATTAGTCTTGTATGTAATTTAAATAATTTATTTGTATTAAATAGCAACATTTTTGCTTGTTTTGGTGTATTTTAGTAAAATTTATATTTTTAAGGAAATAAAAATAAAAAAATTATAAAAAAAAAATTATTTTTAATCAAATTAGTCTCTCATCAATGGTTACAAAATTAACATTTGAAATAAACATAATAATTTGAAATAGCTAATTTTCTTTAATTCAATTTTAATTCCAGTTCATTCATCATCATTGTCCTGCAACCCCATTCGTGGGGTATAGGGCGGAGATTCCAGTTGATTACCGTGAATCAATAAATTTTTGAAATGAAAAAAAATGTATAGATATATTAAGATAATAAATTATATAATAAAAAATAAAATATTCTACAGAGAATATTTAAATTTTTAATAATTTCAACATTTCAGTCTCAATTTTTTAGCAGAATGTAATAATGACTTATTTTTGTACATTTTTTTTTTAAAATTCAAGCTCAAATATTATTTTTTAATCCTCAAATTCTGATATAGCTAATCGTATATAATGAAACGCAATGTCCTGCTGCTGCTGCGTTAGCGTGGCACTTTATTAGTATTACAATAATAACAAACAGAAATTATTTAGCAGAATGTATAACACAAAAATAATCATTCCCATCACATGAATTTGGAAAAAATAGTATACATAAAATTAATCTCTCTCTTTTGAAATTTCATGTTTTTTTTTTATTTTGAAATTGTTTTGAAGAGAACGGCGAATAATGTCGAAAGGAAATAACAAAAAAATATTGTTTTGAAACAAATTTTTTTTGTTCTGTTTGATTTAAGAAATAGGTATTCAATTCATGGATATGTACCTATATATGATGATAATATGTAGAAAAGAAAAACACGAGCGTAATTATACCAGAAATTTTTGGAAATAGTTTGAATGTAGATAGTTTTGCTGCCTATTCAAAAAAGTAGATACTTTGCTTTAAAAATTCTGATATCGAATACAATTAACGAACAAGTATTAAACATTTAAGAAAAACTATAATAAGATAAAGCAATTAACCCAATGGGATTTTTAAATGGCTGTTGTCCAAGTGGAATGCTTCCACATAAACTTAATTTGAAAGTTGAAGTTATAATAATATTACTTAGTAACCTAAATACCAAATGTGGTCTCTGCAATGGAAGTCGGTTAGCAGTCAAAAATTTAAAATCAAACTTAATAATAGCAGAAGTCCTAATCGGTACAATTATAAGTGAAACAATTTATTCCCAGAATATATTTATCTCCAACTATCACAGAATTGTCATTTATTCTCAGACTTTGACTATTCCCCGTTAAATTAGCCTCTCTTATTATCATAAATAGGACACAAGGTTAGACATTGGAAAAAGTAGGAGTTGAGAAAGATAATAATTGTATAGTTTTTGTAACTATATCTTAAAAAATTTTGGTTTTTTAGTCTTTAACAAATTTGTTGAATGTGTTGAAAAAATACGTGTATACCAACCAAATTTATAAGTATAAGATTTAGAAGCATTGGATATAAAGAAATGGCAATATCCAATTACTAATCTATATAGATAAAACATTATAGTTTAACATTTATTGTTCTTTTTGGAATTAAGTAATTGCGCACTCTAAATAAATAAATAATAAAAATATTCAAAGAATTTTTTATTGTTTTATTTATTTTGATTTGTAAAATTTACACGATAAATAATCAAAAATCAATTTTTTGTTACAATTTTCAGTACGTGGTTTTTGGGAAATATATGGTTTTTGTTTTAAATTTGTTGTAAAGTTTTGCACAACACAAAAACACTTATATAATATTTAAGTAGGTTTATTAAAACCAATTTTTTTTTGCAGTGTCTTAAAACATTTTTTTTTATTATTATTATTATTATTATTATTATTGAATTGACCATAATTTAAATGATGGCCAATTTTGTAAGCTCTAGCTGCAGAGGCTTTCGGCTTTGTGTTACATACATTTTAATTCATTTATTTATATTAGGTACATATTTTTTTCTTTTTACATGAGAACTTAAAATTAGTAGTACAGTATTAAATTATTATTTCTTACTTATTCTACTATTTTTGATTTATAATGTAAATTATAGTACTTTATTCAGTTTTATAACAATTTTTACTTTAGATTAAATAAATAAAAGATTTACATTATTTACATACATATATATACATATATATATATATATATTTTTTTTTATTTACCACTGTCATATGACGGGCCTTTTTGCTATACCAATATAATTAACAAAATATATCATCAGAATGAAAATAAAATAATTTACTGAAACTCAATTTCCAATTATTCAAAAAATAAATAGAAAATAAGATAACAGAAAATGAAAATTTCTACAATTTAATTAAATATTTCTAAAAATTTATTAGGAGTATAAAATTCTAACAAAATAACTTTTTCATAAATTAAGTATTAAAAATTAAAATTCTATACCCTAAATAAATAAATTACATTAAAATAGAATACATATAGATAAAATATAAGTGATAGAAAATTTTAGAAAAATTTATCCAAATCCAGTATCCAAATTATACACATTAATTTTCCAATATACAACAATATATCATTATTATTTGCCCAATTATATTGTACGTTCATATTAGTATATTTCAATGTAAGAAATTAATCAATTTGCGATGTCATGTCGACACCATAAAAATAAAATTAACAAAAAGCAAACTAAAAAAAAAAAAAAAAAAAAAAAAAAAAAAACAAAAAGAATTTATTTTATTTTTTAAGGACATTTATTTTAACATGATTATATTCATAGCTATGACAAGGGTGTTAAAAAAAAAAACGAATTAAATAAAAGCAGAAAAACAACAAAAAGCAACAAGCAGCAAGACAGCAGCCTTTTTGTTATTCACTCTGATCGTTACATTTATAAAATTACTGACAAGAAAAATGAAAAATAACAACAAAAATTTTCCAGTGAATCATTTTGACATTTTTTTTCAATTTAAAAATCATAATCAGGGAACCAGAAAAATAGACCATTTTTGTATAAATTTATACCTTTTATATTTTTTGCAATAATATTAATTTATTATTGTTAAAATATTTTAGATTGTACTATTTTTGTAAAAATATCTATGTTAAGTATGAAATATTAGCTATATGAATAAGATAAGCAATAGGCTCAATATACAAATACATACATTCATTTTGAAGTAATAACGACAAAGCTTTAAAACTGTTAAAACGTATGTAAGTAAACATTTTGTATCTGTAAACATACATTTACTATACAATTTTTTTTCTAATAACTTTACTATACATACATTTACTATACTTTTTTTTCTTTATACAATTTTTTTTCTAATATGTATATATATTTGTAGTTTATATTAATTGTATTAATCTTCTACTATATTATATACTGTACATTTGTGAACAATTATTAATTTTTAATACATAATTCAAATGTTTGTTTTTTTTTAATAGTATATAAATTAAATGTTATTTAGTATAAGTTAAAAATGTAAACTGAATTATTTTAAATACTAATTTTTAATTTGAATTAATTATTAATTCGATTGAGGATACATTGTACAAAAAATGAATTTAATTTGTATGTATTCAAAATTTGTTACTAGCTTTGTAATTCTGTTGAAATAAAGACTATTTTTATTTATTTATTTTATTTTTATTTAATTAGATAAGGTACATTGCATCTATAAGTTTCCACGAACATAACAAACTTATATCTGTAAACACACTTTTACTTAGTAATTGATCTGTAAAGTTATTTTGTAGCTATAAGTGTACATAAACGTAAATATTTTCTATCTGTAAGTACAAAGTTACAACGTATACATACAGTAAAACTACAACGGTAATCATGAGTTTACATTTACAATTTATTTTTTACTGTATGCATTCTGTAACATCATTTTGTTTAAGTATATTATACACAATTTACAATATTTTGTCTACAGTAAACGATTTGTGAATGTACAACAAAAATTGTGTGACTATAAGTTATACAAAATGCTACTTGGGACTATATATAGACAAGACACTTAGTAGTTGGAATTGCTCAGTCTAATTAAAGTTCATTCTAATTTTATTTTGATTGTTATAGAAGCTACTTTTTCAGGTTAAAATAGTTAATGTAAATCAATTCGAAAAAATTTTAACATTATTGTAATTTTTTTTTTTTGCAAATATAACTTATTTCAATTTTATGTTACAAATGTACAATTTTGTCACTTCAGTCATTGTGAACGTATATTTTTTACTAAACGAGTTATTTGAACAGATTATTTGTTTAATATAATAAAAAAATAAATTTTACAAAACTGCAATGCCAGGACTCTTAAATTCTCGATATTGATATTAAATTCAAAATGAAACACTGGGAAATTTAATGTCAATTCAATTGAACCATTCAGTAAGCGAATAAAACTATAATATAATAATCAAATTTGAAATTATATTTAATTTTATTTTCGCAAAAAAAAAATTTAATTACACCATTGAATTGTGATGCCATCAAAATTGAATTGAATCAGAAAATTTTATTTATTTTTAATTTTAATACAAGAAATAAGACAAAAAAAAAATGTATATATTTTTTTTTTTTAAATATACATATTTTTTCTTTCTTCTTTTCTATATCTTTCTTGTCCTTCATATTATTTCGTATTATTCCATGTACATATTATTATATACATATATTCATTTTGTTTTATTTCTCTGATCCCTTAAAGCAAAATAAATCTATATGGCTACATATAAGTACGATTTCGATATTTTAGTGTACAATATAGGCTCCACACATCTATTCCATACATTAGAAATAATACCTATTAAGAAGAGATATACATGGACATAAAAACTTTAAAAGTAATGAAAAAAAGGCGAATATGACAATACAAAAACAAAAACAAAAAATAACCGTAAAGTGACAAAATTAAAGTAAAATTTCTTTGAATTAACTTGAGTTCGTGATAAAATTTTATAGAAATGACAGAAATTGTATTTACTGTGGTAGCTAAGAATAACAACAACAGAAACAATAACAAATTGTATCTAAATATAAAGTTAACTTTTTTTTTTTTTTTTTTCATTTTTTTCAAAAGAAAAAAGGACAAATTCTATAAAACGTGTTCAGTTATTTAACCGTTGTTTCTCAACCTCTTTTTTTCTCTATATGTAGGTTATGTAGAAATTTTGTACTCATATGGGAAATGATAGATTGTTGATGATTTTTAAAATTCTGTAATTTACTTATATTTCTACAGATATATCTAGATATATTTTTTTGCAGTGAAACAGGAAATTATAAAATGAAAAACCATTTTGTGTTTTACCGTTATAAAATACTCATTTTGTGTTTATATTATTTATATTTTTGATATTTTTTGTTTCCGGCGACAACAGACTAAGAGTAGGTGAATTATGTGAAATGTATTTATATAATAATAATGTATATATATATAATATAAAAGTATGCATATACGTATGGCAATCACGAATCAAAGGGTTAATGAATTTATTAACAACATATAGAAGATTATATTTTATTTTGACAAATTTTCATTAATAATTTGGAGAGATAAAATCGTCAATTCAATTTCAATTAAAATATATTTTTAAATATTTTTTATAATCTATAGATAGATATAAAATATGAAAAACCTTAACATTTGACTTATTAAAACAAAAATTTATTATAATATAATACAAAATTTTAGCACAAATCTAAGCACAAATCTGATCATATAAGTAGGTAGGTATATAAAAAATGTAAATGTTAAGTGAAATAATCTTCATAACTTACAACTTTTAAAAATTTAATTATAAAAAGCATTTATAGGAGTAAGTCTATGAAAAATTATTAATAGTTAAGGAGGATAAAATTGTATTTAGAAAAATTTTTTTTTTTAAACAGAATTTATTTACAATCTAAAACAGATTTTATTTATTTATTTATTTACAGGCTTAATTCAAGCGAATTACACGTATTACATTTATATGAATTTAAACAAATTTTAAAATTAACAATATAACGTAAATGTACCAATTTCCGCCCCCTTAAGGAAAAATTAGTTTAACTTGACAAAATAAGAAATATATAAGTTTTTTTTAATTTTTTTTTTCATATTACAACAATTAGTGTTTTTTAATTAAAAAAAAAAATATTTTCATCTAATTATAATTTAATTTTTTCTAAATAAAAAATAAAATATTATAACTGCCAAAAAAAGTTTGATTGTACGTATTTCCGCGCGACAATTTCAATCTCAACTAATTCCGCCCTTATATGAACTCAATTCCGCTTTTTGAACCTATTTGCGATTCACAGTACCTATTTTACGATTTTATTTAAAAAAGCTATTTAAAATAATTATTAAATAATATTTTTAAATAATTAACTAGTACTTAGTTAAATTATAAAAAATATTTATTATAATAAAAAGTCAATATTACTATAAGTAATTTGAAAAAAAATAAAATAAATAGTTATAATGTAAGTAAAATTATTTGTTACATATAAAAATATACATTTATTTCAATATGAAAATTAAAAAAAAATTAAACAATGCAATGATTCAGTTATTACAAGCAAAAAAAAATAATTCAATATAACATAATTAACTTAAATATTATAACAATGCACAGTTAAAATAAATAAATAAAAATACAAAATATTTCATATACATACAAAGTAAAAATCACATTTACTACTTCTTAGTTTTAGTATTATTCATTTGTATGATTTCAGGTACATTATATTGTCCTCTGCTGTTCATTAAAACTGGAGGCTCAATTTTGCAGACTATGTCACTATCTGAATATATTAGAATTCTGTATTCCTGTAAAAGAAGATATACAGGACATCTCCAAAATGTGCCAGACATGGTCATGGTTTCCACTCCTCTATTTAACTTATTGTGAAATGTATACAAAGAAATTATTTTGGTAATTTATAATGGACGCTTAATGAAATTTTGATGGCAAGGCGAAATAGCTCCAGAGATTTTTCAAATTATACAAAATATAATAAAAGTAAAACATGATTTTGGATGAACTTTTTCTTAAGGGTTGGAGTTAGAGTAAAATTTATCTAATTGTTAAAAATAGTCGAATATTTTCCTTTTAATTTTACTAAATATATGCTTATCATATACAGATACGCGTATTTCGTCTACTAATAAAAGGAACATATTCGTTTATTTTCAACAATTAAAATATAGTTTTTTCTTTAAATATACACCAATATTCTGGGAGACCCATCTCGCGAGATCACGTGTGAGAGTTTTGTATTCTGTTAGACCTTTGACGAGACGAGATAGCCATTTTTTATCTCATCAAAAATTGTAAGCGATAGAGTATCTCGTCAAAGTATTTTGTGTTTTTTTTATCAAAAAATTGAATTAAATAAAAAAATTTAACAGATAAAATAATTAAATAAAGATTAATAAACAATTTTTCATTATTTTTTTTACATTACTAAGTATTAAAAAATTATGTTTTTGTTTTGAAAAAAAAAAAATCATCTTTACTATTACTGTTTTACTACTGTTTATGTAATGTACTAAACTAAAAACTATTTAAAACATAAATATAATATAAAAAATATTTTAAAACTAAACCTATCTAATACTTTCCAAAAATTTTATAAACCATATTTTGTTTATATACCAATAATCTTTTTTGACAGTAAAAAGTTATCAGTACTACCAACAAATAAAATATTCTATCCGCGCCGCTTACAGTGTCTAACAGAAAGGCATATTCAGCGAGGCGAGAAGAGATGAATTTTTTCTTCTCGTCAACGATGGGTCTAAGAGAATATGGGGTGATAGACTTGGTATGAATTTAGTATAAATAGCTTAAACCTGCATATTTACTTCGGAATTAGGACATATTGCACGTATTACCGACCCACTTTTTCATACAAATTTTTATAAAAACTCAAAATTTAGTTGTAACAAAAAACATATATGCGAAATTAAATTTATAGGTCGTAATTAGGTCCAGCTTAGTTTGTTCAATTTCAATTTAAAATCGTCCAGTTGCATCCTTATATAACCAAAAATAGGTGAATAACTTAATCAATTATTTCGATATATCATTTTCCTAATTCCGCCCGGTCGATCGTAAATACGTACAACATAAATTTTCGTGTACCTAATTCGCTAATTTTTTTTTTTTTTTTTTTTCTCCTATTACTCCGCGTGGTAGCATAGGGCTTCGATAGTGAACCTCCATTCCTCTTTGTTGAGTACTACTTCCTTAATATCGTCCCAGGTATAATTGTTGATTGTTAATTCTTGATCGACTGTGCATCTCCATGTGTTGTATTGTCTGCCGGGTCTCCTTTGTCCTTGTGGATTCCACTCTAGAGCTCTTCTTGCTATATCACTTTCTGATTTCCTTAGTGTATGACCTATCCATTTCCATTTTTTCCTATTTATCTGTCTGTTAATAGGTTCTTCTCCAGTTATCATCCATAAATCCTCGTTGCTAATTCTTGCCGGCCAGAATATTCTGCATATAATTCTCAAGCACTTGTTGATGAATACTTGTAGCTTCTGTTTGATTCTGACCGAAGTGAGCCATGTTTCACTGCCATATATTAATGTTGACTTAACACATGCTCTGAATATTGTTAGCTTCGTTGTTCTCGATATTTGGTTGCTCCGCCATATCTTCATTAGGCTCCCAAATGTTCTTCTTGCCTTATTTATACGGCTGTTGACATCTTCTGTTGCACCTCCTCTTGATGTTATAATGCTCCCCAGGTAGTTGAATTCATCTACGTATTCTATCTGTTGTCCACTCACTGTTATTGGCTCACTATAACTATTGTTTGTGCTCATTGCTTTGGTTTTCTCGATATTTAATTCCAGTCCCGATTTCTTTGCTTCTTCCTGTAATCTGTTGACTTTGTTCTGTAGGTCCCTTTGATTTTTTGATATGAGGCATACATCATCTGCGTAATCTAAGTCTTCTAAGTTGCCGAAGAGATTCCATTCTATTCCGTTTATTCCAGTGCAAACTTCTCTTAGAATGTCGTCTAGTATTGTGTTGAAGAGAAGTGGAGATAGTGGACATCCTTGTCTAACTCCTATATTGGTGTAGAATGGATCACTGATCTTACCTCTGTGTTGAACTGTTGTCTCTGCATCTTCATACATCGCTTTGATGATGTTGATGATTTTTTCAGGAACTCCCTTCTTTGTAAGTGTTCTCCATATTGCGCATCTCTTGACTGTGTCGAATGCTTTCTTAAAATCTATGAATAGTAGATATAGTGGGGTATTCCATTCTACTGATTGTTCAACTATGACCCGTAAAGTATTTGCCTGGTTAACACAGCTTCGGTTTGGTCTGAAACTTGCCTGCTCTTTCCGTAGTATTGGTTCTAGTACTTCTTCTAATATTTTCTTTATAATAATTGCTATTATCTTATGAATAGTATTTAGAACCGTGATTCCTCTCCAGTTGCTGCAATTTGCCAAGTCTCCTTTCTTAGGTATCTTAACAATCATTCCTTTCTTCCATGATGGTGGTATATTCTCTTCTATCCATGCTTTCCTGATGTGGGGTTCAATTGTTTTTGCGAATAAGTCAGGGTCCAGTTTGGCTATTTCTGCTGGAATTCCATCTTCACCTGTTGCTTTGTTGTGCTTCAGGATATTGATTGTAGCTTTGATTTCTTCTATATTTGGAGCTTGAGTAGATATTGGCAGTCCCTCAGTTGGGTGGATATTTGCATTGTCTCTGTTTCTTATGTCTGCTTCATTATTTGTACTTACTTCGTTGCTCAGTTCTTGGAAATGTTCTCTTCATCTCTTCAATTGGTCCTCTAAGTTTGTGATGAGTGCACCATTTTTATCTTTAATTGGTTTGTTTTGTTGTTCCGACTGGTTTGTTAAGTTCTTGACTATGCGATGCAATTCTCTCAGGTTATGTTGCTGTGCTGCTTTTTCTGCTTCTCCGGCTAAATTTTGTAGAAATTTCCTTTTATCTCTTCTTGCTGCTCTTTTTACTGTTTTCGCTATTTCTTCATATTCTCTTCTTGATGCCATCCTGTTGTTTATCATTTTCTTCATTTCACCTCTTCTTTTAATCAAGGCCCATGTGTTATCGGTTATCCAGATTTTTCTTTGTGGTTGTGTAATTCCAAGATTTTGTTCGCTTGTTTGGTTGTAAATTTCCAGAATCTCTTCCCAAGTGTATTCTCTATTATTTCTAATATTTTCTCGTAACGCCGTAACTAATTAGCAATTTTAAATATTTTTTATTTACAAATTGAAGAAAGTATGTATTAGAATCTATTTAATAATATATCTTTTACAATTATTTGAATAAAATAAATAAGTGAACATCATAGTTTCATTATTATGGTCTTAACAAAATAAAAAAAATTTTGAACGTTTGAACCAATATTTTCACTGAAATGTCTACCTAGTTTAGTTTTCTATCAATTACATATTTATTAATATGAATACAAATGTGTATTATTTTGCATTACAACGAGGAAATAATATTCTTTTTTTATTTCAAAAATAAATTTGGAATATAAAGCGTGGAAGTATTGTGTTTACAAAAAAAGGGCTTGTGCGGCATAATGTACTAGGGCGGTGATAGGTATATTTACGTTAAATATCAAAAAATTAATATTAAAAAACTAATTCCAAAAATTGTTAAATATTTCGCATGAAAGCGTGCTATGAAATATGATGGTTTAAAACCACATTCATTAAAATACTTATCTTATAAAATATCGGGTTTGAAAAATATTTTTTTATATAATTAAATGTTTTTTTTTACTTCTTCAATTACATTTCTCTGCCTTCGCTAAAATCAATGTTTGCATTATTCAATACCATAATTTTATTTTTTCTATTAAACAATCTTTTACCATCTACTACCAACTAAAGACTTATAATATTTTACAATCATTTTCAAATTTATTTACACATCTGGTCATAGATTTATTATATCTAATCTACTTAACTATAAAATTTCATTTTTAATATAAAATTATAGCATTTTAGTTATATTTAAAATATTTTATAAATTTTAAAGTTCTAAAAAACATTTCTATAGTTTTAACATTTCAAAAACACTGTACCGCTGCACCTATAATTATTATTATTATCATACATTATGGTTATTACCCTTAAGCTTATTAAGTTGAAACTACTTAAAATATTTTTAAATTATTATTCACTCACCTGATTATTATTTAGAATATAATACAACAAAATTTAATATTAGGTATCATTAAATAAAGTACGAGTATAAGTGTTTTTACATGAAAAATTCTTTTGCAGAAAAACTTAAATTCAAATTTGTTGAAAATTTGTTAAGGAAAAAAAACTTTCTAAAATTTTCTTTATCTAAAACTTTTCAATTGATATATCAGTTGAGTTAAGAAAATAGAACATATTATAATATAGAATTTCAGTAAATTATCTTTACTATTTATCTTATAGTTAAATTCCTAAATTAAATATATTATGTAAACAAATTTTCTTTATAAGGACTTTTTATATAAGAAAATAGAATAGAAAAGTACAGTGTCGGAATTTTAATAAGCCTGAGATTTAAAAAAAAAAAAAAGGAAAATTATTTTAGAAAGTTGAACATTCCACAGAATATCCATAGTAGAAGGTTGTCATCACTTGAATATTTTTCATGTATTAAATATGGGTGAACAGTGATGTATGAGTAATAAAACCTTGTGTGATTATGAAATGTAATCAAAAGAAAATTATATAGGGGGAACTCCAGACTTGATTTTTTTATTTTATATTATATATTTCTTATTAGTATGAATAATATTTGTAACATCATAAGAAATAAAAAAATGTAGTGTTTTCGAATTAAATATTTTTTTTGTATCCAAAAGCGGCTATGTACAAAAATGAATTAGGTAAATATTGTGGAAAAAGGAGTTGTCTTTTCTGTCTTGTATCCAACACCGACTATGCAAAATAATAATTTATATCTCTGCTAACTCAGAATTTCACATCTATTTCATGGTATATGTTAAATTTCACATGGTTACCATTATTTCAATATATATTAATCACGTACCAGTGGAAGTCAGAAATGCAGAAAATTTAGATTTTTTCAAAAAATTTTTGATAACTTTTATAAAGCATAACGAATTATGAAATTTGTATGTTGTCTATTGAATATTCATAAATTTTTATCTTATTATATATTTTGATTTTGTATTTTAAATTTTTTATAAATTATTCTTTATAAATTTTTTAATATTGTGTAATAATCATATATTGAAGTAATTTTATTATATGTAATTTGAAGGTAAATAGATTTAAGGCGTTAAAATAGAATTAATTACTAATAAATGAATTAAAAAACAAAAAAAAAAATATCAATAATATTTATTATCTTTAGTATCCAGGATATTCTGTGATTAATCAAAGAGAGACAAGTGAAATATAGGTAAATGATATTCAGGCAAATAAAATACAAATTGCAAGAAATACAGGAAAATGATACGACATGCAAATGAAGTACAGGCCCAATGACACGCTGCCATATTATGTTTCATATTATATAGGAAAATCAATGTATTAAACTTTAATCTATGTCTAAATAGAATAATTTACGATTTTACAAGCATTAAATTTATGTTTGACTTTCTTGAACATTTCAAAATAATTCTCATAGCACGGTTTTCAAGTATCTGTAGTCGATATTTTTTACTTCATTATAAAAGAATAATAACGATGCACAATATAGTTTAAATGTGATAAAATTGTTGTATTATACATAGTTATCGCACATTTATTGGTACCTAAGTTTGTTTCTTATTCTACCTAAATAGCCAAATTTAATCTATTATCAATCTAAACACCCAAATATTTAATGACATTTACTATTTCAAGATTCATATTATTATCTACATAACATATTAACTGAACTATCAAATCGATCATTTACCTGTATTTTCTAAATTTAGTTATGAAGTTTATTAATTCGCAACCACATTGACAAATTTTCTAGATTTTCGTTTATTTTGTGATAATAACCTTCAATATTTCTACCCATTATGTACAATAATGCATCCATCATCCGTAAATAAAATGATTTTACTAAATTTCATACTTGATTTAATATCTTATATAATATAAAGAAGGATGTTTGTATGTTTGTGTCAGAACTCCTCCGAGATGCATGGACCAATTTTAACCAAATTTTACAGCATGGTTTTTTATTACTTAGAATCGAACCTGTGATATGTTGTTTTACAAAATTCTGACTGGTTCGGTTAGCTTTCATACAACTCCGAGCACCTGACAAAAATATTTCAAAAACTAAAGGTGCTACAGAGCTCAAAATCAGTGGCACACATCAGGTAGGTACTCTCTCAAAAATAAACAAATATGCCTTTCACATTTTTTCGAAATTTTAACTAGTTCGGATAGCTGTCGTTCTATTTTAACCAAATTTATTGTTGTTCATTTAATACAGTTCATTTTGTTTCTGAGATACAGGTTTTAATTTAAATTAGGGCTTTAGCGAAAATCAGGTCCTCTAAACTTTGAAAATTAGGTCCTCTAAAGAATGTTGTTATCAGGAATCAACATGTTTACAAAATTTAAATCAGTTGGCCCAGTAATTTCTGAGACAAAAAATTTGGTCCAAAACAATGATCCTACAGAATGCTAAAGGTCTCCCAAATTTTCTAATAAGAAAAACAGTTTTTATGGGAATGCAACATGTGTCTTAAGTTTGAACCGAAATTGCACAGTAATTTCTGACATTAGAATTTTCGTTAAAATAATAGCTCCGACGGGAACAACAGATTTCGTCGAAAGTGCTGACATCCAAAGTTAGTTCAAAATTTTAGATCAACCGGAAGTGTGTCTAAAATGCCTGAGTAATTCTGCACGTTGTGACATATGCCAAATACATACCATGCTAACAGCAACAACACAAGTTAATTAATATACTATCACTCAGTAGGATATAGCAGATGTCGACGAAGTCACCATTTTTCCACCACAGTTCTTAAGCTCACTCACTTGATCCGGCTGGATTAACACCACATCGTTTTTTATTTAAAGTCGGATCACCAATTAGTTTACTACGTAACTTTGACCCGCCAAAATTTTGCAACTGCACAAGGCTTTATGTTAAAAAGATGTTGGCAAATGCAATTGAAGCGACCATTTTAACAGGGACAAGATGAAATTGTTTTTATTCCACGAATACAACTAATTCGGACAAATTTGCTTTTTCGCTTTAAATGATTGCAATTTCCAGTAAGACTTGCGTTCTCAATTACGATCAACAAGATGTAGGGACAGTCTATTAAGTACTGTGGTGTGGATTTAAGATAGCCAAGTTTCCCCCATGGCTAACTTTATGTTTCTTGCTCAAGGGTGGGTTTACCCAATAATTTTCTTTTCCTGTACCCAATAATATTCTTGCTCCTGAAGGTGAAACTAAAAATGTTGTTTATAATCAAGTTTTATTTTAAGATACAATGAACACAAAATATTATTTTATCGTCCGTTAACTTAATTGGTTTATTGTTTTGTTTTTTCGTTTTTCTGCTTTTTGTCCTTTTAAGTTTTCTTTGCGCTTTTTACTTCTTACTAAATTTGTTGTTGCTTTTAATAAAATTTTGTACTGCTGTTTTTTTTGAACAATGAAAAACGTATGAATAACTATTAATTAATTAAATAATTTACAGTACCAAAAATGAATCTATACTAAGACAAAATTAAGAATTTAATGTTTGACTATTATAGTAATAAAATTTTTTATTACTAATACCTATAAATTTCATACTAACATAGAAATAAGCAATTCTGTAGTCGCCAAAAATATTTCTTATTACAATTTCAACCCAAAAAGCAATTTTTATCTTCAGCGGTATCAATTCGTATTCGCTTGGGTTGTGTCTTTATCACAAAAAAAATTACATAATATTAAAACATTTAAAAGAAATGCTTGAGTATAAGCAATGTTTTCTTGTTCAACTTACCCTTATTAATAAATTCACTTTTAGATGATTTCCTATCAGCACAAGTTTTTTGAGGTCTGAATTTAAAAAATGTTCTAAACCATTGTAGTTCAGTTCTGTAGAATCCATATTTTTAAAAAAATTTAACAGTATATTGTCTATTTACGGTTTTGAATGTTCTTTTCAAGTCCTAAAAAACTGCTACAAATACTAAATTATTTTCTTTTGTTAGTTTCTATTCATATAGCTAGTACAAAATTTAGAGCTGTTGCACATGAATGTTTACCTCTAATTGTTCATCACAAATAATATTATTCGCTTCTAAACATTGTTGCACTTGTGAACTAATTACATTCTGCAATACCTTTTCGTACATTGATGGTAGCATATTAATTAGTCTAAATTCATTTAATAATGTTGGCTTACACGTTTTAGAAATTGGCATTACAACCGTTTCTTATAGTTTGGCCGTACAATCATTACTTTTTAATAGCTATGTGACTTGGAAAGGAAATTAGAAATAATTAAAACAAATATTATTGTAACGGGTGTTTTTTTTTCAGAATGATAGAACTTTCGATAGGGATAACTGTGATTTGACCGCAGATAGAAGCCATGTAGTTTTGACATTTCTGTTCAGTAAGCATTGACAAATTATCATGGAAAGACTTACGCTGCAACAACGTTTACAAATTGTTGAAATTTATTTTCAAAATCAGTGTTCTATTCGCCAAACTCAAAGAGCACTTCGTGGAATTTATGGTTTACATAATCGTCCATCAGAGCAGATTATTCGTCGAACTATCGATAGATTTCGGACAACCATTTCTCTACTCGATGCAACAACAACAACAACAAGACAAAGAACTGTTCGTACAGAAGAAAATATCGGTGCTGTAAGAGCTAGTGTTGATGAAGATCCAAATTTGTCTATTCTGCGACGTTCACAACAAGTTGGACTGTGTGCAACAACCACATGGAAAATTTCACGTAAAGATCTTGGTCTACACCCATATAAGATTCAACTGGTTCAAGAACTTAAGCCACTTGACCATAATAAGCGTCGTTTGTTTGCTGATTGGGCTCTAGAACAGCTTCAAGTTAATCCACTTTTTTATCGAACAATTGTGTTTAGTGATGAAGCTCATTTTTGATTGAACGGCTCAAAAATTCTGCAGGTTTCATTGCATACTAAAAAATGCACCATATGGTGTGGTTTACACGCTGAAGGTATCATCCGTCCATATTTCTTTAAAAACGATGTTGTAGCAAATTTTACAGTGAATGGTGCTCGTTACAGATTGAATGATTTTCTATTTCGAAATTTGATTGGTATCGACCCGGAAGTGTTTTGGTTTCAACAAGATGGTGATACTGCTACGGCAACAATTGATTTATTGAAAGAAAAATTTGGTGATAACATTATTTCGAGAAATGATCCAATTAATTGGCCTCCAAGATCATGCGACATAACACCACTGGATTATTTTCTTTGCGGTTATGTGATCTCATTTGTTTATGCTGATAAACCAGAAACAATAGATGCTTTGGAAGCCAACATAACCCGTGTTATTGATGAAATAAGGCCTGAATTACTCGAAAAAGTGGTCCAAAATTAGACTGATCGAATGCGGTTCCTCAGAGCTAGTCGTCACTTTTGACATATGTCGGAAATTATTTTTAAAACCTGAATGTCATAAAATTATCTTCCAAATAAAAAAAAAATGTGTCTTCAATCTTAATTTAAATGTGTTTTATTTCAATTTAAAGTTATATCACTCTAAAAAAAAAAAAACACCCTTTACAAAGGGGATCACAGAGATCGATCCGGGCTTATCAATCACCTTCTATTATTAAATTTCTAAATTATTATTTGAAAATCAACACAAAGAAAATTATTCAAACTAATTGAATAACTGGAAAGATATTTCTTTAGTGTACTAAAAACAATATGCAATTTAATCTCTGCATCAATATTCAACTATATTCTACTCTATATTTGAATATATTAAAATTAAATTTTGAATTTATTTTTAGAATTTATAATTTACTATAAAATTATAAATATTTAACGGATAAAACTTTTGTAATAAAGTTCTTCACAAAATTATTTCAATAAATGAAAATTTATATGCATATTTAATTTTGCACTTTAGAATTTCAATATACGCTATTAGATAAATAATAATAATAATAATACATAGGTACCTGATGTCTAATGATAGATTAACTATTTTTTTTTTCTATTCAATTCAAATATTTATTTTTTAATCTTAATGAATTTTATTTATAAACATCTTTAAATCTAAATTAAATTTGTATATAGCTATTTTAAAAATCTCATCAGAAAATATAATCCTGCAAAAAAAAAAAACAAAACTGAAAACAAACAAAAAAAAGAAAAACCACGCAAATATAATTCGAAAAAATTTGCATACAGATGACGTTGAATAGATAAATTACCATGATGTACACAATACTGTTATTGCATTTCTAATGATAATGTTGCCAATTGCAAAACGACATATTCGCGAATATAATCACAACATTTTAATTCGCATATAATTTCAATATGATCCTCTTCAACACAGAATTTAGCTAGCTTCGAATTGAAGAGAAGTGAATAAAATAAAATATTATGCAATTTTCTATTTTATATTATTATTTTTCCTCTATTTTGATTTATTTTCATTTTCATTTTTATGCATATCTTATATCTTATACCAATATATATATTTATATATAATATGTATATATAATATATAATATTTAAATAATATGATATTGCAATTTAAAAACTAAATTAAATTTGTACCCTTTAACTTACACATTATTATTATTATTACCATTATCCTTCTTCTCTACACACGCACACACACTAATAAAAAAGATTTGTATACCCACTCGTATTGAAGATATATTACAGATTTTTTAATCATTTTAAAGGACCTTTATTATTCATCTAAAGAGTGTATAAATATGATATAGTCAGAAATAATTGAGTACATAAGTTAGTATAAGTAAATAAAATGTGAAAAATAAATTAGTTAAAAATATCAACTTAAGTATATAAATACATACACATAATGAAAGCAAAATTTTAAAATAAATAATAAAGCAAAAAACCAAAAAAACAAAAAACTTAAATTAAGATTCAAATTTTTGAAGTAAATGAAATAAAAAGCAGTGCTGCTCATCTTATTTAAAATTCAGAATACATTAATTTCTCAATTAAATTAAATTAAATGCCAAATATGAGAATTGTAAATATCTTCATTTTAAAAAATATTATTTTTGATGAATGAGGAAAAAAAATTATATTTAAGTTAAATTTAAACTGAATAGATTTTATTTACAGTGAATGACTTTAAATAGATTTTGAATGTATTTATTTATTTATTTTATTATATTTGCCTTAATTAACTTGCCTTGGACTTTATATGTTTGTTTCAATTTGCTTCAATTCAACAAAATACCCATTTCAATAACCATTTAACCAAAGTATATCCATAAAAAGAGTAAGAACTCATGTGTGTATTCATTTGTTTGCACACAAATTCATATGCAAATTTGATAAACATTGTCGGAAATTGACGAAAATAAGAATTTTACGTGTAAGAAAAAGAAAAAATATAGTAAACAAAGGAGAGTAACAAAAAAAGTTGGCTGAAATTAAATAAATAAAGTTTATAATTTTGAAAAATATTTTCGACAAAAATTTTCGTTGAAATATTTAACAATATTATTTTCTAAATTGTATCAACTATGCATAAGATTTTTAGGAGACCTAACTATAACAGCGTTATCATATTCTTTAAATTCTGTTATTTGTAAATAGATGTATTATTTTATAATCGTATACCAATATAATAAATATTTAGGTTTACTAATATAATTAATAATGTTTGTAACTCCAAATTATTACTGACAAAAATATTAATAATATTTTATATTATTGTAATGTAATTATTATTTAATATTTGTAATAGGTATATACGAAAATAATAATGTTTAAAACGAAAATATTAAAATAATAAAAGATCAGAATTAATCCTCATATAAGGGAACAAACTAAATTAGAACTAACATTTTTTGCCACCCTGCCTGATATAAATAATGGGAGGAAACGTGAACAAATCCAAAAGAGAATAATGAGAACGCAAAATTATTTTACAGTATAAAGCAAAAGGCAAACATCTGTTTTGTACCTTTTCTCTCTCATAATAAATTTGGTATACGATAAGTAAATGTAAATTTTACCTCTTTTAACAAATGATATTTTGCTCGGTTTGGTATTTCTTAAAAACTAGGTTTACAAAAAATG
Source organism: Argyra leucocephala (assembly GCA_963942445.1). Classification (NCBI taxonomy): domain Eukaryota; kingdom Metazoa; phylum Arthropoda; class Insecta; order Diptera; family Dolichopodidae; genus Argyra; species Argyra leucocephala. The sequence goes on along the minus strand of OZ012677.1, from coordinate 205,973,327 downwards.
GGAGTGTATATTCTTGTTAATATAGATTATAGAATATAGATATTCTTTGCATTCAACTAAGGTGAAATTAACATATGTGTGTGTACTAATAATGAAATATGGATATTTGATAAAATTAAAATTTTGTTTCTCTTTAAATTCACTATATTTATTGACATTTCTATGGTGTAAAGAAGCAAAAAAAAAAAAAAAAACGGAATACAAAATAAATGTGTGCAATACAAATCATTATATTTCAATCATTTTCTATTATTATTCAATTTCAATTATTTTCAATCATCATTTTCATTATATTTTTTTTGTGTTTTTAATTTGTTTTCTTTTATTAATCTCTTTCTTTTATTATTTCTCTTTCTCTGACTAAGTATATGCAAATGTACGTACATGTGTCATATAGGGCTTGCATTTGTTACATACATAATCATAAGGCTTAGTTTAATTGAAAATAAAATGCAAACATTATTTATGGAAGAAAACAAAATTTGAACCTATCAGTTATCTATCACTCAGTTAGAAATTACTCTTCTCGCATGTAAAAAAAGTTCAATTTCGATTTATGCATGTATATATTATACTTTTATATGCCAATTTATGCTTAGGCAGCGTTTACACGTCGGACAAAATCGAATTTTATCGTAGATAAAGTCGGATGAGTGTTTACATTTCAGACTTTTTCTCAGATTTAATCTACGATTTTACGTCAAATATTTTTTTGTATTTAACAGGGTTTCTTTTTATAAAGTGCGTATTTTTTTATTGGTGAAAATTTTTTAATACGTAAATTAAAAAATTCAAAGGTATCTAATCAAAAATCTCCAAAAATTTTTTTATACATATTTTTTATACAACTTTTTACCAAATCTCTTAATCTCATCTCAAGACTTTCTAGAATTTCGGCTAATTTGCTGTTTCCGTAATTACAATCATAACTTGCTTTGAAAACCTTATATCAAGCTGCGATTCTAAAGTTTATTTTTGTAGTTTTAGTACGCTTAAATTGAAGGCAAATATTTCTAAAAAAAAATTTTTTTTTTCCTTATTTTATTTTATTTTATTTAGTTTAGCTCAAACTTCATTACAATTATTATTATTATTATTTTTTTTTTTTTACAATACAACATAACACATTCAATTTACAAATTAAAATTATATCTAGCTTAGAACTAGTTAAATACATTGAAATAAATTGCACACATATTTTAATTACTACAGATTACTTATATAATTTAAGTTTTTGAGTCTGTTTCGAAAGTGTGAAGTCAATATAGTTTATGTGTTTATTACCAATTAGTAACATTCTATGAATTGGCTCATAATTGCCATAATTGGTTCTATGAAAACTTAATGTAAAGAAGTTTGTATTTCGTAGGCGATTATTTGAATTAATGTTGATGTTATTCAAAATCTGAGGAGAAGCAATGTTTCCTTTAATAATTTCAGTAAGAAAAATAACATCCGCCACTTCTCGTCTTAATTTCAAAGTTTTCAAATGAATTAAGCTCAATCTATGCTCATATGGCGGTAAAATTAATGGATTTGACCATTGGAAATTACGCAAAGTAAATCTTAAAAAATTTTTTTGCACTGCTTCAATCCTGTTAATATGAACATCATAGAAAGGTGACCAAACTTGACTAGCATACTCCAAATTTGGTCTAACGAGACTAGAATACAAAGATTTGAGAACATAGGGATCGTTAAATTGCTTTGACCAACGTTTAACAAAACCTAGCATAGAATTAGCTTTATTGATAATATTACAAAAAATGTGATTTAAAGTTAAGCTTTTCGTCAAAGTAAACCCCTAAGTCTTTAATTGAGCTCGTTTTGGAAAGGCTCATACCATTTAACGAATAATTAAAACAAAGCGGATTACGTCGACGTGTGTAACACATAAGTGCACATTTATTCACATTCAAAAGAAGATTATTAGCTGTGCACCATTTAAAGAAGTTATCTAAATCGCCTTGTAGGAGTAAAGCGTCTTCTAAAGAAGTAATTTTTTTTTAAAAATTTCATGTCATCCGCGTAAATTTTCAGCTCACTATTAAGAATTACTGAACAAACATCATTAACCGAGATTATAAAAAAAAGCGGTCCTAAATGACTGCCTTGTGAGACTCCTGAATTAGCATAAAAAGACTTAGAAGTATTTTTTCTAAATAAAATACAATAAGATCTATCGGTTAGATATGATTTAACCCATTCCAGAAAGAATTCTGGGAAACCAAGTATCCTTAATTTTAAAAGTATTATTGCATGTGGTAAAACATCAAAGGCTTTACTATAATCGGTATAGATAACATCCGTTTGAGAAAACCTGCTTCCATATTTCTCGTAAAAGTTGAAACTGACTCAACAAGATTAGTAACTGTGGATTTTTAATCCATAAAACTATGTTGGTTGTGAACTAAAAAAGATTTACAGTGATAATAAATGGAATCATACAATATTAACTCAAAAAGTTTAGGAATGGAGGAAAGTTTCGCGATTGGTCTACAATTAGTGATTTCATTTTTGGCGTTCTTCTTATGAACTGGTCTAATAAATGAATGCTTCCAAATAGAGGGAAAAACGCCTGATTTTAAAGAAGAATTGAAGATGAATGACAGTGGAATTGCTAAGGCACTTGAGCATTTATTAAATATAACTTCGGGAATACCATCTGGTCCAGGAAAGTTATTAGTCTCAAGATTGTTCATATATTTTTTTATTAAAATCTCATTAATATCAATATTAGATCAAGTAGTTTTAGGAAAATCACTTAAATGAGAAAAATCATCATTATTTGGTGCGAAAATTGAGTTAGTGTACGCTGAACTAAAATATTCGCGAAAGAAATTAGATATTATTTCTGAATCATTACTAGAAATTCCATTGTATTTCATATGAGTAGGAAACTCATCACATTTTCGTTTGGAATTGACGAATCTCCAGAAATGTTTTGGATTTGATATTAATTTAGAAGACATTCCACGAACAAAATCGTTATAAAGTAATTCCGAAAATGCTTTGAATTCATCAAAAAGGCTTTTAAATATATTATAATCGTAAGGATTCTTTGATTTAACATAACAACGCCAGGCTTTATATTTTTTATTTCTAAGCTTCCTCAAATCCGAAGTGAACCATGGTGGACTCGAAAAAGGGTTCCGGTCTTTGGATATTGGAACAAATTGCCTAAAACCATCAAACATAATTTCATAAAACCTATTCGTCATTTGGTTAGTATTCATATAATTAAATATGGAAGAAAAGTCATAGGAAATAATGAATTCGTTTAAAGCATCAAAATTTGTTTTACAAAACTTAACCCATTAAAGCCGGCTCATAGATACCGTCGTACAATCATTATGAAATTTTCTAAGGATGGTCATAGAGGTAATTGAAGTTGCCTGGAAATTTAGACCTCTAGCTTTTGCCACGCCTGAGATTTGGAATGAGTATTTCAAAATACCCAATCGGCGTTAGCGCTACTACATTTTATATAAATTTTTTAGTTTTATTTTTTAAAAAAAATTAAAATTTCATAGATATATTATTATTCAAGTAGACATAATCTACATGAAATAAAAGGCCCATCTGATATCTATTGATGGATAATAGATTATATGACAAAATATATAATTGTTCTGTATTGTAAGATTTAAAATGTTTTTTAACTTTTTCACATTATCTCATGGTTTGAAGTTTGACCGTTGTGTTTTCAGGTGTTAGAAATTCAAAAGTGAATTGGTACAGTTTCAAATGTAGTGTTATGTAAAACTAATTAGTAGGCTAAGGTTTATATAATTCTGTTTAAATTACAATGTTCCATACAAAGCGGCACGATTGAAAAAATCGTAAGATAACAATTGACCAGCCACTGATCATTCATTGAAAAATTATCGAATTAAAGTTCGTGGTAAAAAATGGTATTGGCCAGTGCTCACAAATGCATTTGATACCGCAGTGGTAAATGCATGGAAGTTTTATGTTTTCTGCGAAAGGTATGAAGTCATCTATGGGTACATTTGATTAAATTAAATGTGGTGGAAGCACTGGTACACTAGTATCAAGTAGTCAGCCGTCCATGTGGGAGTGTACTTGATAATGCCCAACAAATGGCAAAACGCACAGATTGTATCGACTATATAGTGGAAAAAATTCCTAAACGCAGTCGCTGTAGACAATGCGGTCTACAAAACACAATTTGGTTGCAAAAAGTGTTCGACTACTTTGCATCCCAAATGTTTTTTTTACTATCACAATGATTTACGACGAAACAAAATTAAAATTAAAAAGCGAGAAAGCGAAATAATTTTTAAAATTTATTTTTACAATATTATTATTTAAATATTTTAATTTTTTAGATTTCTTCAAAAAAAACACTGTGAACTGTCTGCCTTACTTTCATAAAAAAAAAATAATTTTTTTTTTCACTAATTTTTATAACAATTTGTTCATGCTTTAGAGACGGTTGGGTATTTAAATACCCAGAAAGGAAAATCATCTCCAGAGACGACGTAAGTACTCCAATGCAAAAAAAAATTGTTTTATTAGATTGAGAAAGTTTGAGGCTAAGTGATCTTTAGAAATTTTCCCGACTTTTCCATTTTCCAATTTCCCAAAAACCATTTTTTATGGAAATTTTCCCTTAGTTTTTGAGTCCCAATAACAACGGCAGTTCTTGAGAATTTTGATTAGCTCACCGAGAACGAATTATGGTCCGGCCTTTTTTCTCTTTAATAAAATTTAATGCATTAAGGTTTTTGGGTATTTAAATACCCAATAGGCAGTAATGGGTTAATCCTTGATTAAGTTTGTTCTCATCTTAGCAAATGTTTTTATAAACACAATTGGCATGCAACATAAATATTTTTCGAAAAGAGAGAGTTTTTAATTATTTTTTTATTTAATTTTTAATTTAATTTAATTTAAGTAATTAAAAATTTCAGCTTATTTCATAGACGTAGTGATAGTTTTGTCAAAAATATTTAGCTCTTAAAATTAGTATATTTTCTACATTATGTTTTTGACCCAATCTATGGCTGCTTAATTTGCTTTAGCTTTATTATAACAATTACTTATGAAAGTAAAATAATAAAATTAAAAGTCCTTTTCACCATCATTTTCTACGTTAATATAAGCTAAGCTCATTAATAAATAATTGCTTAAGTTTGTTAAAAATTTGTGGTAGGTACATAACAGGCGATTGTTTATTCACTAGCTTTGTAACCCGTCATAAATGACGGAAGCAAAATAAATCCTAGTTTCTTTTTTTCTTTCATTAGATTCTTTATTCCGAAATTACAGTACTTATGTTTATATCACTTTTTATTTATTTTTATTTTTTATGTTTATATTGGCCTAACACTAATCTTTTTGTTTTTTATATAACAGAAAAAGAAGTACCATACCAACAATTTTGTATAAAATGTTTGTATTTTTGTATGGTATACTCGTATGCACTTCCATTTAGTTATAATTCGTTAGTTGGGTTCCATTTAGTATAAATTATACCGTATTAGCGTTATTGTGGCCTCTGGGAGACCAAATTTAAAAATGGGATCTTATTTTCATATAAATTTTGTCTTTTCTATACTGTATAGGGATCTTATTTTGCTATATGAATAAACTGTTATTATGGTATTGTGTTATTTTTAAAAAAATATTCAAAATTTTCTATTTTCTATCATTAACATTTTCATCAATAATTTTCAATTTAAAAAAAACAATGTTTTATTATCCGGCGTAGAAGTAGAGTTAATTATCCTACTCTACTTCTATCAAGTTCTATTGATTGAACAGTGAACTTGAACAGTGAAGTGAACAGTGAACGATTAACACTGAAAATAAAATAATATTTTTGGAATGGAGCATGCAGAACATACAGAATACAGATACAGATAAATAATTAAAAAACACAAAAAAAATTTTTTTTGAGTGAAGTGAGTTACGCACACAATAATGACAAAAATAAAAAGTAGAAGCAATAAAGTAGTATAATATATAATATTATGCAATACAAATATGCTGATACACATGTATATTATTGTGTATAATTTTAAGTAATAAGAATAACCTTTGAGTGAATTATGTTTTTTTTGTGTTAAATGCTGTTTGCGTTTTGGTTATTATACCATATTAAACTATTGATTAAATTTCTATTAGTCCTTATTATTATAAATCAAAAAAATTGTTTGTTTTATTTATATTATTATTATTATTTATTATTTTTCCTTATTATTTGCGAAGAAGACTAACATTAAATTAAAAAAATATAGTTCATGCAATCAATTTTTCCTGCAAAGGTTCAGCATGGTAGACAGGGGTTAAAAAAAAGCACCAAAGCAATTTGTATATATATGCATTTGTATACATATGCAATTTGTATATGTGTTGGAGCATTTCGTTGAACTTACAAACATCCAGATAAATGCAGAATAATATATATTATATAGAATGTTAATAGCTGATTAATTTGAATAACTGCTAATTGTATAGAAAAGTTAATAACTGCTAATTGTATAGAATGTTAATAGCTTCAACATTATGAAATTTTGTTTCCGAATTTTTCAAAAACTATTTTGAAAAGCTGGTTTTAATAATAAAATAAAATGATTCCTATTATTTTTTATTTTTTATTTATTTTCATTTTGTTATACTTAACACAAGCATATTACAAAAAATATTTCTTAAAATTAGAATAAAAATTAATATTAAAACAACAAACATAATTTTTAATTTAAATATAAATAAAGAAAAAACAAATTAGACTATCATAATTTTTAAATATATATTCAATAACTTTTACTTATTTATGACGAAAATAAGAGGTTATGGTAACAAAGAAAACAAGTTAATTTTAAGTTGTTCCTTATTCATAGAAAGATTAAAGTTGTCTCTGTATCTGTTAACTAAGAGAAATATTCTGTTAATGGGTTCGAACTTACCATAATTTGTACGATGATGAACAACATTGAATATATTTTCAGAACGAAAACGTGTACTAATATTACGATGATGATTGATCTTATCTTTGATAATTAGTGAATCAATTTTTCCAGAATTAATCATTAAAATAAATACGACGTCAGCAACTATTCTTCTCTACTCTTCGAGTTTTTAATTATAAAAGTTTTAGTCTGTCTCTGTAAGGTGGTAAACGTATAGGATCAAACCAAGGAAGGTTTCTTAAAGCGAATTTAAGGAACTTCTTTTGAATAGCTTCAATCCTATTGATATGGTCGACGTAGTTAGGTGACCATACTGGGCTAGCATATTCTAGATTTGAGCGAACTAAAGAAGTGAATAGAGATTTAATTACATAAGGGTGATTAAATTCTTTTCATCATCTTTTAATAAAGCCTAGTATTGAATTTGCTTTATTGACGATAATGTTGAAATGTTGTTTAAATGATAATTTATCATCAAACATGACCCCGAGATCATTAAAACAACTAACTCTCTTGATGACTTTGTTATCAAGGGTATAATTCGAAATTATCGGAGAAGTCCGACGAGTGTAACTGATTTGAGCACATTTCTCCACGTTCAATTTTAATCCATTGACGTCACATCACTTTAAGAACAATTTAAGATCTTCTTGAGGTGACTTAATAGGTTAAGAGGTGACTTAATTGCCTTAAAGATTTTGACATAATCAGCATATATGGATACGCTGCTATTTCTCAAAAATTGTTGTTACATCATTAATAGATAAAATGAACAGTAGTGGTCCTAAGTGACTGCTCTGCGGAACTCCAGAATTAGCATTGTATGGATCAGAAATAATTGATCTAAAAAGTACATTATATGTTCGGTCAACTAGGTACGATTGAATCCAATTTATGAATGTTGGTGGAAAATTAAGGTTAGCAAGCTTCTTAGTAATAACATTGTGTGGTAGAATATCAAACGCTTTACTCATATCAGTGTATATTACATCAGTTTGAAAACCAGCTTTCATTGTGTTGCAAAAAGAAGAACAACATTCTACTAAGTTAGTAACTGTTGATCTATTTTTTCATAACCATGTTGCCAAAAAAAAAAAAAAATTTGAACTGGTTTCATATATAGAATCATAAACTATCTTTTCAAAAACTTTTGGGATACAAGATAATTTAGCAATAGGCCTGTAGTTAGTAATCATATTTCTGGACTCTTTTTTGTGCACTGGTCTGATAAACGACTTTTTCCAGTAGTTTGAGAATATGCCAGATGCAAAAGAACGAGTGAAAAGAATTGACAATGGCAGAGCAAGTGATTCAGAACAATTTTTTAACACGATTTCAGGCACATTATCTGGCCCGGGAAAAGAATCATTATTTAATCGATCTAAGTAGGATTTAATTTTTAAGCTTGAAAAGTCAGCTTCAGGTAACTCAATAATATGAGAATTAACAGCCATTAAAGAATCATAGCTGTCCGGCTCACAAGTGTTGTCCTCAAAACAACTTGAAAAAAAGGTTTTAAAGAAATCTGCAATGACTGTCGCATCATTAGAGGAATTATTATTATAAGACATTGACGCCGGAAACTGATCTGATTCATATCTGCACATTGCAATGAAATGAAATTATTGAAAAACAATTTAGTGAAGTATTGAGAGATTTTATAAGACAAAGTAATGCTGGAAAATCTAATATTATAGTCACTAGGCTGTTTCTAGTAAACCTTTTTCACTACTTATATTTTGTTGTCATAATACGTAAGCGATGTCTTTGTTAAGAAATAACAAATCTTGAGATTATAAAGATATATGTTTTATTGTTTTCGATGATTAAAATTGATTGATTGATTGAATTATTAGCTTACACAAAATATTCATGATGCATCAATTAAAAATGAATCCAAAAATAATATAACAAAGTTCTTCTCTGTTTAACAGTGATAAGTTATGAAATAAGTGAGATAACAGGGGATTATGTTTGTTTTAAATTTTTCACAATTAACAATTGAAACAATTGAGAATTGCTTTGAAATACATAATATTACTGTGCAAGGTGAATGAAGTATGGTGCATGGTGCATGATATTATGATGCATGGTACATTTTACGTTAGTTTACTAAGAGCATGTTATATTGATTTAATCTAATAAATTTATATTCAATATCTCAAAGCACTGCAGTGCATGGTGTATGGTGCATTGGAGCATGGTATATTACTTACATTAGTTTAAGTAATTTTATTATATTATGTATACAATAATATTATTCACTTCATTCAATTAAACATTCAAATCTTCTCTGACAATGAAGCATTAAAATGATATTCAGTTGATCACACTCTCAAGCCTAAAATATAAGCTAGCTGTGTATTCACTCAATATTCAATATTAACCCTTTATAAGACCCATTTTAAGTGATTGTTGAATGTGATACTTCTATGCTGCGTAATAATTGATACCAAATCCAAAACCATCGTAACCATAACTTTTATGCACCTGCATCAAAGTAAAAAATTATTAAGTACACTATTTAGTACAACGAATTTTTTTCATGGGTCTGAAAGGGTTAAAGGATCTCAGCTTCTTCAAAATTTACGCTTGATATGGGCATTGTTTAAAGGAGCAACAATACTCCTTTGGTCCAATGCCTTAATCAATATGTTTAAAAAATGTTTTAATTAAAAAAATATTCACAAAGCAACGAAATAGCTCAAAAATACATAAAACACATGAACATTTTCGTAAAATATTACATCTTTTAAATCTATTAGATAAACATCGCAAAATCATTATGATAATTAACAGGATTATTTAAAAATTCAGTTACTAAACACAAACAATTTTTTTTAAAGAATTTTCACCTTTTTCTTTGTTTCTATCTCTAAATTTCATTTAACTTTTTCAATTTTCATTTCAAGAATATTTTTTGAACAGATTTATCTCTAAGTTAATTCAATTTAAAATTAATGACACTCATAATACTATTTTAATTCTATTTAATTATTTGTTTTTAGTTTTCTAAACCTCAAAATCAACTTACATAAACTTAATTTAATTATTAAATTAATTTTCCAGAAATTGACACTTATCTTTATCTAGTATGTGTATATATAGATATAATTATATACATAATATAGTTATATATTATATTATACTCTTAAAATTATCTTTTATTTCTTATTTCCTTTCTAAAATTAAATTAAAAGTTTTCAAGATTGTATTTTTTTTTTTTTATTTTTCTTGCCGTCTTGTAAAATATTCAAGGTACCAACACACATGTAGAAATTATTAACATATGGCATGTAGAAATTTTATGTAGAATAAATCTGAAATATTAGCTGGATGTGAGCTAGGTTAATTTTCTATATGTATATTATGAGAATGTGAAATTTTATAAAAAAAAATATTTTGAGAATTTTTAGAGAATTCAAAAATGGTTTTAAGTGTAGTAATGCAGGACTTTTTAGAATTGTATTTTTTATTACATTCTCATCTTATATGAGTTAATGTTTCACTCAAACATCTGTATCATGGTACTTAAATGAACTTGGTATAAGTTTACGATATTTGGAAACCACTAGGAACTAAATATATACCGAAATAGGAAGCTGAAGGGGTTTGTTTAGGTCAGGTTGAGTATATTTAATACAATTCATTATTTATTAATTTATGGATCCATTTAACAAATATTTTTTTTTCAGGGTTTAACTTAGGTTATAAATTATACCTATCTTATTATTTACCTATTTTAACATATTTAAAGATAGAACAATTTTAATGAGATTTTATGATATAAATCAATTCAAAATTACATCTCCACACATAATTTGTATTTATTTAGAATATACAATTTTTTGTTAATTATAATAATTCAAGTAATGCTTTTTGTGATTGATATATCATGCACCAATGCACCATGTCATTAATGCATGGTATATCAATGCAATGCATCATGTCACCAATGCACCATGTCATTGTATCATGTATCGAAATGTTTTGAGGTATTGTGTATATATACATACATATAACTATTAGATTATATTACACTAATATAACATGAACTAACTAAACTATAGCAACATTTACCATGCATCATATACCATGCATTTTTCAATTCTTCAAGACATATTATATTAGGTACAGTAAAAAGTTAGACAGATAGAGAAATATAAATAATAATGGTTGCCGCATTTAGGATCATTTTGTAAAAATAACAAAAATGAAGCATTACCTGCTTAGATCATATTCTCTAATCGAATTAAAATATAAACTTCTCCAACGTTTGTTACTGTAAAATTAATCAATGAATTACACTTTTTTTTACTATAGAGCTGAACAAAACAAAAATGTACGATAAATATAGGAAATGTCCTTTTAAATCAAATAAAAAAGTATAAAACCAATAGGTACACACTTAACAAAAACTAATTTAAGTTAAGTAATTTGGTAAGGCTATTCGCTAATATCCAAATATTTTGTACCATACTCTCTAAAAGATTAAAAACTAAATAGTGAGTAATTTGTAAAAGAGTAAAACACAAAACATACCATATTTGAAAATTACAGTTTAATTTTACTTTTTATTTGAATTTCGCAAACGACATAATCATAACAACACAAAAATGTACCTATATGTAAACAATATAAATAGTAGTAATTCACCTTCAGGTCATATCCATAAATAATTAAAATTTTAGAATATGAAAACCATAATAAAACTTCATTATAGGCAATTTACATTTAAATTTCTAAAATAACTTCGTTTAACAAAACAAAGAGAAAAAATCACCCAAAAAAAAAAAAAAAAAACATTTTAAAATATATCACATTCATATTACATACACGTACAAAATGAATTTTATCGTAATTAAATTCACAAAGTTTTAGTAAGATTTTCCATGAACAAAAAAAAAAAAATAAAAACTAAATTTTCAAATACAAAACTCAAATACCCATATTTTTCAACAATCTTTTATCCCTAAATATATTTCTTTAAATTTTACAAACATACATTCATATTATAATTATATGCATATATACCTACACAATACACCACCTACATATAATTATTATCTAAATGCTAATACAGCCTTGGTTGTAAACCAAAATGTTGACATCCTTGTACGCAAAAAAAAAAAAAAGCAAAATATAAAGAAAAAGTAAATCAGAAATAACAGTAAAAAGAAAAGAAAAAAATCATCTCACAACTACCGTTATGATAATAATGCTGAATTGCACAATTAGAATTAAAATTTCATCATAAACATAAGTTGACACCATTTTTCATTAAAATTTCCATGTGTGCATTTTGTATGCATTTATAACAATCCGTTTTCTCTTAATATGATGTATGCATTTATCCATTGCAAACACATTCATATAAACATCCTTGTACACTACACATATTGTATACTATATAAAATGTATTAAAAAATTTAAAATTTTTTTTTTTTATATTTTTGATTTGAACATTCTTGCACAAAATAAGTAAGTACTTCTACAATTCCTGTATATCCTTTTTATCCTTAAAGTTATTTCCTGTAATCATTTTTTTTTTTCTATTTTTTTTTTTTTTTTTTTTGTAATTTTAACTATTATATTTCGAACTCATATTATGTAGGTACCGTATCTACAACATTATTCATACACATATTATTTATGTAGTTGCAATTTAATATTAGTAGTGGTAGTAGTTGTAGTAGTAGTTGTTGTAAATTATAAAATTTAATTTAACGATATGAATTATGTATATATATATATATATATATATATATATATATATATATATATTACACATTTTTATGCATATGTAGAGTGAATAAGATTTCTGAATAATAGATTTTCAAGAACAAAAAAACAAAAAAAAAAACGAAAAATAAAAAGAAGAATGAAAATCTTAAAATCCTTGAAAAAGGAAAATGACACAAAAAATGTTGTTGGGTGTGAAACGGGTTAAATAGAAAAATAAAACAACAAATAGAAAATCAGAATAAAAATGAGTTTTGAAATTGCTTTGCACAGCAGAAGCACTCAATTTTATCACATTTGTGTTGTACATCTACATATATACATACATGTATATAATTATATATTCATACATATAGATTTGAACTCATCGTTCATCGTTAAATTTAAAATATGTTAATTCATGTTAACGAATAATTTAAAATTATCCTTTTAAAAAATGTTGTTTTGTTTTTTTTCTTTCTATTGTTTTTTTTTAAACGACACCAATGGGAATTTAAAAAAAGATTTTATCATTTTATATAATTTTATGTTATATTTTATTTCAAATCAAGAATAGTACAATTTTATTTAATATTTTGTTTCTTAAATACGATTCAGTAAATATGATACCTACTCACCTATAACAGATAGCAATAATTATTGCGTTGGATTGTTATTTATTTTCAAATTTATTTTAAAAAAAAAAAAAAGAAAAAATTTAAAATTAATAAAAAAATAATTTATTCGTTGACATGTTTCGTCTAACTGACAGTAGGCGGTCAGTAAATTAATAAAATAAGAGAATATTATTTTATAGTGTCCTTTTATTTAATTTGAATGAACATTTTTTGATATTTTTAAGCTTTAGAATGTTAAATTGAAAATTTTTAATTATATTTTATCCACCTACGTAAAATATTTCTTCTATTTAGTATTGTCGAATTTATTTTTAAAAAGATTTGAAGTATAGCGAATCGTACAATTCTGTTGGTTTTGAAAAAATCTTTTGTGATTATGAAAATTTGTTATTTTCAATTTAATAAAGCATTAAATTAAGCATTCTTGAAAATGCCCTTCAACCTACAACATGTAATAAGTTTTTGATTATAATTACATATCTATATATTTATTATATAATAATCACAATGTTGTCACATTAATTGTATATAATTAAAATTACTGCCATGTGGTTAGATCCGAGGTTAATTGATCCTTTTTACGCAGTAAATAAATAAAATAATTTAAGATAATTTATTTGAATCGATTCAATATTATGATGATACAAATTTAACAAATTAATAAGACAACATTTACATAACAATAACAATAATATTGACAATGACAACATAATAATGGCACAAATTTCATATAGAACTTAACGTTAACCCTTAAATGAATGATTTTTCCGTTTTTACTAAAAAAAATATTTTAATGTAGAAATTGTTGTTCTAAAAACAAAACTATATTTTTAAAAAATGGTTTTGGGTCCTTGGGGAGTTGTGAGGCCACTTTTGGTTATGATGCACATCTACTACAGTATGCATTTAAGGGGTGAAATATTGAATAAATTTCTTGGTAATCAAATAAGTTTTACATACATTCCGAAAACACAAAAAAAAAGTGTTCGCTATCTAATCCTTGGGAACGTTTTATATATTGTTTAAGCCTATATCCTATATCTTATTTAGCCTATATATCTTTTCACGAAATTTTTATTGATCAACATTTTTATATTGATTCATATAAATTACAATATTTTCATTACTAAATGCACCACTATGGTTACCACTACTATATTACATTCAAATGAAGCCAATTTGATAATAAGCTGCAACATACCATAAATTTTATCTAGTTAGGTGTAATATTTTATAAAAAATAATATTTTTTATTTTATATATAGCTCTTTATTAGATAGTATTGCCTAGCTGGAAAAAAAATATTAGATTTTCATGTACCCGGTTTTACAATTTTTTTTTTTAAATAATTAAAAAAACTTAAAAAATAATTAAAAAATATGCTGTACGGATCTCTAATCTGGGGTGATCGCGCCAAAACTCACATATCAAAACTTCAAATTATACAAAAGAAAATACTAAAAATGATGTTTAATCTTCGTTTTTATTACTCAACTTCGAAACTTCACAGAATGGCCAACTTGAATACTATAGATAAAAAATATCATCATTAAGGGAGCGATTTAATTTCAAATTGCAGTTTTGTGAGAATATGATTGTTCAAAATATGTACCGATCATAATAATTATAAACTGTATCTATAGCGGGCCTGGCCAATCCGCTCAGCAGCCACATGCAGCACATTGGGAGATAGTTTGAGGCTCTCAAAATAATTTAAAAATATTTGTAAAATATACCAAATATAAAAAAAAGCTTTAAATTTAGAGCTATACTGTTAGTATGAATAAAACATGATATGTATTCATTTTTGTTTTCTGTTAAAATTATGCAAAATCAAAAACAGCATTTGCTTATGGCTAAATTTAAAAAATCAATACACCGTGAAAAATTATTTTAAAGATTATTTCACGATGGAATTTTGACATTTAGTTTTTGACAATAAGACTTTTCTCACAGACGACAGTAAGATGTTGCTTTTTATTGTGCATTTTGTGCTTTTAGTGAAATATAAAATTAATTATTTTGAATTTTGTGCTATTGTTAAATAAACTCTTGCAGTTAAAAATCGTCAAGGGTAGGTACAACCAAAGGAATAGATTTATTCAATGCGTTTTGGCAGAGTTTCACTGAAAATAATTTAGTTCTAAGTGTTCTATCTGGAATTGCTACAGATGGTGTTTCTAACATGATAGGAAAGAATAAGGGTTTAATGGGCCTGATGAAAGCTAATTAGAGGCAGATGTTTAACAAGATTTTTATATCTGAAAGAAGAAATCAAGATTTTTATGGAGTTACACAACAAATCTGTTGAAGACTTTTCAGACGATATTTTATTGCTAGATTTATGTTTTCTTGTAGACGTGACTGGTCACTTCAGTAGCTGAAATTCAAAACATCAGGGTGAAAATAAGCTTGAATTAAATCTTTTATGGTTAAATTACATTTGTGGGAAAATCAATTCAGAAATGGCGACGCAACTCATTTTTCTGTATTAAATAATATTAGTTTATCGGTACAAAAGGATTTTGATAGATATGCTGATTGTTTGAAGAAATTGGAAAAAGATTTCGATACAAGATTCAATGAAATTTGCTTCATATGATAAACATTTTGAAATATTTCAATCTCTTTAAATGTTCTCATTATTTTTGCTTTTATTATTATTTCTTAATTCTAAACAAAACAAAACGAAATTCATCTTATTGAATTTTGACATTTAGTTTTTGACAATAAGACAATAAGACATTACAATTTACATGACTAGTTTAAATACCACAGTTCTCCCATTTAAATTTAATAATGATTTGTTAATATTATATTATCTATTTTAATTATTTTTTTAGTTTAAATTTAAATTATTCTATGTAATTTTACATTAACAATTGATTTACAATATTGGAAAAAAATTGCGGCTAAAAACCAATTTTTTTATTTTTACATTTTATAATTAACTTACACTAATCTAAACCTAAATATTACAAACTAGACTTAAACTAACTAGTCTATTCTATTTTAGCTTAACCTACTCATTTCCAAAAATAAGGATTTTTGTTTCTTAATTGTGCAGAATTAGGAATAAATTTATCAAATATGAATATTTCACAATTATTTAAATTAGCAGTGTTTAAGTCTAGTGCAGAAGCTTCTTATTTGATGCGTGCCTTTTATAGTGATAAATAATAGGTACATAGGTACTATTTTCTATATTATTATGTTTGTCTAGAAATACAAATGCCTCTGGTGGAATAAATCCCGAATCGAGTGTACTTAATATGTATTGATCTGATTCATACCATGGGTGACTTATTAGTGGATTTTCTGTTGATGTAATACTTCTTTGAATGTTATTACGTATGAGATGAATGATAAAATTATCGATTCTTATTATTTTTGCATTTTCGTAAATTGTTTTGTTGGAGAAATATACACGCATTATTTCTTTCGTTAGATGTTGGTTTTCTATTCAGGTTTGTGCATGCGCGTATGCACTTCCGTTGAACTAACCTTAGGTTTTCCATAGTAGAAGCACTTATGTTAAACGATATAGGACAACCATATGTTAATATTGGCCTAATTAAGGACTTGTAGCAAAATAAATTGACTTTGCTACACAGGATTTTAGAGAAAAATAACCTTTTCAGAGCCATTAAGGCTTTTTTCGCTTTTGATATTTGGTCTTTAACATGCTCTCGTTGAATTTGAATAAATTGGTGTATGAAACTCCTAAGTACTTAAATCTGTTTGGAATTCGGTATTTTAGTTCCATCTGGGGCTTTCAGGTAGAACTTTCTCCAGTTTCTTTTTATTGTGTTATTTGACTTATTTATTGTTATTCTAAATAAGACAGTTTCACATTTTTTATAGTTAATTTTTAGATTCTAACATGTACTATATGCAACTATTTTATTGAATGTCTGCTGTAAGTTATACTGGGCAACTTTCAAATTGAAATTTTGGTGTATAAATTGTTAAATTGTCCGCAAATGCAATGCTGTAATTATGCTCTGAACTTTTGCTTAGAGAATTAAGCAACTCACTTACATATATATTGAATAGTATTGGCGAGTTAACTGTACCTTGCTGCAGGTCATTAGTCAATTGGAATTCTTTAGATATATTCTTATTGAGGAAGAATACTCTAAAAGATTTGTTGCGTAACATATTGTTGATTAAGTATACTAGATGTGGAGTAGTTTGTATATAAATACCATCAAGCCAAATAGTATCGAATGCCTTTTCAAAATCTATAAAACAAGTTACTACACATTGACCATTGTTTATATGCCAACATATATCTGATGATAATTTGGTCATAGTATTTATAGTACTGTGTTTGTGGCGAAATCCGAATTGGTTGCCTGGTATGATATTTTTTTTATTGTTTCTGTTATTAAAGATTTATTAATTAATATTTCATAAATCTTACTGATATTCGGTAATAGGCTGATAGGTCTGTAGCTACAGGGTTTGGTGGGGTTTTTCCCTGGTTTTTTTATTGTTATGACAATTGCTTTCTTCCAAGGTTTTGGAAAGTAGCTTAGATTTAGACAATTGTTAAATATTATACAATATTTTTCGATTATTGTGTCAATATTTCAATCTCCAATGGCATCCCGAATTAAAAACTATCTTTCCTGAAACATATCATAAAGTACAGTTTTATGCAAAATTTTTTAAAAATTCCAAATATCCAAATAGAGGAAAACTAGCTGCGAAAATCATAAGTGTTTTTGGTAGTAGCGTACTATGCGTTAAATCTTACTTACAAAGTTTATTTCGTAATTTTTTTTCGGTTTACGCAATTATAGATTTTTTTATTTTGGTTCATTATTTAGTTCGGGTTGGCCAGGCCTGGTCTATAGCAAACAAAATTTAATTTAGAATAGGTTTAGTATAATTTGGAGTTATAAGCTTATTAAAAAAAAAAGTTTTTCTCAAGTTCAAATAATAAATAGTGACTACGACTGATTTGGTAACGAAATATTATAATTTTATTGAATCTATAAAAATGTTCAAAAAACTAGCTCCATAAAATGTTCTATCAAAAACTTAAATGGTAGAACAAACGTCATTTAGTGTAATTTCTTCAATCCAATTACACAAAATAATACTATGGTGCTGAAACACCCTATATTATGTATATATAAAAAAACAAATTGTCCAAATAATTTGTTTTGTATATACACAATTTTAATTCTAATATGAGTGTAACAGCCAAATTATATCACAATTTATTACACAATATTATATATACAAAATTTTTAATATTATTTATTTGTTTTAATCCTGAAAATCAAAATTCTTCAAAAAATATATTATTTACAAAACTAATACATATGAAAATTGTAACAATATCAATGCAAAACAATGCATACGTTTTAAACTGTTAAAAATCTTTTCTAGTGTATAGTCAAAGGATTGTTATTAATATTTTTCAGATTATTATTATCATTGCTATTTCTGAATGGCTACAATCTAATAAAAAGCTATGCAATCTGTAAACTTGAAATAATTGAAAATATGCAAATTTTTGAAAATAATTTTTTTTTTTAAATAAATTTTCTTTCATTTTTGTCACAACACTCTACTATAGCAATGTGGATATTGAATGTGTATATATAATATGTATGCATGTATTCATTTTTGTGGAAATTTGTAGAATTAAAGATAATTCATTTAAATTTTTCATTTATTTTACTTTTTTTGCATATTATTAAAAAATATGTTGTTATTGCTACCGTTCTACGCTCGTATAGAAAAATAGAAAGAAAGAGATATCAAATAATATTTTATTTCGTTTTAAGAAAATTATATTAAAAATACTTTTTTTGTGTTTTTGATAAAAGTATCATAGGTAGATATTTTCATTTAGAAATCCTTTTAATCTAGTTTGAAACATTTCTATTAAAATGAAATTATTATCTTTAAAAAAAACATTGTATTGTTGAATATTTTCAAAGTTGTAAATCCAATACAAAAACCAAGTGTAAGAATGTAAAATAAATATTAAAAACAAAAATAAATAAGTAAAAGATATCTAAATACATGTTATTATTTAAAAGCCAAGCTATCAAGTAAAAATAAGGAAACAAAATGCTTGTCTCATGTTTCATTAAATTTAGAAGAAAATAAGAAAAATTTTTTTAAAGTACACGTCCTAAAAATATGCAAACCAAATTTTAAATATAACAAGAGTAGAATAAATGAAAAATTAGAGCAAGAATGTACATTTCTAACATTTTATTAAGCACAGTGGTTAATGAAAATATTACGATTATGTGCAGGTAATCATAGAATTAAGCTTTAACAGCATAATTCGAGATACAGTGTATTAAGAATAATTTTAACATGGCTTCCAAGAAACCAATGTTTGTATCAATTTCTTTGATATTAGTATTCCGACTCCTATTTCACCCCCTGTTTCCCTTCCACTGTAAATTACCATGTTTTCAATCTTCGTGTTGATTTCTCCGGTGTTGTTCCATCGCTTTCATTTCACTTATACCTAGGATGTCTATGTTGTAAGTAGCCATTTGAGCTTCCAATTGCGAGAGTCTTTAAGCTTCTCTAAGTGTTCTTACATTCCATTGTGCAATTCGGTTCCTTTTTTGTGTGCCAAAGATCGTTATCAGGTAGTCATTCGTGTATCCGAGGCTTCTTCTTCTATTATTTCGAATCCATTGATTTACCGATTATGCAGATGATTGGCCTACAGTAACCGGTCCTAGGAGATGGAGTAACCATTTAACGCTGCCTAGAAACAACGTGGCGCTACCTTTATTAGGGGTTCGATGTCAATTAATGATTTTCATTCGATTAATCTCGATTTTCAATTAACAAATTTAATGATGGATTTTTTTTTATTAATCGCTACCAACCAGGTTCGAACCGGGGTACCCTCGGTCATGGATCCTGTTACATAACCACTGCGCCACCGAGGGTAAAAAATGTTCAGGGAAATCAAAAATATTCAACATACATAGATTAAAATTTTATTTGCAAGTGTAACTATTGTGTTACAAGCAGTGTTGTAGTTGAATTCTTCTGTGAAAAAGTTCAATAAAGTTGTCATATTTCTAAAAATCAATTTTTCGAATTTTTTATCTTTGTATACCGAGTATATCTACATCTGAAAATTAAAATGTCAATTTTTCGTTAGTTGGTATGTGATTAGTAATTTTGACGTTTTTAACAGTTTTTATTTTCATTTCACAATGCGAATAAAAATGCTGTCATCACATTCAACTATGAACCCATCGAAAGCATTTCTAGATTTAAGTATCTTGGTTGTTATCTTAATGAAAGCTGAACGTTAGATAAGGAAGTAAAATGTTGAATCGCGACATCACGAAGCTCTTTTGTAAAATATAAAAATGTACTGCGAATCGAGAAATAAACATCAAACTTTGGTTATGGTTATATATGGTCTTTACTCCAATACGGAGTACAAACATTGATGTTAAAAATGCTGCACTAAACAAAATAGAAGCTTTTGAAAAATGGTGTTATCGTAGAATGCTGAAAATTTCTTACACAGACAGAGTCACGAACCCAAAAGTTTTAAGTAGATTGAAAATAAATAGAGAACTACTTCTAAATGTCAAACGTAGAAAAGTAAGTTTCTTTAGTCACATTCGATCGAATTTATTAGAAAATAAGCTATCTACTTAAGCACACGAGGTCCGAAATACGAACTACTTCAATTGATTATACAAGACAAGATTGAAAAAAATAGAAATATCGGAAGAAAACAAATGTCATGGCTTATAAACATTCAAAATTGAACAGGTACCGTAGGAAAACTGGTTCACAGCGCAAGATTTGCACCAGTTTGCACCAATGATGCACTTGTTTTAAGAATTTTTTTTTTTTTTTTTACATATTATGTAATTATAACAATTCTTTTGTATATAGTCTACAAACGAGAGAAATCTCTTAAGGCATTTTATTGTTGAAATAAATTAATAAATAAATGTAGAGAAGAGTATGCCAAACCAGCCTAAAGGGTTTACAGTGATGAGTTGACTGATCGCTGAACAGTCAGTAGTGGATTAGCAACATATAAAGAAAAATAATTTTTAATTTCGATCAAATTGATGGATCAATTCTGTGGCAGCAAGTCATAACCGCTTATGTCCGAAATTGATATTTTTATGTTTAAATAAGAGTTTAAAAATGTTGTAAATTGCAATTATAAGCATTTGAATAATCTATAAACTTTATTTTACAAAAAATTGGTAACGTTGTTGTAAATCGTGAATATTTATTAATAAATAAAATTTTATGAAAATCATTTAAGTAAAATAAGCCGTTTAAACACTCAATACATTTCAAAATGGTATACCATATTTGGAAAAACAGCTTATCAATTTATAAGCTTTTTTAACTAATTGTAAGCAGAAACATTTTTAAGTCATATTGACATAAGCGATTACCTTAACAGAATTGTGACCTAAACTTGTCAGAATCAAACGAAATGTTGACAGGATATGCTTGACTATTGAATTTGGTACGATATTTATCTCGATTTTTTCTTATGTTGACATAAGCGGATATGACTTCTAGGTACAAAATTTATAACTAATGAACTTTATTTTGACTTTGTTTACAATAACAACTCTTTTATTTTGCATAAATATATACAAATAAATATATACAAATAAAATTTAAACTATACAGTAGTGAATTCACACTAGTGTAGGGCTTGCAATACCGGACCAAATTTTCAAAACCGGTATTTCGGTATTTCATTATATTAATACCGGGATCCCGGTATTAATACCGGTATTGAAAAAAACAAAAAAAAAGTGAAACTACAACGCAAAAAATAGAAAAAAAAAATTAATAAACAAAATAAAATATTTAATTCAATAATGTATAATTCAAAACATTAAAGTTTTTTTTAAAATGCCACAAAAGAAAAGAAAAATAAAAAATAAAAAAAGAGTAATAAAATAATTATTAATATATAAGTATAATAAGTCCTATGTTCTATTGCTATGATTTGCTTTAAAATATGCTTTCAAAAATGTTAAATTATCAAGAGTTTTGTCGCTTAAGCTAGATCGAATTTTTGTGCATAACAGCCCTGCTGCTGAAAAGGCTCTTTCGAACTTGACGCTAGTTGGTTAGCTATGTAAGTTATTTTTTTTATTAATGTTTAATAATTATTTTTTTAATGTTTATTTTATATTATTCAATATTTTTTTCCATAGTTCAGGTATTCACATTCAGTTTTAAAGTAAACTTTTAACCGTTTTGTATTTATTCCCTCTTCCTTCAACTCTATATTATTAGGTGTGTATTATAATTTTTCGATACCCTCAAATTTTTTTTCCATAATTTATTATTGAAAAGTGTGCCAGTGCAATAACATAGTTGTTGTGGACTGTTTTTTGGTAATGAAATTTTTATTTACGTCTCTGAGATGTTCAACAATTTATTTTTGAACAGTAAAAATTTCTAAAATTATGGAACAAAAATATATTTCAAAACTTCGGAAATAAGTCTTTGTCTTGTCTCTTCTGATTTTAAAAACATTGATGACATTATTGGTTCTGACAGCTTTTATTTTTCTGACAATGAACCTGATATTATAATATGATATTCACATGAAAATATTTTAGAATTGTAAGCACAAATACAGTTCGAGCAGTATAAGCAGTTGATTAAGATACATTAAAGGTTGGAAATAAGGAAGACACAAAATATTTGAATCAATTTTAAACTACCAATGTGTTAAGAATTCTGCAAATTTTGTGTTCTAATTCAAAATTTAGTTTTTAATGTATTTTTGTTTGTTTTTTTTTTTTTATTTTATTAATAGAGATATATTTACAATTTTTTTTTATTAATAGAGATAGATAGATAATTGTTGTTGTTTTATGAATTTAGATGAATTTTTAATTGGTGCTGTCAATTGTTTGTTTGATTATGGTTTAGCATTATTAATTTAATTTAATAGTTAAAATATAATAATTTTATTTAAAAAAAAAATTAAATATGTAGATTAGTATAAAAAAATATGTAGAAAAAAAAATTAATAAAATTCTAACATAAAAATATTTATTTATTTTTCATAAACACTTGAACCAGTATATAATTTAATTACGATTTTTAATTATAATATTATTTATATATAATAATATAATAGTAAAAATATAATAATATTTATTTTTGTAATATAAAATATTAACAGTTATTTTTTTTTCTCTACAACAATGGTTAAGGTTATCTTAAAAATATTAATTTTCCAATTTCAAAAATAACGGAAAAAAAACGTATATTATTTTTGTTATTTTGTTACGAATTCAATAATAGCATCGCAATATTTTGCTTCACAACTGTCTGTATTTATTAGATATATTTTTTTTTTTTTATATCATTTAAGCTGACTTATTTTTTTTTTAATTTTGTTATATTTTATCTTATATTTTTGCTATTATTGTATTGTTTTTGTTTCTTCTTAACCAACCAACCATCTTTCATCATCAAACAGTATCATCTCATCTCTACACATCATATTAATATCTAACTTACATTGTAAGTAAGTAAGTGAAGAGAATGTAATAAATTTTATTTTCTTATTAGATATTTTGTCTCTTTCGCACTTTGTTTTGTTTTACTTCATCTTTTCGTGTATGAAATTCGATATTATGAAAAACTAAATTAGAAAAGTACGTGTGTTTTTGTTTTTTATTTTTATTATTATTTTGTTTTGTTTTTTTTTTTGTTTTTTTTTTTTGTGTTTTGGTTTTATTTTGATGAGTATTTTTGAAAGAGAAAAAAAGAAAATTTTCTAAAAATCTTTAAATTAAACGAAATGAAGAAAACTAATATTTATTTTTTGAATCAATATGGATGTGTGATGTTAGTTCATAGTTGGAAACGTTAATTATAGGATATCAATCGCTGATAGAAGATGGAAGTTGTTTGAAAGATTTGTTAAGTTTGAAACTATAGAGTTTGTAAAATATTAATAGTTTTTTCAACTTTTAAATTAAGAAGAGGAAAAACAATTTAAAAAATCAGTTTGAATAATTTCTTGTAGTTATTTCTTAGTATGTTCTGAAAGCAGTTGTTATAACAAATTTTATCAAATTCAATTATAACTAATCAAATTATACTTTACTTATTAGTGAATAATTTTCAAGTTTTAAAATAATAAAAGAAAATAAAAATTGCATTTTTTAATGGCAGGATTCAAGTGATTTCTAAATAATATAATATTTTTTATCTGCTTGGTGGATAGAGGAGAGAGGAGTAATTTGAAAAAAAAAAAAAAAAATGCATTACTAAATGATATTCTGTCTTTTAATCAATTTCAGTATAATTCAATTAGATCATATTTTACATTTTATTATGGCCATATATTATTTTAGTCACAAATGGGCTTATTTTATTTATTTATTTATTTATTTATATCATTTTTGAACTCAAGAGAGCTAAAGCTGGTATAGAGTGTTTTACAAGCAAAATTAAATTCAGTACAATTATAGTATGTAATTCTAGTTAAGACTAATAAGACTAATAAGAAGGAAACAATATGCATCTAAAACTAAAGTTAATTATATAAAATAAACATTAAGAAAAAAAAAAAAAAAACTGAAAACTATAAAAATTTAAAATTGACTTAAATCATAATTATTTTATTTTGTATTATATACACACTAGGGGCTCCTGTTGAGTAATTACAATTCAAGTTAAAGCCAAATTTAAAGTTTTTAAAAGAACAGGGACGTGGACTGATATGGACTTCTCATTACAAAGCAGAAAACACTCATGTTTTAATGAAAAACTTTGAAATTAATATGTTTTCGTTAAAAAACATAAATACCTTACTTCCCATTTTCTGTTTCGTTTCTACCTATTTCTTAATGTATTTGGTGAATAATAAAACTATATTATTAAAAAATTTCAACTGTGTGCGCATTATTGTTTTATTTACAACTTACTTATTATATATTAAGAGTTCATTATGGAGAAGAAATGTAAAATGAAAATGTGGCTACTGCGCAGGTCCTTAAATGCTTGTAAATTATAATTATAGATATTTCTAAAAAATCTTAAATTTGTCGACGGTAATACATATTCATTAATTTTATGTTTAAATAAACTGATCTTAATATTTTTTCAATTGGTATTTAATTGTATATTTTGATTTACTATAGCCATCAATCATGCATGTGAGTTCTTAAGGATGCCTGATTTATTTGTAATAGAACATTATAGCCAACTGCCATCGTTCAGGTACATAACAATTTTTCTACTACATTATAATAATATTATAACAATTTCAATATATAATATATTATGATATCACCCAGCATTTTCACAGTTCAAAAGTACTTCTGTGGACTTAAGTATAGTTACTAAATTTACATATCAATATTTTTTAAGCAAGAAAATATTTTTTTGTATATAGGTATTTTTTTGTTTTGGTTTTTTATGCTCTTGACATTAATGTAGAATCACATCACCTTTTCGTGCTGAATTAAGTATGGCACTGCAATTTTATATTACCTACTACAATAATGTACAATATTTTGCGAGCACTAATCAAATTCCTGATGGCTTATCAACTCATTAAATGTGAAAAATTATTGCTATTGTCAGAAACTAAGCTTTCTTAAATAGAATAACTCCATATTTCTTACAGTATATTGTATATTGTATAGTATTACAAATATATTAGTACAAGAGATCCCTATTTATTAATTATAATTCAAGTTTAAGCCAAATTTAACGTTTTTAACAGAACAGGGATTTAAATATCGTGATATTTTTCACTATCAATGAATAGGTATAATAATAATTTTGATTACTGTTTAGTACGATACACATTACATTGTCTATACCTAAGTATAATACGCAGAAGATTCTGAGACAGAACTAAGATCATCAGTAAAATACGATTTGGAATTGATAGAGAAATGGCTCCACTTTCATAAACTGAAACTAAATATAAAAAAAAACTAACATCCTTTTACTTGGTTAAAAAAAAATATACAAACAACCCATTTAACTTTAATACCAAAAATATAGAAATTGTGAATAGCTATAATTACTTAGGATTAGTCATTGATAATAAATTGAAATGGATTGAGCATATTCATAAAATACTTCAAAAAATCTCTCCATACATTTTTTTTTTTTTTAAGTTAAGCCAAACACTAGGTTTCAAACGATACCTTTATACACGAATGCACAGCTTGGATTAATTGAGGATTGTAGAAAAAAAAATATCCCTTTGATCAGTAGGGACATTTTGAATAAATTTATTAATATTACTCTTGAACTTTTGTAGATTGTACGTAGGTATATTTTTGCATTGGGGAAACACGTTTGTTGGAATACGGTTCCATATTCGAGAAAATTTTACTACAAACGAATTCCCATAGCCAGTTTTGAGCCACCTTGGAATTTGTACTGAGTAGGGGTGGGCACTTGATGCCTCTCTTGTTCCTCGGCGGAAATGTTTGATAGGTGGCATTAGAGTTTTTATTTCATCAGAACAAGTACCTAAACCTACGAGATATCTATAAAATAGGGAAAGTGCTCCAATAACACGACGATTTTCAAGTGGTACAAGGGAGGCTGTCACATTAGGGTTGTCAATAAGACGAATGGCACGCTTTTGAACTTTGTCAAGAAAATTTAGTGCGGTTCGTAATGCACCGGCTCATATATGTGAATTGTATTCCAACTTGGGTCGTATGTATGATTTATAGATATTTAGCATGTCCAAAATATTTATAATATGACGCCTAAGAAATTTCATTTCAACTGAGGCGCTTTACGCAATTTATTCTTCTTTTATTTGATCCCACATTTACCTATTTAAATCCAATTTGGAGTGGTTCCACTCAGCAGTTCATTTCGAAACTAGATATTATACACAAAGAAGCCATCAAACAAATCCATTTCTATCATGTGAGACATCCAACCAATCTACTTTATTCTGAGAAATATTTAAGTTTAAGTAACATTTGTACAAAAGAACTATATACCCATTGCATTCAAAATTATAAATAATTATTTAAAGCACAACTTTATTTTGAATAGAATGATTGACGTTCACCGTTATAACAACCGTTATAATAAATGTAATTTCTATTTATCATTATTTAGAACGAACAATTTACCGACTTACCAAACGCGCTCAAAGAAATAAACGAAATTCGGATATTTAAAAAACAAATCAAAAAATATATTTTAAATCCATAATAAACAATAATAGTAATAATTGTACTTAATAATGATAAAAAAATTAATAATAATAATAATAGGCTATAAATATAATTATTTTATAAGTCTTTAAAAATTATTGTAATAAATAATTCTTATAAACCTAATAATTTAATCACACAGCAATCGCTAAGATCAATAAATTTAATTACTACCTACATTTAGTGATGAAAATAAAACTCATATGCTACCTATGCTATGCACTCTCTTGAAATTTATATTAATAGAATTGTGTACTGGTGTAGATGTGGTCGTGGTGTGATGATTTATTTTCTCTCATTTTTGGTGAATTGATTGAATAATTTTGAGGTGAAATGTTGACAGCTAACTCTATTATAACATGACTAGTGGCCCCTGTTGAGTAATTATATTTCAAGTTGAAGTCAAATTTAAAGTTTTTAAAAAAACAATAATTTACGTACTGACATAGACTTCGCAGGATATAGCAGAAACCACTCGTGTTTAATAAAAAGTTTTGTGGTTAGTAAGTTTTATTTAGGACACATAAATACACGTCCCTCATATACTGCTTCGTTTCCGATATATTCTCTATAGTAAGTGGCATTTAGTGATAAAATTACTAAAAATAAAAAATTTTGTTATTAAAGAGGTATATATATATATATATACCTACATAATACAAAGTTTTAATAAAAACTATATTATTACTACAAATAACCAAAATTTAGAAACAGTTACTTAAAAAGATAAAAATGAAGAATTCAAGTGATTTGTTTTTTTGTTGTTTTTATATTTTTTATTTTAGATGAATTTGTCTTTTTGTTTTTTTTTTTTTGGAATATGTACATAGTGCATAATGTAAATTATAATAACTGATTTGTTTGCTTTTGTTTATTATTCTAATAAGTTCTCACATATGCGTAATGTATTTGCTGAATAATAAAATCATATGAGTACAAAATTTTCAACTGTGTGCGCATTTTTGTTTTATATATATACATCTTATATATTATATCAGAAGTTCATTACGGAGTAGGAGAATCGAAATAAAATGAAAAGGTGTCTACTGCGCAGGACCTTAAATGCTTGTCAATTATATTTATAGATGATTCTTTTACTCATAACCACCGCAAAGACAAACTTTAAATATAATTACCTATATCTACATATATGTAGATATCATATTTTCATATAAATGCATTTAAATATGTTACTCATCTATTCTATTATATAAAGATGATTAACATATAGTACAATAAAAATTGGCGGTTAGTTATGAATGTTCTGTATTCAAACAAAAATAATAAAATATTGCCTGGTACCTATATACATATTATGGTACGTAAAAATAAAAAAGTTGATTTAAAAGTTTAAATCAAAAATTTTCAATTTACATTTATTATTGTACATCTAATAAATGCTGTTTCTTCTACTGAAAATGTACATATACTATATACTATGTATTTATATATGAGTGAAATAGATTTATGTAGATACGTAATTTCATAAAAGTAAAAAAAAAATAATTTTGGTCAAAATTGTAGGTATATAAATATGTATGGATTATGTATGAATGTAATTCTGAAACAGATTAAGCTCACAATTCTGCAAGAGAATTAATAGAATTTGGGTCTAGATTTTCATTAACGAAAACCGTGTTTATTTATAAATTAAGAATATTTTTGGTAAATTGAAAAAATAATATAAAGTTAAAATGATTGTCAATTATAATTATAGATAGCTACTTTGACTCTATTATGTAAAGATGAAATTGCCCGTCATATGATTTTTTTTTAGGTTTTTGTTTTTTTATATTTTTGTTTGTTTTTGTTTTTTATTTTAATAAGAACTCACGAATAATGTATTTGGTGAATAATAAAACCATATGATTAAAAAATTATATACAACTATTATATTAGAAGTTCAATAAGGATAATTATATATACTCCAACTCTACTATATAAAAATAAATTTGCTCGTCATATAAACAATTCAACTGATTTTTTTTGTTTTTGCTTTTTTATATTTTTTACTTGAGATGAATTTTTTTCTTTGTTTTTTTTTGGCATATGTACATAAATTCATTTGCAAGTACATAATATAAAATATAATAACTGATTTGTTTACTTTTGTTTATTATTTTCATAATATCTCACTTATGCATAATGTATTTGCTGAATAATAAAATCATATGAGTACAAAATGTTCAACTGTGTGCGCATTTTTGTTTTATATATAATCTTATATATTATGTATATTAGAAGTTCATTAAGGTGTAGGAGAATCGAAATAAAATGAAAAGGTGTCTACTGCGCAGGACCTTAAATGCTTGTCAATTATAATTATAGATATTTTATATTATATAGTAAAAACTTTAGAATATCAACTGAAGAGATATTATTTATACAGTCATAATCGATGACAGGACACATGTAGTACAAACTATCACAAGAAATACCTATCACTTGAGGCCAGAAAATAATTAAGTATTATCGAGAGTACTAATCATTGTGAAACTTTCAGTAAAATAAATTGTTTACATTATTTTAAATTTAAAACTATAATAAAATAATCAATTTGCACTGCCGTAAAGTCAATAATAATAACAAAATTATAAATAATATAATAATCTAAAATTATAATAAATAATCGCTGCTGAAATGTCATATGACACTACACATTTTATTGAAAATTATTTCATTTATGAATTTGATTTCTTTACACTGCTATTAAATTTCAATTAAATTTACACTTGAAATTTCACTTTCATAAAATATACAAAAGCACTAATTAATATTAAAAACATAATTAAAAAAACATAAAATTGTAAAAAAAATTTTCTTCCCAATTATTTAAAATTTAATTATACAAAATTTCAATTTTATTTGTATTTCAATAATAATCTCAAATATTATAACACTTTTTAAAATTTTCTAAATTTTCCGAAAAAAAATTTATTTTTTTTATTTAAATTAAAAAAAAAAAAAACAGAAAACAAAAGTAAAAAAAAAATTTCTCTGTCTTTTGTTCGTGATAATTTTACGTGCAGAAAATTTATTTATTTAAAAAGATTTTTCCACATTTAACTCTTTTTTCATTTTTCAAATGAAAATTTTCATTTTGTTTATAGCTATATCTTAAGTTGGTTTTTTGTTTTTTTTTGTTTTTTTTTTTTTGTTTTTCTAGTATTGAAATAATTCTTCCATGCTTTTTAGGTATACTTACGTCTATATAATAATATATGTTACAGATCCTGTGTACTGGTTCTTAAGCAAGTTTGAGAAATTTTGCATAAAATTATATTTGATATGCTTAATTGTCATCACCCTTAGGGTGCATTTTAATTATAAAGTTTTTCTTTAAAATTTTTATTTTTTTTTTTTTTTTTTGTTCTTTTCTAGAATTGACTATTATTATCTTTTTGTGAAAATTTTCTTCATTATAAATATTTTATATTATAAATTAAGTTAAGAATGTTCATATGAATATTATGTATAAAATATAGGTAGGTATATATAATAATATTATATTATGTAGTAATAAGATAAAAATATAAGATAGAAGTGTTCTGAGAAAAAGAGCTTAAGTGTAAATCTTTTTGAAAATAAGAGATTTTCATTTAAAATTATTATATGTATATTTTTGAAATGAATGTAATATATTAAATAATATTATTTAAATGAATATGTCAATTCAAATTTTAATGATTTATAATAAAGAGAAAAAAAAATATTAATAATATATATAATAATGTAATGTATATATATATGTTAAGTCTGTGGGTATTGAGATTTTTATGAAAATTATATTATTCAAAGTGATTTTGACTAATAGAATGTGGGATCTGATAGAATTCCTAAAAACATTTGAATATGGAAGTTAAAATTGTTTTTTACAGTCAATTTCGATACTGTTTGTTCTAAAATAAATTGTTTAATTTTAAAAAAGATCGACAACAGGCTGATTATTCTACATTAAAAGCCTGTTTTCAATACGAAGAGACAGTATCAAACGCATGCAATATAATATTAATAAATATTTTCGTTACATGCTTTCTATCGATACTAGAAAACAGGTCAAATTTACATGCAGTATTTTTACCGTTTAAGCTTTGTTTTTGCAATAATTTGAATCTAACTATTAAATGCAGTGCACTAGATATCTATTCAATAAATGCCTATCAAATACGGTAATAATTTATTTATTTCACTTCAATCTACAGGAATAACCTTACAGATTTTGCTGTTAAAACTAATACAGTTTAAAACTAATACTTATTATTATTAATATAGTAAAATACAATTCAAATTTTGACATTTTATGATGAAAAAAATATGGTGATTTTCCTTTTAAAATTTTGTCTGCTATAATGAAAATTCATTATAGAATGGCATTTTTTATATAATCTTTATGAATTAACGATGGGTTCCCAAAATCCATAGTTTGTCCTATGAGAATCTAAATAAAGGAAATTTTGTATCACGAATAGTATAAAATGGTACATAGATATTATATAAATTTAAAATAAAAGGACAGTTTATTTTAGCTGACAAAATGTCATACGAGAACATTACAGCGGCCACATTTCGCTTAGCTTCAAGTGTTGAAATATCTATGAGTTGGCATTTAGCTAGATAACTCGTTGTATAGGGTTGCCAATTGAACTTACGAAGACAGAATTTGATCATATTCTTTTGAACCGATTCAGTTCTTTTTATATGCCTAGCGTAAAACGGCATCCAAATAGAAGAGGCATATTCAAGATGAGGACGAACAAGAGAAGCATATAATGATTTAAACGTGTAAGAATCAGTAAAATTTATGGAATTTCGTTTAATAAAACCTAGCATAGAGAAAACTTTTGCTGTTATGAAATCTATATGAGGATTAAATGTTAATTTACTGTCAAGAATTACTCCGAGATCTTTAACCTCACTAACATGTTCTACAATAACAGAATCATGAAATTTGTAATTATATTGAATGGAATTTCTGTTTCTATAAAACGACATACACTTACATTTTTTTATGTTTAAATCAAAATCATTTTCAATGCATCAGGAATGAAATGAATCTAAATCTTTTTGTAGGGCTAGGCAATCATCATTTGATCTAATGATAGAGCATAATTTGGTGTCATCAACATAATAAAATAGTTGAATTTTTAATTTTACAATCAACATTATTAATGTAAAGCAAAAATAACAGTGGACCCATATGGGTACCATGAGGAAAACCAGAGGTGGCTTCAAATATGGAAGATTTTTTATCTGAAATCATAACGGAAAGCTTACGGGCCAATTAAGTAGGATTCTAACCATGTAAGCATTTTCCCATGAATTCCTAGTAATTCAATTTTAAATAGGAGTTTAAGGTGGTTTACTTTATCAAATGCCTTAGATATGTCTGTGAAAATGCTATTAATTTGATAACCCTTTTCAACTGAATTAATGGTTTTATGTAGAAAAATAGATAGATTAGTAGTTGTAGATCTACCTTGAATAAAACTATGTTGATTTGGAGATATGTTGTCCTTGATTAGAATAAAATAATTGATTGTCTGTGACAATAGCTTTGAAAAAGTTTGGGAATTGCAGATAGTTTGGCTATAGGACGATAATTTTCAACTAAAATTCTTGATCCAGACTTAAAGATGGGAACAATATTAGAGTATTTCCAGTCATTTAGGAAAGCACCATCATTTAACGATCTGTTAAAGGTTTTACAAAGCGGTTCAGTAATGCTTAAAATACATTTTTTTTTAAATTAAATTTGGAATACCATCTGGACCAGAGCTTAAATTTAGATCAAGAGATTCAATCTTATTGTAAATATCATCATAAGAAAGAGACATAGAATCTAGATCTAGTAGTGGACCATGTGTATTTAATAGTGGAACTACTGGTAATACGTTTAGACTTAAATTTTTTACAACACAATATTGTTTTAAGAGTGTTTTAACAGCAAGTTTGAACAGTTCATTATAAATGATTGAATTAGAATTGATAGAAAAAACCAAAATTAAATTATTTCGATTTAATATTGAAAAAAGGTAGAAAAGGCATGGTATTGAGAAGCATTTATGTTTTCTAAACAATACCACTTTCATAGCTTTTTATTAAAATTTGAATGTTTACTGGCTGATAGTGAAAAGTCTATATTAGTCCATGCAAATCCCTGGTCTGTTAAAAACGTCCAATTTGGATTAAATTTGAATTATAATAATAATAACCTAGTGTTATTGTACTTTTTTATACAATCTATTATTTTTTATAATTAAGTCTAAATAAACTTTGAAAACGGTTTTTTTAATTATGACCCTAGCATATAGCCGTTTATCATACATAATAAATTAACATTAAAATTTAAATTACAATATAAATTTTTGATTAATTCTCTTTTTTTATTTTTAATTTTTTTTTTTTTGATTTTTGTTTTAGTTTATTTGTTTTAAAAATACTGTGTATTATATTAAATATAACTATGTAATTACATATTATACAGTTAAGATAATTAAAAGGTTCTCATTTTTTCTATTTTTTAGTTATACAATTAATTAATTAGTATTATTGCTTTTGTTAGTATTATTAGTTCCCAGCAGAATTATTTTAATTAGCTTGAGATCTAGTATTAATTTCAATTTTCCTGACAAATCATTATATATAAGTTTTTAAACAACTATATAGATAATTATTAATTTTATGATTCGTTCTAAAGTGATACATATAAAATCTAGTTTTATTTCTAGTATTATGATTATTGATATCTACACTTCTATTTAATAAGAAACTGTACTTAATTCGATTTTTTATAATTTTGAATGCAATTGTTAGTATATCAAATTTAATAATGTTTGATAAGCTGACATACTTTCAATTCTGCAAACAAACTGCTAGTATAGGATTTAATATTAGAAAACCCTGAGCTATTTTTATACATTTTGTATGTACTATATCAAGCTTTGTTTAGGTAAATTATTGTGAAGCCCTACACAAATCGGGTTTTTTATTTATTTATTTATTTATTTATTATGCTCCATAAATTGTACAATTAATTCTTTTAAAACTATTTACTTAGCTACAGATATATAATTATCTTTACTACAGTTAATTTGTATTTTTTTATTTTTATTTAGAAATTTTCGAGTTCACTAGTATAAATTTAAAGAAAAATTGGAGATGAAAAACCTTTTTGAATTTTTGTTTTGTAAAACTTAACGCTATCTTAAACAGTAAAACTTACCTACAGTAAAACCTATACGTACGAACTAAACTAGACTAATTACAACCCAAATCGGGTTAATGTAGCAAGTATGAGATTTGATGAATGATGAGTATATAGTAAAAATAGCACTATCTGTTAAGAACGTAAATCACTTTGATGGCTTTAAATGATTAGGATTTTCGTATACTAACAATCTTCTTAAATTACTTCACAAATTATTGTTGTAAATTTTGTTAATTACATCTTCTAAGTATAAATACGTATGGATTAGTACTTTTTATTTATTCTGTCTATGGGGGCGCTCCAGTTAGTCTAATATATTTAGATCAAAGTAATTAAATTTTTTTAACAATTTCTAAGTATATTCATTTTGAACGGATAGGTATTTGTTGTGTTTTGATGACTTATTTTAAAAAAAATAAGAATTTTAGTCCTTTTTTAAATTTAATACAAGCCGATGATTAGTCACACGGTAAACAATTTGGACAAAAGTGTTCCTAAAAAGTCGTGAATGTGTTCTGTGCCCACGGAACACATTCACGACACAATTAGGGATAAAAATTGTGCAAATGGTTGCAAATGTCCAGGCACATGTGTCTCTCATTGTAATACAGTGTCGCGTGTATGTCGACACTTTTCGGACACATGTGTTTCATGATATTTAAAGCACATGTGTCAAGCAATTGTCGACACTCTTCGCACACATGTGTTCCTCATATTTATAGTAAAATAATCGATAAAGTGTCGACACATTTTGGACACATGTGCTTCTTGATATTAACAACACAAGTGTCGAGGAAGTGTCGACAAACTTCACACACATGTGCTCCTATTTACGGCAAATTTAGTCGATAAAATGTCGACACATTTCGTATTTCTTATAATATTTTCCAAAAATTAAACAAAATTCAATTCTTGTGCCAAGTGCATGATTACTGTACCATATTTCCAGCTAGAATAGAGGATAAAAAGATGGAAAAAGTAGAAAAAATAACTTTTAACGTATTAATTGTTTTAATTATTTAATTTAAATAATTTATATTATATAATTTTTTGAATATACAATAATAATTTTGGTTTTTTTTGTTTTTGCCTTTCGTGTCTCTGGTTCCAAAGATTTCATAGCTGAACCAAATTCTCTAGATATTGTAGTAATTTCAGATTTTGATATTTTATTGAATATTTTCTTCCTTTAAATTCTTGCACTGATTTTTAATCAAATTGATTTTGAATTTCTGCAAACTGTTTCATAATTTGGGTGCTGAAAGTTTTAAACTATTTTGTTTTAAAATTTTTATTTTCTTTTTTTTTAAATATTTGGTCCTTTATTGATGAGTTGGGAGTATCAAACGTTTTCTAATTCTATAAAAAAGTAACATAACATTGATTTTTACTAATTTATAAATATTGCTTAAAATTTTAATTTTAACAAACCTTGAATTTTTCTACAAAACTTGATTCAAATTTTGATTTTCTAAGAATCAAAATACAGACACAGTGAAAACACTTTAGGGACACTGCAAAGAAAAGTCGATAAAATA
Source organism: Argyra leucocephala (assembly GCA_963942445.1). Lineage (NCBI taxonomy): Eukaryota > Metazoa > Arthropoda > Insecta > Diptera > Dolichopodidae > Argyra > Argyra leucocephala. The sequence continues at coordinate 205,937,057 of OZ012677.1, read as the reverse complement.
AGTAAAGTTGTAAGAGTAAAAATACGGACACAACAGAAAAACTTTAGGGACACTGCAAAGAAAAGTTGGTACAACTAATTTTTTTAGTCCACATTTACATTAATCTTGGCAACATACCTGGTATTTTAAACTTTTATTGCAATCCAATTCACAACTTTTATTTTTTTATTTTAAAAATTATAAGAATAACTCACACTTAGCTTAGTACTTACAAGAAACAATAACAAAAACAAACTAATGCAATAAAAAAATAATTTGTCAACCGAATCCTATTAAACTTTATTGCATTCGGTCGTCATAGTTACCTAGCTATTTGCTATTGCTAGGATTTGAAAATTATGATTTATTGGATAATTATTATAGAAATGAAAAATCAAGTAAAAGAAAAACAAAAAAAAAATATTTTTATTATTTTTCTCTTCTGCTGGGTACACAAATAGGAACATATTGTGTTCCTTCATCTTTCTACGACACATTTTGTTTATCGGGTCAGCCACTGACCGATTAACTTATTCTATTACGAAAAACATATTCCTACTATGATTAGCTTTATATTCTTGATAATTTTCAAATCTGAACGTCTAACAATATTTTGCTTCTTTCTAATACCGTTCTACTACCACTAATTTAGTGATATTTACATCGGAGGTACTATCTCTTATGGAAAAAGGTCTACAAATTGACATAATATATACAGACTTTAGCAAGGCATTTGATCGAATAATTCACGATATACTAGAAATAAAACTGGCAAAACTAGGTATCAGTGGCGCTATGTTAAATTGGATAAAATCTTATAATACCAAAAGAGTTCAATTGGTTAAGTTTCAAGGTATTACGTCTAAAGCCATTTATGTCTACTCAGGGGTACCCCAAGGAAGCCACTTAGGACCACTTCTCTTAGAAAAATGGTGCTCTGAAAACATGCTAGACCTCAACGTTAGTAAGTGTTACGTCATGAGCTTCACTCGTAAAAGATCTACATTTTTATATAACTATACTTTGCATAGCCTCAACTTAGAGCATGTAGATCATTTTAATGATTTAGGAATCATCTTGGATAATAAATTAAATTTTTATCTCCACTATGAAACAATGATATCAAAGGCCAACAAAATGCTAGGTTTTATCAAAAGAAGGGCAAGAGAATTTAATAATATATGGGTAACAAGAACTTTATTCTGCTCCCTAGTGCGTTCAATCTTAGAATATGGTTGTATTATCTGGAATCCCACCTTTCTAATCCATAGTACAAGAATTGAATCAATCCAAAAACAGTTATTTCTCTTCGCACTAAGACATCTATATAATCCCAGAGACTTTAATAACCTTTCACCTTACACTGAAAGGCTCTATTCTATAAATTTACTGAGCTTAAACTCGCGTAGAATTTTACTTTCAAACTGCTTTACATTCGACATTTTATCTGATAAGGTTGATGTTGACCTTATTAAATTAAGAATCAGAATCAATAACGATGTTAGACCTACAAGACACACCAAATATCTAATCGAAACAACACATAGAACTGAATATGGGAAAAATGAACCCATCAACAGGTGTTGCATACTATTTAACCAGTTCAGCTCCCTTTTCCATGACACACTTTCAAAAAATGCTTTCAAATCTAAATTAATTAACAGTCTCAAACAATTGTAGATAATGTATCAAATCTAAAATTAATATATAATTATAACTAACATTAACTTAATAATTAATTATCTCATATTAAAAATTAACTAAAATAAAATGTAATATTAATCTCTAAATTTTTTTCTCTCTCTCTTTTTTTATCTAATATATTAAAATAATGCAAATCAATAAAATGTATAATTAGTATATTTATCTCTTAATAAGTAAATTCCTGCTAATGTAAAAAAAAAAGGTAAAAGTAGAAGAGAAGAAAAAAAAAAAATTTAACTAGATTTGATTTGATCTAAAATAGTTTTTTATATATTTATTGTATATATGTAATCTATGTATTATTATAATTATTATGTATCATTTTTTTTTTTTTTTTTTTTGTCAATACCTTGTAGGTAATAAAATAAAATAAATAATACGCTAACAAGCTACCAGCTTATTATAAAAACTTGTTTTCTAGCGTTAGAGTAAAGTTTTTGTATAATTGTCAAAATTAGTCGAATATTTTCCTTTTAGTTTTACTGATAGGTTTTTATAGAATATTTTCTATTTTATGAGAAATTCCATAAATTTATTTTCCCTTTTTTTGGAATTATTATAACCTAAATTAATTTAAATTTGTAACATTTTGTACTTACTTATTTATGAAATTTTGCAAAAACACATTCATCTAAATAATTTATTAAAAATTATGGTATACTTATTATTAATTTATGTTGTTATGTCAATTAGTGTATGTATATAAGAGACATTCACTTCAATTTTCTATTAACATTTTTTTTTTTATTTGAATAAATGAGCAAATTGACAAAATAATAATTTGAAATAAATTTATTTCTTTTTAAAAATAAATTTTTAAAATATTTTAGAAAATAATTTTTAAAAATATTCAATTGTAAAATTTAAAAATTAATAATTCAAAAGAATTTAATACCTTTCTATTTTTGATCTAAAATAAACAAAATATTCTTATATCACATTTCAATAAAAAAATAAAAATAAATTAAAAGTTTATAATAATAATACATATATATATATATGGATTAAATATTTATTATAAAATATATATGTATTTTATAGTTTATTACTATCTTGAATATTAAATTCAGTTTATTCAAAAATAAAATATATTTTAAGAATATACAGGATTGCACAACAATACTAATGAAAATTTTCTCATTCCCAAAAAAAAATTATTTTAATTTAATGACAATAACAGAAATATTTCAATCATCATTTAGATAAATTATATTTAATATAGTTTGAAATTTAATAATTTAAATATTGGTTTTTTTTTTTTCATTTTGTTTTTTTATATTTCAAAAAATATGTTTAAGAGATAACAATATTATTTATATTATCAAGAAAATGTATGACAAACCAAATGAAAATGAAAATATAGAAAATTTGAAATATGATGAAAGAAATTTTCCAATCAATTTAATGTCCAAATTTGATGTATTTTCAAAAAATGATATTAGAATAAGTCAGTAAAGAAATGAGAAGTTGAAATTTGAATTGATATCGATTAAGGTCTTATTATATTGTACTGATGTGAAGAAATATTTACTGAAGGTAGACATTAAATCTGAAGATTATAAATAAAAAGTTATGCTGATGATGAAATTTTAATAACTATAATAGTAAAGATGATGAATAAGTCCTGAACATCAAACAAATTGCAATTTACTTGAATGTTATATTTCTGGCTTGCATTTTATAAAAACTAATTAAAAACAAGAAAATGTGTTCAAGAAAACGTAAATACAAAAGTAAACGAATCTATTCTATTTTTCTTAATATGCCGTTAAGTTCTATTCTGTGAATATCTATAACCAAAGATTTCAATATATAGATATATGGATAAACAACTTTTATATCTCAGGAAATATTCAAATTCTGCCCTGATGACCTTTTAAAATTTTCAAAATTGCCATTTGATAAATATGTATGTATGTAATTGTAAAAGATTGTTTTTAAGAAACAGTTTACAAACATTTTTTCTAGAAATTCTCTATTGTAGGTTCGCTATTAATATTGTTCTCAAATAAACTATGTTCTTTATTAATTTATTTTCTAAATCGAAGATTTAACCATAATTTTTCTAACTTAATAACTGGTTGGTTATTTTAATTAATTTCGTGTTTAAGAAATATTCGACCAAAATGAATTTTTCTGTGTGATAAGTTTTGATTCTGGTAGTTGTTGACAATTTAGTTGTTTAGTTTTATATAATTGATTAATGCGATGACGATTGAGCTATTGAGTGTTATATTACTAAATTTTTGGAATTGTTCATAGTGGTACAGGATTTGGAAAGACTAAAATTTTTCATTGAATTTACGTGACTAACATAAATGTACCAATTTCCGCCCCCTTAAGGAAAAATTAGTTTAAATTGACAAAATGAGCAAAATATAAGCTTTTTTTTTTTCAAATTAAAATAAATAGTATTTTTTAATTAAAAAAAAATTATTTTTATATAATTATAATTTAATTTTTTCTAAATAAATAATAATATATTATAACTCCCCAAAAAAAGTTTGATTGTACGTATTTCCGTTCGATAAATTCAATCTGAACTAATTCCGCCCTTATATGAACTCAATTCCGATTGTTCAACCTATTTGCGATTCACAGTACTTATTTACGATTTTGTTCACAAAAGCTATTTAAAATAATTATCAAATAATATTTTGAAATAATTAACTAATACTTACTTAGTTAAATTATAAAAAATATTTATTATAATAAAAAATCAATATTACTATAAGTAATTTGAAAAAAAATAAATATTATAAAGTAAGTAAAATTTTTACACATAAAAATATACATTTATTTCAATATGAAAATTTAAAAAAATTTAACAATGCAACGATTTAGTTATTTTAAACAAAAAAAATAATTCAATATAACATAATTAACTTAAATATTATAACAATGCACATTTAAAATAAAAAAATTAAAACTACAAAATATTTCATATACATACAAAGTAAAAACCACATTTACTACTTCTTAGTTTTGACATTTTTTATTTGTATGATTTCAGGTACATTATATTGTCCGCTGCTGTTCATTAAAACTGGGGGCTCAATTTTGCAGACTCTGTCACTGTTTGAATATATTAGAATATCTTCTTTTACAGGCCACCTCCAAAATGTGCCAGACATAGTCATGATTTTCACTCCTCTATTTCCTCACTTATTGTGAAATGTATACAAAGAAATTATTTTGGTAATTTATAATGGACGCCTTAATAAAATTTTGGTGGCAAGGCAAGATAATTCCAGAGATTTTTTAAATTATACAAAATATAATATAAGTAAGACATAGTTTTGGTAGAATTTATTCTTTAGGGTTAGAGTTAGAGTATAATTTATCTAATTGTTAAAAATAGTCGAATATTTTCCTTTTAATTTTACTAAATATGCTTATCATATACAGATACGCATATTTCGTCTACTAATAAAAGGAAAATATTCGTTTATTTTCAACAATTAAAATATAGTTTTTTCTTTAAATATAAGACTTGGAATGAATTTAGTCAGAATAGCTTATACCTGCATATTTACTTCGGAATTAGGACATATTGCATGTATTACCGACCCTCTTTTTCATACAAATTTTTAAAAAAACTTCAAATTTAGTTGTAACAAAAAACATATATGCGAAATTAAATTTATAGGTCGTAATTAGGTCCAGCTTAGTTTGTTCAATTTCAATTTAAAATCGTCCAGTTGCATCCTTATATAATCAAAAATAGGTGAATAATTTAATTAATTATTTCGATATATCATTTTCCTAATTCCGCCCGATCGATCGCAAATAAGTACAACATAAATTTAAGTGTCCCTAATTCCCGCTCAAGTTTAAGTAGCAATTTTAAATATTTTTTCTTTCCAAATTGAAGAAAGTATGTATTATAATCTATTTAATAATATACATTTTACAATTATTTGAATAAAATAAATAAGTGAACATCATAGTTTAATTATTATGGTCTTAACAAAATAAAAAAAAAATTTAAACGTTTGAACCAATATTTTCACTAAAATGTCTACCTAGTTCAGTTTCCCATCAATATCTTATTTATTAATATGAATACAAATGTGCATTATTTTGCATTACAACGAGGAAATAATAATTGTTTTTTTTTTATTTTAAAAATAAATTTGAAATATAAAGCGTGGGAGTATTGTATTTACAAAAAAGGCTTTGGGCGGCATAATGTACTAGGGCGGTGATAGGTACATTTACATTATGGGTTTAAAAACAAATTTGAAATATAAAGCGTGGGAGTATTGTATTTACAAAAAAAGGCTTTGGGCGGCATAATGTACTAGGGCGGTGATAGGTACATTTACATTATGGGTTTATAGATCTAATTTCAAAGTATTCATCTTGTAGTAAGAATAATAATCTTGTTGTTTTACAATATGTCATAATTGAGTTGGGCCGAAACCTCCTAGAATTTAAAATTCAAGCACTTTTTCCATCCTGGTAGTGGATGATGATTTGGTGTTGCTTCGAAAGTAATTTTGGCGATCTATTTTTTTTACCTATTCTATTTAATAACATTATAAATAATTGAATTTAATAATATCTTAAAAATGTATAATACATATACACATAAATATACTCCTCATGACCAAATGTTGCTGCATTTGAGAAATAATAAAATAAAATAAATAAATTTTCCTATACTTAACCTCTTCATTTTTTTTGCATGCCTAAGTTTTTCTATTCCCAATCAAAATACATTTTGAATATTTACATGTTCTTCTTATATTATCACCTCAAATAACTTCTTTAGTTTGTTTTTTTTTTTTATTTATTTATTTATTTTTTAATATGTATTATTTTGTTTTAATAATTGGAGTTGTTTTAATAATTGGAGAGGTATAACACTGCTGAACATCATATATAAAGTTTTCGCAACCATACTGAATCGGAGAATACAGCCTAAAATTGAACAAAATAGAAGGGACGAACAGGCAGGATTTCGTCTAGAAAGGAGTTGCACAGATCACACCAACAAACTACGACTGATCATAGAACAATCTGTAGAATGGCGCTCTCCGCTATATCTCTTGTTCATCGATTTCAAGAAGGCTTTCGACACGGTTCAACGTATTGCGATATGGAATGCATTAAGAAGAAAAAGAATTCCCGAAAAATTAATAAGATTGTCAGAAGCTTTGTATGAAGATGCAGAATTAGCAGTTCTCCACTGCGGACAAATAAGCGACACATTCACCACAAATTCTGGAGTAAGGCAAGGATGTCCACTGTCACCACTTCTATTCACGCTGGTAATAGATAAAATAATGAAAGAAACGGGTTCTTCCGGAAGAGGTATAAGGTGGGATCTCTCAAGGACACTTGAGGACCTTGACTATGCGGATGATATATGTCTGCTAGCGCATAGATTCTGCGACATTCAACATAAAGCAAACCTACTTCAGCAAGCAGCGCGCAGAGTCGGGCTAAAAATTAACATAGATAAAACCAAGGTCATGAGGATAAATAACACCAACACAATCACCATAACCATAGAAGGTCAAACAGTCGAATATGTGGAAAGCTTCTCTTACCTAGGTAACATTCTAACAACAAACGGAGGTACAGAAGCAGATGTCAACAACAGACTAAGTAAGGCCAGAGCTGCGTTCGGTGAACTAAGTCCAATATGGAAGAATGGCCAAATAACTAGAAAAACAAAGATTAGAATATTCAAAACATATGTAATGTCAACACTTATGTATGGCAGTGAAACTTGGATGACGACAAATAACATCAGTCAAAAACTTCAAGTATTTGCGAACAAATGCCAAAGAAGAATATGCAGAATATTCTGGCCAAACACCATCAGCAATAAGGACTTATGGCAGATAACAGGTGAAGAACCGATAATGCATCAAATTAAGCGCAGAAAATGGAGATGGATAGGACACACTCTAAGAAAACCATCAAATAATATAACAAGAATGACCCTAGAATGGAATCCCTAAGGGAGCAGAAGGCGAGGAAAACCCAACAACACCTGGCGTCGGACTGCGACTTCTGAGGTAATAAGATATGGACGAACTTGGGAGGAGATAAAGACCATTGCGTACAATAGAGAACAATGGAGGAGGCAAGTTGATGCCCTATGCTCCCACGAGGAGTAACAGGAAAAAAAAAAATTTGTTTTAACATATACATGAGAGGGTAAGTCTTGTTGTTAAGTATTTGTCTGAAATATCTAATTTCAGTTGTTATTAAATTTCGCTTAATAACTGACGTGCTTTACACGTCATGCTCTACACCTCATGCTTTACACGTCATATTTTAATTTTTTACTTGCGATGTTGATATCTGGTTCTGTCCATATTGTATTCTGCAAACAATCCGAAACTAACGAGATTTTATTTGTTTGTATTTTTTATTACAATTCAAATGCTATGAAATAGCTGCGATTATTTTCTAATTTATTACAAAAGATTTTTAGAGTCGTTCTTCATTGTGTTTTACAAAGTGCACCATTTATTTATTATTACAGAATTGTGGGATAAATATCTTGGTTTATTTTTTTAGGCAAAGTCCTGAAAATTTGAATTTGACAGAATTTGAGCCCAGCATTTTCTTATTAGCAGTTAGTTGACATAACTATTACTCCATATCGAAAAACTAGTTAAATGAATATGTCTTCAACTACTAGTTAAACCTTACACCAGCTTTTAGATATCATCATGATTTTGTTCTTTATTTCTGATATCTGCATATTGTACAATTTCATATTTTGTTGGAGGTAAAAAAAATTTTTTTGTTACATATTCTTTATTGGGTTTCCTTTAACTAAGATGGTATCGACGGCAAAGCAAAGCATTTTTATTAGATTTGATATTTTTTATTCACTTCTTTTTTTCCTTTATAATTTTGTTCATTATTAAATTGAAAAAATTGGTACTTTTGTTGTTTTTTCGCCTTATAGTGTTCTGTAGCGGGACATGCTACAGTGTTAAGAGTAAGACTCTCAAAATTATTTAAAATAAATATAGAATATATTGAGGATCAGTTTAGATTGACCCTACGTTGTTTTTTGAAAACTTTTTCTTTAAAGTCTATTTCTTCGAAAAATATTTTTGTAAAAATCTCTTGATTCGCGATAATTTCAGCTTACTAGCTTAATTTACTTTTTTAAATATTGTAAAAGTTCAATTAATAATTTTACAGAACATTTTAACGTCCGTATAACTAAATATTGTTACATTTACATTATACTAGTTTAATGAAATGTTAATGCCGAGTCTAATCAGATAAATTCAACACTTATAGTAATATGAAAAACAGTTAATGACAAGCTTAGATTTCTTGCAAATTATGTAAAAATATAAAAATCCAGAGATAATGATTATCTTGCCATTTCTATTTTAGATTTGTCAACCTTATCCGAATTCCAATATTTTATAATCCAACAATCCAAAATTTAAAACTAGGCACTCATTCCATTAGAATATTATCTATTATGACGGTGTTGACATTTTAGTAGTTCTTTTTTCTACTCACTATCAAAATTTTAAAACTTGAATTGTTGGGAGTGTTTAAACTTTGATAAAAAAACTAAATTAAATATAATTCACCTAGTTATACAAGTTTTTCAATAAAAAACAAAAAATTTAAATAAATAAATAATTATATTTTCAAATTGAAAAAATATATTAATAATTACCTAAAGGATCCACACGAAATATCATTTCAGGCAACGCTGGTGATAATATCATAGAAATAATTATTAAAAACATAATCCAAATATTAACAATTGCTGTTGCTGGATAACAAATATGAAATTGCATAACTACTGCCATATTTTAATTATTATTTGATTCAATTTGAATCACAAAAGAAATTAAAAAATAACAAAATTAAAATAAATATAGGTAAATATACGAAGCCACGATCAACTACTAACAATTTCATAAAATTTACAAAATTTCACGATTTAAAATTAAAATATTTTCTTTATTCTTTTTTTTTTTTTATTTAATATAATTGTGTATTATTTATTATTATAGATAATAAAGAACCTTCTTATCTCTTTTTATTAATTATTTATACAATTTTTTTTTTTTTTCTTTTTAATTTCTGATTAAAAATAATTTATTTCGAATATGAGAGAATCCTATTTATGTCAGTGATGTTTAAAAATGTTATTTTTATTATTATATATTTTTTTTTTCTTTGTATTTTTGCTTGTATTTAGGTTCATTTCAAAATTAATTATAAATTTTTTGTTGTTTGATTTTCTCTGTTATAATATTGCTCTAGTTTTTTTCCGTGTTTTTAATATCACTATATTATAAAATGTATTGCATTAGTATTTTTTCATAATTTTTAAAATTTATTTAATTTACTATTTTAAATAGCTGTATAGAAATCATTTTTTATTTATTAATGATAAAAAAAAAAGAAAATAGTAGTAAAAAAAACCCAAATTTAGGTATACAAAAAAAAAAAAAAAAACAACAGAAAAATCAAATTGCATAAATGAATGTAAAAAATAAAATATGTTAGAAATATTAAAAGGAAAACAAGAAAAGACAGAATAATAATGGAATATAGTTTCTACGGAAATTTATAAAACAAAAAACAAAAAAAAAAAAATTAAAATGAAAACAAAAGAAGCAAAAAAAAATTTTCAACACTGTCAAAATAAAAGGAAGTTACAATACAAAAATAGTTATCAAAAACAAAAAAATTTATACTGTAAAAATAATTGTAATATTCTGAGAATTATTCTATTCAAAATATTTATTTTGTACAATTGGTTTTCAGTTGATTTGAAGTTTCTGCATAAGGTCAATTTATAAAATCAATTTTTTATTAGGAGTATAAATCTTCTTCTGAAAACTTTTCTAATTTTTTATGATATAGTTGGCAATCTTTTTTTAATAAAAATTTATTTTTATATATGGAATTTTTATTTTTATTTAGGGGATAAATTATTTGCCACCATTGTACTATTTTAGAATTATTATTATTTTTATTTAGATTTTTCAATTGTTTTTGTAATTTCGTTGTTTTTATTGTTGCAGTAGTTGTAGTTGTTGTTGTTGTTGTTGTTGATTTTGTTAATTTAAATCCTGCAACTATTTTTATTTTTTTACAATATTTTATATTTGAATTTTTAAAATTTTTTTGAATTTTTTTATCTATTTGTTTTTGTATATTCTGTTGTTTATATTGCTCTTTCACTATTATTCTTATATTTTGTTTTCTATTTTGATTTTTACATACAAATTGTTTTTCAACTGTTTTTGCACTATTTGCGAAATTTTCATAAAAAAATGCTGACATATTGTTTTTTGTTTTGTTATATGTGATAGGTTTTATTTTTATGAAAATTTCCGATTTTTATTTTGTTTTTAACTTTTTCGTTTATATATTCTTAATTTATTCTGATTGTTCTTAATATATCGTTTAATTTTTTCCTCTTTTTTGGTTTTCATTTGTTTAGTTTTTTTTTTTTTATTTTTCTAAATGAATAATAGAAATTATAAAAAAAAAAAAAATGTTTTGTTATTTTTATAATCATATACAGTGAGGGTGAAATACGTAAAAATGAGAAATTTGTAGAAGAAAAATATTTGAATATTGCAACATTATTGTCTAACATCATGTCATTCTTTCACTAAAAAATTATTTTTTAAAATTTTACTACAGAAAAAAAAAAAATACTTATTTGGGTTAAAAATTTGAATATTTTTGGAAATATCTGAAATAAATTTTAAAAATTACTATATATTTTTTTTTTTAATTATTAATATTTACTTTGGCTTATTTCAAAATTTGGGTCTATTTTTTGATACAACACATTTTGTGATTTGCTCAATTTACTTTTAGTGATTTTAAAAAATATGTTATTCAAATTTTCTGTTCATTCATTACAGTAGTATGTACAGTTAGCTTTTTTAAAAGTGGTTGATCCATATTTAGGCTCATAGTGATCAGATTTGACATAAACTGGGCCATTATCAAATACCTGATAAATGATCAAGAAAATACTGAATTACCTATATTTATAAATATAGTGGCATCTATATAGTCATTGGTATAAATAATTAGGTATATATAAAAATATTTAGGTACCTATGTAGTCATATAGGTGTAAAAACAATGGTATAAGGTCTAAAAAAATTATCGTCGTCAAACTGTTAACATGTGTCATGGCTATAAATAATATATGAATGGATAAAAAAGATATCCTAAAATAGACATGATAGCATTTTTTTTCGATGTTCTCGAACATTATATTCGCTTAACCGCATAAACCTTGTTCTTGCCAGACTCTCTAATACACAGTGAATATTTTTTATATTTTCCTTCGTGTATTGATTCACTCACAAAAACCGGTGTTAACTGTAATAACCAATTTCATTTCCACCATATTAAGCCACACACCTTTTATTATACTTTTGTTAATTATTATATAACAATTTGAAGACCTCCCAGCAATTGCAATTAGTAATTTGTAATTTGAACTTTTGTAAATAATATAAAAAAAAAAATATTTATATAATATTAAAAAATAATATCAACACATTTTTATTACGTATTTCATTTTATATCACTGTACATTTTTTGTCTAACTCTTTTTTCAGTAGGTAAATTTTTTTTTTTATACCTAAATAAAAATTTGCCATTTTCAACAATTAATTACAATTATTATTAGTTATCTTTTTTTTAATTTCATTTTAAATTTATTTTTTTTGTTTTTACAATTTGCAAAAGTAAAAACTAAAATCCAATTTTATTTTTTTAAATTTATTAGTGTTGTATTAAAAAGTTATCAAATACCTAAATTAATAATAATAATAGGAATAGAACTTGGCGAATAATAGAAAGAGTAACAGAGAATGTTGTATAAAATGTAAATGATATCAAAATTTTATTCCTATTAAAAAATTTATCTATGTAAAAAAACATAAATCGATTTAAAAATCAAATAATCGTAAATTTATTTTTTTTTTTTATTTAAAGGTTTTCTATTTTTTAATTGCTTTTTATTGTCATAAAAAATATACTAAAAAATCAGTTTTTTTTTTTTTTTTTTTATGGAGAAAATAATTTTTGCCAATGAATGTAAGTTTGTACATTGGCTTAAATTGAAAAAAAAAAAAATTATGAGTTCTTAAATACCTTAATTAAAATATAAAAATACCAAATAGAATATTATTAAATTTTTATTATCGTATTTAATTGGTTTTAAATTTCCTACGTAAATCAACCAATTCGAACGATTAATATTTTATAAGTAAAATGTTACAGTTATTAAAACAAATTTATTAGAATAGCATGTTGGTGTTAAAAAATTAATATCAGTTAACATCATCATAACTATTACGCTGTTTCAACTTTATTGATTCGAAAATCGAGTTACAATAACGTATTGAACTTTTTAGGTACTGACTGGTCATGAATACAGAGTGTTATTTATTTATTTATTCATTATTATTTATGTTTAAATCAAACATAGCTATTACAAAAATTTGGTCTAATAAACAATTAAAAAAAAAAAGTGATATACAACTTTCTTAAAGTCACCAATCGGAGTTGTGCGACAACAACTAAATTGAATTGTTTATAGAAAACGGTCTACATATTATTATGAAGATCTATAGAGAACTTTGTAATTTATATAGTAAAATGTCAAGGCGAGTAAGGTGAGTCAATAAATTGTATTCAATTCACTTACATTTTCTAATTCAAATATTTTTGAACAAATTTTATACAACTTATTTTAATATCAAATGGAGTCGACCAACAGATATATCGTCGGCTTATCGTAAATACCACGTATCTCATTTTTTTTGCAAATTTTATATTTTTTTAACTGAAATGTTCGTATTGAAATTTGGCGCCTCTGCCATTGACTTTTTCTCCGAAAATATTATTGTAACGGTAATTACAATAAGTTCTTAATAACACGTATCTTACAAATGCTAAAACTTACTCTGAAATAACACGTATCTCTTAGTTTTCATTGCATAGCGTTCAGCGTAGGAGTGCCTGTGTTTATTTAATAAGTTTTTAAAGTATTTAAATATTATAATTAATTAAGTGCATTGATTTGTTTAAAGGTAAGTAATTAAAAAATATATTTAAAAGAAATATGAATACATTGAACATAAAACGAAATCGGATTTAGCTAAAATAGAAAAGTCAAAGGATAAAGTACGAGCTCTAATTAATGAAGTTGATGTATATAAAATGGATGTTCAAGCAGTCAAAATGTGTCCAAGACTTGATGCTAGTGCCCTCTACTTCAAACAAAAATTACAGGTAAAACATTTATTTTTAATTTAATTCAAATAAACTGAAAATAAATAATTACAGGTTCATAATTATACAATCTATAACCTAAAGGATCACTGGTGGAATGAATGTGAAAGTGATTTGCGAGCATCAAGTTTCATTTTCTTGTCTTATAAAACATTTACACGACTATTTTGTTCCGGATCGTAACCTTATAATTTTTTCTGATGGTTGTAGATATCTGAATCGAAATGCAATGATGTCAAATGCTCTACTTCAATTTGCTGTCCAGAAAAACATTGTGGTAAAGCAAAAGTATTTAGAAAATGGCCACACAGAAATGGAGTGTGATTGCTGTCCACAGCATGATTGAACTAAAGATAAAAAATCAACCAATTTATTTACCAAGCCAATATGTCACCATGTCACATCAAGTACGAGGGAAATCTTTTCCATTAAAAGCATGTTTTATTTAACACATGAGTTCTTTTTCGATTATAGCGACAATATTGAGTATAAATCAATAAGACCCGGGCAAAAACCCCACGATCCAGCAGTAACAGATCTCAGGGCACTTAAATACAATCCAGATGGTACTATTTTTTTAAAAATAAATTATGAAGATGAATACCAAGAACTTCCAATTCGAATGACTAAAGATTTTGACTTTAATGTGCCATTAAAAAAGCTGCATCCTCAGCAGTTAAAAATTAATAAGTCAAATTACAAACATCTACAGGAATTAAAATCAGTAATTCCTAAAGCTAATCATTGTTTTTATGACAATTTACCAAAAGAAGACAACTAACCACCTTTAAGCATATTTTAACAATATTTTAAGCATATTTAAACAAAATTAATGTTCCTATATATTGACACCGAATTAAATTATTTATCATTTGTGTTAATTTATTTTTTGTTTTTTTTTTTTTGTTTTTGTTAATTACTTGAATTTTTTTGGATTTATTAATAAATAATTAAATTACTTTTATAAAATAATTTTTCTTTTATTTGAACATTTAAAAAATATTTTTGATATAATAACACGTATCTTTACTCTATCAAATTTTTTAATAACACGTAAGTTAAATAAAATTTGTAATACTTTATATTATCTTAAAAAATATTTTCCAAATAATGCATTACGTAATACATAAACAAGTTAGAAAAAGTCCGGTTTTTACAATTGATGACTCGTGAAATAATTAGTTTTTTCTCTCTCCTGAAAATGTAGAAAAAATTAGATACGTGGTATTTACGATAAGCCGACAATATTCTATTAATTAAAAAATTCTAAGAAGTGATAGATATAGGATAAAAAAATATATTTTCACATATTCAGAGAATAAAATTAAAATGTAACAATTATAACTTTAAATAATTATTTTCATCAATTTGTTAAGCATTGCAATTCCTATACCATAAATAGTTCTACTTACATAAAATAAAATATTTTTTTTCTTTTTAAATATTGTTGGATGTTGTAGGCGTTTTTTATATGAAATAAAAAAGAAATTTAAATATTTTATTATTATATACATGAGTTATCATTGCATCATTGCATCACACAGTATGGTCTAAGTTAAGAATATTTTACATAAATTCTCTGATACCATTTCTATTTTAACAATTATTACAGTGTTTAATTACAAGCAAAATTGAACAATGAAGAACTACCCACATAGGTAATTTAATATTATGTAAATTTAATTGTAGCTTTTGATATTATTTTTATCTTTTAACATTTTGTTTCAAACGCTAAGTTATTCAATTTATTTATAGTTACAGCTATGAGTAAGAAAATTATTTTTTTTTTATAAGTGTACTAATAATATTAGGGAAATAAGGAAATAAACAGATTAAAGCAATCAATCTTTAAGCGTAATGAATTTTTAAGCCTCAATATTCCAACATTAATGATCTGATGACTAAGTGGTATATAATACATCTTAAAGTTATGTTAATTCAAATATTACTTAATTATTGTAATTGAAGCTTATTATAGTTAGTTGTTTTTGGTGATATACCTCAATCTTAAAATCTTTTTTTTTTTGTAATATAACTGTCGGTCTTATGTTTTTTTCTACTAGGGATAATTCTATTCTATAAGTCATCTGGTCATCTGTTGGTTTTTGTACATATTAAATGTATATAACATATGGGTTACACTAATCATATATTTAACATCATCTGTACCGCAGATCATATTTTATCATGCACTATGCACTATCCATCATAAATCATGCACCATTCATTATAAATCATGCACCCTTACTTTGTTTGGAATTTGAACCCTCAGTTTTTCTAAAATATCGATTCTATATAATATAGATATCATATAGAAAAACACAATTACAAATAAGATATTATTTAAAGATTAAAGATTAAGATCAAAGATCTTGGCATTATACTCGTACAATGTTAATTATATTTTTGCAAAATTTTAAGTACTCGTTTTTGTTTTTTTTAATTTTTATATATAGATTTTGTGTTGTTGTTGATGTTGTTGTTAGTGTGTAAGATCTTACTTGGTAGACGAATAAATAAGTAAATAAATATATTATATCTGTAACATTAATGAAATACTAAAACCACATTACAATACTGCAACATCTTCAATTGAGTTTGTCGAAATTTTTTCACATTAAACTGACAATTATTATGTCTTAAGTCACAAAAATTCAATTTATTTTTATGTATAAAATAATAGCAATTAAATATTTTGCTATAAATTTCATTTATTAGAATAAATTTAAAATTTCTGCGAAATTTAGCAATTTTGTTTACTTTTTTCTATTTATAAATTCATATAATCTTCAACCAAAATATTCATAAAGTTAAATCTATTATTATAAAATGCATGTAATTTTTTTGTCAAGGAAAGTTTTCAATTTTATAAATTTATTTGAATTGTATCAAATTATTTATTATGACAAAATATAACCTCATTTTTATGGTATCTTCGTATTTCAACTTAATTATAATACATTATAATACAATTATAGATAATATTGAACTGAATTAAAAAATCATACTAAAAAATAATATTTAAAGACTTAGCTTCAAAAAGGGTAAAGAGAGAGAGAGAGAGAGAGAGATAGAAATAGACAATTGATTTAAACACAATTTAAAATATTCAAAGTTAATTTAAAAACAATTTAACTTTTTTTTTATTTTTATTTATTTAAATTTTTGGTCAATTTATTTAGCAAATTAATAATACAATAAACCATTATTTTACTCTTTTTTCAACTAATAATATGCAAACTACCGCAAATAAATATTGCTTTTTTGTCAGTTCAATTTTTTTTTTTTCATTATTGACATTTAATTATGCTATTTTTTTCTACCACATTGTTTGTATATTTCTTTTTTTTTTGTAGTTTTTGAATAATTTTTTGAATTTATTAAAATTTTAACAATAAATAAAAATTTGATAGATCAAAAAAAATAATTTATGCTGAATTTTAATAAAAATTTGATATTCGATTAAAGTTTTTGATGGTTGTAAAAAGTTTTAAAATGTTATTAAAATCTTAGCGAAAAGTAGTAGGATCAAATTGACATTATAACAGTTACTTTAAACATCCTATTCATTGAGTTAATTTTTCACTATAATATCTTTATTATACTAATTTTGAATTTTGGTCTGAAGCCTTTTATAACAACAATAATAATAATGAAAAAACAGTTCATTCTGTATAAAAGAATTAAAATTGAGAGAATAAATCATAATTTTTGTTTGTATTATGGAAGTAGGTTTATATAGGTAGGTAGAAGTAAAATGTAGTGAGAAATTAATATTAACACTTTCGGCTTAATGGCGGCTATAGCCGCTATTGACTTCGCCACTCAGAGAATAATAGCGGCTATTGCCGCTTTTTTTAAATTTTAATTATTTAACGGATAATAACGACCAAAGAGATTTTAAACTCAAAATAAAAAGGGAATTCCCCTTTGCTTATCTTTATATGGATTTCTTTTAATTTTATTCTTTAGTTGCAAAATAAGCCTTGTTGGAGTAACATCCATTTACCAATTTAATTGAAAAAATATTAGAAACCAAAACTTTATTGCTGCTAGTGCCGCATAAATTACATAAGAAATACACGTGAGAAAATTTAAGTGAGTCTACTGATAGCTCAAATATAAAATACAAACAAAACAATAAATGAATTAAATTTTTACAAATTTGGGGTAAATAAAATTATATTTTAATTAGTATTTTATAGAATAGAAGGAAAATGGAAAAAAATATACAGAAGTGGGTTGACGAAATCTTGAGTTCGGAAGAAGAAAATTCGCACAGTGAAGGTGAGATTTGGGGCAGTTCAAGTTCAAGTACTGTCACCAATGAAGACTTCGATGAGAATGTGTCTGACACTGAAAATAGCGAAAATATCAATGCAACAAATATATCAAATACTCTGGTTGATGAGAGTGATATCAATTGGTGTGAAGATACGAAGGCGATACCTTCATTTAAATTTGAGGAGGCATCTGGTATTAAGGTTAACTTAAACCAAAACTCATCCCCACAACAGATATTTGACCAATTTTTTAGTGATGATATCATTGATGTGTTAGTTTCTTCAATGAACAGTTATGCAAAACAGCTCGAAAGTTCCGTTTCTACACCACCGTCAACGCGGAAACGCCCTAGATTAATTTATCGGGAAGTTACAAAAGAAGAATTGTACCAGTTTCTAGGTTTATGTTTGCTTCAAGGGCAAAACAAAAAACCCTCGATTAAAAAAATGTTTTCGAAAAGTGCTCTGTATTTCCAACCAACATTCGGTGCCACGATGTCTGGGAGACGTTTCATGCAAATTTTGAGAGTTTTTAGTTGCCACGCATCAAATAACACTTTTGAAAAATGTAAACTAGAAAAAATTATGCCTTTCGTACATTTAGTCATAAAAAAATTCCAAAAAGTATTTGTGCCTGGAAAAGATTTATCCTTAGATGAGTCGTTATTGTTATTTAGAGGCAGATTATCTTTTAAGCAGTACATAAAAGGAAAGCGGGCCAGATATGGAATTAAATTCTACGAACTAACCACAAGTGATGGATACATTTTGAATTTTAAAGTTTATGCAGGAAAGGAAATTGAACCAATTTTGGGATCGAAAACAAGAGAAATAGTTTTAAACTTGATGGATCCATATCTCAACCGTGGTCACCACCTATATATGGATAATTACTACAATAGTGTAGAATTGAGCAATCTACTTCTTTCTTTTAGAACACATACCACAGGTACCTTACGCTCTAACAGAAAGGGTAACCCAAAAATTGTTACAACAAAGAAGTTGAAGAAGGGAGAAATGATTTGGAGAAGGCAAAAAAATGTATATGTAAGTAAATGGAAGGATAAGCGCGAGGTATTGTCTATAACCACGGCACACCATCCGCAAATGGTAGAAGTGGAAAATGCAAGAAAAATCAAAAAACGAAAGCCAATCGACGTTGCATCGTACAATGAACACATGGCTGGAGTAGATAGGGCCGATCAGCTTCTATCTTATTATTCAAGTCCGAGGAAAACAATCCGCTGGTATAAGAAAGTTTTGTTTCATGTACTGGATATGATTGTTTGGAATTCATATTATATTTTTAAAAAGTTTCATCCGAAACGAAGCTTTTTGGAGTTTCGCGATCAGCTTATATTAAGTTTGTTAAATTTTCCACCGGATGTGAAAGAAGGCAAGGATTTAATGTCCCTCTTAAGAAACAGTGGTCGTCCTACAGGAGGGAAGCTCGAGTCTAACCCGATTGACTTAGTCACTCAACATTTCCCTCGAAAAATTGCATTTCCTCCTAGACATGAAGGTTTAAGCAAAAGAAACCGTTTTTACAAGAGATGCAGACAATGTTTGAAAAATAGACTTAGAAAAGAAACAAGCTATGAATGTACAACTTGCCCGGATAATCCCCCATTGTGTCCGGAGTGTTTTGAAGATTTTCACCTCAGTATATAAGTATTTTAATTTATTGTTTAATTTATGTTCTCGTTATTTTGAATTTTTTAATTTATATTTGTTTTAATATTTTTAATGAAATTTATTTAAGTTTTGTTTTGTAATTTTGAAATTAATTAGAAAATATAATACATAATGTTTAATTTATGTTCTCGTTATTTTGAATTTTTTAATTTATATTTGTTTTAATATTTTTAATGAAATTTATTTAAGTTTTGTTTTGTAATTTTGAAATTAATTAGAAAATATAATACATAATGTTTAATTTATGTTCTCGTTATTTTGAATTTTTTAATTTATATTTGTTTTAATATTTTTAATGAAATTTATTTAAGTTTTGTTTTGTAATTTTGAAATTAATTAGAAAATATAATACATAATGTTTAAAAAACTATATAACATATTTTAATTTTATAAAGATTATATTTAAGCGGCATATGCCGCAATTAGGAATACAGATTCAATTACATATACTTAAAAAAAATTGCGGAAATAACCGCTGCGCGGCAATAGCCGTAATTTGCTTATAATTGGAAAAATTTCAAGTAAAAAACAAATTACGGCAAATGCCGCCCTTCTTTTTTCTATGAAAAAATTAAGTGATTCTCTGGCAAAACCTTACAAAATTTAAGTGCAGCCGAAAGTGTTAATGCATTATGATGAGAAATGACTTTACTTTATTTTTGTTTTTGTTTTGAATTGTAATGTGCATATTTTTTTGAACTTCACTCAAACTTTACTAAATTAGTAATGGCTTTATAATAGTTTTATTAATAATAATAAAGTGATGTAGTATATCAAAACGGTATATTATTGATTCTTTATAGATTCCTTTAGAATGGAATCTAAATAACATGTGTCTAAATTTATACAAAGTAAATTTAATTTTCAAAATTATATCTTTTATACTAGTCATAAATTAACTAATTTATGACTCAAGCTATTCAACTACAATAATTGTATTATTATAAAAGGATCAGGTTACAGAAGTATCGTTCTGATTTATTGTTTATTGATATTGCATTCTCTTAGTAATTGTTTTATGAATATTTCTAA
This sequence comes from Argyra leucocephala, assembly GCA_963942445.1. Classification (NCBI taxonomy): domain Eukaryota; kingdom Metazoa; phylum Arthropoda; class Insecta; order Diptera; family Dolichopodidae; genus Argyra; species Argyra leucocephala. The sequence goes on along the minus strand of OZ012677.1, from coordinate 205,916,079 downwards.
ACGGTAAACATTGTAAATATTGCATATTCATCATAATGTAAACTGAGATTCATAATTGAAAGTAAAAGCAATATGAAATTTATGAATAGAAATATTTTTGTCAAATTTATAAGGGATTCTTATTGTAAAATTATTGAGCTGTATTAATGTTTTTGATAATGTATATTTAAATGAGTTCTATAAGAACTAGTGTATTTGATTTTTTTTAATATAGATTTTAAATTGGTTCCATAAGAACCAATGTATTATTTTTGTATAAATAGAAATAATAATTGGAAATAAAATCAATAATTATTTTGCACTCAAAGATATTCACTACAGGCAATTAACTTTGTCAATATAATTGCATTAAATTGAGCGAAGCTTATTTGCTTATTTAATTTAGAGATTAGCACACGATGACTTAAATATCGGCAAACTAACATTTGCCATAATGTCTACGTAGATCTTAAATATCCATATTATATAAATGTTGTAGCAAAGAAAGTTCTACTCATATTATAGCGGCAACTACTAACTAATAAAATTTGGTTGGAATTCACTATTACCTCATTAAATCCTCAACGACACATTAAAAATACATTAATTTAACTGTATTTTAATATTCCCTGTGAAACAGAAAACTAACAGAGTATCGTAAAGTATATCGCAATTCGAATATCACAATAATATTTCGCTTTCAATCTTCCATATGTCCACGATTAACATAGAATCAAATATTTTAATTAAACTATAAGGGCCAAAAACATTTTTCGTAGCCATTCATATTTGCTGTACGTCTCTCGAATAACACTAATAAAATTTTACAAAAATTTTTTAGTTTTACTTTTATTGTTAATTGTAAATTAAGAAAAAATTGCTACTAATTTGCAATCAAGGTAAAAAAAATTAATCAAATTAGAACCATGAAAAATTTGGACGAAAATTTTTTCACATGACGAAAATCTCCTCGTCCTTAACTGAAGTTGATTAGCAAAAATGCTTATTAAAAAATATACAAAGTTATTTTAAAACAAGAAATCACATTATTTCCTTCTTAAATTTTAGTTTTTTGATTTACTGTACATAAACTTTTTTTTAAAATAATAAAAAATATAATTTTTTTTCAATCAAACGTTGTCCATGCAATTTGTCCGCTAAGTCACTAAAAAATCGTTACAATAATATATATTTAAAAAAAATACACTTTAAATTTCCAACGAAATTTAAAAAGGATGACGTAATATTAGAATTATATTGCAGTAAATAGGAATTATAAGTTTTTGTGAGTATTTGTGAAATTAGGACTTGTTAAACCACCGACGGTGACGCGTGCATTAATTGTGACAATTTTTTTTATTATAATATTAATTTTTATAATTTAAGCTGGACGTAGTAATTTTTGGAATTAAAATACATTTTACAATATACAGATAATAACATTTTTACGACTTTTTGCTATTTCGTCACACCTCCAATTCGTCACATTTAGAATTGTGACGTAGCGGAATTCGGTAATTATAACTTACTTATTTGCTATTTTTTCATTATTATTATTTTGCTTTATTATAGCAATATTTTCAAATAACTACATATTTTTAAATTTATAAAGATACCTGAATAGAAGTAGTTTTTTGCATGTTTGTTTGAACAAATCAAAATGACACTTACAGCTGCAGAACGGCAACGTCGATGCAGAAAAAAGCGCAAAGACAATAATAGTAAGCATGAAAAATACAAAATGTTTGTTTATAAAAAGTTATAAAAAAAAACAAACAAACATCTATGAATTAAACTTTTTATATGTTTAGGTCACGTTTTGAATCCACAGCGTCACAGTTTTTGACGCATCCCTAAGCAGTTATTACAAAAATTGACTCAAATTAAAAGAATGTTTTTAATACAAATCCAGACATAATTATGGTTTTTCTTGGGGCTGCAAGTTGCAATAATTTTTAGTTTCTAAATTATTCTATATTTAAAATTGAATGTCAGAATTTTTATTTTAAAAAGTTGTGACGAAGTGGCAAAATGAATCCCAAATATTTTAAAATAAATAAAATTATATTCATATGGCAGATATTTTTTGAACTGCCCGTGGATAATATTAATATCGACAATACTAAGTAAAAGTTAATAAGAAGTAATAAACCGAGGTGCATAAATGTTACTTAGTGGACTTTTTTGTCCATCTTCTCAAGATATTAGCGCTATAAAATAGAGGTTTGGTTGAGTTGAGTTGGCACTTTTGACCACTTATTTACCATCTCAGATGCATAATCTATGAATTTATTGCATTAGCAGTCTAAATATCCAAGCCAACTCAAATTTTTATCACAGAAAATGTTATTGGCCCATATACATAAATACAGCACTTTCAACATCCGTTCAATTTCATTTATTATAAGTAAAAAAAGAAAATTACGATATTGAATGTTCAATTAAAATTTTAAATAAATTTTACATAAGAAAGACAAACTATATAATCTTCTTCTATCACCTATTTTAATTTCACTTTTATAATTTACTATTCAATAGATTGAGTGTATTGAAAATTGAAAACGAGAATGACCCAATTTTAATAAACAAAATTGGAATGTGATTTGCTATTGATTCATCCCTTGAGATAAAAAAAAAATATATTTCACCACAATAATTTTCACTATTTTTTTTTTTTTTATTCTTATTTTCAGTTATTTCTATTTTTTATGAATTTTTATCAATTATTTGGAATTTTATAAAAAGTTTATTTTTAATTGTGTCTAGGTTGCATTTATTGATTTAAAATAATAATATTAAAATACAAAAATAATATTATCTTAAAATAATGATATACAAATTTGTTACAATAACAAAAATATGAATTTAGATACAAAATATATAAAAATAATATTGATACTAATAAAACATTATTGTAGACAATTTTAGTAGGTATAGTTGATAGGCACTCATAAAATTGATTATAATAATTGAAAGTAGCAGTATAATATGTCTTTACGCGAAACAATATTATTAAAATAAACTATTCCCATATCAAGGTAATTATTATTGAAAAGAAAACTAAACAACATTCATGATAATAGAACAAAAATAATATAGGTAGGTATATTTACATGTTTTGAGCTGCTGTTATATTTTATTTATCCTTCGGGTATAAAATAGAATAAAAATATTAAACAAACATAATTTTGAAATTCAAAAATTGAATATCGATAAAATAAAATATTATAATAATCTAGAAAATAATAGCAACGATAAAGTGTATATTCAATGACAATAATATACGTTTGAAGAGGTAAAAATAGGGGATAGGTTCATAAAATAGGATGTAAAAAAAAAAAAAAAAATAAATAAATTGAAAATTTTAAATAGAGATGTTAATCAGAGTGTAAAATAATAAATTATTGATTTATTTTTATTTTCTATTTAGTGATTTGGGAGCTTATTTTTGTTTGATTTTTTTACGTTAACATTTTGTATCACTTACTTATATTTTTTTTTTTTTTGGTAAATCTATTATTATTATTGTTTAGTACAATTTATAAAGTTTCATGTTATAAAAAAATATATTTTCAAAAAATTCCCTAAAGAATATCTTCGAATCAAGAGCTTGAAATATTATTGTAAACAGTTATACTAAAGAGTATATTGGAACATTTGTAGCAATAATTTGGCATATTTAAAATTGTTTGAGTTAAATTTTAGGTTAACAAGCAGAAAAATTAAGCAAATCTTATTTGTTAAAACATAAGAATTGTATCAAAATAATAAAAAATTTATTTAGAAGATAATCGTAAGACGAATAAGACGAACAAAAAGTATACGTGAGAGAATAAGACTTTTGCATTTGACTCAAGAATGAATATAATAATGAAACACTACCCATAATAGAATTCGATACAAAACAGATATGGAGACCAGATAATTTTGTTGTTAATTAGAAGCTCGTAGGCAATATTTAGATTTATTGTGCATTTTATCTTATATAAAGTGTTAGGTATTTTAAATTGTATTTTAAACTTCAACAAACTTGGCTTAAATTAGTAGGTAGAGTATAATAATTACAATTTGAAAAATTGAGAATGTTATCTTAATTTTACACAAAAGTTAAATCAAAATGTTGGCTTGTGTATATTATATTAAAATAAATAATGTTATGATAATTTTATATTAGTTTAAAATATGAAAAATGTTTTGCGAATATTTGAAATAAAACTTATACATCGGCAAATAATTGAAACAAAACACCGCAAAACAATTATTAGGAGATAAGTGACCTAATAATAAAATTAGAATACTGTTAAATTTGTAAAAATGGAGTATTCATACGATATTATAGATATTAAAAAATAGAGACATTGTAAAATTTATAAATAAGTATTATTAAAAACGTATATAAAAAAAGCATTTTAATAGTTAACTATATTATACAGGTATATAACTATTTAATTAAGATTTTTAAAATGATAAGAATGAATGTACTTTCAACAACGATTTTTCAAAATCAAATTATTATTTTAATAGAGCAAGAGTCATAGTATGATATGAGATGGAAAAACAATATCGACTATCCCGAACTTGGTAAATATTTACCTGACAGAATTTTACTAAAAATGCTTTAGTCAAACTATAATGCTAAATAAAGAAGAACATGTATTTTATATTAGTTTTGTGATGGTATCTCGATGCATTTATATTTGATACATATTAAATACAGACATGTGCAATATATTGTTCCCAATCTTTCCAACTTGTTATTAATAGTCTCTTATTATAATGTGAATCTAAATTTTCATGTTAATATACATAGTAGGTATTATAACAGATCTTATGTATTTAAAAAAATTATAGAACGTTGATGAGTCAGGCCTGGAATCTACAACATAGTCTGCTGACTACATAAGTACATAAAATAATAGTAACTATAAACATACAGTAAATATTAATTCGAAATGATAAGCGAAGAGAGATCTAGTAAATTTTGTAAGAAATTAGAAATTAAAATAGTTGGAAACATTCGTTGTTAGCTGTACTTTTCATTTACAGTATTTATAAAGTTATACTTACCAATATAAACAAAAGGACAAAAAATTAAAATTTATTTCAACCGAATTTTATACAATATTTAATTAAATACAATTTACAATATTTTACTTTAAATTTTATTTTCCTAATACCAATCTATCAATATTTAAGGGTATCAATTTCGAATTTTCCAATATTTTACAACATTCAAACATCGCTTTCATAAAAACTCAATGAAATAAAAACAAAAAAAAAAAAATTTTCCAAATTAAAAATTCATTTATTTACGATTATTTTATGAGTTCATGGGAAAAATAAGCCGAAAATAAACTCTTATAACAAATGACGTTCATATAGAAATGGGTTGGGATGGGTGTACCAGAGTATTGATGAATTTTAATTTAAAAATGTGCGTAACATTGATTTTCGTTATATTCTACTTAACTCATTTCATTAGATTCATCTATATATTATTATTATTATATACAAGTAACTACAATAAATATTATGTGGAATAAATAGACTTTGTTATAAAAATATCTCAACACAAAAAAAAAAAAAAAAAAAAAACGAAAAAAACAAAACATAAAAATTATTTATTCTTTTTAAAAGTTGAATTTCCGTTTACATTTATTATATACAGTTATATTCAAATATATATACATATATACTGTTATATCTCTCCATCAAGAAGATCCTTTTATTTATGTTCATGCACACTCAATTTTACATATTATTATTATTATTATTATGTGTTCCCTTTATGTAGGTGTGTTTGTATGTATGCATAGAGCGAATGTGAATATAAAGTTACCATTTAATTTATATTTTATTGTTGATGAAATGGGTTTGATGGAGATATGGGTTGTATATAATAATAATTTTTTTTTGTTATTGTTGTCTGTATATGGCAAGGCCATATTCAATCCTTGAAAATATTTATTATGTCAATTATGTACCAAAAAAAAAAAAAAAAAAAAAAAAACAATAAAGCAAAAACAAAAAAAAATATGATAAAAATAAAATAAAAATAAGAGAGAATAAAATTTATGGAATTAAGGAAGAACAAAAAAAAAAAAAATTAAGATTGATATAGAAAACAAAAAAAAAAAAAGAAACAAAAAAAAAACAAAAAAATTTACTTGCGTATTGTTTTTATTTTTTTTTTTTTGTAATTTAAATTGAAATTTTTCTTACTGATTTCACAACACAGAGACAAAAAGAAATAATAAGGATACATTAAAAGAGAAATATAAAAATATTTGGTGTTGAACCAATTGAAAATGTATATTAAATAAAGTTAAAGGAAAATAATTTTTGTTTCTGTATCATTAAAACATTATTTGAAAATTTTAAAAATAATAATAAAAATATTTTAAAATTTCAAAATTATGGGATTTTTGTACTTGAACAGAGTTTCATCTTATTACCAGTCTTTACTCTTTCATATTTGGTATGATATTTGTTTTTCAGTAGAAAAATTAGTTTCAAATCAGAGTGTATGAGTTCAAGTGAGTTTAATTTTATGATTTTGATTGAGGAAACAAGAGTTTTATTTTATCATAGAAGTGAGTTTTGTTCTAAACCAATCATAATATATTGTGAAGTTAAAAATTCAAATTCTTAATTTTGTATGTATAGAAATTTAAATTCTTGTTCGTTCTTTCAAATTAAAAATAAAATTTCAATAATTTCGTTCTTCGAATATCAGTAGATAGATATCGATAATTTTCCATAAGCATAAATCCGATCAGTAGGTAAAGTTTTTCATTAATTTATAATAATTAAAATCATAACTAATAATATAAATATATATATGGAAAAAAAAATTAACTAAGCTTAATAATATTATTAAAAACTGTTAAAAAATTTATAGAAATTTATTAGTTTAATTTTTCTTAAATTATTATATATATTATAAGTTCTACTCATTTAGTTGAATATATTTTACATATTAGTAGCAGGTAAACATATTAGTAACCATATTAGTAAACATATATTATGTACTATTACATTACATTTATGTACATATTATATTAACATAGTAACATATTAGTAAACATATTAAAAACATATTAGTAATATTTGTACATATTAGTAACAGGTTTTACGAAATTGAATTTTGATTGATTTTTATAATTATTCACAGATGTTTTTTCCCCCAATCTTGATGTAAATGTTTGAATTATAGTTCTAACAGTACATGTACAGTACATATTCTTAATGATAAGTTCAATTATTGTTAAATGAAAAAAGAGGAAAAATAATGTTAAAAATACTTTTTAATATTAAAGAAAACAATTAGATATCTTAAAGATATTGTAATTAGTAAAATTTTGAAATTTACACGATATTTATATTTCATTTGGTAAATTTTTTTTTAGCTCTGAACACACTATTGAACCGGAGCTGGGTCGTATTCGAGTACAAGTATTTAAAATATTATAAAAAATATTTTTTTTTACAAAGTATTTTTTTTTTTATATTATTTTTTCTGTATTGAACTAGCAATTTATTAATTGTAAAAAAATTTAGTGTTAACAGCATATATAAATAATGAAATGTTTATATATGCTGTTAATACTAAATAAATAAAAATGTGTTATTAAAGAACTCAAATCTATTATTTTGTATAGCCAAAACATTTAATAACAAAACCTTAACAAAACATAAGGTTCAAATGGAGCGAATTTCAAATTTTAAATAATATCTAGGGTGTGGACTAAATTAAAGCTGGAACTGTATTTTATGAATATAAAATTTTGAATAAAATTAGTATGCTTGCAGCAATTTTGTAAGGCATAAGAACATTTTTACAACTTTTATTTTTATCAACTTTTTTGTGATAGTAGATTTAAACTCATCTACATAGAATAATTAAAGATAGTAAGTAGGTAATTACCACCAATTAAAGCACCGAACAACAATATTTTTTGTATTACCTACTGCACAATGGTAATAATTAACCAGGTATATTTTTTACTTCCATGTGTTCGTATCTGTTCGTACACCAATCATCATCAATTTCACCGTATAATGATTTCGACATTTCCTAAATGTGATTTCGTACAAAAAAAAATTTTTTTTCTAATTTCGAATATTACTATTTTTCTATAGTAAAATATCATATATTTTAAATTACTCTGACATTCGTGATTCACTTTCGCACAGTAATAATCAGGTATACTTCAAAATTTAATTTTATATAGTATAATTTTTATGTAATTTTTTATAATCGAAATTACTTTCAATAGTTACTAACTAAAGCATTAATTATCCACTTTAAATGTAGTTCTTAAAAAAATATTTATTGCAATAATTTTTTAAATTTAAAAATAGTTTAATTTTAAAATTTTATTTAATCATTTTAAACAAGTTCTACGGTCATTAAACAGAATCAGAAAAAAAATTAAATAATTAATTTTACATTGAAAAAATCAATTTTATTTGTAAAAGCATCGTTATATTGTAATTCATTAAAAACAAGGATAATTATTTTGTTATTAATAATTATTATTTTGTTGACAACCCTCTTTAAATTTATTATGTCTTTTTTTTTCCAAAAAAAAAAAAAATATTTAAGGATGATTTCCAATTAAAAGGAAAAAAAAAAAGGAAAAAAGCACTTATATAATAATCATGTATGTGTGTGTTGCATATTGAATTTAAATATAATGAATGGTCATTATTTGAATATATAAAAATATTATCGAATATTATTTTGAGGATTCTTATTTCAAGGATATGAATTTCTCATTTCGAGGACATTGATTTAATTAATGTTAAATATAAATTTGTTTATTTTTTTATTTTTTTTTTATTAAAGATTTTAAATGAAAATATAATTTCTTTGTAAATTAAAATAAAAATATTAATTAATATTAATAATATAATTTAAATAAAATTAAAATATTTCAGAAAATTATTTTTTTAAATTTTTATAATTTTGTCCAATGAAATTAACAAATTATTGAATTAAATTAAGAGTATATACAACATAAATTTCTTAATAAAAAAACACCATTAATTAATTTTATAAAAATTTAATATTTTAAATAATATATTAATTTAAAAAAAAAAAGATATTTTAAAATTATACAATATTAAAACGAATAATAATAATAATATTACATTTGTGCATTTTCGAATGTAAAAATGGAAACAGTAAATTTGGAAAATTTATTTACAATTACAGTAATTCCTCCTATAACGACATTTTTAGTACCGAAAAATCCTGTCGCTATAAGAAAAGTCGTAAAAAGGGGAAAAATTTCCTATGAAATGAAAAATTAAAATTTTTCAGTAATTCGTACTCATATTTTCTCTGTATTTTGGTTCAGAAAATAAAAACTACGATTTTTACCATTTCAAATACCTATATTTAATAATATAAAATATGTAAATAATGAAGTAAAATAATAATTCAAAAAAAAAAACATAAATAACAATTCAAGTATGTACATATCACATGTATAAAATAGGAACTATGTAAAATCAAAAATTACTTAAACAAAATAAAAACTAAAACATCATTTCACGAAAATTTAAAATTAATATTCAATCAAAAAAATAAAATTTTAGTTGGAAAAATATTGACTAATACGTTTTTGAGTTAAAGTTAAGTTAGATTTTTCATCATATATTTTAAAAAAAAAAAAATATAAAAAAAACTGTAGTAAGAGGAAAAATTAGAAAAAAGTTGTTAAACAAAAAAAAAGGTGAAATTTTTTTTATATCGTTATAGGAAATGTCGTTATGGGGAGTGTCGCTATAGGAGGAATTACTGTATAATATTATGTAATAATTACATTATTTTTAATTAAATTTATTTTAAATTTCAATTGAATTCATATAGCTATACTGTTTTTAAATTACTATTTATTTGTTATTATGTATTATTATTATATACAATATTTTTTAATAAATTGTGTAATTGTAATTTTAAGAGCTATTTTTATATTACTTATAATACCCAACATGCCATTTTTAAATTTATTTATTTTAGCAAAACTATCAAATGATACAATATTTTTTTTCTAAATAATAAAACAATTCAAAATACAACTGAAATGGATTAAATTATAATTAAATAAAGTTAAATGGAGTATACAAACATATTTTTTAAATTTTTGCTATTCTTTAGATGTTATAAAGTATGGTAGATCATTATTTTCCAAAAATTATTGTTTTAATAATATAATGAAGGTAAGAAGCTTACCCTTCTCAATTCTGTATAGTCAATTTATGTTGGAAAACTAAATGTTGATTGAAAATATTCCTTAAATGTTATCTTATAAACTATATTTACCTACTTACAATATTTCTATATAAAAGCATACAAATATTAAAATAATTGAATAGATTCGAAAAACTAAATATTGTTTTCTATCTTAGACAGCACAACTTCCGAGAGGACAGAATTAAATAAATTTTGAATTCCAATTTTTTATGTTCTTGACAGTAACTTAGGTAGAATCACCTTTTCGTGCTTAATTAAGTACGGTACTGCAATTTTACACTACAATATCTACAATTTTCGGTTTTGGAAATTCTTTTATTGTAAGAACTGCAAAAATGTGGAACATGCTTCCATCTCACGTGTTCCCTACCGACAAAAATGCTCCATTATACAATTTGCAACTTTTCAAAAAGAACCTCTTCAGGTTCGTCTCCTACTTACCTCCCAATTCTGCTCTATCATCCTTTTTCCCTCCAAATCCTTTTTTTCCTTACCCACACCTACAATAATTTTGTATAAAGGAATCCTTTCCTAGTATTTGAGTAGTGTGTAAAAAAAAAAAAAAAAATATTTCTAGTATTTATTTATCAAATTAATCAAATTACTGGCTTATCAACTCATTAAATGTGGAAACCTACTACTATTGTCAGGAACTAAGCCTTCTTAAATAGAATAGATCCATTTTATTTAAGTTGTTACTAGATAATACTCTCAATTATTTTTTGTCATTTATTTTATCCCAATGACAATTCAATTTATTTTGCTTCAAATGTAATTTGTAATGTATATTTGTGTGTTGCTTATAAAACGAGTAATTAGGTAAAGTAACTTTTTTGTAGAGATATTAAGTAAAATACCGAACTCTAATTATATCATTAGGATAATCTGAAAACTGAAAAAAACTTACATTAAAAATATCTGAACCATTTCACAACTAATTTTCATTATTATTATTTTAAATAATATATTATAATTAAAAAGAGACGTAGCGAAAATATTTTTTGAAAATTATTAATTAGAAATCTTAATTTAAAATTTCAACCCATGTGTGTTGTGTACATACAAATTCATGTTAACATTAAAAATTTTAATTTATCCAATTGCCGCAATCACCAATGTACACAGCTTTTTTGTCTCGTCAGAATTAAAATTTAAATTTTGTAAATAAATAATTTTTCATATACGGTTGTTGTCTAAAATAAATCAATAAAAAATTATAAAAATTAATGTAAATGATGAAAAACAATTCATAATAAAATTGAGTATGATTTTTAATCAATCTTCCTCAAATTCGGAGCGAGAGTGGACGAACACTAGTAAAATCTTATAAATCTAAACAATATTAGTGTTTCTGAAACAATATACATTCCTAATCAGTGCTTGTAACTACATAATTATCATTATGAATTTTTAATTTAATAAATTTGCCACTCATTCCCATTAATCTCTAAAAAAAATGAAATGTCATATTAAAATAGATATTATGTCGTTATAATAATTACTAGTGAATCCCCTATGCAATTACACAGAAACAATTCAGGTACGATTTGTTGTTATTGTTGTTGTGTTTGTTGTTGTTGTTTGAAAATATTTGTTCTGGTATAATTGTAGTTGTTTTCTTAATTGCTTGATTATTGAATATATATACTTTACAATGAAATTAAAGTATAATACCTAATACTTTATGGCGAAATTAATACTAATTTCAATATAACTGAACACAATAAAATCCCATTACTCTCAACGTAGTAGATCGATGTATTTTAATTCGTTTATAGTCAAAGACGTTTATTGTCACAATTCTGTAATAGTCAACAATTTGTTTGAAAGAAAGTAATAAACTTCATAAGTTCATACAATTGATGTTGTTTATAGCCACATTAAAATATAACCGCAATTTTTTCAATAAAACAAAAAAGTAAGTCAAAAGTGAATTATCTTATTAAAAAAGTGATTTTTAGGTACATTTATATAGTATTTTTCTGTTCTTTATTACAAATATGTATATTTTTTGATCACTTAACAGAATTGCTATTTATAAAATATATAAAATAAAGTTTAAAATTGTTATACGAAAGATATTTTATTGAATTTGATTTTGTTTATGAAATTTTATTTTGACTACGCCTATAGTCACAAAACGGTTATAGATGGTTATAGTCAGAAATATGACTGAAAATTAGTGAATGACTATAACGGTGTTTTATATTTTTTTTAAATAGCAGAAGCAAATGAACTAACATTTTTATTATATTATTTTTGAATAGTATGATCTGATCTAATTTTTGTTTTTCTGTTTTGTTTTCAATTTTTGTTTGTGTTTTTGTATGTTTTTACTATAAGTTTGTGTGTCTATTTAAAATGACAGAATTTTTATGAAGCCTTTTTAAAAATTGTCCGTGATTGAAATCTATTTTAGAGTATAGATGTCGCTCAACTTGGAAATAATCGTCATTTATTTGGTGTAACTATTTGAAATGTTTTAAGTATTCAGCACCAAGAACTTACTAAAATTTTAATATTTTTGTGGTGTAATTAATTTACTATTCAGTTATTCTTGCTTTTTTACTCACCACGTCGTTCATCTTGTATATTAAATATGAGATTGTTTTTGACAAGTATAAAATGTAAGGTTTTCAAAAAACAACAAAAAAAAGTAACTGTAAATTTAGTTTTCCTTTCTATGTGAAATATTCGAAATTTTTACAGAGTACTGTAAAACAAAATTTATGAGGAAATACTGCAGAAAAAATAATGTTTCTGTTGTAAATGAATATAATTAAAATTTTCAAAAGGCTCCATTTTGTACAATAACAATAATATTATTTTTAGTTCAAGGAATATTATATTTTTAGGTGAAGAAATTTTTTTAAACATTATAGTTAGGTAATTTTACAACAATATAAGTAGAATTATCTCATTTATAATCTAAGAAAAATTATTTTTATAATTAGAGATGAAAGATTTCATTAATCACTCGTTTGTGAATAAATTATCACAGTGAAAAATTATTTTTAATAATTAACATTACCACCTTCTCGTTTAAATAATTTTTTAATAACCCCATTTTGGAATATTTAACACCTGACTATTAATTTAATTTAATTTAATTGTTTGTTTTTGTTGTTTTCAGAAAATATTTAATTTTTTTTTTTTTTCAATTTTCATCATAATAAATTTCATTTTATTTAAAAAACAAAAAAAATAAAACCAAAAAAAAAAACAAAAAATAATTCTTTTTAACCCTTTCTTTCAGTTTTTTTTTTAATCTTAATAATTTTATATTCAAGAAAATATTCTTTTGAAAATTAAGGATGAAATAAATAATTAAGTATGTATAATAATTATTATTATAGTTGGTTGTTTTGGACAAGTTATGATGGAATTTAATAAAATCCGATTTTAGATGGTGTTTTTGAAATAACAATGAAGAAAATTTTACATTTTAAGTGGGTAGGTGGTACTCGTTTATATCTTATTCAAGTCTTTAGTAAAAAAATGCAAAAGTTAATCTGAAAATTTATAAACATAAATAATGTACACAAAGGTGTGTGATTATAACATATATATATATATATATATATATATATATATATTGAATATATAATGAGTATAAGATGAATATGAAATATTTAAGTACTTTTGTTTTTTAACTTTCATTAGATTTTAATTACTTGAGATAACTATCTTTAATATTAGATAGTTTTTGTATTTAATAATTATAAAATTAATACAATAATAAAATTGTAAATAAGAAGTTATGTACATAATTTTTGATAACTATTATAATGGTTGATTGTTGTTTTTATGAATCAGTTTTATGAATAGAATAATAATTTTTGATTCAAATTGAAATGAATTTAATTGAAAAAATTTAATTTGTAAATCTTAGAGAAATCTCTATATTAACTATTTATAATATTTCAGCTAAATCTAGAGTGAGTATAGAATATTCGTTATTTGTATGCAATGTTGCAAATTCTTCAGGGGTATCAATTGCTTCACTAATCTGGATAATTTATTTGTGTCTTAAAATTTATATGAAACTAATTGTACAATCTGCTAACCATATTTAAAAATTATCGTTATGATAAAACGTCTTTAATATTTAATACAAAACGGATGAAGAATATAAAATTAAAGAATGGGATAATGGAATTGTTAGTATTCAAATAAGCTCAAACTTAAGCTAAATCCTCTTTTATTTTTATCCTAATTGTTTTTTCAGAATTTTTCTATATAATATTAAGCAATTAGAGCAGCTAAATGTGAATTAAATAATTTAATTGTTTCCAGGTTTTTGTTCACTAATAATTTTTAATATTTGATTGCAAATATTAATATTTAACAGTTATTCACAAGCACTGATGGAAGGAAGTATATTGTTACCGATGCAATCAAATATTCAAAATTATTAGTGAACGTAAATTTGGCAACAATTAAATTATTTAACTTAAATTATCAGTAAAAATAAAAATTCGATTAATGAATTAAAAAAAGTTAAATGTGGTTAGATTAAGAGTTTGTTTAAGGTGTAATAAGTTTTAAATGTTTATTTTTTTGCTGCTTGAATTCGTTTGAGTCATGTCTTTGGAAAAATTCAATACATATATGAATATTTTTACATATTTAAAGGATATCAAAATAATTGAGACATTATAAGGTTCTGGTGCGAAGTTATTTGACTACAAATTTATAACAAAACATTACTATGTGACCATTAGATTTTAATTGTTGTAAATTTGACATTAAACTTATAGATTATACTAAACAGACTTACAGAAACATTGAACAGACCCAACATTAACGAACAGTTTTGCAAATGACGTCAAGGAACATCTTGTTAGTCATTTGAAGTATGCAAAGTAATTTAGATTTTATTGTAAAATATATAATAAAAAGTATATTAGCTAATATTAAAATATTTATGGAAAAGATTTGCTATTCTTATATTTCGACGATGATGGGTAACATCTCTTTATGATGTAGGTACATTTCTAGTCCAAAATATACATTTTTGTATAATAAAGCATAATTTTTAACTATTATTGTAGAAAATAATACACAAATAATATATTTTTGATTTATGTTCTAATAATAAAGTTAGTATGCATATTACCGCGTTTATATAGAAGCTTTAAGGGTACTTCAAGCCTAACTTCATTATATATTTTTATCAAGGTAGGCTTGAAATACGCCTATATAAATAATTGATATAAACATGAATTAACTTGAGGCCGGCTCAATTGAAGCCAATCAACAAATTTTGTGTAATTGAATTGAAATTTGAATATACAAACGCCACTTGAAAGCTCGAAATCCTGAAAGTGACAACATAATAGAGTATAATTTATAGAATATGGTGTAGGTTTTATGTGAAACATTATTAAAATTAAATAAATATTAAAACTCTAGCTATGTTTTACAATTTTATTAAATCTTTTAATCGATTTCGTCATCGATTTTCACCATCAGAAGACTGTTGTTATCGATTTCGGTCGGTGGATGATGGTGTAAAAACCGAAATCGATTAAGATATTCAATCAAATTGTGAAACATACTTAGAGTTTTAATATTTAATATCTATAATTATAATTGACAAGCATTTAAGGACCTGCGCAGTAGACACCTTTTCATTTTATCTCTCTTCTCCATAATGAACTCTTAATATACAGGGTGGTCCAGACAATGCGTATCAGCTTTTTAAGAAGGGAAGGAGCTGTTATTTTAAAATTGGATAAAAATTTTATTAACTAAATCAAGGGTGCTCTATCGATTGGTGATATTTTCAGATTCCGGGAAGGAGAGGAAATTGGTTTTTTCAGGCCAAAAATCGTTGAAATTGGCCGAAATCGAAATTTTCAAATGGGAAGGGGTACTTTTTTATGCAAATTCGGATTCTACGTCAAAAAATAAGTAACTTTTGTAAAGTAAATTTTTTTTTGTTTAAACTTTGTAGGAACCCAAAACTGAGATAAAAAATATGATAACATGAAAAACAAAATTTATTTATAAAAATTATTATCATTAATTCTAGTTTATCAGAGGAAAATATTGAGCATTTTTGTTTTATTGTTATTAATTTTAAAGAAAAATACTAAGAAAACGAAAAAAAAATCATTTAACATAATTTTCTTATTTTTTATCGTAAAATCTGAATTTGCATTAAAAAGTACCCCTTTCCATTTGAAAATCTCGAATTCGGTCAGTTTTGGCGATTTTTGGTTTGAGAAAACCGATTTCGCTTCCTTCCCGGAATTTGAAAATATCACCAATCGATAGAGCACCCTTGATTTAATTAATAAAATTTTTATTCAATTTTTAAATAACATCTCCTTCCCTCCTTAAAAAGCTGATACGCATGTATAGTAAGTAAGTTGTAAATAAAACAATAATGCGCACACAGTTGAAATTTTTTTAATCATATGGTTTTATTATTCACCAAATACACCAAGAAATAGGTAGAAACGAAACAGAAAATAAGAAGTAAGGTATTTATGTTTTTTTAACGAATGAGAAGGCTATATCAGCCTATGCAAATATCTGTTCTTTTAAGAATCTTAAATTTGGCTTTAACTTGAATTATAATTACTCAACAGGGGCCCCTAGTTTATTTAATAACAGAGTAATTATTTTATCTATCATTTTTGTGTTTATTTTTTTACTTCATATCTGATCAGTGATCATATTATCAAAGTAAATAATTTTTTTTTATCTAACATGTCGAAAAAGATAGGAAAAAAAAATCAAATTTTAAAAAAAAATTAAAAATAAAATAAATATTAATGAAATAATGCAACAAAATATAGAAAAATTCAATAATCCCCAAATTATTAAATATTTGTAACATGTGTTTAGTTTCTTCATTACTCCATAATAATATGGTTTTTTTGGATTATTGAAAATTTCTATATTTTGTTGCATTATTTCATTAATATTTATTTTATTTTTAATTTTTTTCAAAAATTTGATTTTTTTTCCTATTTTTTTTCCAAATATAATTTTCTACATATTTCTTCACTAACATTTTTTCTTAATTGGATTAATTTAATTAATTAACACTGTGTAAAATATTTCAAAAACTGTTCAACTATAGTTGATTTGAAGCTCAATGTAATTTTCAAGCTTTCGAACTACCATACTGAAAACTCTCTTTGAAATTCGAACTAATTGCAAGGCTCAAGTCATCATATTAACACGGTATATCACAGTATTATACCTACATTATTCAAGCTTTATTACAATTTCCAAAGAAACTGCAACATATTCAACGTACGAATTTCTTTATCTTCATTAAATTTTAATAAAAATATTTTCGAAAATGAAATTTTCTTTAATAATAATAATTGTAAAAAATTACAATTTTTTTTTTTTGTTTTATTTCATTTTTAAAAATACCTGAATTTTTTCAAAAATGTATGATCTAGATATTAAATTTGATAAAATAAAGCTTAACATTTTTTTTTTTATTTTTTAATTTTGTATTTTATTGTTTTAAAACAAATTCTTTACCTTAATTTAAACATGATATTTTTAAATAATAAAATCTATTTTATTTTACATACCTACTTATATTTTTTATTTAAATTTTTATAGAACAAAAAATTTTATTCAAACAATTTTTTATTCACTTTTAATTACATCTAAAACAAAACAAGCAACAACAACAAAAAATATTGAAAATAAAAATAAAAGTTGGAGTGAATTTAAATAGAAAAAATTAAATTAATTACATTTTCGTATCTACTTAAAATACTGTTAAATATTTTTAAATTAATAACAATTTCTGCGAAATATTCAAATAAGATTTTGTATCCCTAAGCAAAATGTTGAATTAAAAAAATTTATGTTGACTACTCAATGTTATTCTATATAAAATTACACTCAATAAATAACAAATTTAATTTATTTTTTTTTTTTTTTTAATTTCAGAATAATTTAATTAAATGTAGCTATATAAGTAAAATTACTAGGTTAAGAAATTCCTACCGGTAATTTCAAGGCAAACACAATGAAATTATAAAATTTTATGAAAAAAAATAACCTCAAATTAGTGAACTCAAGTAACAAAACAATATTATTATTCTGCTTTAAATATTTTTTCTAATTAATTATCAAACATAGCCTACATAAAATTAATTTCAAAGAATAATGAATACACGATTTTACTAAAATATAAATATTTCATGATAGATTCGAACTCTCAACCTATTTTAAATGGATATGAATCCAAAACACTTAAATTCTAACTAAAACTGCGTGTTCCAAGTCTTGATTTAGTATATAGTATTGACCGTATTAAGCAAAACAAAAAAGATGGATTGGTTAAAATGTGGAGTAAACCTAATTTAATTTTATTGCTATTTCGCTTGCATATAAATCGTATAGATAGAGTAAAATGGTCATTCAAAGGGGGTTCTGTAAAGCAACATAATTAACATTCTTGGTTACAGTTTCAAATAATTACTTTAATTGTGATTGTCCATGTCCATGTGATTGTACCATGATTGGCCACGGTCCAAGTAATTATTTGATTTTTACGGTTATGTTATTGTTTCAAAGAAGTGGGTTTTAATTATAACCTAAGTCAGTGAATCCGGTATTTTAAATTTAATTAATGATAAATGACTTAATTAAAATTCAATTTAAAATTATTAATTTTTAAATATCCAATCTTCTTCTATTTAATCTTTTCAGAAAATTTTATAACATTCGTAGGTATGACCACATTTTAGTGATTTCACAATTTCACATTACTCATGTTAGTTATATTTTTCAGTGTTTTTAATGAACACTTTTCGAACGAAATGATTATTGTTTACCTTGGATTCACAACCGAAGCGAAGCAAAGCTTGTCATTCACAATCAAAAATTTTCCTTACTTCGATTAACATAATTTATAATAATTTTCAATGTAGTATAAACAAACAAAATAATATAACAAGTTTGTTGTTAATTTGAATTTGTAAGATTAATTTTTATTAATACATAAAAATAAATATTAAAAAAATGGACTTTTATGCAATTGAAATGCTTTTTATACTGTTGTTATAAATTTGTGAAATATAGCTATCAACCATATACAGTACCAGTAGAGTGTGGTTGATTCGAGTAATAAATATTTGTATGTCTTAGATGGATGGAAATTAAATACAGCGATCCTGAACAATCTTTTAGTATGTAAAAAAAATTATTTTAATTTAATTTTAATTTTTGTTTATTCATTCCAAAATACAGTTAACATAGGGTGTATTCATAAATGCTGCAAACTGACAACAAGTTTGCCACCAGTTGGCGTACTTTGCAATAATTAATACAAATTTTACCTATATTTTACTTTTACTTGACAATTCTGCAAAGTTTCTGTTCATTAATACTGACACATTGAAAATAACATTTTTTTTTTAAATAACAAAACAAAAACTAAAATACTCAAAAAAAAAAAAAAAAACTACTTCAAAAAATTTTATGCATACTAAAAATTTATTCTGCTAAGTTGACGTCCAGTAGACTTTGAGGCTGCATTTATGAACTCATGCATTCAGAAAATCTGACAAGTGTGTTTATAAATTCAGAATATGCAGATTGACTGCAGGTTTGCATTTATGAACACAAGGATACTGACATTATCGACTTATATTAATTTAGAGCTTAGATTAAATCATCTTATCGACATCGACATTTTACATTTTTTTTTACATATTGCAAATTACTTTTACTTGGATAAAAAAAATATGTGTATGTTATTTCAAAGCAACAACAGTTATTTCGAAATGTAGTTAGAAGTGAATTGGAGGCCTATGGATGGACGCCTATCCAAAATTAGTTGGTTGTAAGACATTCTAGTATTTTTAAACATACAAGAATGAATGTCAGTATATGATTTATTACTGATGACTGATTTATTACGAGGCAAACTGACACAAAATCATATTTCATAAAACCCATAGAAGTCGAATGTAGGCCGGGATATAATAATATTTTTGTAAGTTAGTAACATTTAAAACATTTTGTTCCCCTATTTGAGCCTTTTTAATCCTTTGCATATTTGGCTTTTTGAAGCTTTGGCTATTTGAATCGATGCTTAATCCTTTTTATATTTCTGTAACTGCAAATTGACTTTAATAGCTTTTACTAATCTTTTTTTTTCTTTTTTTAACTGACAAGTGAAATAAAACGATATTTTTTGACATAAAGTACTTTCAAAGTGTTAAAGTTGAAAATAGATCTACTTTCGCTATGTTTTGTCTTGTGTTGCTTTGCTTTGAAATCGATTTGAATATAGGAATACGCATTTTAATACGCTTGACTTTTTTTGACACTTGAAATCGTTGCGTAGCGTTGCGTTATATTGTGAATCAAGGCTTAGGCTATTTAAAAGCTTCTAAACTATTGTTTTTATGTTTTCACTTGTACACTCTTGCTGACATTTTATAAGCATTTTTAGAAAATAATTGTTTTTGCAGAATTTTTCTATATAATATTAAGCAATTAGAGCAGCTAAATGTGAATTAAATAATTTAATTGTTTCCAGGTTTTTGTTCACTAATAATTTATTTTTAATATTTCATTGCAAATATTGATATTTAACAGTTATTCACAAGCACTGACGGAAGGAAGTATATTGCTGCCGATGCAATCAAATATTAAAAATTATTAGTGAACGTAAATTTGGCAACAATTAAATTATTTAACTTAAATTATCAGTAAAAATAAAAATTCGATTAATGAATTAAAAAAAGTTAAATGTGGTTAGATTAAGAGTTTGTTTAAGGTGTAATAAGTTTTAAATGTTTATTTTTTTGCTACTTGAATTCGTTTGAGTCATGTCTTTGGGTAAATTCACTACACATATGAATATTTTTACATATTTAAAGGATATCAAAATAATTGAGACATTATAAGGTTCTGGTGCGAAGTTATTCGATTACAAATTTATAACAAAACATTATTATGTGACCATTAGATTTTAATTGTTGTAAATTTGACATTAAACTTATAGATTATACTAAACAGACTTACAGAAACATTAAACAGACACAACATTAACGAACAATTTTACAAATGACGTCAAGGAACATCTTGTTAGTCATTTGAAGTATGCAAAGTAATTTAGATTTTATTGTAAAATATATAATAAAAAGTATATTAGCTAATATTAAAATATTTATGGAAAAGATTTGCTATTCCTATATTTCGACGATAACTTAAATATATTCGATGGTGGGTAACATCTCTTTATGATGTACATTTCTAGTTCAAAATATACATTTTCGTATAATAAAGCATTATATTTAACTATTTGTAGATAAACATACACAAATAATATATTTTTGATTTATGTTCTAATATAAAGTTACTATTCATATTACCGCGTTTATATGGAAGCATTCATAATTTATTTCTATCAAGGTTGGCTTGAAATACGCCTATATAAATAATTGATATAAACATGAATGAACTTGAAGCCGACTTCACTGAAGCCAATCAACAAATTTTGTGTAATTGACTTGAAAATTTGAATGTACAAACACCACTTGGAAGCTCGAAAGCTTGAGTATAATTTATTAAATATACTGTAGGCTCTAGGTGAAACATTATTAAAATTAAATAAATATTAAAACGCTAGGTATGTTTCACAATTTTTTTTTTAGAAAATAAAAGATCCTTGTTAATTTCACAAATGAATCCATTTATGATCCATGATTATAATCCATGGAATAAAATAAATTTGTGAAATTATCAAGAGTTTTTTATTTTTTAAAATAATTCTAAATTATTTATTTTTGACATTTTTCAAAGTGTTTTACAACCTACTAAATTTGCATATACACCTCAGCGTGGCTTCCAATTCACTTCCAATTACATTTCCAAATAACTCTTGTTACTTTGAAGTAACATACACATATTTTTTTTTATTAGCAAAAATATCATAGTGTTAACAACTTTGTTTTTTTTTTTTTAATTATCAAAACTGACAACAAACCTGAAAACTTTAATAATTTTTGTGTTACTTGCGTTTTGGTATTTCACAAATTTTTAACAAAACCTTAATTATGTTTAGTAGTAAATCCAAAAGTATGAGGTAATCCAATAAGTTTTTGTGTTGGCTATTTTTTTATATTTTACTCCATCCAAAACTTAATTTTAATTTTTCATTGGAAAACAGCTTAAAATAGAAGATACTTAGCCAAGATCCACAAAAGGCAAAACAGAATAACAACAAAAAAAAAAAAAAAAATTAAACAAAGCAAAAAAACAAAACATCTTTTTATACCTAAAAACAAAACAAAAAACATATTTTTTTTACTTGTTGTTTTTAAATTTTAATATTAAAATTGAAAAGAATTCCATAAAACATAAGCAAAAGAATTAACAAAAAAAAAAAAATAAGATCAAGTAAAACACAAAAACAAAAAAAAAAAATTATCAAAAATACACAAAAAAAAAAATTATTTTTTTCTTCCTGATTTTCTTTATTATTGAAAATGTAGCTTTAATGGTATAATCCTTTTACTTTAGGGAAATTTTTAAAGACCCATAATAAAACACAAAAATTCTATAAGGAGCTTAAAGGATATTTTCTTATTTGTATTTATAACTTTAAATTTTCTCAAAGAATAAAAATGTTCTTATGTAGTATTTGTAGTAATAATCGCAAAAAAAGGCAAAACCAAAAAGAAAAACTAAAATAATTTTTATTTTTTTTTTTTTTTTTTTTTTTTTATTTTGTTGTTTGTTTAAGAATCAAAATGGCGCCCAAAAATATCTTCGTTTCTTAATTTTTTGGTTATGTTCATATCAATATGATTTTGTTTTTCTTACTTTCATTGTTTTTTTGTTTTTTTTTATTGGACTAGCACAATTTGACAGGATGTAAAGATAAAACATAAAATTAATAGAGTTGCCAACTGATGAAGATTTTAATTTAATATAAATTTTAATAGTTTAGATATAAAATTTTTCGAGAGCAATAGATCAATAATTATAATAGAATTGTCAAACATAAATCAATAATTATAATAGAAAAATCAATAAATATAATAGAATTGTCAAACATAATATTTTTTTTTTATTTATTTATTTATTTATTTCGTACATATGTACATGATACAGTAAGTGTCTATAAGAGTATACAAAGTATAATGTATAGCAAATTCATAATTCTTAAATTAAATTAAATTAAAACTTAACCTACAGAAAATGTTCTAATAATGTAAAAATGTGGACATAAGGTGTACATATACCATTACTCTGATCATCGATATTAGAAAATAGCTTCTTAGATTATATTTATTTATTTATTTCTCGTTTGTAGGCTATATACAAAAGAATTGTTATAATTACATGGACCAATAACATTTTTCGTGACCATTCAAATTTGTTGTATGTCTCTAGACAATAACACTTATAAAATTTTACAAAAATTTTAAGTTTTACTTTTATTGTTAATTTTAAATTAAGAAAACCATTGCTACGAATTTGCAGTCAAGGTAAAAAAAACTAATCAAATTAGAACAATGAAAAATTTGGACACAAAATTTTTCGCATGACAAAAATTGCTTGTCCCCAACTGAAGTTGATTAGCAAAAATGCTTATTAAAAAAAATACAAAGTTACTGTAAAACAAGAAATCACATTACTTTCTTCTTAAATTTTAGTTTTTTGGTTTACTGTACTTACATAAACTTTTTTTAAAATAATAAAAAAAATTTTTTTTTTTTCAATCAAACGTTGTCCATGTAATTTGTCCGCTAAGTCACTAAAAATTCGTTACAATAATATATATCCCAAATAATACACTTTAAATTTCCAACGCAATTTAAAAAGGATGACGCAATATTAGAACTATATTACAGTAAATAGGAATTATAAGTTTTTTTGAGTATTTGTGAAATTAGGACTTGTTAACCCACCCAAGTCAACGCGTGTATTAATTGTGCTTCTGCTGTGTCACAACGATTTTTCGATAAGTAATTAAATTTTTGGCATTTTTTTTTATTATAATATTAACTTTTATAATTTAAGCTGGACGTACTAGTTTTTGGAATTAAAATATATTTTACAATATGCAGATAATTACATTTTTACGACATTTTTCCACTACGTCACACGTCCAATTCGCCACAGTTAAAAACGTGACGTAGTGGACCCAAATGTGACGTAGCGGAATTCAGTAGTTATAACTTACTTATTTGCTACTTTTTCATTATTATTATTTTGCTTTATTATAGCAATATTTTCAAATAACTACATATTTTTAAATTTATAAAGATACCTGAATAGAAGTAGTTTTTTGCATGTTTGTTTGAACAAATCAAAATGGCACTTACAGCTGCAGAACGGCAACGTCGATGCAGAGAAAATCGTAAAAAATATAATAATAAACTGGAAAAATACAAAATGTTTGTTTATAAAAAATTATAAAAAAAAAAACAAACATCTATGAATTAAACTTTTTATATGTTTGATGTCTTTTAGGTCACGTTTTGAGTCCACAGCGTCACAGTTTTTGACGTGTCCCTAAGCAGTTATTATAAAAATTGACTCAAATTAAAAGAAATTTTTTAATACAAATTAAGACATAATGATGGTTTATCTTGGGGCTGCAAGTTGCAATCATTTTCAGTTTCTAAATTATTCTATATTTAAAATTGAATGTCAGAATTTTTATTTTAAAAAGTTGTGACGAAGTGGACAAATGATTGCCAAATATTTTAAAATAAATAAAATTATGATCATATGGTAGATATTTTTTGAACTGCCCGTGGATAATATTAATATCGACAATACTAAGTAAAAGTTAATAAGTACGTATGAAGTAATAAAACGAGGTGCATAAATGTTACTTAGTGGACTTTTTTGTCCATCTTCTCAAGATATTAGCCCTATAAAATACAGGTTTAGTTGAGTTGGTCGCTGCTGACCACTTATTTACCATCTCAGATGCATAATCTATGAATTTATTGCATTAGCAATCTAAATATCCAAGTCAACTCAAATTTTTACCTATGGTCACCGAAAATGTTATTGGCCCACATATGTAAAAAAAACAAACACAAAATAAATTCATAAAACAAGTGGAAATAAAGTAGAATTAACATTAAAATTAGATAATTGAAAATTAAGATAAAATTTATGGTTTTGATAATAAATATAAAACAAGTAAAAATTTATTGTTAAGTATATGAAAGCTGAGCTGTGCTATATTTATTTATAAATGATTGAGATAACTCTTTTTTTAAATTATAGTTGCTGAGTAGAGTAGATATAAGTTGGTAGTTAGTTTAATAGTTAGTCTTAAAGAGGGCACAGTTATAACAAATTTCCATCATTGTCACATCACTAATAAACCATTACTTGCTCATAATTTATTTATTTATTTAAAGCTTAAATCAAGCAGTTACATTACATCTAAACTATACAAATTAAAATTTAAGAAAAGCAAAATTAAAAATAATGCAAAATACAATTAAATTAATTTAAATACTTTTTTGCAGTCAAATTCAGCATTTCGTCAAATAAATTACACAATTTTTTTTATCCAAATTCAACATTTTTTCTAATAATTTGAAAATAATAAGTACATAATTCACAAAAGTCTGAAAACATTATAATTTTAAAAACATTTTTCTTAAAAGAACTAAATTTTGCAATACAAAAAAACTATTTAAGAAAAAATGTTGAATTTGGATAAAAAAAAATTGTTTAATTTGTTTGACGAAATGTTGAATTTGACTGCAAAAAAGTATATATAGTTATAAGCTTAAAGTTTTATAATTTAACAATAATACTTAATACTAATGGATTTTATAGGTGTGTAGTTAGTTTAGTTGTTTTTTTTTAAAACAGATTTTAAGAGGGAGAAGTCGATTAAGGCTTTATATTATTATTTCCCAATATTAATATTCTGTTAATGAGCTCAAATTTACCATAGTTAGTTCTATGGTATGCAAAAGTAAAAAAATTAACAAATCGAAGTCAAGAATTAGTTTTAATAACAATTTTGGGTATAACAATTTCAACAAAATAAAGGTTACATCAACATTTTCCCCTTTTTTTATGTAGAGTATCCAAATGAGTTATAGGTTTAATCGACAATCATAACAATTAAAACGAATGAGATCTGCCCCAGGAAAATTACAAAGGACAAATCTTAAAAATTTTCTTTGAATATTGACATCATAAAACGGAAACCATATTCGCCTGCATAACACAAAGGCACCATATACCGACCACCTATATGGATAAGTAAAAATCAATTTTTCGAAATATAACTTTAACTTATATCGAAAAATTAAGCTTGAACAATTGAGCCAAGGAATAATATTGATAACACAAAAAAAAAAAAAATAATATAAATATTTTATCAATTAGCTTAGGGTTTTTTTTTTTTCTTAATTAATATAAAATTTAGGACAGTAAATAATATAGTTAAAATAAAAATTGGCTATATAAAGAAATTACTGCAAAAAAGTTATAAGACTCCTGATTCCGTCCACTTAAATACATTTTCCCTGATACCGACTACTAGGGTGCCTATATCCGACCTATTAAATTGTATGGTAATATTTTCCTACTAAGAAGATAATTGGGATGTATATAAATTAGTAAATATACCTATTAATTTACAGAATCATTATTAATAATTTATAAATAAAAGTAAATAAATAATAATTATAAATTATTTAAATTCAAACATATAAAATAAATACATTTCAAATAAGTGATAATTATAGTAACAATTGCATGTCAAATAAATTTGGTTCAGTAACTCTAGTTTTGATAAAATTCAAAGTTTTTATGAAAATTGAACTATTCTAATGCTATATGTTTACATTACACAATTAAATCGCACCTTTAACGCTGAAGTCTCGTAAAATATTGTCTAAGTATGTTTAAAAGAATTATTTGTTGTCATATTTGTATGTCCATAATTTTATTGTTATTAATGTATTGTCCAAAAGTTAACTAACGCAAAATTTAGTTAATTTAACATTAAAATTATTACAATTAAGTAGGTTAATTAACGATTTTTGAAAAAAATGTATGACATATCATTGCATCTTAGATAAATGATCAGACTTGGCTGCATCACCTTCTATTAGTTACTACAACGTGATATATCAATACAGAAATTGGTTAGTTTTATCACACACGGGGGGGTAATAGAAATAAATGCTTTTCTTGACGGCTATAAATCTTAATAATATTAGAACATAAATATATAAAAAATTGTATGATTTCTAATACTGCACGCCGCAATAGTATTAAGCAATTTATTAGTTTTTTATCAATTATTTTAATGTATTAATTTTTTATCAATTATTTTATCAATAATTATTGATAAATTAATAAATTTCAATAGTATTAAGCAATTTATTAATTTATCAATTTATTAATATATATGACGAATTTATTGAAGTTTTAAGAAATAAGAAGAGTGGGCGTTTTTAAATAAATGCATTTTGACAATTAGTACCATTCGATAAGATAGCACATATTATAGGTGTTACATAATTAAATGTATGCTGTACCCGGCTACATTATTGTTATTGATTGAATTTTAATATTTGAATTCAATTTTAAGTTTTTCTTTTTAAGCAATTACTAAGAAGGTGGGATAATACACAATTATGATAAAAGGGAACGACGTTCCAAGAGCGACGTACATAGATTTGTAATTGTCTAAAATTACTTTTAAAAAGTTAATTTATTAAGAAATTTCATGTAAATTTGAAATTTTCTTTGCGCTGAACCTGTTGCAGGTAGGGTAGGCCGTATACAGGCTTTTGTAACCTATTAGGTATGCTAAGATTAAAAAAGTATTAAAAAGAACATGTTTAGAAGGAAATTTCAATATTATAGGTACATAAAACGTATGGTCCAAATTCCTGATACCGTCCACATGGGCAATTAATTGAACAGTTCCCTGATTTCGTTCACTTTTGATATTGCCAATATAATCTAAGTTTTAAAAATAATTGTAATTTGTAAAAAATACTATTAAAGTTATCCGTATATTCTAATTCCTTAAAAATCGAAAGAAATAATTTTTTTTTCACTTTTGAGCTATTTTGGCATTAAAAATTTAGAAAAAAAACCCCTTCTGAGATAATATCTCGGTCTACAAATAAACTTTTAGTCGTAAAATTCTAATTTTTTAATTTATTGAAAAAAAAATTTCATTTCAGAAATCAATACCACAAATGCAACGAATTTATCAAGGGGTCGCAAACAGGAGGGTGGACGGAGAACGGTGCGTTATTCCAAAATTACGTCGGAGCATTTCGTCTTAAATAACTCAACTTGGGGTACCTAGTATAGAAGGGTGTATTTTACTTGTTCGTAGATTTGTACATTCTTCGAGAAATTTTGTGTTTTACTTAATTGTAAGGACCTATATCTGTTCTAGTTTTCATTTTTTTTTTTTGTTAAATAAAATTTATATATTATATAGTTTTCTGCATTTATTCGGATGGATGGATGTTCGACGGAACGCTCTAGCACATATACAAATTGTAATATATATACAAATTGCTTTGGTGCTCTTTTATTAACCCCTGTGTACCACACTGAACCTTTACAGTAAAAATACTATTGGAAGAAAAAAATATTTCTTATTTAATGTTAGTTTTCTTCCAAAATAATAAGGAAAAATAAAAAAAAATAATAATAATATAAATAAAACAAACAATTTTTTTGATTTAAAATACTAAGTATTTTAATAATTTCTTCAATTTCAAAAATTAAATATCTTTTGATTTTTACTAAAATATATTAGTTATATAATTCATAGGTAAAAGCACCATGTAAAAATTCTTCATTTCATTTATATTTAAAAATACTTTTTTAGATTAAATACTTTTTTTTTAATTTTCAAAAATCGATTTTTTATAATTATCAAACAGAATTAAAATAAATAAATTAAAATTATTTTTGTTTAAAAATTCTATCAATCCAAAAATGTTTTACATTATCTAATATTTATTGTATTTTAGCAACTCTTATTTATATATATATTATATATATATACTATCTTAAAAATGTTCTATGCGTCAAAATGAAATACTTATATTATTATAGTCGTCCAAACAAAATTAACTTTTATATTGAATAGGTGATTATATTTTGAGATAAAATCATCTCTCTTCTTAATACTTAAAGTTACTTTATTTAATTTTAATTTTTTATTATTTTTTGTTTTATTTTATTTTCTTTTTATATATATATATATATGTATATATTATATGTATATATATACCCTGAAGCTAATACAATCAATGTTCTATAAACGAGTATGTCCTTTGTCGTTCTAAACACAAAAAAAAAAAAAAACAAAATCACAAACACATAGCAATAACAAGAAAAACAAAATAATAAAATAAAAATGGCAAGTCATTCTTAATTCGGAAATTTTTTTGTCATTTTATTATTATTGTTTTTCTTTTTATATTTTGCGAATTTTTTCCCTCTCTTACTGAACTCTTTCACGAATTTAATGGCAGCATTATAAGAAAAATTAGATGATATAATGTAGGTTATGTACAATATATATATATATATATATATATGTACGAATTTATATTATCTTTATATTGCTATATATATATTATATACATAGATGTGCTGGAACCTACTCGGTTTTTTGTTCAAATTTGTGAAGCTCAACAAATCTGTTTCCTCTTTTTTCCCGTATTAATAAAATTATAATAAGAAAAAAAAAAAATCAATGAATTTAATCAAATCTTATGCGCTAACTATAATGACATGGAACTGCACATTATGTGATATTCCATATATGGAAAATAAATGTAAATGCCCATAATCGACATAGTGAAGCAATTAAGTTGAATCCGACAATTCGGTACATTTTCGTTAAATATAGAGTTCTTATGTGAAATTCCAAGCCTAGTTGTACTATGAACCGGTTTCAAGGTGTTCTGCTATGCTTAATGAGTTTTTAGTTCTAAATAATAAGATTGATGTTTTTTTATTAAATAGAATTCAATTTAAAGATCTTGCGTTATATAGTGTTAATTATATTTTTGAATAATTTTAAGTACTCTTTTTTTGTTTTTTTCTTATTTTTTTTTTGTTGTTGTTTTGTTGCTAGACTGTAAGATCTAACTTTGTAGACGAATTAAAATAAATAAATAAATTGCATTTTTTTGTTGTTTTTCTAAGAAATATTTTCTTATGTTACTATGTCAATATGGCTCGACTTATGCTTTGGCAAATATCTATGTCAGATTCGTTAGGCAATTTGACATTTACATAATAATGTTGTTCTATATCATTTTAGTCAGTGTATTAGAAAGGTAAATTTATATTCAAGCGAAATAAATTTACATATTCTCGTATAGCTTTGGAATAAACTAAGATCTTCATGATTTTAGATAGTCGTAGGAGGAGTTGCTGAGCCAAATAAAGGATATATTTTTTAATGAAATAATTAAAACTATTAGTGGATAAATAACTATAAAATAAAGACTTGCTCTATGTACAAAACCATTCTCAAAGCAGTTAGTTTGACTGATAAAATAATAAGAAAACATTTTCAATCAAATTTATAAGGTTATACATATATAATAATAATAATAATAATTGTAATAATAATAATAATAATAATAAAAATAAAATATTTATTTCATTTATGCATCATTCAAATTAGAACTAAACATATTTCCCAATTTAAATTTCGAATGTTCAGTTGACTAAATTATAAAATTTGTCGTACCTAATGTATAAGAATCTGATATTTTATTTAGCGAGTTCGTTATTAAATTTTTGGCATCACATCGCTACTGATATAATCTGATATATATTATATAACGCAAATTTTTCTTTCAATATTAAATTTATTTGCCTTATGTACCTACATTTGTACATACAATGTTGAGCAACAAAATAAAAAGTATTGTTGGCATTAATTCTTAATTCAATAAAATTTATCTTCTTCATCCTCTTAAAATTATTTTTATTTTATTTTTATTTTTTTTTTTTTTTCATTTCGTTTTTACTTAATTATTATTATTTGCTTATATGTATATATACTTTAAGTATTATAAAATAATATGTATGATATTCCATTATATACAATTCTATACACACATTTTTATAAATAAATAATATTGTTTCACATACCGTCAACTTCATCTAATCAAATACAGAAATTGTCCTGAGTACAAAGAACCGTTATAACCTCATACAAGTATATTGCATGTCTATACACATTATATTATATAATATATTATACATAATATATATTTAAAATACAATTGAAGAATAAGAGAAGTAGGGAAATTGAAGAAACGTCTTGTTATAAAGTTACTCTGGCAAAGAGGCAAGATAAAAATACACAAACAAAAAATACACATAAACAAAAAAACAAAAAAAAACATGTTTTCTAACCTAAAAAGGATAAAGGCTACAAAAACAATAAGACAACAAAAATAATAATAAAATAATAGAAAGTGCTGCCTTTTATTATACATAAATATAACGGGATGGAGAATAAAGAAAAAGCTCATCAGTTTTCTTTTAATAATCTAGAAACAAAACAAAAAAAAAACCAAAACAAAACAAAAGAACAAAAAACGAAAACTACTAGAATTCTTGAAAGTTGAATAAAGTTCGAATAATGTTTTGGTACAAACCTAACAAACCATAAAATGTTTTACACTACTAAAACTTAAACACTTACATCTAAAAGACAAAGTTAGTAACCGTTAATCACAAATAAAGATTCAAAAGAAATTCTTAAAGAAAAACAGTGGTGAACTTTTCAAAGTCAATATTTTTATTGTGAATTCAAATATGATTTTTTTTTATCGTTTTTTTAATATTATTATTTTTATTGTTCTTGATCTTAGTAAGTATTTGAAATATATAAAGTCGGATTTAATGATAATAATATTTTTACTTGATATAGCAAATGCATATATTTCAAATATGTATATATAGTTCGTTCATTAGCATTGTGGATGACTTAAAGCAGAGCCACATATAAAGTCGGTTCCAATTATTATCAAAGTATCGATAACAATCTCTTCTATTGTACCTATTATCGGCTCGATTTTGTGCACATATTATACTTATTTAACATTGATTGGAAACCAACCTCATCTATGGCTCTGGCTTAAAGTCATCCATAAATATTAAGTTTACTGTCTACTTATAAAATATAAACAGAACACCAACTGGTATCAACGAATGATTGTGAAAACTTAATTAAATGTGTTAAATTGAAAATGCAAGCAGTATAAAAACGATTTTTTACCGTCTTATTTTTTAGCAAGTAAAAAATATTTCTATTTTCTAATTTTCAGCCGACTCATTTTATTCAGTATGACAGTTTACATTGTCACGATTTTTAAAATTGTTACGATTTTTTACCGACTAATTTTTTAGCAAATAAAAAATATTTCTATTTTCTAATTTTCAGCCGACTCATTTTATTCAGTATGACTACAGTTTACATTGGTGCTAAAATTTAATATTCCATTATTAGTTTATTCAATTATTGTGTTTGAAACTGTAATTTTTCAGTCGGTGAAAAATGTTTTTGTTATAAGCAACATCTGAATTAGTTGTCAGTACTATTTTCACATTAATGAAGGAAAATGGACAACAACAACAACAACTCAAAAACTTTACTGTACTGACCAATAATATTGGTATTAGGAATCTCATAAATTTATAATTTTCTAATATTCTTTGGTAGTAAATTACAAAATTGTATAGTTGTCAATTTTAATATTAAAATTTAGAATAAGATTAAGTTTAAAATTATATTTTGTTTGTTTTTTTTTTTTTTGGTACATTTATGTATATTGTAATTTGTAATACGTTTGTATTAAGTATAAATAAATAAATAAATAAAATATAGCTATACATAGGTAGCTATATAAGGAATGCAAAATAATAGTGTGAAAATGATTATTTAATATTTACAGCTATCTCACTATAGGTTCATTGGTTGTCATTAGGAGTCTCAAAGAACAAAAAATGCAATTCAGTGGTTAAGTCGATGAATCGAATATCACTACAGGTATAATAGTAAAGTTAGACCAATTAGCGATCAACTACTTCGTGAAAAAAAATTAATGATTTCAAAAAACTAAATCACAGTCTCAGAATCACAATAAATCCAAGCTATGTAAAAAATAGGTTATAATACAAGTTCAATCAAAAATACATCAAATATTGGTGCATTATCGTCAATCAAACTAAAACAAAACAAGTTTTCTTCAAAAAAAAAGTTCGTACAAAGAGAGGTCACCACTGAATCGACAGTAAAAATAAAATGATTTTTATTCATTATCCATTTACCTACTTCAATTAAAAACACTTCTTCAATTAGAACCTCTTCTGTAATCTTCCAATATCGGTCAACACAATCTCTGAATATAAAGAAAAAAAAACAATTTTTTTTTATATCTAAGAAAATTATTTAACTGTCACAAATAACTTATTATAATCCCTAAAAAATTTTCTTTTATTTTTCTATAGCTATCCTGTTTCTATATTATATTTTTATAAGCTGAAGATATACAACTTATAGCATTAATAAAAAATAAAATTTGCAATCATTAAACTTGTAAGTGGAACGAATGGTTAGTTATAGGGAAATTAAGCAAGATATATTATTTTTACTATTATTATTACTCAGGCATAAAATTGGTGAAAAAAAAATAAAAACAAATAAGAGAACAGACAAAATTATTTAAATTAAAACATTATTTTGTTTCTGGTGCCTTATTGGGTTAATTATTATTTTTTTCAGCATTTTTTAGTTGGAAAAGTTATAATAATCATATTTATTTTTAGTTGCAAGACATTTTAAGAAAAAAAAAATTTATAAACAATAGAATTATGACAGGTGAAGATATTAAATGTCACATTTTAGTGTACTTCAAATGTCAAATAAAATAAAAAATAGATATTTCCACAGTTGAGCTTAAAATTACTAAGCACACCACACATAACAGGATTACTTTTATTTTTCTGTACATTGACTTATGACAGGTGAAGATAGTAGATAAATGTCACATTTTAGTTTATTTCAAATGTCAAATAAAATAAAAATAGATATTTCCACAGCTGAGCTTAAAATTACTAAGCACACCACACATAACAGGATTACTTTTATTTTTCTGTACATTGACTTATGACAGGTGAAAACAGTAGATAAATGTCACATTTTAGTGTACTTCAAATGTCAAATAAAATAAAAATTAAATATTTCCACAGCTGAGCTTAAAATTACTGGGCAGATCTTTTACTTAGAAGAATATAAAAAAAAAATATATATATATATGTACAACAACTATAATATATGTATATATTATGATATGTATATAATGTATGCTTATATTGATTATATAATGTTTAGAATACAATTAAAAAATAACAAATTTTAAAGCTTAGTTAAAGTAATATTTAAAAATATCCGATTTGATCAAATTTATTGTTTGACCAAACAGCTAAGGCTAAGATCACTAAACAAAACTATTTTTGTAAAATTAAAAAGCTTATCTAAATAAAAAAAAAAACCACACCTAACAGAAGTACCTATTACTTTTAATGTTCCCTACATTGATATATGACAGATCAGGGTTATAAGTGTTGTATGTTTTCCAAATTATGTCAATTAAAATAAGCCATACTATTACCACAACCGAGCATCGTTAACAAAATATTGCTCCATTGTTCCATGTTCAAGCTATATTTTAACTACTTGTACCGTTTTAAAATACACCTGAAATACCCGAAAATTTCAATATCCAAACTATTTACCTAATATTTACTATCTTTCTGCTATATACGCAATAAGTAGATATGTCAAATTATTAATCAAAAATGGTTTAAAAAAATGTTATTTAAATACAAAACTCCAAATTGTTTTGTATCTTGTGAATGTGAATACTTTTGGTTGTACCATTGTCATTCAAGCACAGAATGACAGACATGAGAGATATTTTAAACTTGATTAATTAACTGCAAAATTAATTTTAATGTTCTCATTAGTTGTGTGAAAAAAATGCAAACAACAACAAAAACATTTTGAAAATACTTCGATAATGCTTTTTAAGATATTTCAAATTATTTTGAAATCCTGAATGTTGACAAAAAGACAAAAATAAAAATAAAACAAAAAACAGAAACGAAATGCATTCAATCAAACTTTGCTTTCAAATTATTTTGTACGCATTTGATTTGCAAATGACATTTTTATTTAGCTAAATTTAAATTAATTGCATTTTAGAATACTCGATTTTAGTTAACACTTCAAAAGCAATCTAATTTGCAATTGTATTAGTGTACAATCATGGACTATTGTATAACAGTTAAATTATTGATTTTAGTTAATACTCCACAATCAATTTGAATGACAATACATATTAGTTAAACAATTGGTCTGTTTTAAATCACTGAACTGTTGTTAATAGTAGATTTTTTTTTAAATATAATAATATTAATAACATATATACCTAAAATACATATAAATATGTATATGTATATGTATTAGGTATAAATATTCAATTTTAAATTTAGTTCAAAAAGCTTCACAATCTAAGTATTACAGAAGAATTCAATTAAAATCTCAATAACAGAATAATTATAATACATTATAAATTGATGTCAACACTGATAATTATTTCAGAGGTTGTCAACACTATAGTTTTGATTGTTTTTATAATTTTTAAATTTATAGAAAAACAAAAAAATATCTACACTCATTATAGGTAATGAAATAAAAATAAAAGAATTAAAAATAAACATAGTGGATTTACAACATAATTAATTAGCTGTACACATATTAAATAGTTTTAAATGTATCTGTAAGTATGATTTAAAATAATTTGTTGTTACATTATAATTTTATTTATTCGAACAGTAGATACCAGAATAATAAATTACTGTCTGACCTGTGTCTGTATTTAAAAACTTATTTAATTTTCTATTCATTGTTATTTTATTATTAAAATTAGAAAAAGGATTAAAAAAATAATGATGTGAATACAAAAGTGCCTATGTGAATAACAAATGAATATTTGATGTACCTACCTAATTTTAGATATAAATTAAGTAGAATATATAAATACAGACTAATTTGAAATAGAAAAAAATTAAAAATTAAAATAAAATTAATTTTGGAAAACTTTGAGTAGTTCTATTCGAATTTAGAAGGACCTAGAGTATATTGTCGAAATTCTAGTTTCACATTAGCGTTCTCAATACTGATAAGACAATCATGTAGAGTGAAATCAGGATAATAAAACTTGCAAAATAACATTTTACTTTCAATTACAGTAATTTTAATAGATTCTAAAGGATTCAACAAAATTTTTCAGGTTATATTATATTTACTATATCTATATGTATAAAGATTTATTCCCATAGACATACATATACGGTAATACCTGATTGGTAATACCTTTTTTAGTATGATTTTCACTATGTATGGTAAGGTAAAATTTTTCGAAACATATTTTTATATTTTTGCAGAATACTCGATCCACGTTTAACATTTATGTTCACGTTAAGCGAGGTACTACTGTATTTCAAATATATTTTATAAATATTTGTTTCCTTATTAATTAGATAGTAGTTAGATAGATATAGTTATTAAATAATAAAATTATAGGTCATCAGATGTATTGAGATTTTACTAATAAAGTAAATCTTCTAAAAATAAGTGTAAAACAAAATTGAATTTACCGATTTGGCAAGATCGAATATATTTAAGTATATGAGCAATAAAAATCGTCAAAATGATAAATTTCGCTAACTAATCAAAGTAGAACAGCATCAGTAAAATAATAAATTTGGTATGGTAAAAATTAAATAATTCAAGTAAATATTTCTGAAATAAGCCATAACAGAAGCATGACACAATAAAAAATTTTAATACCACGCGGATTGCATAATATTATTAAATAAATAAAAATATTATTATTAAATGTAAAAGTATTTTTATTTATTATTTCTGTCTTCGGACATACATATTTGGTTTGTTCAGTAAACTGTTCTAGAACGATATATCAATTAAAACAATTTAGAGTAAAAAATAACACTTTTTTGTATTCATTCATTTCCGTTAATTGAACTTTTTTGCTCAAAAGTGTTCTGATCAGTGTTAATTAGATTGTCCATAAGAGTTCTAAATTTATCATTTTTATTCTGAACTTTTTTGTGAACTGCTTTTTCTTTAAATTTTGACAGTTAAACAAAGAAGTTTGAAAGTAATGAGAATAAACAAAAAATAAGAACAAAAAAGTTAAAAAAAATATCAAAAACATGTTTAGTAGATTTTTCTGTTCTAAATAATAATCCTAAACTGTTTGACATTTAATTGTCATTGTCCAAAACAGTTCTGTCCGATACTGTTCTAAATATACAGAACAAACTTATTATAAATACCTAACGATGTGCCATTTGACATTGTTATAGTGTCATTTGATATTTATACTGTCAAATGGTCATATTTCTACTGTCATTTATACTGTCAATAAATAGTATTCAAGTTTAATTTATTTAACATTTTTAATTATTTAAATAAATTTATTTATATTTTAATAAGACTATACTTTTCATTCCAGAATTGATGATATATGACTGATTTCTTGTTATTATTATTATTATTATATAATATTTGTTGCAACAACAATATTTTATGTTTGAATAGTTGAAGTACCTTAAATTAATATTATTTTGTAAGTTAATATTACATAT
Organism: Argyra leucocephala; assembly: GCA_963942445.1. NCBI lineage: Eukaryota > Metazoa > Arthropoda > Insecta > Diptera > Dolichopodidae > Argyra > Argyra leucocephala. The sequence goes on along the minus strand of OZ012677.1, from coordinate 205,878,095 downwards.
GCAATGGACCTGAACTTAAACACACTGTAATGAATTGCATTTGAAACACCAAAAGTTGTTATCAGCATTTTATTTTTGTTTTAAGTATAAAAATAAAACTTTAAAATAAATTTGATGTCAACTTTACATTTTGTTTTTATATTTGTGACAGTAACTTAGGTAGATTAATTTTCTGTATATAAAGAGTAACGGTAATGCATTTTTTTGTGTTAGAACTACTACAATGTTATTCGAGTAGGTATTTATTTGTTAATTTTTCTATCATATCGATTTATTTAATGTTGAAAAATATTACTATTGTCAGGAACTAAGTCTTCATCATAAATAGTGTAGCTACATTTTATTTCACTTGTACTATCAATTATATTCTTAATTATGTTTTTGTCATTTGTTTTAACCCATCAATGACAAAGGGTATACTGGATCAAGTCGTAAAACCTTCATTCGGAATTCAAATTGGGAAATATGCTATGCAAACGCTCTACTTCCCTTCTTCAGCCCTTTTTTAACCATTATTTAACAATTTATAGACTAACATAACTCGAACGATCATTTTGTGTTATTCTGTTTATGTTTGTTCATCGGGATGTTCAAACAAAATTTTATATAAACTATTTTTAAATTAAGAATTTAGGTACTATATGAAATATATGTATATATACATATTATTATATTATATACTAATATTATACCACTTTTTCAATTTAAAAATATCTCTGAGCATGATAATACCACATATAAAATAGTATAGATATATATTATTTATTTTAATTATTTATTTAATAATTAAATTTCATTTTAGAACCTATTCCAAATTACAATATTGATTATTATTATTATAATCTAAGGGTATTTCTCAATAAAATTCTTAAAATTTAATTTACATTTAATCAATAATAACCCTCATTTTCTATTTTAAATACATCTATACTTACTTACTTATATATAATATCTATCAAAGAAACTCATTATTTTATTCAAACTATTACTAATATTATTTTTTGTCATTGTTCTCTCATCATACTATTATGTAAATAATTTAATTTATAAGCACACACATCCAAACATATATAATATTATGTAGTATGAACATTTAAGGGTGACTTTAAAATAAATAAATTAATTAATTTAAGTGTTTGTGAATCACTTCATGATAATAACAAAAAATTTAGCATTCATCATTGATTTTGAATTTGAGTTTATTGCAAAATTATTTTCAAAAAAAAAAAAAAAACAAGAAGAAGAATAGGAATTATATTTGAATCAATAGCATCAGGATAATGAATATTTTCAAATCAATTTTTCGCAATAAAAAAAAATTATTCACATTATTTTATGTCAAGGGGCATTTTATTATATTGAAAAAAAAAAAAATAAAAAAAAAATAATTTTTCATTATTATAGACATTTATTATTTTAAATCAATATTATCAATTAAATCTGCATGGATTATAAAAAAAAAAAAAAAAATTATATTTAGAATAATATAAATAAAATATTTCATAATAATAAATTTTTAACAATAAAAATAATATGTATTAAATAAATTTATTACATTTCGACATGTAGATAAATATTTTATGTAGTTAAATATTACAACTGCAAAATCTGATTCATTTGCTTAGTTTTGAGAAAATATGACAGACTGAAACGATTATGTTCAATTATCGATTATCGTTCAATATTGATATTAGAAAGTATAAAACAATTAAATGCAATTCTTGTTCAAGAATTCTTTAGATAGTTCATGTATAGTTGGTGATCGGGACAATGGTTAGCTGGGTGAATATACTATGGGTTGATAAGCCAGGGCAGTAACTATTGAATTTCTATATATATCTTATATCCATGTGTTTGTATTACTTAAACGACCACTAGAAACTAAGAAATTAACTAAGTAATTAACAAAAACTGATTAAATATAAGCCAACATCACAATAGTGTCAAATACTGGACAAGTGTCAAAATTGTATTATATTTAACTCTTTCACGTAAATGACTGCTATAGATTAAAAGTTTTTTTTTAGATACATTAGCAAATGACTGCTATTGTTGTTAAGTATTATAATATTAATATATATTACATTGTTAATATACAGTTAAGTATTATAATATTAATATATATATTACATTGTCTGGCAACTCCCTAACTATAATTTAATGTAACACACTGATGATAACCAGCAGTCTCGCACTGAACATCACTTAATAAACACGCATATATTAAATATAAAACAACTGTATTTTATTATAAATATATATATACACCGAGCTATAACAGAGATATAACAGCTATAGCATCCAAAAAATACTGAAAGCACTAAATGCATCTGTGTCATCAAAACTATAAGCATAAAAATCTGCATATAAACTTCATTTAGCAAGTAAGCGTGTTGTCTTTAATATTTGACAGTTATTGTTAAAAGATGCATTTAGTCGGGGATTTCCGAAAATAGTAAAATTATAGTAGAATTTTTTTACTATAAATGGCCGAACAACTAAATTAATGTTATAGCAGTCAAATTTGCTTTCGTTTTATGTGCAAAAATAAATTAGTGTGTCTCTGGGTAAAATTTTTTTTTAAATTTTGTTCGAAGAAATATTTTGAAATGTCGTACAAGCAAAATATCGAAAATATTTGAAAATTGTTCGAAGAAACTGATTCTTAAATAAGTGAAAATGAAGTTAGGTTATTCAGAAGAAAACAGAGATAGTGATTTATCGGATAATGGATTATTCAATGTTGATCCACACTGTTCTTCCATTTGTGAGAAGAAAACAAAATTTCGTACCAGAAAAATGAATATTATAGCATTAAAATTTTTTTTTTAATTTTCGTCCATTTTTGTTCTTAATTTTAAATTTTGAACACATGCATTGCTGCTTTCCGCATTAAAATATCTTTAAAATTACAAAAGTTATAACAAGTGTTTTTCTGAGTAGATCATGATAAAACTAATGAATGCGAAATGGTTAAGAGCAAGGTCAATAGTCTATTCTTGAATATAAAACCACCAATAATGAGGCATACCAACAGGCATACCAAGAATCCGATGGGAAGATAATATCGAAAATCACTGCCAAAAAATGAACGTACAAAACTAATAGAGTTCTGAACGAGATCAATTTATTATGCAGAAATAATAATAATAATTAAAAACTTAAGGTATATTTCACTAATCTTAAATAAATATCTTGAGTTTCTGCTGATGGTGTAATAACCGAAATCGATCAAGATATTAAGAAAAATATATTTAGAGTTTTTAAAAATATTTCACCTACAGCCTTGAACATTCTATAAAAAAAAGTAATAATTTTACCTCGAATAAAGGAATAGAATTTTATTTTTCTTTATTTCATACTTAAGTCTGCTTTACAAATCGTTAAATTTTTCGGTTAAAAATAATTTTTAAAATATGTGATGATATACATTTTTTTTTCTTTTGTTTTGTTTTTTAATTATATAAGTTAAATTTTGACAAAGCCGAAGCTGTTCGGTCTGATAGGATGTTATATCTTAGAACAAACAAGGTTCAATGATAACAACAAGGTTCGAAAAGGTTATTAATCATTTTTTCTCTTTCTATTTGTAGTCCACATTCAATTCAAAATACCATTAAAGGAAGTTTATATAACAGATTGGACAAAGTCAAACCTGACTTTGAGTGTAGTTCATAACAACAAGTTCAATATAAATCTATTCACTATCAAAAAATCGATTTCGGTTTATATACTTCTACATGAACCGAAGTCGACTGTCAAATCACACGAACAAAAATATCGGTTTTGTACTGCAACACTAATACAAAAAAGTTGAGCTAACTTTATCAATGAGAGTTAATCGGCCTTTATAACATAATAATTTAAAGCTGTAATAGTATAATTAAATTAAAGGTGTAATAAATAGTACGTTACAATATTAGCATAGCATATGGTTCTATATTTGTAAAAATTTGGGTATATTAAATTATTGACATAACATAAATTAACATTCATATAGATAATACAAATTTAATAAGTCAAGAGTTAACTACAAAAATCATGAGAGATTAAATTCGAAAAAAAATGGAGTTGAACAAAAACAAAAAAATATTCCCAGTGATATCCATTTTAGTTGAGATACAATATAAAATTAGAGTATTTGACTAAAATTATGGAATTAATGAAAAATTAATAAAATGAAATATAATTCGTATTCCAGTTCAAAGTAAAGTTAAGTAAAGGACATAATTAAAACCAAGTCTTACCTACTTCATATACTGAACTTAATTTTATTTTTATTATTAATAAATAGAAACGAATACAAGTAAAAACTATGAGAATTAAATCCATGCCATATTTTTCGGATTGTATTTTCTGTATTCTATAGATTAGCATTTCAGACCAAAGAAACATAGCGGTATTATTAATTGAATTCAAAATAGTCACAGTGATATCCATTTTAATGAGATACAATGAGTATTTGACTAAAATTGAAATGAATGAAAAATTAATAAAATGAAATATAATTCGTATTCCAGTTCAAATTAAAATTAAGTAAAGTATATTTAAAACCAAGTCTTATCTACCTCGTCTACTGAACTTAATTCTATTTTTATTATTAATAAATAGAAACGAATACAAGTAAAAACTATATGAGAATTAAATCCATGCCATATTTTTCGGATTGTATTTTCTATGATCTATAGATTAGCATTTTAGACCAAAGAAACATAGCGGTATTATTAATTGAATTCAAAATAGTCACAGTGATATCCATTTTAATGAGATACAATGAGTATTTGACTAAAATTGAAATGAATGAAAAATTAATAAAATGAAATATAATTCGTATTCCAGTTCAAATTAAAATTAAGTAAAGTATATTTAAAACCAAGTCTTATCTACCTCGTCTACTGAACTTAATTCTATTTTTATTATTAATAAATAGAAACGAATACAAGTAAAAACTATATGAGAATTAAATCCATGCCATATTTTTCGGATTGTATTTTCTATGATCTATAGATTAGCATTTTAGACCAAAGAAACATAGCGGTATTATTAATTGAATTCAAAATAGTCACAGTGATATCCATTTTAATGAGATACAATGAGTATTTGACTAAAATTGAAATGAATGACAAATTAATAAAATGAAATATAATTCGTATTCCAGTTCAAATTAAAATTAAGTAAAGTATATTTAAAACCAAGTCTTATCTACCTCGTCTACTGAACTTAATTCTATTTTTATTATTAATCAATTGAGACGAATACAAGTAAAAACTATATGAGAATTAAATCCATGCCATATTTTTCGGATTGTATTTTCTATGATCTATAGATTAGCATTTTAGACCAAAGAAACATAATAATAATAAAACATAAGATAATAAAAACAACATCTTGGATTAAGAGTGAAAATTTTACAATAGATATTATTACGGTGTTCATCGGCTGGAAAATCAGTTTCAAAATTATAATGTAGAGTGTTTGTTTATTTAGCAATAATCCACTAGTTTTCATAATGCATACTATATTAAGATATAATATCATGTTAATTTCTGTTCTATATATGTAAAAATATACCTAATAAACATTTATACATATTTTTTTTTTATTTTTCGTTTTTTTTTTTTTTGCTTTGTTTTTATTCTCAAAGAAATATATATTTTTTTTTCATGTCTGACGCCCTAATAGAATTCCATTAATTTTGATTTGACCATGAAAATTCAGATACAGTTAAATGTAACTCTATTAACTGGAAAAAATAATTTATTATATTATTATTATAACTTAAATACCTAATTATGGTTAGTTAACTGGCATGGAAAATGAATTACTGTGATTGTATTAAATAATGAAATAGAGAGAATATGATTTCGAATGAAGATTATTTTAATGTAATAATATTAGTATAATATACAGTATGTTGTTATATTATAGATATATTATGTACCGATATTTAAGATGTTTTAGAAATAACTGCAATGTTTAATTTTGAACAGGGTGAAGTTGAATATAGTACAAAATTAATCTAAAATTTGGCTAAAATTGAAAATTTAATGGTTCATGAGTTAATATGGTTTTTATATTATCGTTGGGACATTTCGATTAGTTTTGAATTTTTACAGTTAATTGTATTATTAAACATTACCGTAATTATGCAATAATAATTTTGTTAAAATTAAAAACAGTGTTTTGATAATGTCTTAGAAGGACGAAACATGTCAGCTCGAATTTTATTTTTATGAAAATATTAAAATAAAATAAAATAAGGTAAAGTCACCCATCACCGCCAAGACCCAATTACCACCATGTACAATTTTAATTGAAATAAAACAAGAAAACTATAAAGTTTTTTTTATATATCTGCTTTTTTTTTAGTATAATTCAAACAAATCTGAACATATTTTAGTTATTTTTTTTGTACATTTTGAATAAAATATAACAAAATACTTGTCATTCAGACTTACATCGCCAAGTTATCAAGTATTAATTCATGCATGTCATAGTTTTGTTAAGGAAAGGTTGAATTTATTTTATCTGTTTTAAAAATGAATTATATGCGGAATTAGTAAAAATAACATTTATTAGTGAAGTTTAATACATTTTTAATCAATTTTTGTTGAAAATTTCTGAAAAAACTAAGCAAATCAATTAAAAAAATGTAATTTAAGTTGTGGCGGTAATTGGATATAACCATTTCTTATAAGTACCCAAGTACCGCCATGGCTATTTTCCCGTCACGAAAATTTTTAATAAGTATGCAGCTACAATGAAAATAAAAATGATGTGGCGGTAATAGGTAAATTCATATGGCGGTGAAAGGAGCCATACCTCTGTTCGGTTTTTTGCGTTTTTCTTTAATTAATTTTATGATTTTTTTTTAAATAACGTTTCGAATAAAAAATATTAATACAAACTGATACTTATTTCCTTTAATAAATTAACCTGAAAAGGAACAAACTGGTTTCTTTTTGGATGGCGGTAAAAGGTGCCACTGGCGGTAATAGGATATATTTATTGTGTTTTTGTAGATTCAACTAATGTCTAACAAAGGAAGGAAATTTCAGTACTCGAAGGAACCACTTGAACGAGCACTTGAGGCAGTAAAGTAAGGCAGCAGCGTATATAAAGCCAGTAAGACATATTGTGTGCCACACTCTACCCTAAAAGATAAAATAAACAATAGGTATCGTCCAGATTTAAGAAGGAATCTGGAGGACCACCAGGACGAAACCAGGAGTAAACCAGTATTAAAACTGTTTGAGGAATCAACCTTTGTATATTCCCTTGCATCTATACTTTGCAAAATGGGCTAGTAAAAAACTTGAATAGGCCAGGTTTTAAAATGGTTTATCTTATTTTTGGAACATCATTCGAAAATAGCCAAACGAATTTCACAAAATCTTACTTTATCCCGAGCCAATCAAAAGAGAGGAAAAATTCGAAATTGGTTTAAAGAGATAAAAGAAAACTTATTGAAGGATAATACAATAGATGTAACTTTAGCCCCTTAAAGAAATTTCAATTGCGACGAAACAACATTTTTCCTTGCACCAAAGGAAAAATCCGTGCTTGCTAAGAAAGGTTTCAAAAATATTTTTTTTTTAAAATCGCAAATGATAAAAAAGAGTGCATAACTGTCCTAATAAGAGTACGTGGAACAATTTCACTACCTGTGATTTTATTAAACTACAAAAGAATTCTGAAAAATATTGTTAGGTCAATGCCTAAAGATTGGGGAATCGAAATTTCTGATAACGGATGGATGCGGCACAAACTTTTATGAGTATATTACAAATGTGTTTCATCTATGGCTAGTGAAAGAGGAACCCACATTCCCAGTAGGCCATTCCTCGCACATTAATCTTCCATTAAGTGAATTCTGTCATAAAAAAAGGTATAATTTTAGAGGTTTTATATCAAAATGCCACTGATATGCACTTAGGACTTTTTCATACTTTAAAAAATGAATGGAGAACCGTAGTTCAAAATGATCGGTGGAAAAATAATGGGAAAAAATTAGATAAAGAAAATTTTACGAAAAAAAAATGGAAATTTGCATTCTAAATGTTAATAAAACCTTAAAATTATTGCCTGGCGGGTAATTGGAGTTATTTTGGGCGGTAGTTGGTCCGATCAAAAATTTGGGTGGCGATAAAAGGGAACCGAACAATTATTTTAAAAACGCTTTTATTTATATTAATTTATTGATTTTAGACATTTTTTTGTCATAATTAAATAAAAAATTGTGTGAACTTTCATTAAATACAATTTTAAATTCGGAAAAATTAAAATTTAAAAAATTGAGAAGGGTTTTGTTGAATCGTGCTACTAACCTGGCGGTAGTTGGTGCTTTTACCTTATATAAGAAAATTTGAATAATTTCTTAATCAGTGAAACAATAACAAGTGTTTTATTTAATTTAATTAAATATTAATAAATTAACTATTTCGGACCGATATGGTATAGTACAGTGGTGTCTTATGTACGTTATTTCAATTAATATATCTTTAAAAAGAGCTATAACTGCTTAGAATGTATTGGTACAGTACAGTTATAATAACATCCGATACTGAACATTATTCTTGTATATGGTATTCGTAGTTAGTTATTAATAAAATACGGAATAACAAATATACAATATGGTTATATAATTTGCCTATAGTAATCAGAAGATTTCAAGTTCAATTCCCGCTCAATTGTCATTTTGATGTTGTAAAATGTTTTTCAATTTTTCCTTTATATATCACTTTAATAGAATTTAAATTACTTAATACACTAGAAATTTCAAAGAAAATTTTATGCCAAGATACTGCATAGAAAGCAAGTTAGGCTGTTAATCCCATAGTTCTGTATTTAAAAAGAAAAAAATATTTAAATTGTAATTTCCACTGAAGAAAATGAAAAAAAAAAATATTTAAACAAAGTTTTGCTATGCATTGTATTTAGCTTAAAATTTTTATAATTTAAATTTCAATTCAAAAAACTTTTAAACTTTTCTTTTATTTGTTGATAAAGACAACAAAAAAAAAAAACAAAAATAGAGGCGACATTGACATTACAATTATTTTTTTTTGTTGTTTTTTTTTTTGCTTTAATTTCATTGTACAATTTTTCTTATTTCTATTTATAACAGTTAAATTATAGACTAATACAGGGATGTCCTACGACGGCTATTTCCTAATAGATGATTGTCAATGGTATGTCCTATCGTTTGGTATGGTATGTATTAGTCTATGGTAATATTATAATTGAACTTGAATGAACATTGTTTATAGACACAGTTTTTGTTCAAATTCTGAAATTCTATATATACATATATTTCTTGAAATACTAACATGTATAGAAGGAGACGCACAATAATACCATAAAGACGCAATACAATTTCGTAAGAAGTACGTAATTACAATTTGACATGTGAGGATACAAATTTATTCGCAGTAGTAATATCTGTTCAGAAAAAACAACATAGTTTAAGGAAAGAGTAGTTATATACTCCACTGAAATACATAAAAAAAAAAATTGTACTTGTGAAAAAATTGTGTGTTTAACATATTTTGACAACTCGACCATAAATCGATTTTTTTTATATTTGTTATCATTTTGAATTTGTATAATGAAATTGCTTAAATTACTGTCATAACAGAATTATGTAAAATTATTTATTTTTTATTTTATTAAATTGAAACTAATAAAATGTTGAAATAAAAATGTATGTACAATATTGAAACTGATAAATAAAATGTTTTAAAGAGTTTAAAAATATTGTTGCACTGCCAAAAATATTTCAGAAATTCACTAACTACCTACATATAGCTACACAATTTTAATAATAGCACATACGATTTTGTTTTTTATTTATTATTATTATTATTAATTTTATTTAATTAAACATAATAATATTATTATGTAATTTATTAAAATTATAATTTAATAAATTTATTTATGCTCATATTTTAAACAGGATTTTATACAGGATAATCAGAAACAATATACCTAAAATATTATTGCAATTAATTGGAAAAATTAAAATATAAAAATCTAAAGTATATCCTTTAAATTAATTTATTTAAATTTAAATTTTAAGTAGATTTAATTTTGAATTATTGTTTTTTTGGTTTTAAGAAGTTTAAAAAATTATTAATTGTTTGTGTGAAAAGTGGCTTGTATATGTTAATATTATTTATTTTATATACACTTTTAAACATGTAGGTACGTATATATTTTGATAATAATAGTCATAAAAATATAATATAAATTTTTTAATAATAATATTATTTGAAAAAAAAAAAATGAATATCATTAATATGATCAATGAGTATTGTTTTTAATTCCAATCGTTAATTGTAATGTACTAATTATATTGAATTTTGAAATAAATTAAGGACTTAATTGCATGGTCTATAGTTTTTTTTTAACATATTTTTGCTCGACTCAGTTTATAATGTTAGATAATGAAATAATGTACTATATAATATCAGATGTCGAAATTATTATTTTTGTATAGAATAATTTTAGACCATATACTGAACTAATTAATAGTTTCAGTAACGACATATTATAAATAAAATGATAAAATTTAAAGTGTAAGCTACCTAATAATAATTGTTGAAAATAGCAAATTTATTATTTATTTTTCTAAATAATTTAAAAACATTCAATCTCAAGGTGTTTTGGGAAAGTATTTTAGTAAAAATTATAATCACTGATGGCAAGTCATATGAAAATGAAAATAAATTATCTTATGACCCTTCATATACTTTTTTATAATATGACATTATTGTCTCAATGTTACTATAATAATTGACAAAACAGAAACGTAGTGTGTAAAATAGTGAATATAAATTATAATAAAATTGTACATAGTTATTGTCGTCGTTTTATCACAATTCACAAAGTACTTTTTTTGCTAAACTGAGGTTAATATGGTATAAAAATATGGTTAGTTCAAAGCTTATGAACATGAAAACTTCTTTAGTCTAATTTTTATTAATTTGAATGCCAACAATTACTTTTCCGGACTGTATGATGATGACACTATTACATATTGGAATAATGTACCTACTATAGAATATAATACGTTCAAGAATAGTCTACATTCAAAATGGCAAAATACCGAATTATTATTAGCTAGACATTTATACCCAGTCAAATTAATAATGTAGCATTGCTCAAGGTTATTTTTGATGATTGATTTATTTTTTTTATTGATAAATTATTCTCTTTTATTTGATTTTAACTACATGATACTAAACGATGCAAAAACAACGCATTGTAAAACATGTGTAATAATTATATAGTATTTAGTGGTAGCTACTTCAAATTCAATCAATTTCATATTCCATAGTTTCTAGTATAAAACTCTGTTTTAAAAAATTATCTCCGATTGGTTAGCATCTCAAACGATAGATGTTTTTGTTTATTTAATTCAAAGCAATCTAATCATGTTTTGCTGAAAGATTGAATATTTTCTGTACTGTTTTTTAAACAAAAATCATGATTATAATGTTATTCTAATAATAAAATACTAATGATATTTTACGTTGAATATTTTTAACTAAAAAACTAAATCTGTATTCGGAAGAATAAAATAATTTAATAGTTTTGATGAATTTGTTTTAACATTTGTAATACACAGCTATTTATTGGTCTACGCTATATTATGAAATAAAAAAAAAACCGGGAATATTAACGTATATTAATTCAGAACTATTTCGTAGTGCATCCAAAACATTAACATTATAGTATTTAGATGGTTGAAGATGTTGTTTCAGCTGAGTAGGTACATAATTATATTGACAATTTTTTTTTTATCAATTTTTTATTCTACTTTGAGTTGATTATTGACAATTATTTTATAGCTTGTACCCCTTGGTAGGTTTTTTTTATGCCTTGTAGTATTTCAGATCTATTGCCAAGTTAAAAAGTATAGCCTTTTTAGGCAAAATATATTATTAGTATTTTTGTTTTTTTTTTTACAAAGTAATTATGAACCTCCTGTTTCCATTTTGCCCATGTAACAAAGTTACAAATTTTATTTTCCATATGTCACTTAAGTTTTGTTGAAGACTTGAAAATATATAAAAATTTTGTTTTGCGCTCCTGTTGATTTGGTAAAGTTGTTATATGAACTCTATCAATAAAATAAAGCAAAACAAATAACTGACGGGTATAATAAAAATAACGGTTAACTTTTTCAGTATGTTTTTTTAATTTAAAATAATATCCAAAGCTCATCATTATTCTTTAACATTAATACAAAACTATTTTATTATTTTTACATTATCCTATTTTGTATAACTAGTATATAAAATTTGTATTGGTTGAAATATTATACAACAACATCATTAATCATAAAACCGATAATTTTTTTTAATTTAGATTTAAGTCTGTACAAACACAGTTTTAGAATGATTAAGTAAGTATTTTTGTTTGTAAACTATTTTTTTTTTTCACCCATATATTTTGAAATATTTACTAATAAATACTGTATAGATAATTTATCAATATTTTAATTTTTGGGCACCTAATAATCAGGCTATAATAGATAAATATGGGTTCATTTATTCCATTTCTTTCCTTTCATGTGTTTTAGCAATTGGGTTTCATATGACAAATAAAAGTATTGTATATAATTAGTCCCTAACTTCGATATGTGGCCCACTGATAGGGTTGCAGCACAAATGATATTGATGATGATGAAATAATTGTTGTTTTAATAATTAGCGAGTCAACAACGGTATAATAACAAAAATATAATATATATTTATTATAATTAAATATAATCATTATTATCCAATTTTCTTAATTTAATAACACTACTTATGTAATATTATTTTCACTTAAATTAACTTTACTGCATTTTCTCTGTCGTATATAAATATGTAATCAAAGGTTTTACACATTTTTCTATTATGATGTTGCTTAATTTTAAATAATTAAAATATATGAAAAAATAAAATGATAAAATTTAAAATGTAAGCTACCTAATAATAATTGTTGAAAATAGCAAATTTATTTTATATAATAAATAAAGGTATATTATATACAATAATGTACAATAAAATTATTACTCGTTCAATTACATTATTATTATTATGTTGAGTACTTTGATTAATCCAATTTTATTCAGGTATTTTTCGTTTAGCTTTTATAAAGAATATTTTCTCTATATTATACATATATATTATATTTTAATTATATTGTTTCACACAATCTTAACATTTCTTTAAATATATATTCAAATTTATTTAATAACTTTAATAATTAATAATATTATGTATTTTACATCCTTCATTTTTTTTTTTTTTGTTTATTTTCAATTATTGTAAATTTTTATTATTTTTAACACTTATATTTTGCATTTTTTATTTATTTATATAATTCTCATTTTTTTTTTTTTTTTTGTATTTGTTGCATTATTATTTTAATTATTTAATTTTTTTTCTTTTTATTTTACATTTATATTATTTTTATATTTGACACACATGCTTCAATATAATTTATTTAATATTTATTTTGAAATTCTTGAACTAAATCCGTCATTATCATTGTTATTATTTTTAATTGAGAACACAAAAACAAATTTACATGTGAGAATGTAAAATAAATTTAAAAATGTATTACACGACATTACGGTCTCGTTAATTTGCAACGTTAAAAATAAATTCGCTTAATATACACGCCAAGAAAAATAAAAAAAAAAAAAACAAAAAAAAAAAATTTAATAAATAAAAAATTGCGAACAAAATCACATTTGTAGATAATATAATATAATATACATAATATTATGTTGTAATTGTATAATAATAATTATTTAGGTACTAGGTACTTTTGTTTATATTTTTCTTTTTATGTTTGAGAGGGCGCTATATTAACGGATCACGAAATTAAAACAAACGTCCGATAACATAATGATAATTATATCAGAAGATACTAGATACAACCATAATAATATAGCGTTTTTTTCTCTTGTTTATTTTTCTTTTTTATAAACATAACGGCACTTTTATTTATTTTTAATTAAAATTTTCTTTTTGTATAGGTATTCTTTTTTTTTTTTTTTTTTTTTTACTAATTTGTATTCCACCTACTCAGTGTGTAAATTTTATTCATAATTTTAAAATTTTTTAATTTTAATTTTTTTCTTTTTAATAATTTTATAACCTCCGAAGGCTATTTATTATTTTTCATAAAATAAGATAAATTTAAAAAAAAAACATTCTAAACATAACGGTTATCTAAAGCGGCACGTAATATCGCGACATTGTCATTTATTCAACTAAATCTCTACACAATGTTGTTATCGCATGTACCCAGTCTATTTTTAAGTGAAACGATAAAATTTTCTGTTTCATTGCCAAAATATGAAACAAGAGAATAATTCAAAATATTTTGTTATTGTATTATTTTGTATGTACTGTTATTTTCGAAAATGTTTTTGATACAACAAAACATAAGAAAATTGAAAAAATGAAATTGAAATTTCCCCTAAAAAAATGAAAATCCTTATAAAATATTACAGTTAGATAGGAAAAATAGAAAGTACTGTTAGATAGATAGATGTCTTATCAAAAATGAAAAAAGTGAAAATGAAACATTTTTACAGTTGAAAAATTAACTTGGAGAAAATTATTTTTCAATTTTCGAAATTTTCCAATTCGAATTTTTTTTTTTATGTTATTTCGAATTTTTTGTTTATTCTTTCGAAAACATGTGATTTTTCAAGCACATGTTATTATTTTTTTTGTCAATATGAAAAAAAAACATTGTGCGTAAAGAGTGCGTATTGTGTGCGGATGTATATACACAAAAACAAAGAGGAGAATATAAAAACTGAATTTTATAAATCGACGTCAAGTTGATAAAATAACGAATGAATGTTTTGTGAATTCGAATGTCGAATGGAGAATAAAATTTTGCAGATTAAATTCTTAACGAAGAGGGGGAATAAAGAACAATTATATTTTTATCATAACATATTATAAAATATAGAATATGTTTTATCCTTTTTGTCGTTTTGAGTAAGGTAAGGAATATTAAAAGGTTGTCCTGATGTGTTTGTGATTTTTTAGTAGAAAGTAAAGTAAGTTAATTTTTGTTAGAAATAAATTTTTAAAGTTTTAATTTTTTTGGTCGTATGGCAAATCCAATTTATTTCCAACAATAATGTTTTTATAGCTTAAAACATATTTTATTTATTTATTTTTTTAATAAAATATCCTGATTTATATTTGAGTGACTAAATATTTAGTTATTTTCGTTGTTGATGGAAATTTTTAATTTTAATAGTTTTACAAAAAAAAAATCAATGAAATCAGTAATTTATTATTATGAATGACAATTGACAATATACAATAATTATGATAATTTATACCTGCTTATAATATTTATTTTGAGTTAACTTTGAATATATAAAAAAAAATAAATAAAATAAAAAATTTGTAAATATAAGTAAATATATAAATGTATATACTCTGTACGAGCAATGATGCTGTTTTTAGAAAGACCAAATAAATAAATAGAAGTAATACCATTAGCATAATCTACTCACTTTACTTAATTTCATATAAAATGTAAGTCGGTTGTATTACTCCATTTAAATAGTAGTATGTATGGTATGATTAGCCTATAGCCTTAATATTATGAGAATTATCTCTTCAGGCATAAAGCGTTGAAATAAATAAATAAATAAAATAGTAGTAATACAAGACTTATAATATGTATGTGTATCAACAACAAAATAATTGTCAAGTTAAATAATAATGTTCAGAGAAGAAATAACAAAATTAACTGGCATAAAACCGGATGGTAGTTGAACACAACTTTATCATGGACTATCGATGTAATTAAACCAAAATTATAAGTCAGGTAAACTACGCGATTTTATTTCGATAATAATAAAGGATTGCAGTTGTTTAACACACTGCCGAATGAGATAAAGTGTATCAGGAACATTAATAGATTCAAAAATACTATTTCAAAATAGTAAATTTTTAGAATATTAATTTTAAAATTATTTTGTTTTCATTTTGTTGATAAAATTTAATTGGTATTATTTGATTATTAGATTTTTGATGCATTGAATTAATTGAATTGAATTAACTTAAATTAGTATTAAATTATTGTTAACGTTAATTATATAAAGTTTTATACAAAACTAATAAAAAAATACAAAAAAAATAATGCCCTGCAAAGGCAATTACTACTCAAAGTAACACAAAATGCAGAAATACAAGTATTGAGATATGAACCAAAACAAAATTTATAACAATTTTTGCAACGAAACAATTCTAAACTATCTATTAACAAAATATTCCATAATGTGAACAAGTAATAGATTTTAAAAATAGCTATTTGGGTTAATAATTACTTTCAAGATAATTAATTAAAAATATCAAGACACATGATAAGCCGCATATACTGTAGCCCCCGTCATTACTTTTCTACTTACTGTTCTACTTACCTCCAATATATTATTTAGAACATTTATATTATTCGAATAATAAATTTTACCACAATCAAGAATAAATTTGCAAAGTCACCTACAATCTTTTGTTAATTTAGGACACATGCAATTATCATATTGTGATATTTTCAACAAAATTAATACCTTAGATATTAATCTGAGTTCTGGTCCAGATGCTATCCCTAATTTAGTTTTGAAGAACTGCATTTATAGTTTGACTTATCCTCTTTACTTAATTTTTAACAGATCACTAAATGAAGGAATTTTCTTAGATGACTGGAAATTCTCAAACATTATTCCTATTTTCAAATCAGGGTCTAAAACTGTCGTTGAAAATTATAGACCTATCGCTAAATTATCTTCTATTCCTAAACTTTTCGAAGCTATTGTCACAGATAAAATGTATTTCTTGGTTAAAGAACACATATATCCAAATCAGCATGGCTTTATGGATGGAAGATCTACATCCACTAATTTAGCAGTTTTTCTTCACACAGTTTTCAATGCAATTGAAAAAGGCTATCAAGTAGATACGATATTCACGGATATTTCTAAAGCTTTTGACAAAGTAGACCACTCTATGGGTTCAATCTTATTTGATTGGTCGTAAACTCTGCGTTAAAATTGCAAATTACAAAATTGCACGCCATATAACGTCTGGTTTTCCACAAGGAACTCATATGGGGCCACTATTATTTTTATTGTTTATGAACGATATCGACTTCGATATTAAGTCTTTGATCTTATCATTTGCTGACGATACCAAACTTTTTGCGGTTATTAAGTCGGACGAAGATTGCCATCTCCTGCAACAGGATCTTGACAAATTCTACTCTTGGTGTAACATTAATGGCCTTACCATTAATATTAATAAGTGCAGTTACATGTCATTTTCCAGGAAGCAAACTCTAATTGAATCTTATTATAATATCAACGGTTCTATTATTGAACATGTCCGTGAAACAAAAGACTTGGGTATCATTCTCGATAATAAATTTACTTTTAATGCTCACATAAATCGAATTATTTCTAAAACTTTTTCCATGTTAGGTTTCATTAAGCGTAATTCACAGCAATTTTCTGATCCTTATACATTCAAAAATTTATATACTGCACTTGTTCGTCCTCACCTCGAATATGCTTGTCCGATCTGGATGCCTTATTATGATAAACATATTAAGAGAATAGAGTCTGTTCAAAAGAATACGATTAGGTTTTGCCTACGTAAATTCAACTGGCAACCTTATATTACTGGATATTTAGCTAAATGTCAACTTATTAAGCTTTCTACTCTTGAGGCTAGGCGAAATGCTGCATCCGTGATGTTTTCCTATGATATTTTATCTGGCAGAATAAAATGTCCATCTATTCTTCGCCTTTATAATATCTATGCTCCAGTGCGCGATTTCAGAAGCCAAAGATTTTTATATCTTCAAAATCATAGAACGAACTATGGTTTTTCCGAACCTATTGCAAACTCTCAGCGTTTATTTAATAACAGTTTTTCAGTAATTGACTTCAACTACAGTAGATTCGTTTTTAGGAGAAAAATCATCACATTTTTTGAAACATTACAATAATTCTTCTAATTTTAATTAATTATAATTTTATTCTACAAATTTATTAAAATTATTCTCTATTATCATTTGAATGTACTGCATACCTTTATAATTACTATTGCTATTACTATTAATATTTATTTATTACTTAAGTCTGAATTTTTCTTTTTTTTAACTTCTTTTCTTGAATTAATGTTATTTTTAACTTGAAATTGTTAATGCATCTTATTATTAATGTTATTTTATATCTGAAATTATTTTTATATTTACAATTTTTGTTTTCTATTTTTAGTTTTATTTTATTTTAGTTTTAAATATTTTATAAGCAAAATCTGTAAGGGACTACCCAGTAGATTGAAATAAATAAATAAATACTGTAGCCCCCGTCATTACTTTTCTACTTACTGTTCTACTTACCTCCAATATATTATTTAGAACATTTATATTATTCGAATAATAAATAAAATTGAACATGGTCATATTAACAAATCCAATCAAAACTAGAACAGGCATATCAAAAATAAAACTTAGAGTTCGTATAACAGAAATACGAGCTCTAAACAAAGCCGGTGATGATTGAGAAATTAAAAATCGACATACGTAATATCAAACATAAGATATTGTTGACATTAGAGAAAGAAGTTGTAGTGATCAATCGCCCAGAACCACCGAACATCATCACTGAAATTATGATAATGTGAATACAAAATATCTCAATGTCCGCCCTATGGCATGAGATATTCGTACTGATACTATAAATCATAATTACATATCAACTTATATATTTTATATAAAATCTAAGCGTAGGGTTTTAATTAGGACTTTTGTCGTATTACGTAATATTTTGAATTTTTATTAGCATTTAAAATTAAAATTAACCAACATACTTATTACTTATTACTTTGAACATACTTATTACTTTGAATTTTAAAATTTGTTTACTTGTGAGGTCAAATTGTAATTATTTTATAACATATACTCTGTATGAGCTTCAAGCTCTTTTACAAAGAATTATAATAATAAATAAATAAATGACATTTGTTGGTCTACAGAAAATTGAAGTAAACAGGTTTACAAGACAATAATGATGATGATTTATCATTCAACAATTCTGATGAATGATAATGAAATATCACAATCATAAGATTATAATGAAAATGTGTATATTGAAAAAACAACCAAAATTGCCTTATAGAAGAATATGATATTTTTTGTTTTGTTTATTATATATATATATATTAGGCCAAAATAATGGGATAAGCATCCTAACTGCCTTCGCAGAATTTAAGCCATATTAAGATGAAGAAAAAAGATGGATAGTAAAGAGCAATAAAATTAGAAAAGACTTAAAATAGAATCGAATAGTTAGTACAGAATTTACGGACAGGTTAGGACGAGGACTTGGCCCTTCGAGTATTACGCTGGAATGATTGTATTTTGGGCATAATACTTTTTATTTCGTCTGAGCTATTACCCAACAGATATTTATAAAACAGAGTTGTTGCTTCTACATTACGGCGATGACTTAATGATGTTAGGTGTTGTGTAACAGCTCGATAATTTTGATGGCTCGCTTTTATACCTTATTTAGGTAATGTAGGATCGTATTTGGTGCATCGGCACAAATATGCGAATTGTATTCAAGTCGAGGACGATTGTATCCGTTCTATATAAATAGGAGGTTGGAAGATGTAAAATATGTTCTACTGCTGCTTAAGAATTCTAAATATTTCGCAGCATCCTTTTCGCTACAGAAAAAATATGATCATGCCACGAGAGTTTGTTGTTTATTTCCATTCCAAGAACTCTTAGAGTTTCAAAGTTTTCGATATTTATATTTCCGAATACAATATTTGGTATTAATGGGTTTTGCTTTGAAGCATTAAATTTTACCCTATATACACTTACTCAGTCATGTATTTTTTGAACGTCGATGTTTAGAGAACAATATATATTATTTCGTTCTCTGTGAACTTAAATCTGGGTTCCTTTTAACAGCTTTTTCAAAGAAATACAAGGAATCAAGGGTACTATCATCATCAAAGCTGTCTTGAAGTCGTGGATAGGTGAAGAACTGAGCCTTGAGGGACATCAGAATTGATAATGATATTTTGAGATATAAAACCATCCAGTACAAAGCGTATTGGGTGGTTTGAAAAGAAACTTTCAATCCACGTATTGAAAATATTTCCCAATCCAATTTCTTCTAGTTTTTTCTGTAATGAAACATTCCAAACGCGATCAAAAGCTGTTGCTCTGTAGACATTTTTTGAGTTGAAAAGTTAATGATCGTTTCCATCACTTTTGATATACTGAAGTCAAAGCAATTGGGCAATAATTAGAGGGATTGCTTGGGGCACCCTGTTTTCGGATTGGCTTGACGTGATCTATTTTAAACGTATGGTGTATGGAAAAGTTTACTCAGTGGTCTAGCTATGGTTTTTGCACAATTTTTAAGGATTTTTTAAGGGGGGATATTGTCATATCGGATATTGGATATTGGTATTGTTTGATCTTATAAAAGTGTTGGCAACATTTAATCATACTGAGAAACTTCTGATTACAAGCTCGTAGTCGGCAGTACTTCTAATTCAAAAATCTACATTTTTGTTTTGTCATTCATATTTAAATAATTTAGCCTTATTATCCATTCACTTAACATGGGCTAGTTACTTTTGTAACTTGTTGTTGTAATTTGATCCGCTTTAATAAATCAAAATATTTGTATACCTAAGTCAAACAGTCGATTTTTTTTCTCGATCACTCCTAAGACTGTTCTACAAAACTATTTTTTGCAGAATTTTTTTGCTCAAAAACTTTGAGACAATTTAATCATATTTTGAGATTATGATATTTCTGCACTCATAAATAATAATCATGATTGAAGATGTGATGAATGAGACATTTTTTATTATAAATATCCCGATTTGGAAGAATCGAAAATTGAACTTGAATAAAAAGAATTTGTGAAATATTTCATTAAGTTGGAAATATGGAGAAGTATATGGTTCAAAACTAAAATCAAACTAGGTAACAGCTTAGAAAGTATTGTTACTAAAATTGTCATATAGTGTGGATTTTCTTTATTTATAATATGTAGCCAAGAAATAGTTTAAAAAGCTTTATACCTAAACGTATAGTTTAAAATAGTGTAATGTTGGACCACGAAAATTTAGTTTCCTAATACAAGTGATTTGTGATCAAATTTGTAATAATCTTCTTGAATCTTTCAAAATTATATTTATGGATTTTGGAAACATTAATATTTGAAATGTGTTATCTTAATACCACCGACGTATTTATTTATTTTTTATTTTTATTTATTTATTTTCATTTTATTTTATATTTTTCGCTTAACAAACAATAAAAAAAAATTACATATTTAAGAGAAAAATATAGGAAGACTCTTTATTTAATTAAAAAAAATAGAATCGAGTCACCTTGTTATTTTTTAAAAGTTAATTTTGCTTACAAATAAAATACTATTTTCTATTATGTGAGGTAATCAGAAATATATACTACATAAAAAAAAAAAAAAATTAAATTTATATTACAAAAACAAAATAATTTTTTTAATAATAAACAATTTTACCAATTAGGATAAAATTAAGTAAAAAAAAAATTTAAAATTAAAGTGAGAGAAAAAAAAAACATCTTGATTTGAGCTTAGTAAATAACGCAGGCAAAGGGAAATTAAGAAGATAAAAGCAAAGTATATATAAATAAATAAAGTATTTTAAAAGGAATTGAGAACTTTAACCCTTCAATGCATGGTATATCATATATGATATGCTTTTTATTTTCCTCTCTAAAAAATTAAGATTTAAAGATAGGAGTATTTGTGATACAAAATATTAAACTCTCTTTCATATTTATTTATATTAAAATAAATGAGTAAATCATCCGTCAAAAAATTGGCGGGAAATATTACATTAAAGTTGAAAGTCTCAAAGTGAAAAGTTGTGTTATAAACCATCAAGTAATTTTTATTGTTTCTTATTACTATTTGTTAAGGTAAGTGTTTATTTTTATTAAATTATATAAATAAAACATTGCTGAGTTTTGATAGAAATGTGTATAATTATTGTGTAAATTACATGTAAAATGAAGCATATCATATATGATATTTCATGCATTAAGTCATATCCAAATTGTTATATCATATATGATATTAATATCATATCTGATATATCATGCACTAACAGAAAATATTTTCTACAGTTTATTTATAATAATGGCAAGAAATAAAAATCTTACCAATAGAGATATTGAAGCAATTATTGATGGTTGGGATGAAAGTGAAGACGAATTTGGTGGAAATCATGATTCCGAAGATGTGTATACTACAATTCAAATTCAAAATTTAAATGAATATGACGAATCAGCGAACACAAATGAACGTAATGAAATGGAACTTTTTGATATAGCCTCTATGCCTATAATTCTTATTTCTGATAATAATGACATAAACGATAGTAATAAAGATAATAGTAATAATAGTAATAGTAATAATAATAATAATAATAATAATAATAATAATAATAATAATAATAATAATAATAATAATAATTCGACAATAGAAGTAAACAAAATTAAAAGTCATTATGCAAAACTGATGTGGAAACATGATACATTTACACCTAAGATATTTGAATTTAAAGGATCTGAACATCTATCCAATACAATAACAAACTTAGATTCTCCTCTTTCATATTTCAATTTCTTTTTTTCCGAAAATATTTTTGCACATATAACAGATCAAACTAATTTATATTCATTCCAAAGTACTGGAAACACAAAGTTTTTTGTTACAGTAACAGATATTAAAAACTTTATTGGAATATGTATTTTCACATCTGTGGTTCAAATTCCCAACATAAGAAGATATTGGGATCCTATATTAGGAAATGAAATAGTTAAAAAAACAATGTCAATTAATAAATTTGAAAAAATTAGAAAGTATTTCCATTTAAATGATAATTCCACAATGGTACCAAAAACACATCCGTTACATGATCGAATTCATAAAATGCGTCCGTTTGTTGAAAAATTAAACTTAAATTTTAAAAATGTTCCGTACGAAGAATACATGTGCGTTGATGAACAAATGTGTTCCACAAAAGCCCGAAGTTATATGAAGCAATATTTACCAGCCAAGCCTCATAAATGGGGATATAAATTATTCATGTTGTGTGGAATATCAGGCTTTGCATATAATTTCGAAATATATACTGGCCAGGAAAACGACGAACGTTTTCGGTATGCAAATGAAAGAAATTTGGGAGCCAGCGCAAATGTGGTGATTCGTTTAACAAGGCACATTCCTTTAAATTTGAATTACAAATTATTTTATGATAATTATTATACTTCTGTTCCGCTTATGGCAGAATTGTTTCAAAAAGGAATTTTGAGTCTTGGAACTGTTCGAAAAAACAGAAGTCCCAACTGCAAGTTACCAGATGATAGTTTCTGGAAATTAGCACCTCGAGGAACTTCATATGAAACAATATCATCTATAGATGGAATGGATATAACCACTGTGGCTTGGAAAGATAATAAAGTAGTAACTCTTACTTCTAATTTTGTCGGTGAACATCCAATACAACTATCACAAAGACGAACAAAAAATGAAGGCGCTCATGAAATAAATTGTCCTGCTGCAGTTAAAGAGTATAATAAATTTATGGGTGGGGTCGATTTATTAGACTCTTTTATGGGGAGATACAAAATTAAGCTAAGATCGAAAAAATGGTACATGCGAATCTTTTACCATCTTTTAGATGAAACCATATGCAATTCATGGATTTTGTACAAGTAAGTTAAATTTATTCCTACCGTATTCTTTGTAAAACAGTTATCTTTATAGACGAGTTAATGTGCAAAGTCAAGAAAGTAATGGTAAAACCTTATCATTATTTGAGTTCAAAACCCAAATTGCTGAAAGTTTGTGTCGGTTAGGAGAAATACAAAAGGTAGGACGACCGTCAACCGGAAAGAACAACCAAATTGAGCAAAAAAGAAAAAAAGCCACAGCATCACATATACCTCCAAAGGAAGTTCGCGTTGACTGCGTAGATCATTGGCCCAGTTGGTCTTCGACGAGATTAGCGTGTAAACTACCAGGTTGTGCCAAATTGGGATATGTTAAATGTGCAAAATGTGAGATCACTCTTTGTTTTAACAAAGACAGATCTTGCTTCACAATTTTTCACCAAAAATAATTGATATTATCATATTAAAATTTAATTTATTTATGTTAATTTTTTTTTTGTATTATTTTAATGAAACTAAGATATTTTTGTTATTTTTTTGGTTGACTTTATTGTGAATTTTGTTATTTTTTATGTTATAAATTTGTACTTTTTGTTTTAGATATATAATTAAAATAAAAGACTGAATAAACTTTTCTTATAAAAAAACTTTCCTGTTAATGCATAATATATCATATATGATATGTATGAAAAACCCCATTTTCCCAAAATTTCCCTGATTTTCCGGAAAAGTCATAGAACATTTTTGATACAGAAAACAAAGACTAATCCAAAAATAATTTTTTCGTCACAAAAAAAAAAGTCATGCAACGAAGGGTTAACTAAGTACATCAAAAAGGGATTCAACGCTAGAATATTCTAAACATAATAACCATGATTTTACTTTTTTACAAAAAATATTTAGTAAACTGAGTTTTCTTATGTTAAGCGGCAATTTATCAAACAAACGACATGAAAATATAAAATAAAAATTACGCAAAGAAGTAGTTCTAAACTGTGGTACAAGGAACATTGTATTGTTGTTATTGCGTATATTGTATTGGTCTAGGTTTCTAAAACTTAAATAACCGGATCTAATAAAAAATGTCAAAGAGAACTTTGTAACAATACAAGTGCCTTAGCGGAAGGATATTTAAATCGATAAATAGTGGAAGACTGCTTTCAAATCTATTTTTTGGTTACATGAAATACGAAGTATGTGTTTCTGAACAGTAAGTATAGGGTGTAATTTATTATATGTACAACTACCCCAACAACTTAAACCGTATTGAATTTTGGATTGAAATAGGCCATAGTATATTGTTTTAATGGTTTGTACAGGACATAGTTTTTTCAATTCATAAATCACTCTCAGAGTAGACCTACAGTAGTTTCCTACATTTACACAGTGATCACTCCAGTTAAGCTGGGAGTCAAAGTTAACCCCTAAGTATTTAAAATTACAGACTTCTTCAATATTAAAACATTTAGAACTACAATTTTCCAAAGAACAGAACCTTTTTTTTTATCATTGACAAACAAACAAGGTTTAATAAAAATTTTAACAGCTTTGCACTCAGTAGAGTAATGTATAAGGTTTACTTGATGCAGACTTTTCTTTTTAAGATTATAAAACATGACCTTTGTTTTGTCACTAATAATAAGCTCATGCTGGTTAAACCATATCCTAAGCATGTCTAGATCATAATTAAGATCAGAAATAAGATCCAAAAAACTATCTGTAACATAAGCAAAGCCAATATCATCGGCAAAAGCTGTAGGTTGCCCCCTTACAAGGAAGTTTGAGCAAAGAATTTATGTATACAAGGAAGAGAATTGGCCCTAACACACTGCCTTGTGGTACACCTGTGGTAATAAAATCTGGCATACTGATTGTATTTCCAATTTTAACAAATTGCACTCTATTATTAAGGTAAGACGAAAACCACTTTAATATACAACCTCTGATACCTGAATTTTCTAATTTTTTTAGTAAAATTTTATGGTTAACCATATCGAATGCCTTCGTAATGTCTATAAATAGACCAGCAGTGTTTTTTTTTTACTATCTAAATTCTTGTAAATCTTAGTACAAAAGTCAAGAAGAGCATCCTCAGTAGATTTTCCCTTCATAAAGCCGTATTGAAAGTTACTAAAAAAGTTTTTCCCTTTAAAGAAACTTAGTATTCTGTTTTTTACAATTTTCTCAAACACTTTTCCTATAGAAGATAAAAGGGAAATTGGTCTATAGTTGTTTTTGTCTAGAGGATCATCTTTTTTAAACAAAGGTACAACACAAGCATGCTTGAGTTTTTCAGGGAAAACCCCATCATAGATACTTTTATTAAATAAATAGGATAATATATCAACAATATTAAAAGAAATTGAATTCAGTATGAAATTAGAAATATGGTCTAGACCACATGAATGAGAATTTTTTAGTGCCTGTATGTTTTTTGAAACTTCAAAAGGATTTTGATGCATAGTCATTTTTAAATAATCGAAGAATATCTATTTACCATACTTAGCGTACTTATAGCATCTCTTGCTCCACGACAAAATTGCTTTAGTGGAAATATTTGTGTTTTTGTAATTTAATCTGAACAATTGCCCCCTCTTATCGATGACGTAAGAGAATACATCAAATGTTTCAAATGTTTCAATCAAATGTTTCAATAAATACATCAAATGTTTCATAGTCGATTCTTGCCATCATTCTTTTTATTAAAAATTTTTAAATTTGAATCAATAATTGCCAACACTTTCGATTATTTATGTATAAAAATTTAATCAGACAATATTTTTCGCATTACTCAATATATTTTACCGACATTTTCAACATAAACCATTTTTCTTGTACTCGACTCACAAAACTGAATTTCTGAAAGAAACATAATTCCAAATAGAAAAACGTATGCATTTGCCTTCAACTCATGCCTGAATCATCAAATTTAATCAAGGAAGATAAGCCCCCTAAAATATATTTTGTTTTTTAGAAAATTAAAAGAACATAACGGTACTGGTGCACGTGTTTCAATTATATTATTTTGTAATTATACAAAATGATGATGAATATAGTTATTATATATGTTGTAATTGGAACGTAGGAGACTATATTTTAACAAAAGGAACCCTTCTGTAATAATAAAATATTTTTTTAGTGATCCTCACTGAACAATAAATACATTAAATTGAAATGAAAGTGAATTAATTGAAAGATGTATCCTAAAATTATAAAAATATGTTTCAAAAAAATTTACAGTAATTTTTTTTTCAAAATAATTTGATTTGACAATAATTATTGAAAACAAAAAAAAATAATAAGAAACAAAAACAATAAAATTATTCAACAATTATTATTAAAATGTGTGTTTTGTTTTCGTTGTTGAACAAAAAACATATGCCCGCATATTGTTTCCCGATCTTAACGGGAAATACTTTTTTTTTATTTTTATTTCTTCCTTAATGCAGACTTTCCGCTTTTATTTCTTATTTTTTTTTTGACTCTCATAAAAAATAATTTTTTTTTTTTATGAGTAATGACGACTTGATTATTACAAGAAGATACTTTGAAGTACATACTCACATCAATTAAATCAGTTTTCAATTGAAAAATACAGTATTGTATATTGTGCTTGTACCATATTATATTATTATACAAAGCCACGTGATCGTTATGAAGCTATATATTATGTTTTTTTTTTTTATTATGTACATATACGTATTAGCTGTGTTCTATTCATTTCTTTAGCATGTATATATGGAGAAATGAGTGTACACTAGTGATGTGCGATATGTATCGAATTCTCGATATTTTGCTTTCATTATATCGATTTTTTAAATAATAATAATAACTATCATTAAAATATAGACATATTTTCAATCTCCAATCAAACACACTAGTTTGTCATTTCATCGATTTTTTAAATCGATATTTTTGTTAGCGATATTTGAGAACATCGATATTATTTGATTGAATCGATATTTTAATATAGCAATTTTTTTTTTGCGCTTTAAAAAACTTTGACAGCAAACTAAATGATAATTGTGTTGTAGTTTGTACTGTAGTATACTTTTACGCCATAAATGTTGTTAATTGTTAAACGGTTTCAAATTTTAAGTGGTAGTACTGAAAACTGATATACAAACATCAAGCAAGTAGGAATTTAGCAAAGAAACAAGAAAACACAAATTTTAAATCATTCGTTTCGTATCCGTTTTAAATTTTTCATTATTGCCTTGGCTTGGCTTGGCCTTGGCTTATGCCTTGGCTTAAAATAAAAAAATAATCTTATTTAGTATTGTTTGAAGTTTGAATGTAATAATATTATGTAATATGGTTGTGTTTGGTTAAGTTGCTCAATCTAGTTAAAAGATTATTATATATAATTTGTATTTTTTTTTTTATTTTTCATATTTCATCTGTAATTCTTATCATAAACTCTATTTTTGATTTATAAATTATTTTAAAACTAATTTACTTTAATTAAATTTAATTTTAAAATAATTTAAATTTGTATTTCTATAAAAAGAAAAAATTAACTAATTTAAAAATGGCCCATATCCTCTGTGGAAAAGGACCAAATTATTTGGCTGGGCATTTATGTTCAGTTAAATATATTTAAATAAATAAATAATTTTTTTAAATATTAATTCATGAAAAACTAATTGGTTGGTTTTATTTCACTATTGGCTTTTTCAGGAAATCGCATATCTATATCACAATCCTCAACCAAAATCTAGAACTTTTATTCCATCGATTGAAATCGATATATTTGGTTCCGATTTTTGTATGTATCGATATATTGTCTTTTGATACGTATCGATCGATATATCGATATGTTTTTTGGATATCGCACATCACTAGTGTACACCGTATGAATCAGTAGGAATAATGCTATTAATTTAATAATCACATTTAACCCATAAACACTCTTCTAAAATCTGTCGCACAAACACTGTTTTAGTACCACAGCGGCTCTTAGGCCCCTATTACACATCAATCAATGATCAATATATTGTCAACATATTGACCGTTGATTGATGGGAAATGATTGATAATGGTTCTATTCTTATCAATCATGCTGTCAAAATTCTCATCAATATTACTGTCAAAATCAGGGGAGGTAAAAAAATTGCTTTATGGGGAATGTTCAGATAAAGTTATAATATCAATTTTTAATGTAATTCGAAAAAGAAAAAATTTTATATTAATTTTAATAATTATAGCAGTTATTGTAAAAAAAACAATTGATATATTTAATAAAATGTGGACAAAAATAATTGGTTGTTTTTATACACAACATTTACTTTAAAAATTCAATTTAAACTAAAGTCAAAAATCTTCCTCCAGAAATTATATTTTCAATATTCATTAATGTTTCGAAATTATCAATATATTCAGAACACTTCCACAATATGTCCTTGCAAAATATCAAAATATGGATAAAACGATTGATGTGTAATCGGTCATCATTCTTTTCATCAATATATTGTCAATATATTGACGAAAAGATTGATGAAAAGAATAACGTGTAATAGGCACCTTATGTAAATTTCATATGTATATAAATTAAATGCAATCAATAATTTGTTTTGTTTATTCTCATAAATTAACAAACATAAAATTAATTTTTTTTTTAACTAACTAAATTAAATAAATTAATTTTAAAGTTTTTAATTGACGCAAGAGTATTGCAAAAAAATGTTGCATGGGCAGTACATGTAGTTTTATCATGTTTTTTTATTTATTGCACACCTGAAATATTTTCCTTTTCATATTGCACAGATGACATTGTCCACGGTTTGATCTTAGAAAGCTCTTTTTATTTATTTTTTATTATATGGACATTTTACAGTGAAATAGTGAAATTTATATTGAGTCGCAGCGGCGCCATAACACTGTCTACGTTTATAAAATTGATTTTGTCTTATATCAGCACAAAGCTTACAGAGATGGGTCGAATTATTTAAACATTATAATTTTAAACGGTTAATTGATAATTATGTAAATTTGTAGTATATGTTAATTAAAGGAATTACGATAATTTAAAATTTGAAATAGCCGAAACGGCGTCATAAATATGGTTAAGGGGTAAATGTTGATATATTTAAAATATTTGCTGATATACATTGTAAGAGCAGACATTATATTGGTAGACATTAATAGTAATTAGATGTCTCTGTCATACCTGCAGGTTGATTCAAAATGTAGCTTTGTGTTTTGTGGCATATGATTATGATATTTCTGTTAAAATCAACTGTGAAAAATAAATGATTATTACTGTGCGTAATGAGTTAAGTGAAACTGCGTGTCTAATTTTAAGAACCATCCTCACAATATATTATTATAATTTGCTTAAAGATTTTAAAATACTAAATTAATTCATTTGTTTTGAATTTTATAAGAAGGCGGGAGTTGAAACACTTAAATATTATTGGGTATTTATTTCAATTCAGCATAGCTGAAAGCTAACACTGAATGAAATTAGTAAAATATAGAAAGTGGTTTAACAATAAATAGTTCAAGGTTTTAAAATAAAATATTGATATAACAAATAATTTATTTATTTATTTTTTTATTCGTCTAGCTAGATTTCACAGATCATCAATTAGCAGAAAAATTATACTATATCTTTTCTAGTTTTATTTACCCTATTTAGTGTGTAGTGGCAACTATCATTAACATTCGTAAACGGCAAAAAATGAAATATCATTGATATGTACCAAAATTATGTAATCTAAGTAGGCTGGGAAATCTTGCTACATCGAAATTTACAATAAATCCAGATGAATTAGTTAGTATGCGATATCAAACATAACACAAATAGCAGATATTTTATATATTAGAAAACTTAGTTCAGTCTAACAACTTGTATCTGTACTTCGTATAATAAGTCTTCTTCCGGGTATAAGTTTGAATCATCTCAGACTCAAACGATTCAATTTCGTTTTAATATTTTTTCAATTCTTGCTACATGAATATTTGTACGTCTTATTAACCTGAAACATTACTGCGTTAGTGCGGTGTATAAAATAATGAAATTAACATTCGTACCAGTCTTGAATTTTCAAGTACTGAGTCGGAATCGTGTCAGCGCGAATCGAGTTAATCGTTTTTGACAACTAAGATCTAAAAAATGGTTGTCCAAAAAATGTATTAACACTTCAAAATTCCTACATTAAAGTGAGAAGAGTCTTTAGCTGGTTTGCAGATTAATCTGAATGCTAGTATTAGCTTAATATGAATATATAATTATATATATTATAGAATAGAATTATAATAGACAAGCATTTAAGGACCTGCGCAGTAAGCACCTTCTCATTTTATCTCGCTTCTTCTTAATGAACTCTTAATATGTAAATAAGTTTTATATACGACCGAAATGGGCATACGCGTCAAAAAAAATTCTATTTGGTTTTATAATATTCAAACTTTTAAAAAAAATATATCCATTTTGTGTCATTCAACATCTTATTATTTGTATACATATAATTAAAGAAAATCTATTCTATTAATTTTTTTAAGTAACTGTCTCAAATTATTGCTTCCTATATTTTGTTCATTTGTAGTAATCATATTGTTTTGGTGAAAATATTTATAATGTATAAATATCTCTTTAATTACAAAAATATTTTATTCATTAAATGCCACTTACTATATGAGGAAGGTGTATTTATGTGTCCAAAATAAAATTTACTAACCTCAAAGATTTTTATTAAACATGATTTTTGTTTGGTTTGTGCTTTATCGTGAGAAGTCTATATTAGTACGTGAATTATTATTCTTTTCAAAACTTTAAATTTGACTTCAACTTGAATTACAATTATTCAACAGGGGCCCCTAGTATAGATATAATATATAATACATAATATATAAATAAATAAATAAAAACATTACAAAATCAGTAGTTATTGACGTAGCAGTGTTAAGTACACATACCGATTCTTCTGACAATTCAAATGGAACGCGACTAATAAATTCTTTCTAAAAATTAAAGGGTTTCCTTAAAATTTAATTTTCATTATATTTTATTTTTTATTATTATTTTGTTCGTTTAGTTTGCTCTTTTTTTTTTTTTTTAAAAAAATTTCCTCAAGAAAAACCTTTAAATCATAAAAATTTAAAAATATGTGAATAAATTTTGAAAAAAAATATATTTTTCAGACCTCAATGTGAACCATTCACTTCATCTTACAAAATTTATAATATGATGCGATCGGCAGCCATAATACACTTAAAACCGATACTTAAGACAGACCATTATAATGAATAGCGGTATAATTTAAAAAAAAAATTGTTTTTTTTTTTTATTGTTTTATTTTTTTTTTATTTTTTTTTTCAAGAAAAATAAACAACTTCAATAATTTTCTTACGTTGAAATTATTTAAGAGGGTACGATTCGGGTCGGATATAAAAAAAAAAATAAAACAGAAAAAAAATCTTCGTATACTGCAATCTGTATAATATGCATATAGTCTTTTTAAAGAACATAAATCGTAGATGCTGCTGCGCAATGTCATCATAATGTTATTCTGATGAGTACCCAGAAAATACTTATTTTGAAATATTAAACCCGCTTGAGTCACAAATCTATCAAAATGCGTTTTGTTACAGTTTGTATGCATGTTTGATTTTCTGATGATTGTTTATGGTTCAATTAGAATTGGGTTGATTTTTTAGCGTATGCATAATTATTAATGGATATTATGATTATGTATATGTGCATACCTATATGACATATACAATGTATATATATATATATATTATTGTATAAAAATTCGTCATGAGATTTGAAATTACGTCAGATGTTGTAAATTATAACAAAAAAAAATGTAAAAAATAAGTGAAAGAAGTGAATGAAGGTTATTCGAATGAAATTATTGTTTGTAGTGTTGCCGTGGTGAAAAAAAAACCTTATTTATCCCATTCGTAAATATATAAAGACCTGTACAAGGATATGGAGAGTTTAGTGGTTAGCCATTGAAGGTTCGAACCTATAATAACCGACCCCTGCTTCGGTGGTGATGATAATAACAAGAAGCCGAATAACAAGTATGTTCTTCTGTATGAATGCAAAATCTGACTCAAATATTGAAGCTGGACGTAATTTATTTCGAAATTAAAACTTATTTATTTTATTCAAAACTTATGGACCAGTATTAATCGAAAATTTTCAGGTTTTAATGATTCATGACAAATAGAGAAGTCATTCTGAAATATTGTGTTTTTAGCTCAACAAAACAAGAAACCACAGAATGACGAACTCTCGTTCTAAATATATCTTTTTCGTAAAGCTATTTTTATGCTCATTATAATCTAATCTAACCCTAGAGTCAAAGATTACATATTATTTAGAATTAATTAACATAATTCTGAACGAATTTATATTATTTTAGCTTGACATCTCATTCATATGATCAGAATGTTAATATTTTCAATCTCGTTTATAGGATAGGTATATAGATTGTAATAGATTATGTGATTTCGGAATCACCGCAGCCGCAAATGGGCTTATTATGATTACTCGTCTTTGTTCATGCTAATTAATCCTATATGAGCCCTTAAGCCCTTGGTCATCACCTTGGTCATCACCAGTGTTTAGGGAACGTTGTTTCCAAGTGGAAAAATCTGCCAATAAGAGCTTCCGCATTCACAGAGGATATGTTAAATAGATTCTTCATTTATTTTACATATTCTACAACAGTTTATTTTGGTTAGGCCCATTGTATAATCATGCTTCTTTATTAGGCAATGGCCTGTTATTATCCCATGTTTTCTATTAAAACTTAGAAGAGTTTTAGTTTTCTTAAGCGAGTGTTTAGGCCTTTATATTTTTGCTTGAGCACTTCCAGCAACGTTTGCCCAGAAATCCTCTGCTTTTTTCTTCACCCAAGATTTCAATTGCATTTTACCTGTGATCAGAGGAATCCTACAGAACGGACTTTGCCCTATGAAAGATGCATCCGATGCAAACGGAAGCGATAGCTTTGGAAACATGCACGATCACCTAGAAAAAAAATAGAACTGAAGAAAATTTTTTAAAATAAATTTGCATGACCAACACATGATACAGAGGCTTACAATAGATTTGTGGAGTTCATTATAGTGCAGAAATCATTCTCACTAATACACTAGTATACTATCACACTAGTGTTATTTAAATGCCTGTTTTGAGTAGAAGTACTTAATGTAATTAATTTATTTTGAAATAATGAAATACAATAATTTCTGACAGCACATTTGGTCCACTATAGAGATCGTTACTGAATTCAGTCTAAGAACAATCAAATTTTATTGGAATTAGTTTGTATATCTTGTCAAAATTATTTCAATACTGTTAATTAATTTATTAGGAATACGAGTCCATTAAATAGATTTATTAAAATTGTTGTATTAAATTAATAAATAATATATTTAATGTACTCGCGTTAGTAATAAATATTGGCAAAGGATATATATTGGCATAATATGTACAACTCGTCCTGTTTCTAAGATAATACATTTTTTTTAAATTTTGCTATTATGACGAATAAATCAATCATGAACTGGGTCACAATATTATTATGATTAGATTATTACATTAATTAATAAGCATAACGAGTTGAAGTCTACCCCTATATCACCGCAGCCGAAGACGATCTTATTGTTACTAATTCAGTTCTGTAATAATACAGTTAAGCCTGATTTAATGATCATACTCAGGATGTTTTTCATTAATATGCTGGATAACTTCCATTGTCCACATGATAAATAAAATATGTTTCAATGCAATCGAAAAGCACTTCTTGCATTTCAAAAAAAAAATTTTTTACTTGATAACAACGGCAACACTTTGTTTAAACTTCTTCTTAATTATCTACTACATATTTTTATTTTTAATAGTTTTGAATATGACTAAAATACAAACTGACAAGAAGATGTACTGTGTGCGCAGGATTTATTAAAATGTTCTCTCTTCCATATAAAAATTTTAATTACTTTTTAAGAGTTTATTTTTAGCATGCGCGTTCACCACAATATGCCACATTTTTTGTAACATAAAAACAATGTTTTATTTTTATACCTATATACAATATTATAATTTCGAGGGGGGCTAAGCATATTTTATTCTATTCTTTTTCATTTTAATGATTCATGAGTGTAACAAAATTATTTTGAATTTTTTTGTTAAAACAAAAAACAAAATAATAACAAACAAAAATAAGAAGAAAATTATTTCGTAAGAGAAAATTTAAGGTGATGATTTTACAATAATATAAGCTTATTTTTTTCTATTTTTTGAATTGTCTAGAAATTGTTTGGCATTTTTGAATATTTTTAGAAATTTATTAAATTAAAATTGTTTCCTGTAACCCCATTGTCCTGTATAACCCCATCCGTGGAGTATAAGGCGGAAAAAATTATTTCCATTAGATCTTATCTGCGGCCTCTTCAATTGTGGCTACGTGCATGGTTACGGGTACTTACTTCGGCTAAGATTGTTATTCTATATATTTTTTTCGGTTTCCAGCGCGACGTGTACCATAAGGATTTCATTCGAAACATTGTTTTTCGATGTTGTAATCAGGTTTCGGATTTTTACGTCTATTTTTATTGCTTCGTTTTTTGCAATAGCGTTTTGTTGGAAATGGCTTGTTGCCAATAAATGTTTAGGATGCGTCGGAGGCATCTGTTAATGTACGCTTGGAGTTACAAATACCCAGGCGAACATGAGAACAGATTTTACACTTGCATTAAAAATTCATAATTTTGTACTTAGAAATATGTTCTCTGCATTCCAAAAAAATTATGGGCTTTGCTGATGCAGGCTTCAATATCCAAATCGGCACCTCTATCTGATGACACGATCCTACCCAGGTAATTGAACGTATATTTACTTCTTCGATTCGCGTTTCTTCATGTAGGATTGGATGTTGTGATGTGCGATTTTAGTTTTAGCTGCATTGACTTTTAGGCTCACACTTTTTCCAGTGCCATACAACTTTTTGGTACGTATCATTTAAGCTTATTTTCGTAAGTGACAATAAACACACATCGTCAGCGTAATTTAAGTGACTGATACGTTCGAAAGGTCGCCAAAGGATATCCCCGCAGGGGTTAAAATTCACAGTAGTAGTTATTATGTCATCCATTATTACTAAAAACAATATGAGTGATAAAATACAGTCCTGCCTAAATAATATGCGTAGCCTCAATATTGCACGTACTGCAGAGTTTGAATTAAGAAAACGTCTTTCATTATTTTCGGTTCTTTTCAAATGAAAATTTACCATTTATGATACATTTATGATCCATGATTATGACCGAAAGGTCGAAACATGTGTCGGAATAAAATAAATTTAAGAAATTAACAAGAGTCTGTTATTTTTTAAAAATGAAAATTTACATATATGCTACTTTAGTCGTATATTGCTACTGATTGCTTATTTTTATCCCAACGGCTTCATCAGACATTTTTGTTATGTTTATTGTTTCTACATTCAACTTTATATCTTCCTAAACATCATCTTTAGTAATAGCTTGTATGTCACTAAACTACCTTCTTGTCATATTTACCTACATTGAATGGCTTACAATACACTCCTAATGTTGATGATGATAATGATGATAATAATGCAGATGATGGTTTTTTATTTTTCATTCTAAAAACCTCGAAACAAAAAAATGTTGTCAAAAAAATGGAAACAATAAGTTCCATAATCGTAAAAAACAAACTATAAAAATAAAAAAAATATTTACGCTTCTTTAATAAATTTTCAAAGGATACTCAATTTTAATTATAATATGATCCCCAGAATATAGCTATACATAGTAGGGATCATATATTATAGCACTGATCTGAATTTTCAAAATAAAATTCAATGCGTATATAAATAAAATTTATTTTTGTGGGTTAATGGATGTCAAAACCATTGCATTGCATTGCATCGCATTAAATTAGTTGCTGTGTGTACCATTTTTTTTTTTTTTTTTTCTAAAATGTTGAAATCGAAAATTTATGGTATGCTGCCATCTATACATCTACCTTTCTCTATTTTATGAAATAGGGTGGTTATCATTCATTTGTATATTAATATTTAATTTTTTTTGTTTTTGTATTCTGAGAGAAGTATGAGAGAGAAAGAAGATATGACATACGTATGAGTGGCAAACATATTCGGAAAATTTATTATAAAATGTGTTCGTATTTCATAAAAATTAAATTATTGTGGCGGCCTTAAAAATTATTAATAAAATTTTAATGGAAAATGATTTAAGCTAATTAAAGATGATCATTAGTAAGAAAAGTATACAATAATATAAATTGAAAAAAATTTTTTTTTTTTGATAATAAAAAATATTAACAGACAAGGTAATAAGTAATAAATGTATTTTGTTATTCTATGGGGTTATTTTGAGATCAAATGATCCGCTTCAAATTATTTGGTATATTTGTGTATATTGCTATAAAGGACTCATGTAATAGACAACAACGAAAGAGTTTTAAAATGGAAATAATTTAATTGAAATAATGTTGGAACAAGTTTGTAGGATAGGGTTGATTTAATAAAATGATTTTATTTAATTTTAAAAAACAATTATTTTTTCTATACATTGTTGATTTTTATAGTTGTGTTGATGTAATTTTTAATTTAATGGATAATTTAGTACTATAATTCAATTTATTTTAAATGATTTTTAATTTTTTTCAGAGGCGTTCATTATCATTATCATAAATATAATTTTTATAACTCAAGAATTTTAACCTGAGAAAACTGTTAGAATCGGCTTAGCAATAATTAGGTAAAATTACAGGCCTGATGGGTGGATATAGCCAATTAGGTGGACGTTATCATTTTCAAATATTTCTGGCAAATCAATTGGCACTTAATTTTCATTTTTTTATGTTTTTGACAGTAGTTTAGTACCATTTTGTACATATTAGAATTTTTAATTGTATGCGGTTATTTGAATATTTATTTATTAATTTTTCTAGCACTAATTAAATGTGGAAAACTGCTACTGTTGTCAATAGAATAGTTATATTTTATTTAAGTTATTGCTAGATTGTAATAAAATTTAATAAAATTTACTACCAATTAATTTTCATAAATTTTAATTTATTTTGTAAACATGTAAAACCGGTTCTAATTTGTATTACACTCTATTATTTGTTATATCAATAATTCATATGATATGATTTTGTTTCGTTTTTATTTTCATTATTCTAATTTTTTTTTTGTTTTTTTGGGTTTTTCTTTCTTTTTTTTTTTTGTTTTTATATACTTTTATCTTTTTCTTTTTAAATTGTAAATATTATTGTAAGATTAAATTCATTAATGCAACTTGTTTGATTAACACATAGTAATAAATAAATTATACTTTCTGTAATTATGTCTTTCTGATGCTATGATTTAAGTGACCTCTTTAGTTATTGAGAGGATTACTCTAGCCAAGGAAATCATTACTGGACTTACCCTATGCGATTGAGAAAGTCGATGAGATCACAGATTTTCACTGCTACTGTTATAGTTTCACTTCCTAATTCATATATTGTTAGGGAAGGCCTCATCTAGTAGGAAAAAGTATTGTATTCCACCAGATAATTTTATCTAACTTTATAAGAGGGATATTTTCATAATAACGAAAAAGTATTGATCATTTACCACTCATAGACTATGAAGTAAATTAATAATAGTGCTGGCTTCAACAACTACCAACGTGCAACAGAATTTTACATAATAAAAAGATTTCAACCATTCCCTAATCAACAACAATATATTCCTATATTTACCAATACTTCAGCAAAACATTTTAGAATGACGGTTGATGTTAAGTTAATATGGAAGGAAAATTATAAGAAAGAAAAAAAAAAATGCTCATTTTACTAGTTACATAATAATTCTGAGTTATCAGTACAAAATACAATTTTAATATTTTATAAGCAGATACTTAAATCTGTATATGTAAAAGCAAATCAACACCGAAATTTGAAAAAATGTCAAAGAAAGTATTCCGTGGTAGGTATAGTTGACACACCATGGTACATATACGTATCAAGTATATAAGTATTTACGTATACATATAAAATTTCTAACGGGACTTGGATATTGAAACGATCACGAATGAAATAAAGAAACACGTAAAACAAAAGTAATGACTGCAAACTCATGTGCATTGAGCAAATGTAAGCAATTCAACGATGTCAGTTTTGCAAGAGAGCAAAACCTTACGAGTTCATGGTAAGTACCTAAAATGGAAAACTCTACGATAATGGTTTTTGTAAAGGAAAATATTGTATTAATAATTTTCCTTTAAGCAAAATTAATGTGTCTAACAATTTTCACTTTCGGGAACTATTACTATGACTATTCCTTCACAGAAAATATCCCAGAGTGATAAGGTTCCTGCACGGAAGTTATTATGTTGACAGCGATCGTCCGTGGAAACTAATACGGTAGTAATATCCTAAGTGCACGATATAATATCCGCCCTATGTCCCACGGATGGCATTACAGGACAACGATGATAAGACACACGATCAAAGATATTTACGAAAACAAGTCATTAATCTCAAAGCTAATGTAGATTGGTTATAACAGAAAAGATATAGTTGAATTTTAGTGGGCTTCACTACAACACTATAAAAGGGTATGTGTAGCTTTTGATATCTTTCAAAGACTGTTTCTTATCTTTCGAAAAATTAAAAGAAAATATTAACATTTACCTTGGACATTTGGCATAGTACAGTAGTTGTAGTTTAAGTGATTGAGGTAGATTGGTTAATGGTTGGGTTAGTTAGGACAGTATTAAAGTAAGATTTTATTATAACAAAATAAAAGTGATCTGATCATAAAACTATTAATCGAATATTGTTAGTGAAGTTACATTGAATTAACGAATATTTTATTACATAGTAAAATATTAGTAAATTCGCATTCCTAGAAATTTGTCTTATGTACGATATTATTAAAATGTAAATGAGGTTTAAATAAGTTTGATATCATGAACGAAATCTAAAATGTGAATTTGTATTTTATCAGCATTTTTTTTTTATATTATTTTTATTTCCAAGATATTCTACATAAATTTTATTGAACAGTTGTACTCAGAAAGTCTAAAGTAGTCTCAGAGTAGTTTGATCAATTATTATTGAATAGGAAATAATAGAAAACATTTTGTCGGTCTAGTGCTCATTTCTGACAAGCGCAAATGACCAGAATGTCTAGGGAAAAGAAGTTTAAAGTTTTAATTACTTAAAAACTGCTCTATAGATTTTAATAAAATTTAATTAAATTAAAATATAGGTTTTTTATTAATTTTGATAAAATTTTAATGACTAAAGTTAAGTCTGATGAAAGTTATATAGCTTTTTATAAGATCATGATTTTTCACCATTGGCCAAATCCCATGATCGAAATTTTTTTTTATTTATGCATTTATGGAGTTGTCCGAATACATTTGGAATTGTTCAAAACAAAAAAATAAATTAAGATCAATATAATTTTTAATGTTTAATTAGAAAATTATTATATATATAATTTATAGAATATGATGTAGGGCAGCATCCGGCAAAGTATGACCCGCGGGTCACGGAGTGACCCAAATCATCATTTTATGTTACCCGCTTCGAAAATGTAAAATTGATTTCAAATCAATAAATATATTTTTTGATTACAAAAATCTAAATATAAAAAAAGACCAGTTGTTGCGGTTTAAAATGTTCTTTTTAAGTTTTTAACATAACATAGCATAACAAATAACAGCCAAGAAGAACACAGCACTTGAATGTGAATACATTTTACGGTTACATATGCTTCGCTTAAAAACCGAGCTTGATGATAAAAAATGGTTCTTAAAACTTCTGTTCTTAACTGATATAATGAACCATTATAATGAATTTTAACAAACGACTTCAGGGTAATCGCCACACAATTTTAAAATTATATGAAGAATGGAAAAGTTTTTGCTCAAAATTAGTTTTATTTGAAATGGATATAAAAAAGC
The DNA here is from genome assembly GCA_963942445.1 of Argyra leucocephala. Lineage (NCBI taxonomy): Eukaryota > Metazoa > Arthropoda > Insecta > Diptera > Dolichopodidae > Argyra > Argyra leucocephala. Next base: position 205,837,337 of record OZ012677.1, on the reverse strand, counting down.
GTAAATATAATTTCTATTTCCCACATATAAAAACTCAAGACTCAAAGAAGAAATCCCCCACATATAAAAACTCAAGAAGAAAAACGAAATGTTGATGATTTCGATGTAAAAAAAATTTTAGTGTTATATTAATAGCATGAAAGACAAATTTGAAAATAGATTTGAAACTTTGAAAAAGTACGATCCAATGTTTGCATTTATAACGAAGGTGGATGTAATTGATGAAACTGTTTTAGATTTACAATGTTTTGAATTCCTTGAAATCACCAATTTTAGCCTAGAGCTGATTGATTTAAAAAGTTCAACTTTAGGGACTGATAAATTCAAAACTTTACGTGGAGATTTAGAGAAAACGTGCTGGGCATCTGTACGTGCTGGGCATCTCTTCCAACAAAATTCACATGTATAAAAAAAGTTGCATTTGGTCTTTTATTTGCGTTTGGGTCAAGTTATAATTGTGAACAAACATTTTCACAAATGAAATATATTTTGAATAAAAACAGGACCAGTTTGACTATTGAGCATTCCGATGAATGTGTTCGGCTTAAAATGTCAAAATATGAACCAAACTTATCCAAATTAACTTCAACAGTACAGCATCATGGAAGCCATTGATTTCGCCTACTGATAGCAGTTAAAATATTAAATGTTATTTTTGTTGTTTTTTTATTTATTTTTACTATTGTGTATTGAATTTATCCAAATATTGTGTATATAAAATTTTTTTTGCTTGATAATAAATTAATTCACTTTTGGTTTAACTATTTTTTTTTTTAAATTACTTTCATATAAAATTGCCACTGACCCACTACAAATTCAAAAAAATCTCATCTTAGACGAATTTTACCCATGATCAAAAAAGTTTGCCAACCGCTGATGTAGGCTCTAGGTGAAAAATAATTAAAATTAAATAAAGATAGAAAACTCTACAACTCTAGGTATGTTTCACAATTTTATTAAATATCTTAATCGATTTCGGTTATTACATCATCATCAGAAGACTGAGTCTTCTTCTGATGATGGTGTAATATGGAAGGTTAAAGAAGAAGACTCAGTCTTCTGATGATGGTGGACGGTTGAAAATTTAGGTATAAAATTAGTAAATTTTTCCTATTCATGTAAATCCTGACTAAAATCATATTAAAATAATAAATAGAGAACTTATTAAAATCAATCAAAGTATTCTAGATTAATTTAATAACTTATAAAGATAAAATTAATTAATATTTAGCAGTTTATTAGTTTAATATATTATACATATTAGATATTTTTATACCTTGGAATATATTAATTTAATATTCTGATAGGTATGAATCAAATTTATAGTCATTTAACATGTAATAACCGAAATCGATTAAGATAATATTTAATAAAATTAAGAAACATGTCTAGAGTTTTGATATTTATTTAATAAATTAAATTTATTCCACTTTTTTAACCTTAAGTACAAAAGATTAATATTATTTTGATTTGGCAATTTTTTAGTTTATTTTACATTTGAAGGTGAATTTTCTGATTCCGACAGATTTAGTCGAACTAGTTTCAATATAGTAAATTCCGGACAAACGGAAAATTTTAGTTAATCGTTTTTTTAAAGCAGTGTGATGGAGAAAAACTAGATTATAATCTATTTAAAAAAAAAAGAGATGTTTTCTGCATTAACATAAAATCATTTTCATCTACCATTCTAATTCGATTTTTTTAACTATTACCTTTATCTTCTTTTAATATGAGGCCTAAAATATTAGCATGGGACTCTTTGGATTACACATGACATAATCAAAACCCCACCTGATTTTAGTACTCCGCTAAAACATTTATATTTATATCTTTTTTTTCATTTATGTTTGTTTCATTCAACACGTATTCTTTAGAATATATTCGAATGATCCTACTTATTTTCTTACATATATAAAGTTTTGTTATTGTTACTAAATTATTTCTTATTGAATTTTATATTATTATTTGCTCCTATTAATTATTCTAATAAACTATATTATAGTTTTATTTTTTTTGTTTTTATTTTTGTTAATTTTATTGAATTTATTATATTATATTTTTTTGATTTAAGATTTTATGTTTTGTTAATATTCAATTTTAATTTAATTTAGTTTGTTAACAAATTTATATTTAAAGAAATAAATGAATTCTAAATCTAATCTAAATCTATATTTTTTTGTTTTTTGATGTTGGCTAGTAATTTACGATCTGTTCGCAATTTTCAAAGAAATTCGGTTCCTTTTATTCAATTTTAACTAGATTTAAATAACCTCAAAAATTTTATTGGGTCTTACATTATATTCGCTTTAATATTATAATAAAAAATGTTCAAAAATAATTTGCACACTTTACTTTCTGAAAACGTTAATCTCTAAAATCAATTAGGAAACCGATATCGATTTTCAAAAAAATTTTATAAATTCTATAAGTATTCTATAAAGGATATATATAAAATACCGTTATTTGTTCATACCGTTCCACCAGATTATTTAACTTTAATTGAAATTTTAATTCTATTTTTGAATACCTACCATTTTAAAAATAATATGTCCCAGTTTGAAAAATTTTGAAGTAAAAAAACATTTAAAAATGAAAATAAAGTGAAATCCTTAAAAAGGAAACCACCAAACAAATCTTATAAGAAAATATAAAAACGTAAGAAAGTTTGTGAATTTGTTTTTTCACTTTTTTTTTTATCTTTTTAAATCCTTTTGTTCGTATACGTATTCTATTTTTATTATTTTTTTTTTTTTAATTTTAATAAACTATATACAATCACCTCCGTGTTCTACTTCTTTTTTGACAAAAACAAAAATAAAAAAATTTAAACTGAAAATTTTCTTTTAAATTTTCATTTCATTTTCTTAATTCCACAATCCCATTATCAAAATATACATACATTCGGTTGTTTGTATGGTTTTATTCTTCAACTTAAAATTTAAAAGATTTAAATAGTTATCTTGTTTAATTTTTTTTTTTTTTTGTTTTGAAATCTTAAAAAACATTATCCTTTTTTGTTTTTTATTGTGTTTTAACTCTTGTTTGGTGTAAATAAATTTTCAATTCAAAAATTAGACATCTAATATAGTTAAGTAGACCTGTATGTATAAATATGGAATTATTTTGGAATTAATTTTTTATTAATTATTTATTTAGGAACTAATAATATACATGATAAGATAAGTTACTGTATTTGATTAAAAAATTATGAGTAGCGCTTGGAATATGCCTAATATTTGAGTAAAAATTGCCATATTTTTTGTACACCAAGTCTCTGAGTAAAAGCAATTAGAGGTGTTCATCCTATTTACATGAAAAAAAAATTAATATTGATTCAATAAGTGGCTGCTTATTTTCCATGTGATTCTATACTTCCGTAAATACATCTCTTGTTCACCTAAACATTTAATTGTCTGGAATGTCTAATCTGGTTCACATACAATTTTAAAGATTTAACAACAGACTTTGTCATTACTTTTTTATTATTTTACAAGGCTACTTTGGAATATTTAGGGTTATTACTACATTTAATACTACATTATGAGGCAGTCCGATCCAGAATGGACCATGTAAAAAAAATATTTTATTTTTTCAATGTTACTTGTTTTCGTTGCACGATGACAGAAATTTTTATTTTCTAATAAAAAAATGACTATAACTCATTTTTAAAAATTGGCGCTTGGTCCACTCTGGATGGGACTCCCTCATATAAGGTGGTTAATATTAGATACATCCCACTTTATTTTTCTACTCTCACTTTCACATGGTTACCCCTATTAATCCTATTAATCTTAACAAACGTTCGGACTTAAAATTCGTGAGAAGGGTTTGAAACAGAGAAAACCGAAGCATTGACTTTAGTTTATTGTACATTCATTTCCGGAATTGAACAATTTTTACATTTTGTATTTTTAATGGTATTTTCCGTAACCATGTATGCAGCAAATATTTTGGGTATGCTCAAAGTTTAACTTAATAAAATAATATTTTTTTACGTAAAATCCGAATTTGTATAAAAAAAATAACTTTTTCACATTTGAAAATCTCGATTTCGGCAAGTTTCCGGTCTAAAGACCCCAGTTGCGGTCCCTTTCCGATGTTAAAAGAATCACCAACTGATAGAGTAACATCGATTTAGTTAAAAAATATTTACTAACTAATATGCATGCTCTGGTGCACCCGGTATATCTCCTTGTTGTAGCGGCTGTAGAAAGCCTCTTTATTCAAAATGAGGGACAACAAGATGAATCTGACTATCCAATGGTGAACGTGACAGTCAGATATAAGATTAAAATATTATCACCTATAGCTCAGAAAACGTCAGAGGGTCAACCAATTGATAACATTTCATTAAACATCCCACGTAACATTTTGTTGTTATAAAAACAAAATTAGTATTTTAAGACTCCTATATGACTTCCGATAAACACTAAATGTGTTATAATGATGTTTTTATGGGAATAATGTGATTAATATTGCTATAAGAATGTTCTTATAGAAATTGCGGGATTTGTTATAATGGGATATTCAGCAAGTGCTACAGGAATGATGTTATAAGTCTAAAAGTCCTATAATAAGAGTTTAAGTGTTGTTATAAGAATAGAATTGCTGGAATAGCAGTATAGTAGTGTTATTATTTTACTGTATTTCTATAACGTAGCTTTTGAATAATAAAAACATATACACTAATATATAATATGTATACTAATTCTATACAATATTACAGCAATTGCTCCGGTGCCGATGTAATTATAACATTGCGCAACAATTGCGGATCACTCAAATTAACACTAATACTTCTATAAGAGTGTTTATAATAGTGTTATAAGAGTGGGCAAGAGTCTTATGCCAATAAAACTGTTACGTGAGCATGATAACGAATGGTATTTCCCCAAGAAATACTCGCAGTAAAATCACAATGAATCCTCCACAGTGTCAACCGTCGTGTATCGGATTTCGAGGTGTGACATTTTTCATGTATATTGGTGTCGAGCGGAGCATCAAGATAATCGAATCGGAATTCCGGCTTATGTCCCATTGATATGATGACATGAGGACAATGATGGACATTTTTGATGTCTAGTTAGTTACATGTCACATAAATGCAAAAATTATTCTATGTAAAGTTACAATATTGATCTTATGTATTGTCATATGTTGTACATTTGTGTACTTACCTGTTACCTGTTACGTGTTGATAGTGCGGGTATTTTTTTCTTGTATAAATACAAAAACTTGTCACATGTTTTGTGTAGTTGTACTACAGCTATCTCTGTTACATAAGATTCAAAAATTGAACCATGTTGTTGGGTTGTGTATTTTATTCGTACATTCGATGATCATGCTTAGTCACGTCAACAAGTAAGCAATATTATCCTGTGAACCTGTGGACGTTCTAACTTGATATTGTGGAGATTCGTAAACCAACTCGTAAAACCAAAATTTGTTAAATTGAACAAAATAAAAATTGAGTTTAATTGAACTCTTCACTCTACTCTCTAAAAATCATATTAACTAATATCATAATAATTGTTACAACATTTATCCCGAATATAAGTGTTTGTACACATAGGGGTTAAAATGATTGAAGAGAGAGCAAAAAATAAACAACTTTTCTTTTTCAACTCTTTGAAGAAAAATGCAACACAAAAAATTGGATTCTTAGAACCCGAATAAAGTAACTTCTAATAAAAGTTACCTCTTTACAAGTGATTCTAACCATTTTTCTTATTTTTTATCGTTTTTTTTATTGTGTATGTATTCTCAAAAACTTTTATGGTTTGATTTGTACAACTTTATAATAAACAATATTTAACAATAATAGTATTAATAACAATAACAATAATAATAAAAGCAAAATTCATTTCAAATTTAATGATAACAAAAAATGTCCTTAATCGCAACAACTTTAACAAAAAAAAAAAACAGAATTATTCAATTTGAAGTTAGATTTTAAAAATTTAAAAATGTTTGATTTTTAAAGCAAAATAGACTTTAAAATGTTAGTTGTAGAGCAACCAACCAACCATATTTTAACTAAAAAAAAAACTAATCTATTCATAATATTAAGAACAAAACGAAAAGTGAATTGGTTACTTTGATTATCCATACCAGAAAAACTGAAAGGATTCCTTTTAGAATACATAACCAGAAGGACACTTAAAGGATATTTTGTTCTATTTTTGTGTTTTGTATTATTTTTAGATTCATTCAATTTTGTTCTAAGTGCACACACACACACACACACACACACACATCACATGTTTGAACAAATATTATTGAAAAATCAAATAAGAAAAAAAGGACATTAAAATGTGCATCTGTAGATGACATTCAAAACAGTTAAGACAATAATATGATATCAAATGCGATGCAATCTTCTCTTGCTATTATAGAAATTTTTAAATCTTTCTGATTTTGATTTGTACAAAGAAAGGATATTATCATTATTACTACATTCTTGCACATTAAACGTACATTATGTATAGCTTAGAAGAACACTCTTATAGATGATAGAAGAAGGAAGGATTGATTTTTTATGAAAATAAAAATAGAATTGAAATATTAGAATTGATATGACAATGTGTGGTGGGTTGTTGTTGTTGTTGTTTTGATTTTATTAACCACAAATTTATAATCGATGTTAGCCTTTTTTGTTTTTTGGATTTCTTTTCTTTTATGGTATCATATTCCATGAATTGTATTTGAAGTGAAAGTAAGTGAAGTGTTTTTTTTTTTGTTGCTGTTGTCCAGATGTGTTTGGTTGTGTCTAATGAAAAAGTCAAGAATATATTTTTGAAACAGACAAAGATAATTGAGACAAACCAAAAAGATGATAAGTTTTAGCGCCATACGCTATTTCTATATATATATATATATATATAAAATAAAATGAAAGAAGAGAAGAAAATTATTTAAAATTAAAAATAATTATTAATAAAATAAAAATCAAATTTCAGTTAAATATGAATGTGGATGAGGACATGGGTTTTCTAGGTAATTATTAGAAATGAAATAATATTGATGGTATTCTATAAATTTACTTGAAATAAGTGTTTTAATAATGTCTGCTTATTTTATTGTGATGGTTTTTTATATTTCTACAGATTTTAAATATTTTGTCAATGTTTTTGAGTCAAATTAAACAAAATGTTTAATCGCCTGAGCTTCATACACACAAAAATTATATTCTAAGATAACCGAAAAAGAAAATTTGGGCTTTGAAATGGGAAAAATTTGTTCAAAAAACATGTAGTCGAAATTTTACCTAAAGTTTATTGATTATTTAACTAGTTATGTATGCTAAGTTTTAGGAGGGATGTTATTCAAGTACTTTTCCAGATATTTGATATTTTATGATAAAAGTCATAGTAGACAGTGTTTGCTCCATACCGTACAAATCGACCACAGCATTGATTTCTATAAAAAATCAGTGCTAAACTGTTTTTTCATATAAAAGTTTCTTCACAAATCAAAAATTGTCTGTGGGAGCAAATAAACACTAAAAAAATGACAAAAATGTGGATTACGGAGCAAACTGCACACTGTACCGGCGTATCAGCTTTTTAAGAAAGGAAAGGAGTCGTTATTTTAAAATTAAAAAAAATTTATTAACTAAATCGAATATGCTCTATCGATTGGTGATATTTTCAATTTCCGGATAGGACCGGAAAACCGTTTTTTAGGCTCAAAATTCGCCGAAATTGACCGAAATCGAGATTTTCAAATTTTTTTTTTTTATATAGCAAATTTTTTATCTCCATTTTGGGTACCTACAAAGTTTAATAAACAAAAAAAAACAAAAGAAAAAATTTACTTTACAAAAGTTTCTTATCTTTTGACTTAGAATCCGAATTGCCATAAAAAAGTACCCCTTTACATTTGAAAATCTCGATTTCGGTCAATTTCGGCGAATTTTGAGCCTAAAAAACGCTTTTCCCGTCCTTCTCGGAAGTTGAAAATATCACCAATCGATAGAGCACCCTCGATTTACTTAATAAATTTTTTGTAAATTTTTAAATAACGGCTCCTTTTCTACCTAAAAAAAACCTGATACGCCGGTACAGTGTGTATTTTGCTCCATAATCCACATTTTTGTCATTTTTTTAGTGTTTATTTGCTCCCACAGACAATTTTTGATTTGTGAAGAAACTTTTATATGAAAAAACAGTGCTAAAAGCACATAGAAATCAAACTCGGGAAAATCAAATTCGGCGAATCCGAGTATTAAATTTCGAAATTCGTCGAACCCTTCGAATTCGTTAAATTTTTATTAAAAGTAGTAAAAAAAATAGTTTTTATTAAAGTAATAAATTCTGTTTAAATATTTGATTCAATTAAGTATTTTATTACATATAATATTAAACAAAAACAAAAATATATTTATTTTTTTTTGTCGTAAGTAATAAAATTTTAAAAATAACAACGTAATTTGTAAAGAATGTAAAGATTTATCAGATAATTTCGACCTTATTTTGGTGCAAAAATTGGAAGAAACAGAAAAAGCTCTTTCAGAGTCCGTTGAAGTGGGTTTAATTGAACATAGAGCGTTGAACAATTTTTGCAAATATATAGACAGTACTCAGTATAACTATACAGAGTAAAATCCTGTTTTAATTTGTCAAAATCAGTTTTTTCCATTGATTCCTCAGTCCCACTTTTTAATTTTTGGTTTAGTTCCTCCTCAATAGTAATTTCTTTTTGTTGTTCAGGTTCAACTAAAACATCTACTTGCATATTAGATTCATTTTCGTTTACTACTAAAGTTGGGTTAGCTTTAAATAATCTTTCCATTATATCTGTTGCTAAATTTATCGCTTGTTTTGATGGAACATTATTTGTATCCTTCAGGTATTTTAAAAGATTCATCAAATTTACATTTATGCGTTCATCAACACGCTTCGAAATATTAACCAATAATGCTGTGCTAATTTGAGTATTCACGAACTTAATAATGAAAATTATTTAAAAATTAAAATTTCAAGAGTTTGTACAAAATTAAAATTTCAGAAGTTTTCGCTGTTTTCTGTTAAGATATATGTACATTAATAATAAATGCAAATAATTAAAATTACTTGCATTGTTTTAATAAATTGAACGTCGCCTACTGGTATAATAGTAGTACAATATTTGTTGAATTTTTAAATTTTTAGATTCGATAAATCAGGTACCGAACTTCGAAATCGAATCTTACGTTGCAGGTTCGGCGAATTCGATTTGGAGTAATTCGGTTTCAGAAATCCTATTAGAAACTAAAGCAGAGAGGAAAATTCTGATAATAGCATTGGAAATGGAATGTTTCAAAACCTATGTCCAAAAATCAAAAAGTGTTGTATTCATCGGACGTTCAGGAGACGATAGGTTAGAGAAAAAAAAACAAACAAATCTGTAGATTGTACTAAAAACTTGCGGTTTGCTAAATCAATAATTTTTCCAGAATAAAATTAAACAGAAAAAAGGGATATTTTGGTAGAATAGCCTACCTAAGCAAAATTTTATAAAATATGATATGAATAAGCATTTAAAAGATTTTTATTACCATATTTTTTTTTTTTTTTTTTTTACTTTATAGGTTATGAAGAACAAAAAACTTGAGAAACCTTTAGTTACGAATTTTGATTGTTTCCGTAGTATGTCTGCGTAAATATTTTAGTTTTTCGCATTTTATCTACTGTCAAGCACTAGGTACATCCCAAGGTGAATTCATAGATTAAAACATTTTCTTTTTCATAATACCTACTATGTGGATTCAGATTTGATTTGAATAAAACAGATTTGAGTGAGTTTTTTTTTACACTTTATAAGGTATTTCTTTGCTTCGTATAATAAATAATAAATAATCCTATAATCATACAGATTTCATTCAATGCACTTTTTTTATACAAGAATATTGTAATAATGTATGTACAAACAAATTTATATTGTTTGTTTCAGTTTTCAAATGTTCTATTGAGATCGTTTCAAACTTTCTCTTACATAATTTCATTGTTATTTAGTATTTTTTTAAATTCCCTTGTCTTTCATATTATTATTAGCTATCAATGAATTTTATGTTTTGTAAATTTTCGCCTAGCATAAAAAATAATAAAATAATCCTACAAGATTCCATTTAATGTTCTTACTTACGTCAAAAAAATATTACAAATTTCCAAACAGATTTAGGTACATTGTTTGTTTTTGTAAATTTTCAAATGTTCTCTTGAGATTGTTTCAAACTCTCTTTTCTTTTTTCATTTCTTCATTTATTATTTTTTTTTAAATTTATTTCGGATTATTATTCATTTCAATATTCATTTCACACAACATAATAGTAATCAGTAATAACGGGCTAATGACATTTTACTTAACTTTAAAAGTACATTTTATAATTTGCTTTACAATAATTATTATTATACAAAATAGTTCGTTGCACTTTTACTATTACAAATTTAAATATAGAGATAGACGGTATTCATATCAAAATTAAAGCACATAGATATTACATTTCAAATTAAAACAAACCTACATATAAAACATACAATAATTGTTTGCGTGGATATCTACATATATTATGTTTCTTTATATGAATCTGCAATATCCCTTTTTTTACATAATTTATAATTGCTAACCTAATCCTATTATAAAATCAGAAAGATTCAAAATAACTCTCTTAAAATATGTTGAGAAAGAGAAAATATTCATTCAGTTCTGAAATGTAACGTAATTCTAAAAAAATATATCCATTTTTGTACTAAAATATAAATTTCCCAATTAATTAATTTAAAATAGAGAGAAAAACGCATAATTTCCTTTTATTGTACTCAAAGAGTTTTTCCTCTTTTTTAATTTAAGAATTTTACCATTAGAGGAATTATTTCGGTTATTATGTTTTTTTTTATATTTATTTTACAATAATTTAGTACCAAAAAAAAATATTATTATTTCGTAATATCGTATTGTAGCATAAAGGTAGTATAATATATAATATGTATTTATTACAGCTACCTAAGTAATTATAAATATTATAATTAAATGTTAAGAGCAAGATTTTGAACAATCGTAAGTACATTACATAATAAAATTTTATTTACATTGATGCACTATAGTATCTATAGAATCTGTTGTACAGGACAATTACAAATGTTACAAATATGCTATGCGCTAGAACAAATTAGAGTGAAGTTAATTTTTGCTCTTTCTAAGTAGATCTAAAAAATAATCCTGTAAGATTTCCATTTTATTCAATGCGGTTTATTCCTTGTATAATACAAATAAATTTACTTTGTTTGTTTCAGTTTTCAAACATTCTATTGATATCATTTCAAACACTCTTTCTTTCATAATTTCATTTTTATTTATTATTTTTAATAATTTTTTTGTCATAATCATAATAATACGAAATAATTTATGAATGAACCTTTAGTCTAAATTCTACCCTCGCATAAAAAATAATAATAAAATAATCCTATAAGATTTCATTTAATGCACTTACATAAAAATATTACTACGAATTTACAAATTACATTCATACAAATTTCAGTTTGTTTCAATTTTCAAATATTCTATTGTGATTGTTTCAAACTCTCTCTTTTGTTCTCATTTATTATTTTTCTTTCGTATTTATTCATATTCGTATTTCATACATAAAATAAACATAACATGCATAATAATAACATAATTAGAAATTGATGGGCTCATGAAATTTTACTTAATTTCAAGAGAAAATTTTATAAATTCCTTTACAATGCACAAAATGCGTTTTATAGTTACACGGTTACACCAATATATTACATTTTACAATATTTTTTCATTACAAACAAATTTACAACATTCATATCTTATAATTAAACTTTATAAATAATTATAATATTAATTTGAAAATTAAATTTTTTTTAAATAAATTCTATTAATTAAATTTCATATTTTTTCTTTGTATTTAAAAAATTAAAATTAAAAATTAAAACCTTCCAATCTACCTATTGTTACATACAATATTTATTACAATAACTGTGTGTGTGTTGTGTGTATTTTTTTACATAATTCATGATAATTTCTTTTTTACATAAATAATAAAATCAGAAAGATTAAAATAATTCTCTTAAATTATGTTAAGAAAGAGAAAATATTTAATCGGGCTCTTCTAAATAATTAAATATCCGTTTTGTGTACTAAAATATATATTTCCGAAAGTCCCAAATAATTTTAAATTTAAAAGAGACAGAAAAACGCATAATTTCCTTATATTGTACTAAATAATGCATTTTCCCCTTTTTCAATTTCCATATTTCGCTTATTATTAAAAATGAAAAAAAAAAAAACTAAAATGTAATATCGTGTATTAATTCCCATTTTTATCCATTTCAATTAAAATTTCCCTATGTCACTTGAGAATATGATTTTATAATATTTTTTTAAATTTCCCTTTTAAATTCCCAATCAAATTTTGTTAACAAAAATGTTTACTTGTGTCTCAAAAAAATATATACAATAAATACCCAAACCAGCAATATAAAAAAAATGTCATTTCCAAGTCACAAACCATATAATGAGAAAAAAAAAAATCCTTTAAATATTCCTAGGTAATTTTAATTACCTTTTTAACATGGAAATTTTATAAAATTATTTATTTATCCTCTTAATATCGTATAAATTTTGAACATTTTTCAAATACATTCACTAAATTGTTGTACCTACTAAACAAAATAATAAAATTTTTAATTGACTTGGAAAAAAATATAGGGAAATTATCAAATAAAAATATCGTATTTGAGTTTATATAGATTTTGATTCAATATTGAAAAATATAAAAGACTGTAAAATTTTAATTTCACTTTTGAATCCTTGAGTCTGATTTTTTTTTGTATCTAGGACGAAAATTTATTACACGTATATCTATATTTATGTATCAGAATGGATGAAATCACAATAGGGAATAAAAAAACACATTCATATTGGTTAAGTACACACATACAAAATCAATTATTTTACCAGCAGAACCAGATAAAAGAAAAGGGAAATATTTAGATTAGAGAAAATAGAAAAACAAAAAATATCCTTTTTAATTTCTACAACATCAAACACAACAAGAATAAGTCAAAAATAATAAGAACAAGGATAATATTAACAAAAAGAATAAAATATAAGTTTAGGTTGTTTTTTTTTTTGTAATAATAATTTAAGAATTTAAGGATATTTTTAAATAATGTATACATATATCATTTACCTCTATGAAAATGACGTGGTCATAAATCATAAAAAACAAAAATTACAAAAATAAAGAATATATTTTTCTAAAACTGTTTGTTTATTTAACAGTTAAAAAAAAAAGAAAATCTTTCATAATAATAAATATTTTGGGTGGATTATTCTTAAGATTTAATTACAATGTGTATAAGGAAGTAAAATTTGTCTAATATTCTTTATAAGGAAGGACCTGGTTTTTTTAAATTGTGTTTTTTTTTAATTTTCTTAAGAGATTGTTTGGGTTTAAATAAATTATTAAAGCTAACTAATCTGGAATGAAAATAATTAGAAGTAATTTGTTGCAGAGGTATTTAATATTCTAAATAGGGTTGAATAACGTTTTTGAGCATCTTTAGAAATTAAATTAAAACAATAACAACAGCAACAAAAAAAATAATATTTTTGACTTATTTATTTTTTGTAAGAGACTATTCCAAAATTCCAAAAATATTTTAATTGGTATAATTTATTTATTTTTATTTATTTATTTAATGTTTTTTCTTGTTTTTTAGTTTATTATATTTTATTAAAGATTGTCGTAAATAATTTTTGAATATAGGTAGCTATTTTTTTTTTTTAATTCTAATTGTACAGAACTCACTCACTCACTTAATGTTTGTTGACAATGAAATTTAGCTGGTTTTGATAATAAGGGAAAATATAATTTGCTATCTACCAAAAAAATTATTAAAATGTTCTTAAAAATGGAATAAAACTTAAATTTTCAAACGCGCTACGCTACACAACGAAGCTAAATTTTGGTAATTAAATTTGTTTTTTACCAATTTAAAATTGTCGGTTCTCATTTATTTTATAATTATTATAATTATTTAGAAACGTAATTTGAATATTCAATTTCTTAAGAAAAAAAAATTATTTCCCTTGTTCTTGGTTGTGGTAAGGTAATAATGGCATACACCTTAGACATTTATTTAAAATCATAGATAACAATAGTTATAATAATAATAATAATAAATGCGAAAATTTTGATTAAAATTTTAAAAATTAATATTATGCAAATAAAAAATCAATTAATTTCTCACCTGTGACACCATTTTTTTTTTATTTTTTGTTTTATGTTAGAAATCAGTTTGTATGTTTTAAGTGTCATAAATTTTGTATTAGGATTATAGATAGATAGATAGATGTTGTAGAATTTATCAAAGTTGTTAATACAAGTAAAATTTGTACATTCTGGTAACAATATAAGGATAATTAGTCCAATATTAGTTTGCACAATTCCGGTGAATCTAATATTGTTGTTTTAGATAGTCTGAAGGCTTTCAATCGAGTATGGCCTGCATCTTAAATAGTTATAAAATCCAAGATGTAGGTCTAGAGTCTGTGTTTTTTCAATGGATTGAAAGTTTCCTTTGTTTTAGTATACGGATTTAAGTATAAAAAATTTAATATAAATGCTGGTGTTTTGCAAGCATCTGTTCTCTCATCCACTCTTTTCATGACAATAACACAATAATTCAATTTAATTTGAGTCAAAAATGTAGTATCAATATTACGGACATACAGAATGATGGCTTGTGATTTAGTCGGGTTCAGTCTTAACCCATTATCATATTATGCCCAAAAGACCAACAGTATCAAGCTCATCATTAATTTTAGCAACATACTTCTGGATTGCATTTACTGGTCCACTGATATGATAGATTTGAGCATCGTCAGCATATAACCTACATTGAGCCACAGATAAACACCGAGGAAGATCATTGATGAACATACTGAAAAGCAGTGGATCCAAAATGGATCCTTGAGGTACCGCACATTGAATTGATATAGAAGCTATAGATTTGACTTCATTCAGGTAAACAAACTGAGATCTATTAAGCAAGTAACTATGCAGCAATTTAATGGCAGATAAATCAAAATTATAAAAAAGTTTAAGCTTTTTACATAACATTTCATGATTAACACAATCAAAAGCTTTAGTAAAATCTAAGAATAATAAAATTACTGCATGCCTTTTATCAATTTCACGATAAAATTTATCAGTGATTTCTAATAGGGCAGAAGCCGTACTGTGTTACCTACGAAATCCAGTTTTGAAACTTATACAGAAGATTATTAGTATTTATGTATGGCTGTATGGGTGTTTATAAAACAAAGAAAAATTAGATTGAAAATTATTATATTTTTTTTTTTATTGAACCAAAGAAGAACAAACCAAATAACTTTACAAACAAAAAAAGTTAAGTTGAGAGATGTCGTCATGTCAAATAAAACAACACATCTAATACAAGCTCTATTTTAGAATAAATGGTTCTTCCAGTATATATAAGTATTATATTACTAAATAATTTCAACCCACCTTCTTTGACGAGTCCATCCACTGCTTAATTGGTCTGTATTATTATTCTGTATGTTGGAATATCCAAAGAACCCAACTTTAACCAGCTTTATTATGTGCATAGACATATCTCACACTGTTATTTTCTATTAATAATATATCAATCTAAACACAGAATTAAATAAAAATATTCCGTTAATAGACTTTGAATCGTATAACAAGCATTGATTTTGGTGTTACATAACCTAAGATTATTTTCAGATCACGATATTTTGAATAGTTATCCATAGTTATCCAGAACACGTCCAATTTGCAAAAAAAAATATTTATTATAATTTGAAATCAATAAAAAAAATGTCATTGGTTACAGAACTGAAATTATTCCAGATCACATTTTTTCATCACATTTTAATTTTCAAGTAATTTACATAAGAAATCCTTGGGTTGACCAGATTAATTGAAAAATTTTCTATCATCTTTAATTTTATTTTTTTTTTGTTTTTTTATTACATAATAATATTGATCCTTTTTAGTATCCTTTAATTTGTAATGATTAATTTTTAATATTTTAAGATTTCTATAAAAAGAAAAAAAATGTTTCAAATTTCTCATTATTATGGATTCATCTATTCCACCTTTGGCCAGAATTTTTAATTTGAATTTTTATAAGAAATAAAAAATGGAACTGATAAAATAACAATGCGTGAATTTTTAGATTTTTTTTTTCTATTTTAAATTCTTACTAATATTTTTTTTTTTTTTTTGTTTTTTTTTATATAAAAATGAATTATTAAAAGAAAATCGCGATAAAACTCTAGAGAATATTTTCAAAATAATTTATTTTCATTCTATGTAAAATGGTTTTTTAATCATTATGTAAAACAAGGATTTATAATATTTTTTAGGTAGAAAATATCTAGGTAGAAAAAAAGGATAATAATTTAAAATCAGCGAGTTTAACAATTTATTTTATAAGATAAAACAAAAAAAAAAATAAGATCATAGAAGTTACACCCACTCCATTTGAATATTTCAATATTATAAAAAATGCATGTTGAATCCCTAAGTTAAATCCTTTCAAATATTTGCATTAATAATAATATACGTCTTGGATTATGGAATGCATTAAAAAAAAAAAAATATTTAAATTAGGATGGACCTAATCAGAATTTAGTACGTATAGAATGAAAGAAGCTAACTATTATAGTTTTATGATTATTTTAATGGACTTTGTTGCTTTTTGTTGTTGCTTTAAAGAGAAATTTAAGCTTTTTGTCAAAATTTACTTTTAAAGACCCGTGCTTCAACTCTAACAACAGTCATTGAAGTTGAGTTATATTCTCACATATTCCAATACCATATGAAATCGAATTATTAAATGGGCAACATAGAATATAATAATATGAGCTGAAAAATGGCCATAATATACAAAATTTATCAAAATTGAAAGACTATTATTAATTTCATGCTCGATTTGTAGCGCTCTGAATTACAGCCTATTCCATAGTTCGATTTCAATACCATATGAAATCGAACTATGAAATAGGCTGTAGTTCAGACCGCTACAAATCGAACACAAAATTTCAAATCAAATGCTGCCTGTTTTTTTATTCCAAGTTAGTATTTTTTGCTCTACTCTGTTTTCTTTATACAACCAAAGTGTACTACGAGAGTGTTCAATGCATAATTTTTATACTCTATCGAAAACATGGTCGGAAAATGAAACAATTTTGCTCATAGACTTAATAAAACAAAATTTGTAAAAGTTCAAAGCCGGGGTAAAAAATTAAGTATAAACGAAGATAAACGAAGTATAATATAATGTAAAAAAGGAAATTAATGCTGACGATGTAGCCATTATTGCAAAAAACTACAATACGATGAAAAAAATGTAAAATACTAAAACAGCAAACCTTTAAAGTCGGTCTGCAAAATAAATGGACAAAAGACAAAACATAAAAAGATAAACTTCGAATTTGTTAATCTTTTCAATGCTCATAAGGTTTCAGTAAATACTAAGTACAGGGACTATCTCACTATTACAGGTTCACAGCTAAGGTCTAATCCAAAATCATTCTGGAAATTTATCAATTGTAAACGAAAATCAGATGAATATCCCAATTACATGAATTTTGGAGGTACAACCATTACCTCATCAGAGGCTATAGCAGAACAATTTAAAAAATTCTTTTCTTCTGCTTACCAAGAAAATAAATTTGAAGTGGATCCATCTCAATTCTCACATCTACCACTTCTCCCGCTAATTCCGATCTCATCAATCAATTTTCAAGCAACTGAAGTTAAAACCTATTTAGATAATCTGAGTAGTAACATTTTCCCAGGCCCTGATAATATTCCGGAAATAATCTTAAAAAATTGTTCTGATTCGCTTGCATACCCTTTGTCTATTTTATTTAATTTGTCTCTTAAAGTTGGAATATTCCCTCAAATGTGGAAAAAGGCCTATATTAAATCGGTTCATAAAAAAGGCTTAAAAAATTATATCGCAAACTATCGTCCAATTGCAAAGCTATCGAGCATCCCAAAGCTATTTGAACTTATGGTATATGTGATGCGATATATTATGACTGCGCTGCTTTACTTGCTCCCAACCAGCATGGATTTATGAAAAAAAGATCTGCTGTCACAACTGTTTGGTGGAATCTTGCTCCACATTTCTAAACTCAATGGAGGCTGGTCTTCAAACAGACGTGATATATACTGACCTAAGTAAGGCATTTGATCTTTTACCCCATAGTGTAATTCTGCTGAAGCTGCGTAAATTAGGTTTTCCCAATTTTTTGTTAAATTGGATAGATTCTTATCTTTCTAACAGATCTTACAATGTGCTCTTTAGATTTACCCCCCCCCCCCCCTTTCAAGTACGTACTACGCTAATTCTGGTGTTCCTCAGGGCAGTCATTTGGGCCCACTAATCTTTATTATTTCCATCAACGATGTAATTTCGGTCCTTAAAAACAGTAAAGTTATCATTTATGTGGATGATATGAAGATATTTAAAGAAATTAGCACAACTAAAGACTCGGCCCTGCTTCAAAACGACTTGAATACCTTCTTAAATTGGTTTATAATTAACAACCTATTACTGAACGTTGTCAACAAATGCAATGTGATTTCTTTCACCCGCCTATGCGCACCATTCACTGCTGATTATACTTTGGACAACAAAGTTGTCAAACGAGTGACGCAATTCAAGGACCTGGGAGTGATTTTTGATGATAAATTGTCATTCGTCCAACACATAAATTCTGTTGTGAATAAAGCAAACTCTATGTTGGGGTTTATTAAGAGATGGTGCAAAGAATTTAACGATCCATACATTTTTAAATCCCTTTACATGTCCTTCGTAAGACCCAACCTAGGAATATGCTAGTCCTGTCTGGTGTCCTTATTTACACTACTCATAAAAATAGAATTGAGGCAGTTCAAAAGAAATTTCTACGTTACGCTCTCTGCCAATTACATTGGTCGAATCCGCTTGTACTACCACCATACACTCATCGCCTTAAGCTTCTATAATTAAATACCTTAGAAATGAGAAGAATTACTGCTGATATCCTTTTTATTTGTCAAGTTTTTAATAATCTAATTGATTCCAACAATATCAAAACACTTTAATTCCAGTACCCGTTTTCGTTCAAATAATATTTTTATCCCATCCTTCCATAGAACCAATTACGCCAAATCAGAACCACTAACCAGAATGTTCGCTACCATTAATAAATACAAAAACTTTATTGATTTTTCCCTGACCATTCATCAGGTCAGGAATACTCTTGTATCCCAGTTGCCATAGCTTTTGCGATCTTTCTAATTTTTAACACGAAGTAGTTTCTAGTTTTAGTTATTCTTATTTTCTTTCTTTTTATTTTTATAATATCATATTTTTTTTTTTTTTGTAATTTTAATTGTAAAATTATTAAAACCAAAATGTAAATTTAAACTTAGAATAAAAACTCATTGTAATGTGTTTGAGCTAAACATGAATAAATAAATAAATAAATAAATAAAGTGAAAATATAAAAATTGACGTATATGAAATTGAAGGGGTAAAATCGATTAAGTACTTCGGTGATCTTTTTTTTTCAAGTTTTGTTTATTTATTTTTTTTTTATTTATATGGATTTAATTCTAAACAAAACAAAATGAATTTTTTTTTCTTAATATCTAGCTTAAAATGTACACGACAGCTCTCCCATTTCATTTAATAAACGTTTATTTCACATTGTGACTTAGATTATGCAAGAACTATAACTAGAAAACTATAACTAACAATTTAAATGATGTATATGAATTAAGTATTGGTAAAAAGTAATGCAGAAAAAAACAAACTTTAATACAATTATGTAATATAAAACTTAAATTTAAACCCTAATTCTAATTCTATACTAAACTTAACCTAACTTAACCTATTATCAAAGGTATTATCAAAGTTGCTTATCGGATTCTATCGTATATTTTTATCGTATATCGTAAGAGCTTTTTTATAATTTCTGTTTTCAATACAAACGATATTCTATCGTATTATGAACTGCAGAATCTATCGTAATTGTGGATATCTTTATCGTTCAAAAATATTGTTACGATAGCGCAAATTTAAATTGAAATTCAAATTTAAATTTTAATCGGAAATTAAATTGAATAAAAAAATGTAAGTATTTCATTATTTATTTTATTAAAAAAGTAAAATCATACTTAAAATTTGAATAATTTTTTAGGAGTAGAATAGTAAGCAATAAAAACCAAATAAACAGATTAGTAGAATTAATGGAAGAAAATTTAGAAATCGCAAGAAATGTTTGCTCTAAGGTAACAGCTCAAAAGTCTTGGTAGCGAGTTGCTGAAGAACTAAATATTCTCGGTCCGCCTCCAAGAGAGGCTGATAAGTGGCAGAGGGTAATTGTTCTTATATGTTTTTATGATATATTTCTTCTAATGTAGGTAAAGATAATGTAAGGTTTTTTTTATAAATTTGGAACGATTTAAAATTTAAGATAAGAAAGAAAGTATCTGAACAAAAGGCAGAAAGTCATACAACAGGTGGTGGACCTAAAAAAATTCCAAAATTTACGGATATAGAAGACGCTATTATTAAAATTATAAAATCAGATATACCAGCAAATTCATGTAGTATGAATTTTGGTTTGACAGGTAAGGTATAGAACTATAAATAGCTATAAAATATAAATATGTTTTGAAAGAAAAATATTTTTTTTAATTTTTTCATAGACGTTGAAAATGAATATGATTACTTCTTCGATAATTTAAGAGAAAGCGCAGAACCAAACAAAAATACAATAGACTCTGTCGAACCAAACAAAACAGCAATAGAAGTAACAGCATCAAATAAAACTCCAACAAAAGATAGGCCATCAAACAAACCCTCTGTTAAAATTACTGATGAACGAGTGGTACTTCTCGAAAAACAAATGCATGGCCAAAATGAATTTTTTGAAAGTGTGAAAAAGGATATTAAAAAAATAAAAAACTCGATTGAAGAAATAAAAAGTTACTCAAGAAAAACATATTACCTGCAAGAAAAACAATTAAAAATAAAAGAGGAAAAGTTGAAGCTTATTAAGGAAAATTTTGCAAAAGAAGATGAAGATAGGAAAGCCAAATTAAACCTTAAAATAAAAATTTTAGAACTGGAACAGAAAAATCAAAGAGATCGTTTATACTAATATTTTTATATGGAGGATATTATATATTAGTTGAGTGAAAAAGTCTGAAATGTTTTTTTTTATTTTTAAATGAAATGAATTGTTGTTTAATTTTTATTTTATTTATCTTTTTATGTACATACTATATGAAATATAGAGTTTATATAGCCTCAACATTTTTTTGAATTGATTTTATAATTTAGTTATAACTTAAATTATTTTTAAAATTAAAAAGTATACGCAAATTAAAATTGCAGTACCGTACTTAATTAAGCACGAAAAGTTATTCTACTTAAATTACTGTCAAGAGACTAAAAAGAAATTAAAAAACGTTATGATAAAAAAATTAAATAAAACGTAAAAGGGCATCTCGCATTCGCCTGGCTTCTAATAATTGTCCACTATTTACAGAGCTACTGGCTTTTATTGTACTGTCGTTTTCTTCATTTTCAGAAGTTGATGCTGGTTCTTCATTTTCTATATCCAGATTTACAACTTTATATTTTATACAAATGTTGTGTAATGCTGCACAGACATTTGTTATTTGTACAGCTTTTTCTGGACTGTAATGCAACTCTCTAGCTCCTAATCGGCAGCGAAATCTGGATTTCAATAAACCAATTGTTCTTTCAATTATGTTTCTACCCTGAGCATGTTTATAATTAAATCGGCTTTGTACAGAACCTTCTTCCACATTTCTATATGGCGCCAATAAATAGGGCTGCAATGCATATCCAGAATCACCTGTAATCAATTGGTTATTGGTTATGAGTAAAAACTACAATTAATATGGTTGTATAATTACCAAGAATTTTTATGTTTTTACGTTGTTCTCGGTAATCGTTTTCTAATTTTGCTTTTAGACTGAACATATTCCAAATGTTGGAATCGTGGTAATTTCCAGGGTATGTCGCATCTATATACCTAATAATCATCATATGATCGCATACCTATAAAATTACAGTCTAATATTTTTGATCTTCTGATAAAAAAAATAAATTTACTTACTATCATAGCATTAAGACTGTGAAATCCTTTCCTATTATAGTACGCATGTCTAATATTGTGATTGGGACCAATAATTTGTGTACCATCCACACAACCTATAACGTTAGGTAGTCCCGTCTTTTCATAAAAATATAATTTTGATCTACTTTCTTCTTCTTCGTTATAAGAAAACTTTATTTGCCTTGGGCAGATGTACTTTTCTAGTACGTCCACAACTTCTTTCAAAATTATTGAAACTGTTGGCTGAGGTATTCCTATATTGAAGTCATTACCAACGGACAACTGATAACTACCTTGTGCAAAAAATTTTAGAGTGGCTGCTAATTTAATTATATTTGGTACAGCTCGTTTTGTCTTGCTTTCTTTTAGCTTGCCATCAATTTCATTTAACAAGTATTTAAAAATATCTTTAGATACTCTAAAATTTTGAATAAAACTGACACAAGACAGAAATTTAAAAAAAATCTTAAAGAAAATTTCATTTACCTACACTTAATTATCCAACTGCAAAGGAACCGAAGAATCTCTAATTATTTTTCTTCGTGCCCCTTTTTGTTGCCGTTGCTTTTCTTCATCATCATCAAAAAAAAATTCCACTGATAACATTTTTTTTTATATATTTTGTTTTTTTATATTTTTTATACATATATTTTATAGTTTTTTTATAATATATTTTGTTGAAAACAAATAATAATTTTGAAAACTAATAATTTTAAACGTAAAACTTCAAGTGTTTTGACGTGTAGTATATGACACAAAGTACACATGTATATAAAAAAAAAATAAGGAAAGCTTTTTCGATTTTTATTTGTTTATCGTTTTTATCGGACATCGTTTCATAATATCAAAATAAAACGATAACGATACGATAATTCATCGTGTATCGTATATCGTATATTTTTGATAATAGGCATGATTGTTAATATCAATACTATTTAAATTTGTGATAAATTTTTTTACACATGCATACCTATTAAAATGGTAAATTAACGGTATAAACTCGTTATTTTCAATTTGGTTATTCTTGTTCAGAAGGATGAAGCTTTCTGGGGGAATAAAGCCTGTGTGTAGGCATGTATAAATAATATATTGGTCATATATGAACCAAGGGTTGCAAATTAATGAATTTGATATTTGTTTACTACTGCGCAGTATGTGGTTACGTATGAGACGAATAATAAAATTGTCTATTCTGATTATATTTGCTTTTTCATATAATGCTTTATTTGAATAATAGTGTAAGTGGTCCGTTGATGATTTCCTATTTAAATTTGCACAAGCTCTTAAACACTTGCGTTCAAATAATCTCTCCATTATAGACGCGTTGATATTAAACCATATAGGACAACCATGTGACAATATAGGCCTTATTAAGCTTTTATAACAAAGTATTTTAACACTTCGGTGATCTTTAATGATAGAAAAGCAACATACAAGAAAGACAGCAAGCGCGAAACAAATGTTATTATGCACATTAAAATTAATGAGATACAAACTTCTATCTAGTAAAGCAAAATACAAAATATACAAAACATTGATCGACCCGGTAGTTAGATACATACGGATGTGTGAAGTTTGCACATAAACACTGAATGACTAGAATATTTTAAAAATATTCGAAAGAAAAATACGGTGACATTGTAAATGTCTTCGAAAAAAACTTCAATCTGATACAATGTAAAAAAAACTTAGTTGTCAATTTTATCAGTAAATTGTGTAATGACAGCTTTCTGTGACATTGTGTTTTAATTCATTTGTAAACAAGCAAAATTAACAGACAGTTTTTATTAAAACTGTACAACTCAGTTTTGTTTTTAAAAATTTTTGTAAACCTAAATACCTGTCACACCGGTTGCGGATACATCTTCAACAACAATTTTGATCATGCCGGCAATGTCTCAAGATTTTGTGAGCTTTTCTAGACATTTACGATCATGTGAACGCTGTGCTCAACTTTGTGTTACGATATTTACGATGTCAAGGATAGTACGACAAATCTATGATGCTATTATTAGGTTATAAAATTGGCAACATAGAAGAAGATATAATGACGAACTCTATGGCCTGAAAAATGGCCATAATATATAAAATTTATCAAAATTCAAAGACTAAGTTGAACGGGGCATAAAATAAGAATGCCAGATAACCGATATCAGCTTGAAATATTTTCGAAAAATCCCATGATGTAGAGGCAGACACAGAAGTAGATGAGAAGACAATATTGAAGTAGACGCGAGAAATTTGGAAAAAAGAAATTGGAAGAGGGTTGCAAGAGAAAGTGAGAATTGGAGGGAAATTGTGAAGAAGGCTAAAACCCACCATAAGGGTTGTAATACTATATTATGATGATGATGAGAATATAATAAATACCCCCATATGAACAGATGGAATCTAAATGTTCTTACTCCAAATTGTTTATTTTTTAACTCAGATTGTTGAGAGTGTAGAGCAGTGTACAAAATGTTCAGAGCATGATTTGTTTAGTCTTACTTTACGCTATACTTTGCTCTGTTCTAAACTAATCAAGAAAAATGGGAATATTGTAAAACACAACATAATTCAACAGAAATAATTATCCATACAGAAATTGAAATTTATATATTCTACAAATAGAATTTTGTTGATGCAGAAATCCAGAATTTTGATACAAATCGGACAAAATAGATTTGTATACCATTTTCCATGTCGTGGAAATCCAAATCCAGGATAATGAAAATAGATCAATACAACCCAAAATATAATTAAAACGTTCTAGATTGGTATATAGTGAGATTAAGAAAATATTTTGAACTTTACTTATGACATGTATATGACATTATTATACGGTTATCTCTGACCTTGTACATGTATTACAAAAAAAATATAACAAAGGGATTATACTAATCTATTGCAACTACAAAATTGACCCATATCTTGTTTTTATTTTAAATCCGTTTCACAGCAATAATGATGATTGATGTGATGATAATATGTTTAAAGGTGGACCAACTTTTGTGCAATAGAGTAGCACAAATATCGCTAGACTTCTTATTACAAAATTAAATACCATTTACCTGCAGTAAAAATCTAATTTAATCAAAATATTATGTCCAGTCAATCAAGCATGATTTAAAATGTATCAGTTATACATTTGAGCTAGATTTATTTATTGATTTTGAATTTTAGAAGGGATTCAATCCCTATATCACCGCAGCCGCAAATAGGCTTATTGTGATAAACCGGTTTACTTATAAAGTCTGTGAGTCCTTAAGGATACCTGATTTTGTGATTACACTCAGGTTTACTGATTAGTTCCCATTGTTTGGGGAACGCTGTTCTCAAGTGGCGAAAATTACTACGGGTGAGTCAATCGCATTCACAGATCAGATGCTCAATAGATTCTTCCACTATTTCACATATTCTGCACAAATTATTTACAATTTTATAAAAGTGTTACTT
Organism: Argyra leucocephala; assembly: GCA_963942445.1. Lineage (NCBI taxonomy): Eukaryota > Metazoa > Arthropoda > Insecta > Diptera > Dolichopodidae > Argyra > Argyra leucocephala. Next base: position 205,811,684 of record OZ012677.1, on the reverse strand, counting down.
TATTAAGCAGTGGTAGTGATGGAATGCTTGAAATACCTCCCTGCTTGGCATGTGTATACTGAGAGATTTCTCAAAATTATTTCTTGGCAAGCAGTAGTCGGATAATGCTATCGAAAGCGTATCATCCTTTGAACTAATTTGAAATAACAATATTAATTTACATAGATGGGATTATGACAGTCGATAGTCTCTGGTAAGTGAAGTATAAAGAACCTGGTCGACTGAAGACGGTCTGTGTGAGGAGTATTAGGATGATAAATTTTGTATCAGTTGCTAACAAACCTGTCTTTGTTGTATTTCTAACAAAATATTAGTCCTTCCTACATGTTGTATTCTTTGGTAACTGAATAATTAACAGTTGTTGATCATTCTAAAGCTTCACATGTAAATGAGAAGAAAACGTATAAACCAATGATGACAAAGTAGGACTACTCTGCTTACTAAAACCTCCGCTTTCTTTCTACAGAGGTTCATCTTATCATATTAATATAATCATAAGAAAACTTAATAAAAAAAATAAAATAAAATAGTACCAATAAGTCGTTCGTAGGTGTTAAAATCATTACAACAACCTTAATTGGTTATTTTTTCTGGTTTATTCTGGTAAATGTCAAGTTTATAGTCTACCATTTTGTGTAGCAACAAAAAAAAAACAAAAAAACCAAACCTAATTTAATCATAAATTAACTCCTAGAAATGTTTTAAATCAGAATAATAGGAAAGAGAACAAGAATAAAGTGATCACTACCAATACCAGGACCCAACCATTATTACACTAAAATACACCACAAATCCTTTAATAATATCGATAGATTAGTCTTCTACTTCTCTTTCTATTTTTCTCTTTCTTTCTTTGCTTTGGTTTAATTTTCCATTTTTATACTCTATTATTATATATATATATATATATATATATATATATATTTTTTTTTTTTTAAATTTTCTCCAAGATTTATTTCAAATATTTAAATAATTTTACTTCCAAGCACACCAAGGCGGAGACAGATGATATGGAAAAATTTTCAAATGCGGTTATAAAAAAAATACGGTGAAAAAAAAGCGGATTGAAAAATAATTGAAAATAACAACAAAAAAAAAATTATCAGCACATAAAGCGAATCGTTTTGAAACTTGTTGGGCAAAATTTGGTTTAATATATTGATACCCACCTCTACAGACACTAGGAGACTAGTGAGAAAGATATTATTTTTTTTTTAGTATCAAAAGGAAATATGGTATGAAAATAAAATATGCATCATTATCCTGTTAAAATAAAGGATAAAAATTGGAAAATATTTTAAATTTGTGTATTATTAAAAAAAAAAAAAAAAAATTATTTACCGGATTTATTTTGAAATTTCTGTTTATTTCCCCCGTTTCCCACAGTGCTATATTAGTTTATGTATTAGTAAAAATATTTTATGAACAATTCATAATCTTTTAAAATGGAGTCCAAATAAGACAATATTTTTTTCATTGTTTTTGTAATAATAATAATGGTTGAAATTATTTTAATCAGGGGCGGATTATGATTATTAATATTAGGTATAGTAGTAAATTATTGTTATCAATTATTAATATTTATATGGGTGTATAGAGTGGTGCCGATTGAATCGTGTTATATTTGACAATGTGAGATGTATTAAAATTGTGAAGGGGGATTTTTTTTCAGTATTTTAGTAGTTATGGGTTTTAAAAATTGATTAAATTTTGCCAAAAGTACGTTTAGAAGATTAATATTGATGTTAAAATATCATTTAAATTGCCTTGCCAGGTTCATAGAAGAAGGTCTATTTAAATAAAATATTATTAAAATTGTAAAGTTTTTATTCTTCTTCGTTACCATGTAAGTCGATCTCCATCAGAACTTTGCAAGTTGTATACAGAACTGTTACAGTTTTGTAATATAAAATAATGAAAATACAAATCACGAAAAACAAGACGGAAATTGAATTAATGAGGCAGAAAAAATATAAAAAATATATTGAAATTACGGGCATAAAAGAAATAGAAAAACTAGATCTTAGAGTTACTGTAACGCAAGTAGTTGGTGAGTTAGGAGTAAAAATCGAATTGGAGGATATTAAGGAGGCATATTTGGCACCAACCAACTCTAGAAACTCAGGTGAGCCAAGAAAATTAGTAGTAAAACTAGAAAATGCTTCTTTAAAACAACAAATTATTAAAGATAAAAAAAAAAAATCCATAGATTATAAAAACTCTTTCCAAATTCAACAAGTACAAAATCAGCTACAGTATTCATCAATGAACGATTAACTACTTATTTCAATTTTTTGTTTAAGAAAGCAAGAGATCTAAAAAAACGTAATAAAATTAAATTTGCTTGGGTAAAAATGGGTAAAATGTTTGTGAGGGAAAAAGAAATTTAAAACAAAATAAATTATTATGCGAAAGACAATATGGATTTAAATGTAACTCAAGTACGATCGCAGAGCTGTTTGATGTAGTTGTAAATATACAAAAAAATATCAGCAAAGGAAAGCGAGTAAGTGTAGTTGTTTTTGATTTAGCTAAAGCTTTCGATTCGGTGGATATACTACTAAAAATCTGTTAGAATGTGAAATAATGGGTAATGAACATAAGTGATTTGAAAGTTATTTTAAACATAGAAAACAATATACCGAATGTGAGTGAATAAAAAGTTTATAGAATACGGCGTAATTCAGGGAAGTTCTTTAAGGCCAGCCCTGTTTTCGTGCTACATTGTAAGTTTAATAGTGTAAAGCTAAGTGGTAAAGCATTTTTATACACAGATGATCTAGTAATGGTCTACGCTGAAACAAATAATAAGCATTTAGAAGATAAAATAAACAGTGATACCTATGCTAAAAATTTATGACTGGATGTGCGTACAAAAAACTAACAGTGAACGTTAACAAAACTAAATTTATGCTTTTTAAAGCCAAAAATTTAAATATATCTGTACGATATAATAATAAAGTAATAGAGAAGGTCGACCAGTATAAATATCTAGGCATCATTATTGATGACGAATTTAAATTGGAATGTCCAAATTCAAAACTTGATACCGAAAATTCGGCGTATTGCTGTTCTATTTAAAAAAATAGGGAAAAGACTTAAAGTACGAAAATATCAGTATACTACAGTCTATTTCACAGCACTATATGGAATAGGTATATGGGGAAATACTTTTAATAAAAATACAAGCAAACTTCAAAAAATACAAAATAAAGCGATAAAAAATCTTTTTGAGTTAGGACATAGAACTACTACAAGTTAAATGCACAAAAAATATGGGATATTAAATTTAGAAGATTTTATAAATCTAATTCAAGTGATACAAATACATAATATTCAAAACAGATTTGTAAAATTCAATACAACAACTAGAAAAAATAATGAAATACACCAATATGAAACTAAGATCAGTTCATCATTTAATATATTCAGCTAGCTTCCATCTACAAGGGTTAGAACTTATACTCAACACTGAATTGAATGAATGAACTGATAGATGATGTGAAAAACGTGCCAACAAAAAAATTTAAAAAAATATATAAAACAATACTTTTTTTTCTAAACTCTAAATATTATAATAATTTAACCCTACAAAGAATTGCATATTTTTTTGAGTATTAATATAAATTTTTATTTCTATTCTCTTAAGTTAATTGTTACAAAATTTTTATTTATACTTTTATTGTCTTTTGTCTTAATATTAATATAACATTAACGATTTGCACAAATATAATATTATGATAAATTTTTATTCTATTTTTGATATAATTGTAACTTTATTTTTATTTCTTGTTAATCATCACATACATTATATTTGAATTAATGAAATTTTACACACTATACATGTCATACGCTTATTTTTAAATAAATAATTAAAATAAATAAATAGTCTTGTATAAAGAAATCCTTTACTAGTTTATTGGGTAATGTTTAAAAATGAAAAATTCTGTTCAAGTCACCAACCGAAAATCTACCACCAATACACCATCTCTCAAACAAAGTGTAAAATTTTTTCTTCCACATTCTATTTTCAAACGAACCATTTAAATTTCTTTCAGTAGTAAAAATTCAACTCCGACACTGACACAAATTAATCATCTATCGTGAATAATTCTGTGCGTTGGTGAATCCAAAAAAAACATTTAATTCTCCTATGCTCTCATGCAATTTTTCTTTTATATACATATATATCTAACATTATTCTTGCAACTAACATTATTTTTACTTATTATTTTTTTTTGATTTCTAACAGTTATAGTTTTTATATAAAGAAGGACGGGGCGGAGAGGTGGTGGTTATATTAATATATCTATGAAAATAAAATACGTGTATCTTGAAGACGTGAAATTTATAATTCAACTTCCTCTATTTTTTAGCTTTTTTTTGATTTATTTTTTTTTGTTGAATTTTTTAATTTAGAGTTGAACGAAAATAAAAAAAAAATAATAAAAATAAAAAATAAAAATTAATACAGGAACTTAGGAATTTTCTATGCAATTTGAATTGATTTATAACCCCGTGAAGAAAATATCGAATACATAAATAGTGGTAGATGATATTCTAGGACTGTGTAAATGGAATTTAAAAATTCTCCTTGAATATCTACTGTTTTTCGGCAAAAATGGTTGCTGACTGACATTACTTAGTATTATAATCGGCGAGTCATAGAGTCGTCAATTTTTGTTTAGTTATATTATTCTATATATTTTAGCTTCTATGTTTCAATGTGTACATTTAAAGTTGTTTGTTTTTTTTTTTTCTGCACTCTATTAAACCAGATGGAAATAAGGGATTAAAATTAAGATATTTTTCTTCTTCGAAATTTTCCTTCTCTATAATATACGAGTGTTTTCCAAAATTTCTGTTATTTCCTTTCCAAAGAATTTCGGTTTTTATTATTTGTTTTTTGTTTTTTATGTGCTCTATTCAAACTTAAAAATGATGATCTTAACAGTCATAATTTTAATGGTGAAGAGAAAGAGATAGACAATAATGTATAATGTAATGAAATAAGTAATTCATAAATTGAAAATTTCAATAAACCAAATATTATAATATACATAATAAAATATATAGGAGAAAAGAAAGAGAAAGAAAATATTTATTTTAGTAAATGTGTATTATTATTATACATAGATAATAATATTGTATACCTATCTACTGGATAATAATAATTTTGCAAAGTTAAGAATATTAGTTATTAGGAAAAGGATTTCTAGGATATGTAAACATGTCAATAAGTTATTAAAAGTGATGTTAGTTAAATATTATAAAATGATTTTATCTTAAAGTTATGTCATTAAATATTGACTTAATGAGAGAAGTGGTTTGTTTTAATATTTATTGGTTGGTTTATGTATAAATATAATATTTTATAATATTATATAGCTAGCTAGTTATAAGTTTATAACATAGATATTGAGAAAAAAAAAATAATTAAACTAAGAGCATTTAACAGTATTATGACGTATAGTGTTGTTAATATGAATTTTAATAAAATATTGAATTAAATAATAATTTCAAAACTATTAAACCGATATTTTCTTTGATTCTAAATTTCTGATGAATTAGAGATTAGCTATTTGGAAGATAGGCTAATTTAAAATAATGACTGTATATCATGATTTATTGTGGTTTGATAGATAAGTATATTAATTTTTAAATAAAACCTTATAATTTTGATGAGAACATGTTGAACCGTTCTTGATCGCAGATATTAAAAAAGGTGAACATTTTTTCTATACTTTTCAAATAATTCTGAATTTGGGTTTTGTTGACCAGTTCTCAACTCAATAATTGCTTTATCAATGTTTTCTGTAAAAGATTTGCTGAAAGTAAAAGATTTTCTGTTTTCATGCAACGGTTTCATATTAACCCGAGTTAGTTATTAAGATAAAACTTGATAATAAAGCACTTTTTGTTGTTTGTTGCTATATTCCCCCTAGTTCTCATTTTGATACTTATTCAAAATTGTCAATAGCAATTAATTCTATTATATCTAAAATGAATTCATTTGATGAAATATTTATATTAGGTGACTTTAATCTCCCAAATGTAAGTTGGGATTTTAATGAAGAAGAAGGATATTTAATACCGAGTCAAATTACTTCGGCTTCTGAAATGGAAATTATTGATGGTTTTAATTCTTTTAATATCCAACAAGTCTCACAAATTAAAAATTCTTGTAACAGACAATTGGACTTAGTTTTTACATCTGATTGGTCTAATTTGTATTTCAATAATATTCTTATGCCTCTTTCAATTATTGATCATTATCATCCCCCATTCTGCTTCTCCTATTGTTTTAATAGTCCTCTTATATCTAGTTCTGAAATCTCTTATAAATATAATTTTATAAAAGCTAATTACCTTTCACTCAATAACTATTTTTTGTCTTTTAATTTTGAAACAATACTATCTCAAGTAGATCTCGATCTTGCAATTAACAATTTCTATCAGATCTTATTAGCTGGATTTAATTTATTTCTTCCTTTAATTCGTGAGAGGAATATAAAATCAAGTCCCACTTGGATTAACCAGGAATTAAAAAAACTGAAGAATAAAAGAAACAGGTCATGGATTTTATATATGAAAAATAGGAGTGATTCAAATTATAATAATTTTGTTAGTCTTTTTAATTCATATAAAAGTCTTCTGAATTTTAACTACAGAAATTATTTATCCGGTATATCTACCCAGATAAAGCGTGATCCCAAAATATTTTGGAAATTTGTAAATTCCAAACGCAAATCAGATCAGTTTCCGGCGTCAATGTCTTATAATAATAATTCATCCAATGATGCGACAGTCATTGCAGATTTCTTTAAAACCTTTTTTTCAAGTTGTTTTGAAGACAACACTTGTGAGCCGGACAGCTATGATTCTTTAATGGCTGTTAATTCTCATATTATTGAGTTACCTGAAGCTGACTTTTCAAGCTTAAAAATTAAATCCTACTTAGATCGATTAAATAACGATTCTTTTCCCGGGCCAGATAATGTGCCTGAAATCGTGTTAAAAAATTGTTCTGAATCACTTGCTCTGCCATTGTCAATTCTTTTCACTCGTTCTTTTGAATCTGGCATATTCCCAAACTACTGGAAAAAGTCGTTTATCAGACCAGTGCACAAAAAAGAGTCCAGAAACATGATTACTAACTACAGGCCTATTGCTAAATTATCTTGTATCCCAAAAGTTTTTGAAAAGATAGTTTATGATTCTATATATGAAACCTGTTCAAACTTTTTATCTTCTTGCCAACATGGTTTTATGAAAAATAGGTCAACTGTTACTAACTTAGTAGAATGTTGCTCTTCTTTTTGCAACACAATGGAAGCTGGTTTTCAAACTGATGTAATATACACTGATATGAGTAAAGCGTTTGATATTCTACCACACAATGTTATTACTAAGAAGCTTGCTAACCTTAATTTTCCACCAACATTCATAAATTGGATTCAATCGTACCTAGTTGACCGAACATATAATGTACTTTTTAGATCAATTATTTCTGATCCATACAATGCTAATTCTGAAGTTCCGCAGGGCAGTCACTTAGGACCACTACTGTTCATTTTATCTATTAATGATGTAACAACAATTTTGAGAAATAGCAGCGTATCCATATATGCTGATGATGTCAAAATCTTTAAGGCAATTAAGTCACCTCTTAACCTATTAAGTCACCTCAAGAAGATCTTAAATTGTTCTAAGTGATGTGACGTCAATGGATTAAAATTGAACGTGGAGAAATGTGCTCAAATCAGTTACACTCGTCGGACTTCTCCGATAATTTCGAATTATACCCTTGATAACAAGATTATCAAGAGAGTTAGTTGTTTTAATGATCTCGGGGTCATGTTCGATGATAAATTATCATTTAAACAACATTTCAACATTATCGTCAATAAAGCAAATTCAATACTAGGCTTTATTAAAAGATGATGAAAAGAATTTAATCACCCTTATGTAATTAAATCTCTATTCACTTCTTTAGTTCGCTCAAATCTAGAATATGCTAGCCCAGTATGGTCACCTAACTACGTCGACCATATCAATAGGATTGAAGCTATTCAAAAGAAGTTCCTTAGATTCGCTTTAAGAAACCTTCCTTGGTCTGATCCTATACGTTTACCACCTTACAGAGACAGACTAAAACTTTTACACTTAAACACTCTTGAATCTAGAAGAATAGTTGCTGACGTCATATTTATTTTAATGATTAATTCTGGAAAAATTGATTCACTAATTATCAAAGATAAGATCAATCATCATCGTAATATTAGTACACGTTTTCGTTCTGAAAATATATTCAATGTTGTTCATCATCGTACAAATTATGGTAAGTTCGAACCCATTAACAGAATGTTTCTCTTAGTTAACAGGTACAGAGACAACATTAATCTTTCTATGAATAAGGAACAACTTAAAATTAACTTATTTTCTTTGTTACCATAACCTCTTATTTTCGTCATAAATAAGTAAAAGTTATTGAATATATATTTAAAAATTATGATAGTCTAATTTCTTTTTTCTTTTTTTATATTTAAATTAAAAATTATGTTTGTTGTTTTAATATTAATTTTTATTCTAATTTTAAGAAATATTTTTGTAATATGCTTGTGTTAAGTATAATAAATGAAAATAAAAATAAAATAAATTAGCCCAGATTATTTTTTTTTTTCATTCTGAGGCTATAATTAGTAAAAACTGTTAGACCTGAGTAAAATAATATATTATTGTATTTATTTTGGTTTATGGAATCGCCCTGCTGTTCAGGAAGCATTTTGCATGATGGCAACGCTGAGTTATGCATAGGAGAAAACAAATTATATGAAATATATATTTTAGATTTTGGAATCAAATATGTTAGTAAAATTATAAATGAGGAATAGATGAAAAATTGATATAAAAAATGTTTAAATAATAGAACACAATATTATTGCTTGTGATAAGATTTAAAACAGTATATGCACAGTCCTTTATCACATTGATACATTTTACCATTACTGTTTTGCAAATTTTTTAATTTAATTTATGATAATGTACTAAGGTATGTAATATGTAACATGGTATAATAAATAAATGAATTTTAAAAACTAACTAACTACTTCTGCACACTGTTTTACAATAATCGCCAGCACATCTTAGAATTTACAAAATGTGCAGTATTATCATAATATGAAGCTTTTAAGAGGGATCTTTTACGTTTTATATTTCCAGCAGATAGTGGTTGGGTGCCATAATGACCACAATAATATCATATAGCAATTGGTCAATGAAATTGCAATTGACGCATTGTCTGGGTGATACATTTATTGGGTGATACATCAAAAGGGCATGTAAATATGCTGTTCCATCATTTCTTACCTCAAATCTCAACCCAATATAAACTCATTTTCTCTTTCATTCTATCGACACCACTTACGTACTTAAATGAAACTATTCTATTTAAGAAGGCTTAGTTCCTGATAATAGTAGTAATTTTCCACATTTAATGAGTAGATAAGCCAGTAAATTGTTAAAATAAATACTCAAATTATTGTAGATATTGTAGTGTAAAATTGCAGTACCGTACTTAATTAAGCACGAAAAGGTGATTTTACCTAAGTTACTGTCAAGAACATAAAAAAAAAAATTATATTCGCCATTAGCATATGCGCGTGAATTTTTTTTTGAAAATGGTGGAACAACCACTTAAATCTCCAATTTCATTTGGTGGTTCAATAAATACAGACTTAGGTACTTCCGAGAAAATATCTTCTAAATAATCTAATGCTTTTTTTTACTGTTAATTAACTATAAAATCACCAAAATAAATCACATACTCTGAACAAAATGTTTTCTATAATAGATTAGCCTAGCGTTGCCTTATGGCAACAGACAAATATTAATGAAAAAAAATTTTGAACTGAAGAGGTTTTACTTAACAAATAACTACATTTAGTTAAAATAATTATCTAAAAATAAAATTTAATAATTACGATTTAATATTTAGAAAAATAATGCAACTTATTTTTTCATGTCATCCAGTTTTCACAATTTTTTTTTCACTAAGCTAAAACTATGTGCTGCACTATTTTTATTTATGTTATTTTAATTTCAAAGTCTAATATGAGTAGGTACATATTATTATTAACCCTTTTGCGTTCACTATTTTTTACCATGGTCTACTCAGTCTGTATAACAACACTTGTTAACGCTTGTTATAACTTTTGTAGCTTTAACGATATTTTAATTCGGAAAGCAGCAATGTGTTCAAAGTTCAAAATTAAGTACAAAAATGGCCGAAATTAAAAACAGAAATGTTGAGGGCTATAACATTCATTTTCTGGGACGAATTTTTCTTTTTTTCCTCACAAATGAATGCTATAGCAGCCATAACTGATCTTGGTCAAAACTCATATATATATATATATATAGTCTGGATCACCATTGAATAATCCATTATCCGAAAAATCACTATCTCTGTTTCTTTCCGAATAGCTTCATCTTCACTTATATAAGAATCAGTTTCTTTGCACAATTTTCTGATTTTTTCGATATTTTCTTCGTAAGACATTTTAAAATATTTCTTCGGACAAAATTTAAAAAAAAATTTTACACACTAATTTATTTTTGCACGTAAAACCATGCAAACTATGAATGCTATAACATTCATTACTTATTGGGCTATTTATAGTAAAAAATTTTAAATTATAGTTTTACTATTTTGGGAAAAACCCCTGTTAAACACATCTTTTAACATTAACTGTCAAATATTTGAAAAGACAACACGTTTGCATGCTAAAAGAATTTTACATGCAGATTTTTATGCTTATAGCTTTTAAGATACAGATTTTTAGTGTTTCCATTATTTTTGAATGCTATAGCAGTCATTTTACGACATATGCCCCACGAATGGGGTTGCAGGACAATGATGATTATGATGATGATACCGCAGTCATTTGCTTATGGATCTAAAAAATTTTAAATGCTATAGCAGTCATTTACGTGAAAGGGTTAATAGGTAAAAAAAAGTACAATACGACTTTTACTAAAATAATGGTTTTTATTTCAATAAAGCAAAAATACGAATATGTTAACTGTTGCCATATGGCAACACAGGGCTAATTCGGGTTAATAATGTTATTCATATATACTTCTTAACAAAAAGAAGGGTTGAGATTTCTTACGAAGTAAAGAAGAGTTGATATGAATTCTGTGGCAGCAAACCCTAACCGCTTATGTCTGAAATTTATGTTTCTAGTAAAATCAATTTTAAAGTTTAAATGAGAACTTAAAAACATAGTAGCTTTCCAACCAAAAGGTCCCAGGTTAGATTACCTACAAAGAAAATAAAAACTGCTTTATGGGTTTTTCGACCTGGCGCAACACCCTTTGTCATTGCGATAAAATTAATGATAAAAAATAATTAAGAGTATATAATCTGATAACAACTTAAATAAAGTGAAGCTATTCTATTCAAGAAGGCTGATTTCCTGAAAATACATAGTAGTAGTTTTTCACACACATAGTTCACATAACTAATAGTACATAGTTCATTAAAGACTTGGGAATGTATTAATGAAGTGGTGTACAATAGACTTAAATAAAAAAAATAGTGTAGAATTGTTGCGGGGTTTACCAGAGGTTGATGCAGATGAAAAAATTAATGAATTGAATTAATATCGAAAAAAATGTGAAGATAAGATATATTATTATCGGGCTAAAACTAATAAATCCTTTGAACTCGACTATGTAGATAAACAGGAGATCTTTAACATAATAAATACCCTACCTAAACAATTCAAATTCTATAGATCCACTCCGCATATCAACAACCATGTTGAAAAATTGCAACGAGAACCATTGTGAACCTATTGCAATGCTAGTTAATAAATCTCTCAAAGAGGCTATAGTTCTAGATCGGCTAAAGAAAGCTAGAATAGTAACTATCTTCAAAACAGATAGCAAAGGTGATCTAAACAACTACAGACCAATTTGTCTGTCATCACTGTTGTCTAAAATTATTGAAAAAGTAGTCAATTCACAAATTTGCAGTTTTCTTAATAAGCACAGCCTTCTCGCTAAACGTCAATACGGGTTCAGAAAAAAATCAAATACTGAAATGACACTTGTTGATATATGGTAACTTATGTACAAAAAGTAAAAGACAATATCTAGCTTTCTTATTTATGGACTTAACAAAAGCTTTTGATACAGTTGATTATGGAATTCTTTTAAAAAATTTGCACAGTTTTGGGTTAAAAGGCTTTTCCTACAATTGGTTTGTTTCATATCTAAAAAACCATACACAATTCACTGAAGTTAGCACAAAAAAAAAAACTGTAAGAAGAAGGGTTTATTATGGAGTACAAAAAAGCAGTATACTTGGACCTTTATTTTTTTTATAAAATTATTGATAGCATCCGGTTTGGGATGCATTAATTCAGACATATTTTTATTTGCAGATGATATCTGTCTTGTATCTTACGCAAATAATTATAGTGACTTACAAAAGAAGATGACAGATGTATTGGAAAAAATCCAGGAATAGATAACAATTCATAAATTAACAATCATAAATCCTTCAGCACCATTATTAAATATGCAAATTGCTAACGAAAGTTTGGAACAAGTTACAGAATTTAAATATCTTGAGTTTTGGTTAGATAATCAACTAAAATGGAAAACCCATACATCCTTCCTTTGTAAAAAAAAACAATCATCTATCGCTGGAGTATTAAAAAAAAATCACTGAGTTTCTGCCCACCTCAACTTAAAAACCAATTTATTTTGCAATTAACATAGCCATTTGAGCTATGGCATTAATATATGGGGAACATGCTCAAAACAAATTATACAAGATCTTCAAATAGTTCAAAATAAAGCAATTAATAAAATTTATATGGATATGACTGGTTGGCAAGAACTGAGTATGTTCACAAAGAAAATAATTTGCTTCTTATTAAAGATCTTACAAAGTTCAAATTCATCCTACACATTCCCGACATTAGTACTTCTCAAACTCATATTTGTACCTATATATAGCCTTAAAATGAGAGCAATATTCTTTTAAGCATTTTTTTTTTAATTAAATAAATAAAAAAATAAAACAGTAAAATATTTTCTTCCATTTTCTACTTTAACTACTTCATTTTTTGAACAAGATTAGATAGCAAAAGTTGATAGGTCAACAACAAAAAATTAACGCTTTATTAACAAACCAAATACTCTGATGGACTTTAAGGTACCATTTTCCTTGTAGAAATAATGCAAATAATTTTAAGTTAACAATTTCTCGTAAGATGAAAACTATTTTTATGAAAAAAAAACTGAAACGTTCCTTTAGTACCTATATTTTTTTTTTCTCCTATTACTCCGCGTGGGAGCATAGGGCTTCGATAATGAACCTCCATTCCTCTCTGTAGAGTACTGCTTCATTAATATCGTCCCAGGTATAACGGTTGATTGTTAGTTCTTGATCAATTGTGCGTCTCCATGTGTTGTATGGTCTGCCGGGTCTCCTTTGTCCATGTGGATTCCACTCTAGAGCTCTTCTTGCTATATAACTTTCTGATTTCCTTAGTGTATCACTTATCCATTTCCATTTTTTCCTATTTATCTGTCTGTTGATAGGTTCTTCTCCAGTTATCATCCATAAATCCTCGTTGCTAATTCTTGCCGGCCCGAATATTCTGCATATAATTCTCAAGCACTTGTTGACGAATACTTGTAGCTTCTGTTTGATTCGGACCGAAGTGAGCCATATTTCACTGCCATATATTAATGTTGACTTAACACATGCTCTGAATATTGTTAGCTTTGTTGTTCTCGATATTTGGTTGCTCCGCCATATTTTCACTAGGCTCTCAAATGTTCTTCTTGCCTTATTTATACGGCTGTTGACATCTTCTGTTGTACCTCCTCTTCATGTTATGATGCTCCCCAGGTAATTGAATTCTTCTATTTATTCTATCTGTTGTTCACTCAATGTTATTGGCTTACTATCACTGTTGTTCGTCCTCATTGCCCTGGTTTTCTCGATATTCAATTCCAGTCCCGATTTCTTTGCTTCTTCCTGCAATCTGTTGTAAACTTTGTTCTGTAGGTCCCTTTGATTTCTTGATGTGAGACATACATCATCTGCGTAATGTAAGTCTTCTAAGTTGCCGAAGAGATCCCATTCTATTCTATTTATTCCAGTGCAAACTTTTCTTAGAATGTCGTCTAGTATTGTGTTGAAGAGAAGTGGTGATAGTGGACATCCTTGTCTAACTCCTATATTGGTGTAGAATGGATCCTATATTAGGTATATTTAATTCAGTGAATTCTCTCTTATAAATGACTAACAGTCAACGCCGAATTGCATATTATTTTCTTTGTATTTACTTCTCTCTTCAGAAAATAGAACATACTTAAATAGTCAAATTATCAAGAACAAATCATTAGTTGTTATCAAATTAATTTGGTCCATCAGTTTCAGGCTCTGCATACCCTGTAGTAACTAGTATGCGAATAAAGTAAGTAAACAAATAAAAATCATATAGTTTACATGTTTTTAACTAAAATCATGTCTATTCACTCAATTTTAATTTGCTGTCCCAACCATAAGGGTGTAGAGAAGCGAAAAAAGGACTGTGTATATAACTATATTTATAGATGATAATAAAATTCATTATAGATTTTGAATTTGAAAATAAATTAATTAATTAAATTTGCATGAAAATATAAAATTCTAAGTGTCCTTAAGTAAAATTATAAAAACTGTAAAATAGAAGAAGAAAAAAAATTAATTCTTGTTTTTTAACTCAACAAAGATTTTTTTTTTTGTGAATTTTAATTTTTAATTACAAAATTAAAATTCATGAATTTAATAATATTAATGTGCACTTCATTACTTACCTAAAATAATTTAAGCATCTTTTAGCTTAATGTAATATTTTTTTTTTTTTTTTTGTGATTGCTTTTTGATTTTTTTTTTTTTGTTTCAGAAGTTGTCTTGGAAAACTTCAAGATATTTTTAAATTGTTAAAACAAAAGCTACATTTTCTTTTTTTATTAACATAAAAAATTGTTTTAATTTTTTTGTAGTTTTTTGTAGTTTTTTTTTTTTTTATATTATATTTTGTGAAATTTTAACCCCGACTCTATATAAGTACAGTATATACACTACTTAAATATCACAATTTTTGTCATCTTTTAAAAGCTTTGTCAATAGATATACGATTATATGACTTCACCATACTTTATAGTTTGTTTTTTTTTGTTTTTTTTTTTTTTTTTTAAGGATAATTTCTTTTATTAAAAAGCAGAAGTATCCTTGTTTTTATTTTTATTCATTTTAAAATAATTTTTTTTTATTTTATTTTATTTTTTAGTTATCCTTTTTTGTTTAAAGTTTTGCAAAGACTAAACCAAAACGAAGAAACATAAAAAAAAAAAAAAAAAAATAAAGAAATTGTTTAAAAATTTTTCACTTAATTTAATTTGGGTTTGAGCAAAACTATGTCAATTTTGTATGGTGGTATGAAATGAGGATGTTTAATGAGGAAATTTTCAAATAGAAAAGAAAAGAAAAATAATCCATCTTACTTTTCCTCATCAATGAGTTTTTTTTTTTTTTTTTTTTTATTTTGATTTTTTGCTGTGTCTCTAGCAATTATTTGTTCAAGAAACTTACAACAAAAAAAAAAAAAAACCAAAATCATCTAGTAAAATATCTAGTAAGGTCCTTTATTATTCTTATCGAAGATTTTCTTATTCTTGGTCTTCGAGAAGAAATATTACTTTTCTATTTTTGTTTTTTCTATTACAATAGTGGTGGTAATGGTAAGGATGTCAATGTATATATGTATTAATTTTCAATATAAATACGAGTTTAAAAACTTAATTTTTTTTTTTTATTTTAATTTTTATAAAAATTGTTCTTTAAGTATAGGATTTTTTAATGAGATATTTATGGTAAAGAAAAGCAATTAAATTAATTTCTTGGATAGTTAAATTAAATTGATTGTTTAAGTTAAATATGAGGTTTAAATTTAAATTTTAAAAAGAAATTAATGTCACTTTCAAGCAAATTTTGTAAATTTTCAAGGATATTTTATTAGAAATAAAAATTGTTTTCGTTGTTTTCGAATTGATTTAATTTCACAAACTTTGTTTATTTTTAAAATAATTTGTATACTGATTATTATTTAATTATTATATTTAGCATTGAAATTAATATAAATCAAATTTTAATATAATAATTTTATATAATAAATTTTTAATCCTGTCAATTGAATGCCAAAAAATAAAATAAAAAATGTATACGTTGAATGAAGTTGAGTTGAAAAATTGAATGCTATTTGTTTTGTACTTAATCTTAGACATTGCCAAATGTTGAAAAATGTTGAATAAATATGCCTTGACTGCCTTGACAATATTTGCTTAAGATTATTGATTATTTTTTAGTTTATAATAAATATAATTTCACAGCAATTTTGTACAAGTTTAGATCAATATTAAGGTTTTGATTAGAATATTTTAAATAACAAAAGGATTAGGTGATGTAAGATTAAGAAATATTCTGGAAGCGTTCGAAGCGAAGTCTGGCTTGAAGGCCTGAAGGAAGACAATTAATACGAAAGAAGTTGTTAATGTTCGTCTAAAATGTATGTAGGTGGATAAATATAAAATTTATTACATTTGGGGAATATATTATGATGAAATTTGGTGATTTGGAACATTGTGGATGGAATTATTTGTCTTCTGCCATCTAGGGATTTCTACAGTATATGAGCATATGCTGCGCCCCGTGTTTCACAGTGTTCAGTCCCAATACGAGATATTTTTATTTCTTTTATTTATATTTTCCATTTACAATTACAATAAACTTATACTAATGGTTCCATACAATAAAACTTACATAATTAAATTTTGTTACAATATCGGTGTTGTGTGTATTTTCCAAAATATTTGAGAAAATCATAAACGAAAGACTGACTTCTTTTTTAAAATGTAATAATATCATGCACTTAGAGCAATACGGTTTTGAAATAAATTCAAGTACAACGTCCGCATAAAAGTACAGATAGTGGTAAATATACTGGTTGTATTTTTATAGATTTACAAAAAGCATTCGATTGTGTTGATCATGATGTCATTTTACATAAACTATCCTGCTTAAAGTTTACAAACGATCAAATTAACTTTTTTCAAACATATTTAACAGAAAGATCACAATGTGTCCGCATTGCTAATTGCTTAAGTGAAACAGCAACAATAAAGAAAGGTGTACCATAAGGCTCTATACTAGGTCCTGATCTCTTTAAAATATACATTGACGATCTTTTGCGGCTTAATCTCAATGGCTCTGCTTCGCTTTTTGCAAATGATGCAGTTATAAAGTACTCTTTAGGCAGTGAATGTGATTTGAAGATTGCGATGTTAAAAGACCTAGTATTAATCGTACACTTTCTTTCTAAAAATAGACTACTATTAAACATCAAAAAAACAAAAATTCTGTTATTTGACAATAAATTATTTTCTGATTCAACATTTCTACACAACAACTCACGTATTGATGTAGTAAGAAATCATAACTGTCTAGGTCTCGTAGTAGATTCCAAAATTAAATGGGAAGATCATATTGATCTTGTCTGCAAAAAAATTTCTCCTTATGTTTTTATTCTACGCAGACTAAAAAAATTTCACGCTAAAAAAACGCTTTTTATTATATACTCGTCATATATTTTATCAAATGTTGTTTATGTCAACCCTATATGGAGTGGAGCGGCAAAAATTAGTTTAAAAAAAATAGAAATACTAATGAAAATATCTATTAAAATAATTCATAATTACCCAATATTGCACCCAACGAGTATGATTTATTCTGATAAGTACCTTAGCTTCGATAATATATATGTAAGCGTGAATTGTACATTCTGGGCTTTAAAATTGTAAATAATCAAATTTTGCAAAGATATGTAGATGTGCATAATTATAACACCCGAAACAAATTCAATTTTTATCTATCACTGTTCAAAACAAACCGTCAAAAGACAAACTGTCTCTACAATTGTTTAAAATTTTTTAATGATCTACCTGGTAATATTAAGTCAATTGATAATTTCTGTCAATACACAAAAAAAAAAAATCGTCGAATTTCTTAATGTTTAAATGTGCAATTTATAAATATATTTGAATTAATGTAAATTTTTAATGAATTTCTAACTGATTGTATTTATTTTATATTTAAAAAAAAAAAAAAAAAATCTATTGTCAAACAATTGAATTTTTATATTATTAATAAATTATAAGACCAGACAGCTTCGGCTACGGTCATAAAACTCTTATGTACAATGTGTGTCAAAATTACAACTTTAAAATTGTTATTCAATTTATTTATTATATTGAATTAATTTGTAACTATTTTTGAATTATTAAAATTGTAAGTGAACACAGATAAATAAAGAAAAAAAAAAAACAAAAATAACTCTACTTATAAAAACAATTTTTTTTTAGGTGTATTTTATTATTCACATTATTACAGTTACAGTATAATTGCATGGACAATTGTACTATACTTTAGAAGAATTTACATTTAGTGACGTAATAGTATTTATATCTAGTTTTAAATTGCACTTTATAATTTTGTAAATTTGTGTGGAGTATATTTTTATTTTATTAGAATTTATATTTTGATTTCTAATTAGGGAAAGTCGAACAGCATAGACCTCGCAATATTTCCTTTGATATTAAATTTGAGCGGAGACTTTCTAAAAGTCACAGTTAAAATAAGTATTTGCAATGCGCTCTTTCAAAGTCTTGTTAGTTTTCATTTGCACCAATTTTTTTTATATGCATCTGGACCAAGTAGTCCGGAATTTTTAGCATTGTAAAATTGATTTTATATTTAATTTCTGAAAGTACTAACCAGTTAAAATCGTTAATATCATCATTTAAACAATTTTGACTTATAGTTAAAAGAAACTGAATTGTAATTTTTCGTGACTGTACAAAGTGGCGGTATTTCCACAGATCGTTTAAAAGAAATCTGTAGATTATCTACTTTTGCTAGTATATCAAAAAGTTCACAACAGAGCTTGAATCTGAATAATGACGAACAAAAGTAAAGAACTATTTCATCATTTAAATCTGGTCTAATATCTGTAACTGACTGACCATGTATAGAGATCTCTATTAAGTGATTTGAACTATATTTGATCCTGATATCGTTTGAGCATATTTTAATTCGAATATTAAATAATTAAAAGTATCAATACATACTTTTTAGAATATGATGATTGAATGAAAGAAGCCATACTTTTAGAAATTTTAAGAATTTCTTTAAATTTTTTTCTATTCTAATGTTTATTGGTAATAAATTAAAATAAGAAGGCACCAATACGTCAACAAATTTTTGTAATGTGTATTAAATGTAAAGGGAAAATGTATTATATTTTGATTATTAAATCTAGATAAGTGTTATTAATTCGAATATTATTAATATTGGCAACTTGAAAGAATTTTTTTAAAGATCTAAAACAATATAAGTGCCTCAAGTAAATGTAAATGATCGTTCTTTCTGTCCAAAATACGAGTTTGAATACTCTAATTTGTGTGTAAAATAGAAGCAATAGTACCGCAATGAATATTATTCAAATAAATATATACAGACGCTGGTGGGGCCTGTTTTTCAACCAAAAGGTCCCAGGTTCGATTCCCGATGAAGAAAAAAAAACGCTTTATCAGTTTTTCGACCTGGTCCAGTGCTATTGTTATTGGGATAAAATAAATGACAAAAATAATTGAGAGTATAATCTGGTAGCAAATTAAATAAAATGGAACTATTCTATTTAAGAAATCTTAGTTCCTGACAATAACAGTAGTTTTTTTTTTTACATTTAATGAGTTGCTAAATAAATGCTTGAAAAACATTGTATATATTGTAGTATTAACTTGCAGTGTCGTAATTAATTAAGCACGAAAAGGTTTCAGGAAATTCAAGATACTGTCAAGAACATAAAAAAAAAAAATAGATTCAAAAGGGTACTTACAAAACCCAGACCATTTCCCTCTACTATTTCATTAGAATAGGTCCATCTATGATACCCGTACTATGTAAAATCATTGAAGATAATCCAAGTAATATGCAGAATACTCATCTGAAATATATGATATATGTGTACCAATAAAAGATAATAATAAATTAAAAGAAATTATTAGTGACTGGAAAGTATTGATATAAATGAAGAAATGTAGAATTATGTATTTTAGACAGTTTGGGTTAGGATTAGTTTTAATTAAAAATAATTTACCTAATTAATTTTGGTTTTTAAACCCATTTTTTCAAATTATAATACAGGTATCTATTGTGAAAATCATAATATATAATATAAATATGAATAAATATCATATATTTATATGGAATAAACAAAAATTAAATTACAAAAAAAGTACACAAAAAAGTCAATATTCTAATACAAAAAAAAAAACAAAATACTTTTCTGTTTGCCTCAAATGACTGCTTGAAAATCCAATCCAATCCAACACTATTTGCCATCTCCCCATTACAACGTCTTTTAATCCATGGTTTTTTTTACTGCATTCTGTGGAAATTTGTAGCAAAAGTTAAAAATACGTCAGAGACATCTATTCATGTACCTATGCTTGTAAAGCACTAAAGTGGCGTTATATTAAGTTATATTATGGATTGTGTAATAATGTGTGAAAATGTGGATTCTGAGGGAGATGTTGTATCGAAAAAAACCTTGTGACCAAATTCCAAGAATAACTGGAAATCCTAGCTATCCAAAAATATATATGTTTAGTGGCGCATTTTACCTTTTAAGGACGAAAAGGACATTTGAAAGTATCCTTGTTGTTTTGATGTTGTTGTATGAAATTCGTTATATCTGTTGATCCATTAAATATATATATATATATATATATATATATATATATATATATATATATATATATATTCAGTTATATATTTTGTAAAGATAATGGTCTGGAGCATATTTTAACATTTATTTGACGATGACTGTTAAGTTTTACAAAACAAAAATTCAAAAAGGTTTTTCATCTCCAATTTTCCTTTAAATTTATAGTATTAAACTCGAAAACTTCTAAATAAAAATAAAAAAATACAAATCAACTGTAGTAAAGATAATTATATATCTGTATCTAAGTAAATAGTTTTAAAAGAATTAATTGTACAATATATGGAGCATAATAAATAAATAAAATAAAAAAATAAAATTTGACGATGATTGGTGCTGCCGTTATGGACTTCAAATTCGAAAACTTTGAAAAAAAAAAAAACAATCTTTATTTTCTTTCTTGAAAAAACAAATACCTAAAGATTTTACTATAAAATTAATGTGGAGCACTGGTTACTTCCATAATGTATATTCATAATTAATATACACTCTGGTATCATATCATAATATATTTAAATTAGATTTAAGTTAATATATTGTACTTTTTAAGATAATATTCTTCTTACATCGTATAGGTGGCTATCATCTCACACATCTATAAGTGGCTGACAATCTATATGATGTGGCTGATCACGAAATATACATCTATAAATGACTGTTATATTCAAATGGACGCCACCAAATTCTATTCCTGTCATTTACACCCATAACAGTAATAATTACATCAAAATAATATTATCAAATTTACCAATATATATCATCAAATTAATATCAATTTAATTTAAATTTTATTTTTCACTACTCATTATGTCTAAATTGACTAACATAAAAATTTAACAAAATTCCATAAAAATTTCATTGCTCATATTTTTTATAATTATATTCAATTTACATACCTACCTATTTATTTTTAAATAACTTTTAGCTTTTATTTTTTAATACAATAACTATTAAAAAATCATTTTATTTCAATTCATTTATTTTATTTATTTTTATATTATTATGTTTTCATTAAATTGTTTAAATGCAAATATTTAAAACAAAATTTTCCAAGCCGATTATGTATTATTTAATATTTTAAAAAATTATTATATTTTAATAATTTTATTCTTTTTATTGTAAAATTCAAATTTTAACGATTCATTTAAGCGCAAATAATTAATTTTAATTCTAACTAATTGAAATGTATGAATTTTAATTTTTTAAATTTTATTTTCAAAAATTCATTTTAATATTTTTAATATTATTATTCGTTATTTATGATAATTGCAAAAAAAAAAAAAATATATATTAATTTCAAAAATCCCATTTATGTACTAATTTATTATTTAAATGAATATACCTAATTTTAAGCCTTAAATATAATACTTTTTAATATAATTTTACTGATATGTATATTCTAATTCCATTATTATTTTCGAAAAATGATAACACTAATAATATATTATTGCGTGTGAAGCGGTTATAGCAATACAAAAAGAGTGAGAGAGGAAGAAAATATCAAAATATTAATACCAGCTAATATATTATATTATTAAAAACAATTTTGTTTTTTTTTTTTGTAAATAAAATATATTTTTATGTTTTCAAATAAATAATACGATTTGCTACCAATTATAAATTTTATTTGGTATATTTTTTTGTATTTAAAATTAAAACTATACAAAAACGAAAATATTTTTCAAAACGTATTAAAATATAAATAAAAAAAAAAAAAAATGGTTGCTTGATAGCTTTTGTTATAGACTATTATGTATTTTAATTACTACTAGTATAATAAAATAAATATAAAGCGCTTAAGAGAATTCAATTAGAATTAGGGTTACCAGATTCGTATAGATAACACAGTTTTTTTTTTTTTTATTATTAACCCGGAATTATTGTTGATACGAATTCAAATTTTAAAATGGAAATATATTTTTTTTTATGTTCTTGACAGTAACTTAGGTAAAATCACCTTTTCGTGCTAACTTAATTACGGTACTGCAAAATACGGTACAAGAATTTTGCAATTTAATTTATACTGTTTTATTTTGGGCTTGTGTTCTAATTATATTCGAATTATACATCAATATTGCAACGAGTAATTTTCAATGTCAAAGACAATGAGTAAATTTAATCTAAACCATTTTATGCCACCATTATTGACGTTTTCATTTGTGGTGACACATAATTCGAAAAAAAAATTAGTCAGTATTTCTTTAGATATATAAGGTGCCTATTACATCATTCTTTTTATCAATCTTTTCGTCAATATATTGCCAATATATTGATGAAAACAATGATGACCGATTACACATCAATCATGCACTCGTTATATCCAAATTTTGATATTTTGCAAGGACATATTGTGAAAGTGTTCTGAATATATTGATAATTTCGAAACATTAATAAATATTGAAAATATAATTTCTGGAGGAATGTTTTTGACTTCAGTTTAAATTGAATTTTTAAAGTAAATGTTGTGTATAAAAAATAGCAAATTATTTTTTTGCACATTTTAATAAATATATCAATTGTTTTTTTTTACAATAATTGCTATAATTATTAAAATTAATATAAAAAATTTTCTTTTTAGAATTACATTATAAATTGATATTATAACCTTATCTGAACATTCCCAAAAAAGCCATTTTTTTACCTCCGCTGATTTTGACAGCATGATTGATGGGAATTTTGACAGCATGATTGATGAGAATAGAACCACCATCAATCATTTCTCATCAATTAACGGTGAATATATTGACAATATTATATTGAATATTGATTGACCATTGATTGACCATTGATTGATGTGTAATAGGGGCCTAAATATTCTTTAATCAATGAGTACATATTTTTTGTCTTTACAAAAGAAATATTCTTCAATTTTAGGATTAGCTTTGTATCAGAAAAGCTGTGTTGTAAAGTTGATTTTTATTGAGAGTTAATCTAAAAAAAAATCTAAAAAATAAAGTATCACAATCTAGTCTAAATAAGCTAATGTAAACATCGCCTCAAATTTGAAAGAACCTATAAGAAGAACTAATTTAAAAATATTGATAAATTAATTAGGAAAAATATAGCCAAATTGGCAGGCATGGTCGCAATATATTACTTATCTAATGCATTGATTTAATGCATTGGTTTGGAAAAATTCAATGCTAATAATAAAAATGTAGCTTTTATTTTTCTTATTTGCAATGATATAGAAAAAATAGGACTTTTTTGTTTTTATTTATTCGTTTATTTAGATTCTCTATAATACTTACAATTTTGTTCTAAGCTTCTATAATATAATTTTTCATAGTTTAGTTTAATGCCTTAATCTTTTCTTCTGAATTATAACATTTCTTTGATTGTTTGTTTGTTTTTTTACATGTAATATATTGCATTTATCTTGAGGAACTGAGAATTAAAAATTCATTGATGATGATTTTTTTTTTTTTTTTTTTTTTAAATAGGACTTTTCATAAGCACATATTAGTAAAAAAACATAATACTGCAGACATTTTTTTTTTTTTTTTGACAGAGTAATGCAATTTGAATTTGCCACTTTTGCAGTTTTGTATTATAAATAAAACAGGAACAGAACTGTTATTGTCATGCGCTATTTACTATAATTTTGCAGTTTTCCTGCTAAGTTAGAATAATGTTTATGAACAAAATTCATTTGCAATATTTTGATTATGAACAAAATACTTATTAGGCAATATTGCTAATATTACTTGTTTATGAAAACCACTACTGTGTTGAATTTTTTGGCTACTACAATATCTCCATAACGGCAGCATCAATTATTATCAAATAAATGTTTAGATATGCTCAAGACCGGTATTTTTCTAGAATATATAACTGAATATATATATATATACATCTAATGGATCAACTGATATAACGGGTTTTATCCAAAAACATTAAAATAACAAAGATACTTTCAATTGTCCTTTTCGTCCTTAAAGGCTAAGATGCGCCACTAAAGATATATATTTTGGGAAAGCTAGCAATTCCAGCTATTCCTCGGATATTGTCATTAGGTCCTACACCCCCAATTTGTCATTAGGTCACCTCAGAATCCCCAATTTTTTAATGCTTTGAACTTCTTAATTACATTGATAATAATGAGCAATATTTTTCTATATTTGGATTATGTCAACTCATTATACACAGTTTTGTTATTGAATTTAAATTTGAAAAATATTGAACTCATTTCATTCTTATAATAATTAAATATAGAAAATATATAATAATAAATAAATTATCATTGAAAGTAAGAAAATCAATGCATTAAAATCCGCCTTTATGCCTTATGCATTGGATCACAGGACAATAATGATGATGATGATGAATACAAATAAATGCACTACAAATACTATCTATGTATTATCATTGAATTTATCATCGTTTTAGCATTGTTTTATTATTATTATTATTATTATAAATAAAAAGCACCAGGTTACGATCTCATCAATGGACAAATCATGCGGGAACTACCAGATCTAGCTTTGTTAAAGCTACAACATATATTTAATGCATGTTTTAAGTTCACATATGTTCCGAGACAATGGAAAATTGCAGAAGTAATAGTAATACCGAAGCAAGAAAAATCGAAGCAAGGAAAACCGCCTTCAGAGGTAACATCATATCGTCCAATATCGTTGTTACCTATTATATCAAAAATATTTGAGAAACTGCTCCTCAAAAGACTTGCCCTGATTATTGAAGAAAGAGATCTGATCCCGAACCATCAATTTGGATTCAGAAACAAACATTCTACAATTGATCAAGTGCATCGGATTACAAATATAGTGGAAAAAGCGTTCGAAGAAAAAAAAGTCTGCTCAGCAATCTTCTTAGATGTTGCTCAGGCTTTCGACAAAGTGTGGCACCAAGGCCTTGAATTTAAACTACATCGTGATTTACCAATATATAATATTAAAATCATATATGAACAATAGATGCTTTCGTGTACGTTATGCCAAAGAATATTCAGAAGTAAAAGAAATATCTGCTGGAGTCCCACAGGGAAGTGTTGTTGGTCCAACACCTTACCTGCTATATACAAGAGATATCCCACAAATTGACAACATTTTTATGGCTACCTTTGCAGACGACACTGCGATTCTTGCAGTTGACGTATCTGTCGAAAATTCCACAGCAAAACTTCAAAATGCAGTGAATAAAATAAGATTATGGACCCAACGATGGCGCATAAAACTTAATGAAAGCAAATCAACTCATATAAATTTTACATATAAAAAGATGGCAACCATTCCTACAAAATAGTACAAATATGCCAATACATCAAAATATCTGGAAATGACTCTCGATGCTAAGCTAAGATGGAAGGAACATATAAGAAAGAAAAAAGAAGAGCTAAACATTAGACTCAAAAAATTTTACTGGTTACTTGAGCGTGGTTCTGAGTTATCAGTACAGAACAAAATATTGAAATATAAGCAGATATTAAAATCTGTGTGGACGTACGGTATCCAATTATGGGGCTGTGCAAAGAAAACCAACATCGAAATGTTGCAAAAATTTCAAAATAAAGTGCTCCGTGGTATAGTAAATGCACCATGGTACGTACGTAACAACGGTGGAGATCTACCGTGACTTGCACATTGAAAGAGTCACAGAAGAGATCAAGAAACATGCAGTCAAACACGAGCAGAGACTACAAGCTCATGTGAACTCGGAAATGGCAGCAGTTCTTCATATCGACAGCAGTATCCGTCGACTCAAGAGAACGAAACCCCACGAGCTGGTCACTACCTAAAATGGAAAATTCTACGATAATAGTTTCCTTTACGGAAATTATTATTTCAATAATTTTCCTTTGCGAAAAAATCTAAATAATCTTCCCACGCGGAACTATTGCTGTGGCTATCTCCTTCACGGGAAATATCATAGTGATAAAGTTCCTACACGGTAATTATTATGGTGTTAGCGATCCTCCACGTAAACTATCACTATAATAATTTCCTAAACACGCGACCGAAAATTTACGAAAAAAAAAGTCATTAGTCGATCTTACGTAGATTGGTTATAACGGAAAAAAGATAGGTGGGCTTTAGTGGGTACGATTCCTACACTATCAAGACGCACACGCGGCTGGAGCTCTTGATGTCCTTCGGGGATTACCTCCTATCTTTCGCAAAAAAAAAAAAAAAAAAAAAAAATAATTGAGAATGAGAAATTCAGTGCAATATGTTTTTCATTAACATTGACCCATGTCTGCTAATTGCTTACAAATATATCCTAATCTGGTAACGACAAAAATATTAATTTAATTACTGTACAAAATACACTCTATAATATACTGAAAATGTTATGAAAAAATTTGAATATAACAAAACAATTTTTTTTTATACAATTTCTCAAAATATCAACTCTTTCTCTCTTAAAAAAACCAAATAGGAGTAATTAAAAATTACTCAAATTAAAAGTTGTTATTTTTTTTTTATTATTTTTTTTTGTTTTATTTTAATTTGAGTAAGTTTTTTGATTACTGGATAAACTCGTATTTTGTTTTGATTGAATTAAAAAAAAAAAAAAAAGATTTGATGTTTGAAAATAAAATGCACTCTGCATTCGTAGAGCTATTGAGCCTTTAAAATTGAAATAAAAAAAAAATTATTTTAATAAAAAATATTTAATTATTATAATATATTTTTTTATATACATAATGTAAAATTTAAAATATAAAATTTAAAAGATTTATGTAATATTATTATTCACAGAGACAAGAGTTCATTGTATTAAAAGTTGTATTTTTGCATTTATAAAATTATATTTAAATTAAAACTCAACAAGAGTATATTTGAAAATTGTAGATATTTATAAAAAAAAAAAGTAATTATAATTTCGAAACTACTCTCATTATCATAATAATTAAAAGAAAAAACCAAATTAAAATTTTGAATTTATTATTTTGATTTTCAACACCAACAACTTAATATTAAGTTTATTCCATTTTTAGTCCATGTCAATTTTACAAAAGTTTATAAGATTAATTCCAGTAAATTTATTTATTATTCGAGCTACATTTTATTATTATTAAAGTATTATTGCAACTATAGAGGAATTTTTATGAAATTTGAAAATATTTTTGTGAAAAAAATTTATAGGAAATAAAGGACTTTTTGTGGCAAATAATTTTGAAAATTTTTTATTTTTTATAAAATTTGTATTTTTAGTTTTTCAATAATACTTATTTAAAAAATATATTACACAAGTATATAACTATTATAATATAGATAGATATCTATTTATATTATTCACGGTTATTCAATTGGTAATGATTTTTTGTTTTGTTTTTTTTTTGTTTTTATATTATTAGAAAATTTGTAGAAGAAAATAAATTTTCAATGTTAATAAATTTCAATTTGTGCATAAATTTTTCAATGTATTGAATGGAACGGAAATTAAATTTTGTAATACATTATAAAATATATATATATATTATAAATATGTATGTAAATCAAAAATTCGGAAATTGTTATGAGGTCATTTGAATAAATAAATAAATAATAAGGAAAAATTGTGAATTTTATTAAAAACTTTTCAAATATGAAATTTATAATAAATGTATTTAAAAAAAAAAATTGAGTGTTTTCTATTTAAATATGTAAAGTTAAAATGTATAATATGTTAGAGGTAGAAGCTGTTTTTGGGTAAGATTATTTATGGATAAACCAATAAACTGACTTGTTTTGTTTCATCGAAAGTTGTTTTGATTATAAGAGTGGCTTTGAACTTTAATGGATTTCAGTCTATATGCAAAATATTGTAATCTACATATACGTATAAATAATATTTATTAATTTGATTTATGAATTAAAGTGGGTACTCATGAAATAACCAATTACAAAATAGCCAGAGGCAAAAATTCCAAACATCAGATTTTTTTCTAAAAAAAGGATATGTACGTGTTTCCTCTAACGTCATAGGTAAATTAATAGAGTAAGGTTTTTGTAGGTTGCAAACTCTAGGGAATACTAGAGGATGTAGGCACAAACATCAGAGGCTATGGAAGGACTTAGAAGAGGAGTACAAAAAGAGTTCTTCATGCCAACAGATGACATCACTTCATACGTATCTTTGAAGAAGAGATATGAAGTAGAAATCCCGACAAGAGAGACTTGGCGTGGTTCAGAAGAGCAGACCAGATCCTCAAATACCTCGGACATTTTCACGAACGGATCCCTTACGGCTCTAGGCGCGGGAGCTGGGGTGTTCTTTGAAAAAGAGCAACTTGAACACCAGTTTCCTCTTGGCAAACACTGCACAGTCTTCCAGGCTGAAGTCTTTGCCATAAACGCAGCAGTGAATACAATAAAAGAGCAAAGATGGTCTAACAAAGTCATTAGAATCTTTAGTGACAGTCGGGCTGCCTTAAAAGCTCTTGAAAGTAACATGATCAAATCTAGATTGGTGAGAGAATGTTCGGAAGCCCTAAACCTCATAGGGCTCCGAAACAAGGTACAACTGATCTGGATACCGGGTCATAGTGGCCTGACTGGAAATGAGAAGGCTGACAAACTAGCCAGATCATCGGCGGGAAACATTTATGGCCCGGAACCAGCAGTTGGTATATCTATTGGTAATATTAAACTATCTAATAGAAAACACCCTGAAAAGGGAAGCAAATATTCTTTGGGAGCGTATGGAAGGCCACAGGGTCTCCAAAATATATGCACCAAGAATAAACACCAAAATAACCAACTTCCTGCTAAATCTCAATAGAGAAGACTGTAGGAAGATGGTGGGCATACTTACTGGTCATAACCACATGAATAAACATATGTGTAGACTAGCACTAAGTGACGACCCGACATGTAGACACTGTCTGGAAGAGGAAGAAACCTCCACACACGTTGTAGGAGAGTGCTTAGCTCTTTCAAGGCTGAGACTCAGGCTGCTGGAAACGCACTACATAACCTGAGAAAACTTCTGCAGGATAAATCCCTCAAACCTATTGGCCTTTATCAAAAGGGTCGACTAAGTTGAGGGGTGGAGGACGGCATAAAGGGCTAAAAAGCCTACATGCCGGCTTTGACATATTAGGGCCACCTCCGTAGAAGAAAAAAAAAAAAAAAAAAGGTTTTTGTAAAATATATAAAAAAAAACAAAAGTATTTTTAAAGACGAGGAATTCCGCACGCTTATTCAACTTCC
Organism: Argyra leucocephala; assembly: GCA_963942445.1. Classification (NCBI taxonomy): domain Eukaryota; kingdom Metazoa; phylum Arthropoda; class Insecta; order Diptera; family Dolichopodidae; genus Argyra; species Argyra leucocephala. Next base: position 205,781,614 of record OZ012677.1, on the reverse strand, counting down.
CTCACTCATTTGTTGATGCAGTTTTAATTTAGTAATTTTGGATTTTGGATTTGAAAAATTATTTTCCAATTCAAAGAGATATCTTCACCTAACCAAAAACAGTTTTGATACTATAATTAAAGACTAATAAGCGTCTTGAAGAGTTAAAGGATAAAAAATTTACTGGTTTAGGTAGAATAATTTAAATGTATGAAACCAGGTTCGGGAATTCTAAACTGCAATATGGAATTAGTTACTGGGGTGGTTCTTATTTTAATAAAATTCAACCTCTTCTCATCACTTAAAAACAACAATTTCTAACGGTAACATACAACATATTGTTAAATATTTTTTGATAACTATTATGCAAGTAGGTAGAAAGGTTCCCACTTATATGGCAATGAGTAAAAAAAAAGTTTGTGGGTATATCTAATATTAGAATAAAATTTCAATTAAAAAAAAGCACAAATGTTATATACGTAAGTATATGTGGGGAAAATATAAATTATTATGATATACAATAACACAGAATATAGAATTAATAATTATTTTTAATTATAAAATTAAATTGTATTATTACAAACATAATAAATGTTTTCCTTAATAATAAATAACTCATTAACAAGAACATTTAATAAGCTTAAAATAATAATGTTATATAATATTATTACCATTACTATTACGATAAAAATCTAAAAATAATTAATATTAAACAATTAGGTATAAATTCATAAATTTGTATGTAATTATTATATATTTTGTAGTGCTACATACAATACCTATTTTTTTATGTGTTAACAGTACTATAGTAGATTTTTTTGTTTTTTTTTACATATCTGTCAGTAACTTAGGTAGAATATTATCTATACAGTGTACATTGAGTATTTATGATGGAATGGTTAATATTATTTTTTTTATGTAGGGTCAATTTCATAACAGACTAACAATTTTCTTTCAATGACCACATTTCTTCTAGTTTTATAATTACATTTTGTTTTGATATACACAAAATGATAAATAAAAAATAAAAAAAATATAAATTGATTTTATGCATCAATCATAATGTCAGTAAATTGAAATATATTTTTACTATGTACAAAAAATTTTCCACCTCACCATTAATTTTCATATCAAAATGTTAAATTGCCGTTTTCTTTATTAAATTCAAATAACATAAAAAATAAATTTTAACATCATATTTATATTACTCATATAGCTGTAGTAAGCATATAAGTTATAAATAATTTTTTTTCGATCTTAGCGTAAAGTGGTAGACACAATTGGGGCCACCGACCACCGACTACCAACGAAATTCGCTTCGCTGAACTATTTTTCGTCAATTGAAACACAATGGCAGCAAAACGAAAAATAAAAATAAACAAACAAAACAGAAAATCAAATGGCGGAATTTCAAAATAAAAAAATACTAGCTATTCCCGGCGTAACATTCGCCGGTCTAGCATTAGCATTATAAATGAAACAGGTTATTATTTTATATTTTTTTATTACATAATAAATAAGTTAAATTGAAAAACTTAAAACTATAATTGTAAAACATTGATTTTTTTTAAGAAAATAAAGAAAATCAATAAATAAAATAAATTGTGTAGTTTATAATGCTAATGCTAGACCAGCGAATGTTACGCCGGGAATAGCTAATAATTTACAATATTGTTTGATCTATCTATAACTATTTTTTTTTAAATTTTTATTTAGGTATTTATTTATTTACTATAAATTAATTTTGACCGCTAATAGTTTTGAAGAAAACTTTTATATAAGGCTGCGTTTATATGTTTTTGAATTGTGTGTTTATAACGTATAAATGATGTTCATTAAAGTTTGACATCCGACTTTGTTATAGAATATTCTTAATTTTTTTTTTTTAAATAATAGTGCTCGACACGCATTTTCGTATTTCGCAAGTTGAAAAAGTGAATTTTGCTAGAAAAGGTATTTATAAACTTCTAATTGTGTTATGAAAGATATACATTGAAAAATACAAAAAATGAGTATTAAATATTATTATTATTTATCAATACAAATACTTAGAATAATTGATTTACTATTTAAATATTTATATTTCATAAATGTTCTGAAATTACACTGAATATTTATATTTGTTTATAAGTATTTATTATTAGTACTCGTCGCATATTCGTATCTTCGTATTTTGCAAGTTTAGAAAGTGAATTTTGCATGAAGAAATATAATATACTTTACAACTATTTTTGTTTATCTTTGAGATATGTAATTTAAACTTTTGAAATAAAATTTGGTAAAATTGCAATCAAATTTGTAAATGTAATAAAAATAAGTAAAACAAAACTTTCATGAAACAAAATATATGTGATGTCTAAACGCTCACTAACAAATACTATTAATAGAGACCTTTCAACAAAATGTGGCGAACAGAGATGTCGCTGGCAGTATAGATATGAAATTAAATGCATTTAAACTAAATACATACCACACCCACATTAAAAACACATTAAAATAGCCATAGATACGTTTTTTGTGTTTTTTTTTTTATTATCATAATAGCCCTAACTATTTCAAAACTGAAAATAAAAAAACAAAACATTTATTTATAGAATTTATATTTTTATTTCACTTCTTCTAAATTTTGGTTTTGACATTTTGGTATGATTAGGTATGTCCATTATAGTAAAGGTTATGATTCGTTACGACTTTGTTAAATCATAGCGAATCATATTGGCCATTTAAGGAAGTATCGTATGACATCATATGACGCCTTATGACTATTATAGTTAGGAGTAAAGCCAATAATTATGCTTTTTCTCTCATTGTTTAGTTTTTATTGACGCCTTATGACTATTATAGTTAGGAGTAAAGCCAATAGGTAATTATGCTTTTTCTCTTATTCTTCAGTTTTTATTGTTATATTGTTATCCCGATAGGGTCTATGATGTAGGTATGGGTAGTCTGTGATTTTTCTTTTTAAAGTTTCTTTAATTTTTATGTGTACTAAATTTGCCGTGTATTGAATTGGAACTTGATTGATAATAATGTCATAACATATTTTGTTTTTCTTGTTCTTAGCAGATCGTAAATTTCAGTTTATGATTCTCCATGCACAATATAATATTTACTCAATGCTACTGCGCATTTGAATTTATACTTTTGAATTATTTGTTAATAAAATAAATAAATTTCAATTATTGGAATTTTTGAACATAAAGTAAAAAATGTATTTTCTAAATTTACTATTTGTTTTACCGGTAAGTTTTTTTGCTGTAATATCGTAATATCGTAATATTTTAACAAAGCTATTTTATCAATATAATAATTATATTCTGATAATTCGGTTTTTGTCTTTGCTACTTTTTTTTTTTTTTTAAATTAATTCATATAATCCGATATAATCAATGTTATTGCTCAATAGGTGGATTGTTTGAATTTTAATTTGTTTTTGGTTTTATTTGGTTTTATTGTTTTGTTGTTTATGGCTTTAAATTAAATTTTGCACACTATCGTAATTCATAATAGTTCTAATAAAGTTGTCTAATCTAGTTGAAAAAAGCTTTGTGTTGTAAAAGCTTTGGGAAAAGTTTAACAGACGTTTAAGCGTATTAATATATAAGATTTTATTAAAATATTTTTAAAATAATTTTGAATAATTTATTAATTTATTTGTAGCATCATCAGATCCAAATACATCGCTAATAAATCTAAATTTATATATGTATGTATCTAAATAAAAAAATAAACAATTATAAATTGTTGAACATAAAACTTTTAAAAAAACAGAACAATTATATTATAATATCAGATTTCAGAATAATTGTTTTGTTTTTATTTTTTGACAGTATTATTTAAAAAGGTTGTCAGAAATGTCAAATCCAACTACCAGCGAAAAAAATAGAAAATAGCTTTATTTCGACTACAACGAAAATGTGGTTGAGCGATTGTAGTTGGAATTGTGTCGCGAATTTTTCGTCGGTAGTCGTAATTGTGTTTACCGCTTAAAGCTGTCTCATCTTATAATTTACTTATAATAATTATAATCCATTGTTGTGATTCTATAAAAGGCTTTATAGAAATGTTAATAATGAATTACATTCGAAAACAATCGTCTTTACAACAAACTTATATGACTAATATTCAGAAATATTTTAAGAATGTCAACAGCTGGCCACATGATTCTATCATCAAAACCGAAAAATTTTATTTTTAAATTTATTTAAATTCGGTAATACATTTGCATAAATTGCTAATTTTCCCAAATAACAAAAAAAAATATATTTTGTAACATTTTAATTATTATAGTTAATATTTAAATTTCAAAAATATTTTAAAATCTGATTTTGCCACAATTTTTAATTTTTTGCTTTTTTTTTGTATTTTTAATTAAAAAAAAAAAAATTGTTTTCTGTCAAAATATTTTATTCATTTCAAATTAAGTAAAATTAGTAAAATTAAGTGGATACTTATTATTAGTAAAAAAATGTGGGCTGATTATTATTCCTGCAAATTATGATGATCACAAATATTTTCATATTTTTATTAGTTTGGTAAATTTTTCTACCTAGGTACAATGTAAAATTAGTTTTTAATTTTAAAATATTTGAAATAATTATTATAAAATAGTTTTTGTAATATAAAAATATATTTTATAATAATTTAAAAATATTTTTCTTTTGTATTTAGGTATTTAACTTTTTTTTTTTTGTTTAATTTCCTTTTTAATACCTTTCAGAATATATTTTATATTCAAATAGATAATAAACTTATTTTATTATTATAAATATTATTATATACTAATTATTATTAACTCGTTAATGGCAATGATCTAAAAATAGAGTTAAAAAATTGATACTTAGTGATCAAAAAGTTAATAGAGTAGTCTTGTCGCTGGTATACTGATCTGTATCGAAAACTTATGTTATTACAATCATGCATAAATGTACATAGATCTATCTGAACTTATGAAAGGGAAAGTTTGTTTGTTTGTTTGTTGCTTCGCTATACATAATTTATATCAAATCTATAAAAAAACAAAAAAAATTCTTATTTTAAAATTAAAATTGCACTTAATTAAAATGTAATTAGTTATAAGTAATTGTAAAAACTAAAACACTCTGTACGAGCAATTGAGCTTATTTGAGTAAATAAATGAAAAAAATAAATAAATAAATATCCTCAGCTTGAAGAATAGAGTCTTAAAATTTCGTACAATTATTTATGATCTAAAAAGAGAACTAATACAGTACTTTTCAAAGCTATAACATGATGGGTATAAGATAGGTATTGCAGGTACAACAATATAACTCAACTCGAAATACTTATTAGGAATATTTCGAAAACCATAATTGTGTTACAGACCGGCAATGATTACATAAGTAGGTATATTTTCTGAAAAATAAAAAAATATGTTTTTTAGTGTCAAAATTTTGAAAGAAAGTGAGTGAAATCAATTCTTATATTATATTACTAGCTCGGAGCTTACATACGTTACAGTAACCAAAAAAAGAAAAAGAAATTGTTAGTTACCCAATGAAGCTTCGAAGCCTTGTTGGCCTCGACTTAGGTCAAGGTTTTTGACATTTCGTTGTCCCCGACGGTTTAAGACCAATTTATATTTCTATGACATTTCAATCACCAAAACTATTACCAGTTAAATGTAAAAGTATTGCAAATTTTTTAAAGACAAATTCAAACTTACTGCATGTTTTGAATTGGCGTATATTCAAATATCTGTTATGCTAAATCAACAATATTTTCCAGAAATATTTTTAAATTGAAATTGAAACTGAAATTGAAATTGAAATTGAAATTGAAATTGAAATTGAAATTGAAATTGAAATTGAAATTGAAATTGAAATTGAAATTGAAATTGAAATTGAAATTGAAATTGAAATTGAAATTGAAATTGAATTTGAAATTGAAATTCAAATTCAAATTCAAATTGAAATTTAAATTAAAATTGAATTTGAAATTGTAATTGAAATTGAAATTGAAATTGAAATTGATTTGAAATTATAATAAATTATTGCAAAATGAAATTATAATAAATTATGGTAACTAATTACGGTAAAATAGAGTTATCCAATTTTTACATTGTAGTATATTCCGTTTTGATTTTTTTTTTGCTTTGTACGCCAGTCAATTTTTTATCGTGCAAAACATCATAATTTTTTTCTATAAGTTCTGGATCGAAGCGATGACTTGATCATTAATATATTATTTCAAAATATATCATTCCCGTTCTTGTACAATTAAGACTACTACATTTTATATTTTACCTACCCTATACACGTATTCATATTGATATTAAAATTTACCGCAAAGCAACAAATTGTGTTGGCCTACATAATATTACTATATAAACTATATTAGATACTCCCAAATGGGTTAAATGTATATAACTTTTAGCCATCATATTTAAAAGTAGATACCTAAATATTATTTAAATTTTTATAATTATATTATAATATAAATATAATAGTACACGTACATACATGTCAAAATAAAATAACTAAAAAAATATTACAATATAGTAAAAATAGGCTTTTGATATTTTCAAAATTTTTCTGCAGTAATTATAATAAAATATTAGGAAATAAAATATTATAATATATTCAACTGGCATAATATTTAAATTTTAATATTAAATTCAGCCTAAAGTAAAATATGTAAAAATCAATAAATAAATATTTTTGAGTAAAAAATTTACTAGATAGTAATAATAATAATAATATTAAAATATTTTATTCTTGTTATGTCTGTGGATTTAATATAATCATTCTTTAGCATACATAATTTCGTTCAAATTTTTATTTTAGAATTAATTATTTTAGAAAAGCTTTTATAATAATTTCAATAGATAATAATAAATAAAAGTATTTTATTTATCTTTTTATTATTACAGACAGATGAGTAAAATCTAATTTTATTTTAGGAATAATAATAACTATAGTTTAGTATAAATAAACTTAATACTGTCACAACAAACTGTGTCAAATTATAAAAAAAGAAAAAAAAATATGAAAAACAAAGTAAACTAAAATTACTATTAGAGGATGCAGTATCATAAAGTCAAAAAATCCATCGATTTAAATCCTGGTTCACAGAATTTTATGATAGTAGATGACTATGGGGGATTAATTAAACAAATAAAAAACAACAAATTGTCAAAACGATTCAATATTCAATACAATATTTAAAGTACATTTAATATATACAAATTTTACGAAGGATATACCATTGAACTAACCGGTAAATATTCTAATTGAGGACCAGAAAGTTAAATAAGTTTAATTTAAACATTTTGGACTATCAATAAAATGTTATAATATAGGTAATTGGTAAGTTGCATAATAATGTGCGTGTAGCGAGATTATTACAAAATGTTTACTCCAATAATTAATTTAATTTTTATAAAGTATAATAAAAACTAGAGACCTGCGGCATCTTCGCGCCTTCTACATTGTGATGCCGACAATGTACCTGCTGTAGTAAGGCTTATCAGACCTTTTTGATTTTTTTACAAAAGTTTTTATATATAATTTAGGAGGGTCAAAATTTCGATGCCTGGAACGTATTCAGGACAAAAACCATTGCCGTAAATATAAAATTCTGCAGTCAGAACTCTTGTAAGAATTCAAACAAAATATGTACGGCTTTCACATTTAAAAAATTATTATTTATTATAACTTAAATTTTTAATAAAAAATAATAACAAACTTTCAACACAAAAATTTATGATTTTATAATTTTTTTTTTAATTTAACAAAAATATATGTACATTATACATATACATTAATACATATGTATGTGTTTCTGCTACATTAATACTTCTAATTATTATGTTTGTTCAATAAACTGTCCTAGAACGCTCTAGAAAAATTAAAATCTGAATTTTTCTAATGTTGCTAAGAACCTGATTAATTTTTAAACATTGCGTACAATGATCACACAGTGATACAGTTTAGTTTTATTGTTATTAAGTTGCAAAATTTAAATATTAATCCATTTTTTTATTTTTGTAGGGGACTGCCGCCCCTCCATATTATTAAAATCTAGATTTTACTTACAACAGAAAGAAGTAGATGGCAGGAAAAAAACAAAATTTGGAAATTATTACAGTTTTTTGTTATTGTCGGGGATTGTCGTCCCTAAACCTTCGTTTCATATTATTGAAACCCGAATTTAGCTGACGACAGGAAACAAAAATTGTTGTTCAACTATTTTGTAAAATCCGGACTAACTAATTTTATTTCATACATCATACTTAAAATGAGAGAGCCATCGTACTCAAATCCTCGATTAGTAGGTAAATGTATGGTATTGCATGAATTAGTTGGTATGGTATTGGTATATAATATATATACATATGTATACATAATTTGTATGCTTGGATTTATTCTAAACGATTTCGTGTTTTGTTGAAATAATTGAGAAGAGAATAATAATTAAAAATTACTTTTTTTTTATTAAAAAAATATTTTTTTTTTTTTGCTATTATATTATAAAATTTATAATATTAATTTTTATAAACAAGACAAAAAAAAATTTTTACTCAACAGAGAATTGAACATATACACAAAATTTGCGATGTTAAAATGACGCTTTAACCAACTGAGCTAATAACCGATTAAATTTATTTCATCAAAATGCAAACATAAAATAAAAACTTATTTTGATCCACACAAAATGCAATAAAATAAAATGAGTATCTGTACCCAAATGGGATATGTTCAAACAAACGCATACATACAGAGTACTTGTAAAAATTATATAGAATGCGATATGCGTATCCTACTCTAATATTATTATTATTATGTGTTGTGTAAGCCAACACCTTCAGAATTTTTGAAAGCAATATTTATATAAATAGTACCTATTAGATATTTTTTTATATACTTATTTTATTTAATGAAACTACTCATATTTTGATATTTTTATTAACCCTATTTTACTTTAAATTTACTTAAAATTATTATTAATTAACAATGCCAATATTTTACCAATTATACTGTATTATTATACTTATATAAAAAAAATTTGACCACTAACAGACCGCTGACACCTTCTTTTAAGTATAAATCTGATAGTACAAAACTCCTGAATGGTTAAGTCTTCAACTTATAAAATTCAGTACCTATAGTAACTTCAGCGATATCCAAAATCATTTTCAACATTTAATCAAATACTGATCAGTGATCACAATATAAAATTTAATTGCAACACAAACCTAGCCAATTAGCTTTAAACAGTTTTTGCATTTACTTTGAGTATGATGTAATTTTTTATTGTGGTGTAGATGTTAAGCCCACGGAACAATTTTAAGACTTTCGCGCACTCTTATAACACTATTATAAACACTCTTATAGCAGTATTAGTATTAATTTGAGTGCTCCACAATTGTTACGAAACGTTATAAACACATTATAGCAATAAAATGCAGAATCCTATGGTACCGGAGCAATTGCTGTAATATTGTTATAGGATTAGTATACATTATGTATTAGGGATTGATGTAATTGTCACCAAAATGAAACATTTGGCTGGGAAAGAAATATCATTGATATTTATTATAATACTGGATAATTTATTTATTTCATGCTTAATTCAAACATTTATATTCATATAAAAAAATTTGGCCACTAACGGTCACTGACGCTTTCTTTTAAATATAAATCTGAATAGTAAAAAACTCTTGAATATCCATTTTCTTATTTTTTTCTTATTACAGCAAAATAATACTTTTTCATATAATTTAATATAATTAAAATTTTTAAATAAATAAAAAAAAATATATTTTTAAATTGTATTTTTCAGATATTAAATAATGTACGTTAATTAATGCATATCATCAAATTTGATATTTCAATAAATATTCTTTTAAGTAAAAACTATACTTTTGCGAAAAGAATGCAAAATAAAGTTTTTCAGTTTTTGTTTACTTAAAAAAAACTTTTTTGTTTACCATGTTTGTAGAAAATAATGGCCGTCGCAAAATATTTATTCTTAATATTTATTCAAAAGCTTCAGTAAGTTTATCACTTGCTGAATATCCCATTATAACAACTCCAACAATTGCTATGATAAAATTCTTATAGCGATATTAATCACATTATTCCCATAAAAACATCATTATAACACCTTTAGTGCTTATCGGGAGTCATATAGCACTCTTTTAGCACTAATTTTGCTTTTATAACAATAAAATGTTATGTGGGAGCCCATCTAATAAACGATGACTTTTTGAAAATATTGATATGAATATGATCAGTATATCAAAATTTTTAATACCTACAGAAGATCATCTGAACACCATCATAAATATGAAATTAAATCAATATGGGTACCAATATTTGTAAATATTTATTTTACATTATATTATTATGTTGTGCAAAGAAAAAAATGAAAATTTTAATGTGCCTGATTTATTAAAAAAAATCATTATAATTTATAAATTTACGATGTAAAACGATACCCTACTGAAAACTAATATAATAATAATTGATAAACAGTGTTTTAAATATTTCTAGACAATCAATTTATTTTTGAGACAATTTTAAATAATATTTTATATTTATTGAATGGATGAGACAATGTAAATATTCTGAATAATTTTCAATAGTGTTGATTTGCAAAATTTTGACATTTTTTTTTTTAAACTATGTAAAACATGATTATTTAAAATAATTTTATGATCGTTGCTTGTACTACTTGACCTTATTGCACACTTGCCTTTATTGAATTTTGGTATTCTATAGTTTTCATAAATTTTATTTGCCATATAAACAACCACTACAAAGTGGATGCTCATACATTGCTTTAAGCCAAGCCATTTGAGTATGGCAATTTTTTACGATTTTAAAAGTCAATTTTACTCACCATTCTATTTTTTATCCTATAAATTTAAAAAAATATGTTTTATACCTTCTCAAGTTTAATCCATTTCTAGACTTTTGCAAAAAAAACATTTTACTCATATTATTCTTATTTAATTCTAAGAAACCGAAGACTTCATATTATAGCAATTTTCTTAATGAAAATATAATATTTCTGCTCTTACTTTGGAATTTAATTTAATTATTTTTTTTAAATTCAAATATTTTTTTCTCAATTGAAAATTCCATTGCTGTAATTATTAAATCTAGGTTAAGATTATTAAACAAAAAAAAAAAAAAATAAGGTTGATTACATTGAAATCAAAATAGATCTTCTTCTTATTATAATTCTAATTAGAATAATATAATCTCTCATTCTTAAAAATAATTCTATAATTGAAATTAGATTTATTTCATAATAAAAAATGAAAAAAAAAATAACAATAAAAACAAAAAAAAAAATTTGATAATAAAAATAAAAACAGATTCATTTACTTACGATTCATTATCCTTAAATAAATACAGATTATTTATTATAAACAGAGAAAAAAAAAAAATGTTTGTCCTTTCATTTCACATTTGTTGTGTATGAGTGTGTTGTTATAACACTTACCTAAAAGAAAAATAAAAGAAAATAAATAATGGAGAAAATTAATAAAATATATTAGAATTTTTATTATATTTATATAATGTAAATAATAAATGTGTAAATAAAAAAATATATATATATATATATTACATTGTAAATGTACAGGAGTGTCGTACTGTTCCTGTACAAGAACATTTTTTTTAAAAGGAAATGTAGACATACACAAAAATAAAAAATAAGTCCAATAATGTTATAACAACCAGTTGTAAATCAGTGTTACCATTTCAACTGATTTATTAAGAATTATTAACTCAAATTTTAAGTCTACATATATTTCATTTATATAAATGTACTCATGATATTTTATTGTCTTAAATTTGTAAAAATTGGCCTTGAAAAAGTAATTTAAGGTCTTTAAAAAATTGTCCTTGAAAAAAAATCTTTATCCATGTTCATACCACTATAACGTAATCGTAATGGTATAAAATTTTCATATAATTTCAGTTCAGACAGAGGTAGCATTTTAATGTTAAAAAATGGTTGAAAAGTTAAAATGGCAAGAAAAACAGTAGGTATATTTAGGTAAAATTTTGATGATGACCTCTAAAAATTTTTTTTTGAATTTTCAAATAATGTTTTTATTTTAATTTTTGATTTTTGTTATTTATTTGTGTTTTACAGCTTCCCCTATACAATTTGCTTTGATTTGTTTAATATATTTTGATTTGATGAATGTTAAGTTATTTGGAAAAGCCAAATTTATTTCATTTCAGATGCTTCAAGCTTTTTGCACAAAGAAATTATTATGGCATTATTGTTTTTGACAACCGATGTTAAAAATATTCAGATGTAGATTGCCCATTACAGAAGAATCGATGAATCTTATTTAATGCAAATAAATTTTTTATGAATCAAATATTCCTTCAAAAATCGGTCTCTACTGTTAATTATTATATTTAACAGTAGTATATAAGTAGTAACACTAATTAAAATATTCAAGTTATTTGAATTTGACAATTATTTGACCATATTTTTTATATAATTTTTTTATATATTTTTATGAAAAATATATCGTTAGAAGAGAGTAAATAAACTTCAGTCAGAAAAAGTAAATATTGTCTTTTAAGGGTGAATTTTAGCTGGCTAGCATTATTATTAAATTTTAAATATTTTGTTGACTCTAAGCTTACTGAATTTTTATGTAACAAAACATTTGGATACAGTTCAAAAACCTACTATTCGTGTAGTAATCAATGACCCATATATCATAGCTCATCTTGCTCTTCTTGGACATCGTTGTATAGTTTTTATATTTTGTTGTAGATACATATTTCGTAGGCACCGGAACATGCTCAGTTGAAATTAAATCTATATTAAGTGCTTCCCCCGAGAAACACGAAAGGCAGCATGTGCTCATCCCTACATCGTAGAAATCCCTAGATGACAAAAGACAATTTATGGAAATTTGTTTATAACTTAAACATCCCGAATGTGGAACCAAATTACATTTTATGTGTTCCCAAAATATGATAAATTCTATATTTATGACCTAAATATATTCAAGACAAACATAAACACCTTCGTTCGTAATTGTCCTCTTCTACCTTCCTCCTTTCCTAATTTTCCTTTCCCACCCTAGCCAAAGTACAAATCGGTATAAGAGATTTCCCCCTAGTGTTTTGGCTATGTATAAAAAAAAAAAAAAAAATAGACCACTATAGGTAGGGTAGGTAGGTAGTAGTGGCTGCCGACAGTATGTGGGATCATTTAGACCGGTGAGGTCCATTGTGATACCACGGAAACTTTCCTCGCATAGTACCCTACTCGTATACCACTGTAAAGAATATCTTAAATTTTTATTTGGGAAATTAATTTTATGTACAAGAAAACATTGTTAAACGTTCAAAGCCATGACGTGTTAAAAAAAAATATTTGATTTTTATTTAAATCTCCTCAAAAAATTGTCAAAATAAAGCTGCCATTGTAAGGAAACTATCTCTGGTATTATTTACAAATATAATTTATCAAAGTATAATATTCCCAATTTTTTTAAAAATATCCCCAATTTTTGTGAAAATATTCCAGTAGATAAATGATATTTACTAGTTTTTTCGTACGCTTTGAGTTCGCATATAAAATAATATAATTTCATGTTATGTCCGTTTTCAGAGCCAACAAAATATTAAAAGATTTTAAAATGTTGACCAATCAAAACCCACCTTAAGCCAATAAGCCATCGAAGAAAATCTTGTGTAGATCCATTTTAAAAGTTTATTAAAAGTTAAAACTGCTTATTTTGAATTGCTTGAATACAAATTTTGTGACACAATAATGCTAACTTTTCCAATTTTTAAAATTGAAAAATATTGATAAAAGTCATTGATAAGAGTGATCAGAATTTGATTTGGATTTTATAACTCACATACATATTTGTTTTTTCTAATTCTGAATATTTCAGTTTTAAACTATTAAAATTAAAACTAGGAGATACCTGAGTTCATCAGACTCACTATTATAATATCTACTGATGAGTTCTACTGAATAGTGTTGGTGAACGAATTAGTTCTTTAATTTTAAAATGTTTACACAATGTTTATGGTGTAGATACACGTTTCGGTAAAATAAACCTATAATCGTATTATCAATGTTTTCTTAATAAGAATATATTGATAAACAAATTGCATGTATAGCCTATTTTAATTTTTATTTATTAATAAAATAAAAATGTAAAACTAATAAGTGAAAAATTAATTTATTAATTTCTAAATTAATATAGTTTTTACCATAATTTTATATTCTATATATTATTATTTATATATTAAATCTATTTTTATTTTATTATACATTTTTCTATTTCTTTTGATGTTACAATAATTTTTTGACAATGACCTTTGGACAATGGAATACTCAATACTAACTATTTTTATCAAAATTTTGAATCTGGATTTAAGTATTGTATTAAATTTAGTTATTTTGTTGTATTGGGATTTAATATTTATCACTTGTTCTATTATAAATATCATTTTTATTAAGTATTAATTTCTATACGTTAATACAAAATTGTTTTCTATTTTTGTTAAATATTTTGAATTGTGTTAATTATGAAATACTTAAAAAAATAAATTTTACATAGTTAACTAGTTTTAAGATTGGATTATAAAAATACCCTTTCAACTCATGACAAAAAATATATTTAAAAGAAAAATAAATAATATTTTTAGACAAAAATAAGTCATAAATATTTTTCAATTTCGTCATTCCAGATCGAAATTGATTACATAAAAAAAATGTTCATTGGAAAATTACGAAAAAATAAAATGATCAAACGGTTAATTATTGTGTGAAATGTAAAACGCAAGAAAATGAATGTGTTAGAACCTGACATAACCGCTATTTAGTTTTTCATAAATGGTGTGTTACACTTGTTTTTATTTAAAAATCATCATGGATTGGTGTCCTGCATTTAATTCTGAAAGCTTACATTTTCTTTTATTCAGTTCCAGAAATCTAGTTTGATTGAAAAAAAGCCTCACTTTCGTTTTCTTTCCCAATAAGCTTGACAAACTCATGACGCATCCACCAATCGTGCAATAAATTAACATAAAGGTCAGCAAATTCAATCAAATAGCTATCATTCAAATTTGAACAACCCTATATTTTTTTTACTTTTTTTTTTTTTGTAAGTCATTTTCATCTTTAAAGATATCTGAAACTTGATTATAGTATTAATATACGTAAATTGTTTTATAATTTTTGTTATTTAAACTAAAGATCTAACACGTATATACAAAAAATTTTTCTATATCTAATTTATCAAAATGTCAAAACGGTTCGATAAACATTTGGTTACGGTAGTCGTTATTGTGAAACAGTTTAACCAATTATATTTTTTCAATAATAGTTATAGCCTAAAGACTAAAACTAATAATATTAGATATCTATCATACTTATATATAACAGTAATTTTATTTTGAAAATTTCAATATGAATGAATGCCTGAAACGTGGGTAGTAGAAAGAAAAGTCCAAAAACATTTCAAGTCTTTGGAAATAAATACACATATATTATTTTGTATTTCACACATATTATAAGATTCTGCTGACACAATAAGGAAAATATCGCAAAGTTTATGGTAAGGTAGAAATGAATAGATCAATGCGTTCAGTGCTGCATTGACAGAACTAATATGTCAACAATTTGAATTAAAACTATCTTAAGTAATTTTCCTTCAAAGATTGTCCTTGATTTCGTCCATCTATTTATCTATCATCTGTTGTTCTAGTAAAGTACGGTACTGCATCTAATATTATTGTTGGCATCCTTTGATCATTCATCTTCATCACATGCTCTGCCCATCTTAGTATTGGTGTCTTTATAAATTTTTTACAATGTTATGTCCTTCAATTAGTGGTTCTGGGTCCTCGTTTGATTAAATTTGATGTTCAGCATCGTCATTTGTTTTGTATTATATATGTATTATATATTATTATATATGTATTATATATTATTATTATTTCTTTATAATAAAAGCAAGCACTAGCTACCAGGGCCATCGGCTTTGTAATTATATATATTTTTTTTAGTATTCTTCTTTCGAATATTTTATTTACATCACTAATTGTCATTGTTCAGACTTTGCAATTATATATTAAGACCATGGTTTTATATTCTTACTTGTATATTTTTCCTTACTTTTTTCTCCGCCTTATGTCCCGCGAATGTAGTTACAGGACAATGATGATGATGATGACATGCCATTTTCAACAGGACAATTTAACATATCAGATTTAAAAACGCCATTAAGTGCTTAGAAGCATTTTGTGCTGCTCGAAAGGATGATTAAAAGTAGTTCTAAGTAAATACTAGATTTTTTTTATGTTGGCAGGGTGCCAAATATTCAAGTCTTCAATGAATTATTTAATTTTATCAATATAAGAACAACAAGCTATACCTTAGTAGAATTATGGGAAACCAGAATTTGAATCTGTTCCAACAAATTATTGTCTATTGAAGGCAAAATTGAAGGGCTTGACTTACGACAAAAAGTAAATATCGTGGCTGCGAACAGATATTTAATATAAGATGACAAAATAATCTGAAGCGAAATTTTGCAATTTCCGATACACTGATGATATTTTATGAATTTGATAATTGAACAGAATTAAAAATAATAAAAATAAAAATTTCGGAAACAACAACATGACCTGAAATGTTCCTAGAAGTTTATAATTAAAAAAGTTTAAAAATATCTCAGCGACAAAAATTAGTTTGAAAATTTGGCGCAAGTGTACTTTCAGTGCTTCATTTAATTCTACTATACTAACTGTAAAATTAACTTTATGTAGATAACTAGATACATTTTAATTTTTTTTTATATAAATTTGGTAACCTTTTCTAAATTTTTATGAATTATTTTTATCCTTTTTTTGTTTTTTTTTTTTGTTTCTCTTTTAATATTATGTTCTAAAGGATTTTTATGTAGGTACATATTGTATGCAAAGTATTTATCTTCATAAAATATATTTCATGTTATTTAATAATATTTTGGAAAGGTTATCTTAAAAATTTAAATTTTATAAACAATTTTTTTTATTTTTAGCATTCATTAAAAGACTTGAAAACAAAAAAAAAAAGCCTTTTTTAAAATTGTTTAGTAGCTTCTGGATTGAAATTGTATCATTTATTTTTTATGTTCTACATTTCAACTTCAAGAAATTTATCCGGAAAATATCTGAAAAATTACTTTAATGTACAACAAGATAATTTTATTGTTTTCTATTCCAAAGTACTATAAATAAAAAGAGAAATTTTCTGAAAAAAATTTCCAATACGATTTTAATTAACTTCCGACTATGGATGTCATTTTGAAATTTTATGATACCTTCTTGACTTGATTTGTGCATTAAGACTAAGTGAATATTAGATTAAAACTACTAAAGAAGGAATGAAATTAAAATCAATTGATGTGGAAACATTAAATTGAATCAAAAGTTGAATATGGCAGACTCCACTAATAGAGTTGCAGGACAGTAATGTTGATGATATACTGTACGTGTAAAAGAATAAAAACAAATTTAAAACAAAACTAGGATCGACCTACGAGTAGACTAGATTTGATTAAAAATATTTATTTATTTCCATGCAATAATACACAAAAGAAAACTAGTGTTTAAAAACTATTCATAATATAAACTGAAATGCTTAAGGACGAATTTTAAAATCTAAAAAATTAAAAACTAATAAAATTTATTTAATTTAATTATTTTCAATTAATAAAAATTTATTCAAATTCAATTAAAATTTACATAAAATTCTGTTCGATGAAAAAGAAAGAGAAAAATATTAAAATTCTTAAATCTAATGGAACACAATTATTGAAAAACAGAATCTTGTGTTCCAAAAAAATAGTTAAAGAGCTCATAAAATTTGACTATTGAATCTATACTTCTGGAGGATTCTGAGGGAGATGTTGTATAGACGTAGGACCTAACGACAATATCATAAGGATAGCTGGAATTGCTAGCTTTTCAAAAATATATATCTTTGGAGACGCATCTTATCCTTTAAGGACGAAAAGGACATTTGAAAGTACCCTTGTTGTTTTAATCATTTTGTATATAAACCATTATAATTATCTGTTGATCTATTAGATATATAATATGTATTAAATTTTTTTATCCAGTAAGAACGGTCTGGAGCATATTTTAACATTATTATTTGATGATGATTAATGGTGCTGCCGTTATGGAGATATTGTAGTTCAAAGTAGCAAATTTTTGAAAAAAAAAACAATCTTTATTTGCTTTCTTTAAAAACCAAATACCTCAAGAACAAAGAAAGAAATACCGTAAAGTTCTGACTATAGTATCCCTCCCAATAAAGTACCCGGGGTCTACAAACAAATCGACACATTTTTCCATTTACAGAACCCCGGGTACAGTAATTAAATTTTATATTTTTCGAAAATTAATTTCGAACTATTTCGTTATTGGCTGTTATCTAATACTAAAATCATTTTTATGTTATCTACTACTAAACCAAATATGAAACCAAGATGGTGTGAAATTTTATATAATAAAATAGATTTATTATTAAAAACTTGTCAACAATTTAAACACTTGCCAGCCATCTATTGTGTAAATAAGGTAGGCCGAAAATAAAAAAAAAATCAGTTTTCAAAGTAAATAAATTGTCATTTGACAACTACATATATCCAATTGGATTTACCGATTGGATTGGATTGGGTATACCAATTGGATTTATTATTTTTTCAGAATATTGGAAATTTTATTCAAAACTTTACGGTAAGAGCCGAATAGATAAGAAGAGCCGAAATAAAAATATAACTATAAATATACATTATTGATATACATGTGTTCATAGCTTACAACATTCATATTAAACAAAAAACATCATTAGCATATCTAGCATAAGTGAAAAAATTTAAAAAGAATAAAATATATCACATATACATTATTTTTGCAATAACTTCTTTAATGAAGTAAAAATTAAATAAAACTAAATTGGTTTGTATGCAATATACATACACAACCCAATAAATAATTCATAAATTTCTTAAACACATCGAAAGCGAACAGTGAGTTAGAAACAAAGACTTTTTTTTTTCTTTTGATTTTAAGTTTTTCTTTTTTGTTAAGTCAAGTCAAATTTTTAATTTAGTTTATTCTAATTGAACATTCTATATTATATGTATTCATTGACATAACATAAAAAAAAAAGAATTAAGATTTGTTAAAAAAGCTTATAATTGTATAATTCAAAAAAATATCAACAATGTGGCAACACAAATTTACTAACCACCTGCAAAATTCAAAGGACAAACAGTGTTGTTAATGGAAAATTTAAAGAAATCAAATTCGTTGATTACAAGCTGAAAAATTTTGTTTTATTTTTTTTTCCTCTTGATTTCACATCCAACTGAAATAATAGCGTTCTCAGAAAGAGCTGATGAATTTGAAAAAAATTAAATGTCATTTGATAGAATGCTGAACTGATTAAATACAACACGCAAAGAAGGTGGATTAGGTTAATTCAATATACCATTACTTGCTGATAAATCAATGCAAACTGCTACAGATTATTATGGTGTAATTGATGAAAGAAAGTGGTACAATAAAAAAAAAATGTAAGACAAATCACTGTTAATGATTTATCAGTTAGAAGAAGTGTTGATGAAATATCCCAAGGGGCAGAGATTAAACACCAATTCTAAACTGTTTAGTAATCCTGTGACTTTTTAGTAATAGAGTTTCTTATCCGTTTATAAACCAATACTAAATTGTTTAGAATCTGGTGATACGGGGTTGTGTACGTTACAGATTAGAAACGGTGTCTTACAAATGCCTCTAAATGTGTAACTATAAAGTAACAATTGTTACTAAAATGTGTTTTTAAAATACTTTTCATGCTGTGCAACAGTTTGGAAACCGTTTAGTAACAGTGTGCTCATTTCAAATTAAATTTCAAGAATCATTCTTTCTCTTTTTCGCTTTTAAAAATAAGTATTAAATTAAGTATGCGAGTGAGAGGAAAAATATGTTTCATTTTTTACTAAACAAGTAAATAGATGTTGATGGAAATAAAATATTCTAACCAACTAATATTCTAATACACTTTACCAACTGAAATTCATTTTTATTTCGTAAAAATAACAGATACTCTTTGAAAATTTAATTGCCAATGTTATTGAAATAATTTTATAGTAATGAACTTTTACTAAATTCACCACTTTATCATAAATATCTTCATTTTCTAACATAAGCATATAACTTCACTTATGCAGTTATATATATATATGCAAATGTACACTTAACACCGACTTTTCAAAAATTATTTTATAAGCCATTTACATAAAATGAAAATACGTAAACAATTTTAACTTTAATAAATTGATTTACAAAAAAAAACCACAAAATGCATTTCTGTATAGTTAATATTATATATTAATTATTTTCCAACTTATTACAAATATTACAAATTATTTTCTAAGCCATGGTACCAAAATTTCTGATTACTCATACTTATTGCATCTTTAAGCAAGTATTCCGTTCCTCGATTTCTTGAAATATTTAAAATCCCATATATTTCCAAAATTTGTATTGATGATCCTGAATTAAATAAATTAAACAATTATTATCTAATATTAATTTATTTATTTATTCTAAAGCTACACTGTTTATATTACCATTAATATCTGATAACTTGGACCATTTATTCCAATCGAACGAAATATAACCTTCTTTGCTTTTCTTCTCAGATGTTAATTGTATTTGTTTTTTCACCTTCCTGTAGTTGTTACTACAGTGATTATATTTTTTTGATCTCTTTTTATAATTTTAATCATTGAATTAAATTTAATTAATAAATTGATCATTTTAATTTTTTTCTGTCCTTATTGTGGATCAAACAATTATATATATATTATTCTGCGTCTATCTGGATGTTTGTAAGTTCGACGGAACGCTCCAGAACATATAAAAATTGCATATGTATACAAATGCATATATATACAAATTGCTTTGGTGCTTTTTTTTAACCCCTGTCTACGATTCTGAACCTTTGCAGAAAAAATTGATTGCATGAACTATATTTTTTTAATTTAATGTTAGTCTTCTTCGCAAATAATAAGGAAAAATAAAAAATAATAATAATAATATAAATAAAACAAACAATTTTTTTGATTTATAATAATAAGGACTAATAGAAATTTAATCAATAGCTTAATATGGTATAATAACCAAAAGGCAAACAGCATTTAACACAAAAAAAAACATAATTCACTCAAAGGTTATTCTTATTACTTAAAATTATACACAATAATATACATGTGTATCAGCATATTTGTATTGTATAATATTATACATTATACTACTTTATTGCTTCTACCTTTTATTTTTGTCATTATTGTGTGCGTAACTCACTTCACTCAAAAAAAATTATTTTTGTTTTTTTTTTGTTTTTTTTTATTATTTGCTGTATCTGCCTTCTGTATGTTTTGTATGCTCCATTCCAAAAATATTATTTTATTTTCAGTGTTAAGTGTTCACTGTTCACTTCACTGTTCAGGTTCAATGTTCAATCAATAGAACTTGATAGAAGTAGAGTAGGATAATAAACTCTACTTGTACGTCGTATAATAAAACATTGTTTTTTTTAAATTGAAAATTATTGATGAAAATGTTTTTGTATTTTTTGTAAATTTTACCAATTTAGATACAAAATTTTGAATATTTTTTTAAAAATAGCACAATACCATAACAACAGTTTATTCATTTGGCAAAATAAGATCCCTATACAGTATACAAAAGACAAAATTTATATGAAAATAAGATCCCATTTTTAAATTTGCTCTCCCAGAGGCCACAATAACGCTAATACGGTATAATTTATACTAAATGGAACCCAACTAACGAATTATAACTAAATGGAAGTGAGTACGAGTATACCATACAAAAATATAAACATTTTATACAAATTTGTTGGTTCTGTTATATAAAAAAAAAAAAGATTAGTGTTAGGCCAATATAAACATAAATAAAAATAAATAAAAAGTGATATAAACATAAGTACTGTAATTTCGGAATAAAGAATCTAATGAAAGAAAAAAAGAAACTAGGATTTATTTTGCTTCCGTCATTTATGACGGGTTACAAAGCTAGTTATTTAATAATTAAATTAGCAACTTGTTCTACTAAAGTTTGTAAACAAATGAAAGACAACAAAAAATAAACACTGTTCGATACATATAACACACATTTTGTGTTCACATAACCATAAATCAAATAACCAAAAATAGTAACAGTTTAGTATGTGTGCTACTACACGGTTACTAAACAAATTAGAAACGAAAAAAAAATTATTTTAACATCACACATTCGTTACACATTTCGGTTATATTTTGGTCACAAAGTCTAAAATGTGTGGTATATGTTTAGACACATTAAAGAGACACGGGAAATCATCGGTTTAGTTACAAAGAAAGTAACTTTTAAGGGAAAAAAAGAGTAGCATTTTAGAAACAATGGAATTAAATGTAACAATAATGTTATCGTTCAAGTGTTTCTAATCTGTTTCTTAACTGTTTAGTAATAGTCACCAAAAAGGTATAGAAGTTACCAAAACGTTACTAAATTGCGTCAATATAGTAACATTTTGCCGATTGGGATTAAGATTGGTTCACGAATTTCAATATACGGATGTTCATGGTGAAACAAGTCCAGCTAGTTTGAAACCAAGTTCTAAATTAATGATTCCTGATTAAAAAAAAAAAAAAATTAAAGAATATTTCAGTTTTGTTCACTAAAGGACATTATGATGAATGGTAAATTGGATCAAATCAAATCAAAGATAAAGAAGTATTTACGGTATATTAAAAAATAATAATTTGAGGCTTTATAAATACATACTTAATTTTTAAAATATGTTTTTTTTTTTTTCTAAATTGAAATAAAGGTATTATACTTTATAACTTTTTGATAAACAAGCAAAGATATATGTAACCCGTATATGTACATCATAACTGTGGTCGCAGGTGAAAATGTGACTGCCTGTGTTAAAACAATTATGTATCTGAGTCCCCAAGGATTTTTATTTCACGATTACACTTAAAATGTTCTTCAGTGGTATGCTGGATAGCTCCCATTGTTCATTGTTATACGCTAGATGGCGCAGTAGGTAGAGCGCCTGCCTTTCAAACGAAAGGTCTCAGGTTCACTCCCCGATGAAGCAAAAAAAAAATATTTATCAGTTTTACGACCTGATCCAGTACTCTTTGTCATTGATGGGTTAAAACAAATGACAAAAACTAATTAAGATTGATAGTACAAGTGAAATAAAATGTAACTACACTAATTAAGAAGGCTAAGTTCCTGACAATTGTTATAGTTTTCCACATTTAATGAGTTGATAAGCCAGTAATTTGTTTAAATAAATACTCGAAATATTGTAGATATTGTAGTGGAAAATTACAGTACCGACCGTACTTAAGCAGGAAAAAGGTTATTCTACCTAAGTGACTGTCAAGAACATAAAATGAAAATGCATTTTCCAAGTAGACATAATAGTCTTCACAAATAAAACCTTTCCCAGAGTAGACGTTCAACATATTCTTCCACCACTTCATATAATATTTATAGACTCTACCCAATTTCCGAATATTACTACTGTGTTTGTTCTAAGTAAAAATTAAAAACAAAATCTGTAAAATAACTAAAATATCAGTGAAATTGTTGTTGTGTTGAAATGGTTTAATACTATGATGATGCTTTTATGTATTTGATGAAAAAATTGAAATGTTAAATCTATTGAAAATTTATTTCGCAGATTAAATCAAAAATTCGAAAAATTCTCTAACTCTTTATGCTACGCTATTCAAAAATAATCTATACTATACATAAAATTTATATTATATACACAGTTATGCTTTAAAAGTACATAACTTCCTAGTTTAATATTATTTTAAAAATCCTCGAAATTATATTTTTTTTTTTCTCCTCTTTAAATTTTGTATCCTTTTTTAAGAGTATTCTGCCATTTCTAATTATCCTTAAAAGAAAAAAAAAAAAAACGGAAAAGAAAACTGGTTTAAACATTTTTCATATTGTCTCTCCTTTTGTTTTTATTCCTATTTTTATTTTCATATGTTTTTGTTTGTTTTTTTTTTTTTTTTGCTGTATCCAAATCGTGATCGTTGAGTCTGTAAATGTGATTCTGACATAATATATATAAATATATATATATATGTATTATATATATATATATATATATATGTAATACACACAGTGATTTAAGTAGAACTCATTCAATTGACTTTGCCTTTGGGAATGAATCACATAATATTGTGTGTATTGTGAATATTTTTAATTATATTTCAAGATATGAATACTTAAGTATGTGTACTATTCATTGATATCCTGTTTTATTTTTTTTTGTTAAGAGTGTTGTTCATTTTATTTTGAATGTAGATAAAAAAAAAAATTAAGATTTTCATTATCTTTTTATTTTTGTTGTTATTCAAATTTGTTATACCCATTTTTATTCTTAGGAAAACATTCTTTAGGAAAAAAAAAAATTTATGTGGAACGGCCTTAAGAAATTTCGTAATTATCTCAAATTAAAATCTTAAATTATTGCATTTTTACTGTAACTAAATTTAAAAATATAATTTTAAATTTGTGTGCACTCTGGCTAAATTTATTTTATAATTGCGGAAAACTGAAGTTGTTTTTTTGTTTTTTTTTGTTTTTGTTTTTATGAACAAATAATAATTATAGTCCCAAAACTATTTTTAAGTTTTTATATTTTGTTTTTTTTTTTTTAGTTTTTTTTTATAAAAATTTTCCAATCCCATTGAGTTTGGAAAATTTTCTCTAATAAAATAAATTATTAACTTTGAAAAATCTAATAATGAATTTTAACTGGAAATTTTTAAGTAAAAATTTAGTTTTTTTTTTTTTTTGTTTACTTTTTTAAGGCAAATTTTATTATTTTTAAAAGGTCTCTTATAACTCATTTATATATAAAAAAAATTCATAAAAATAAAATAATAAAATTTATTATTAAAAAATATTGGAGAAAATTTTGTATTTTAATAATGACAACTGCAGGAAAATTCTTTAAAATGAAAAAATGTAGTATGGTGAAATTACTTTGAAAGTTACTTACAATGACTACAAAACCACTTGATAAGGAAGTGGATTTTATAAATAAGTCAGAAAAAAAAATGTTGTTATTACCTATAATAATTTATAAAACTTGGACATTGCATGTACTTGATGTTGAGATTTTTTTTTTTTTAGGATTTTTGTTTTTATATTTTCAGAAAATTAAGTAAATTTTTAGTTTTCTGTTTTTAGTAAACGAAGTAATAATATAATAAGGATTTTATAATGAGTATTTCATTCGGTCAGACTCATTATTTTAATTGTATCATCTAAGAAATTATATGGTAATAAATAGTATAAATTGTATTATAATATGATAGGATTTAATTCGGGCAGAGGGTTGTGAATCTCATTATATCATCTAAGTTAATAGGCAGTCGGATTTAAAGCAAAAATTTTTCCAGAAATGGTTAATGTACTTTGGTACGGGTTCATTTCTAAGATAAGCAAGTACATATCTGTGGATTTCCCGTGCAACATATAGTGGAGTGTAACCACAATTATATTTTTTAAAGATCACGTCAGGGTCATCAATATTGTGGATTTCTTTAATAATTAATAAATGAAGAAAATATTAAATAAACAAACTAAATTAAATTTTTACTTTTTATTATGTTTCATGATTTAAATTTATTTTTTTTTTGTTACAAAGGTTTACTTTTATTTATTTATTGGAGCCCGGTCATTTGGATTTTATTACTTGAATTGTATGTTCAACGTTTTGTTTTTTGTAAATTAAATCGTTATTTTATTTTATTTGATTTTGATTATATTTCTGAATTTAAATTTTGTATTTATCTATTTAACTATAAATTTTATTTTTATTTTATTTGTGAATATCTCAATTTCATAAACAGTAGTATACTTAATTCTGTATACATTATATACATTAATTTTACTATAAATGTTACCTTGAATTTATTGTGAAATAAGAATTAAATTTGAATTCAATTGTATATAATGTTTCAATAATGCCAATCAGGCGATGAAACAATACTAAGATGTATAATAATGAATTAATAAAAATAAAAAAAAAAAAAAAAAGTTCAATTTATGTTTAGTTATAATTTTCTAATGAGAATTTATTGCAACCATGTGGTATTGTGGTATACTTATATATTATTAATTTTAATTCATATTTCATATATACTGTATCAGCAATTATGAATTACTAATATCAATATACCGGGTGGGTCACTATATATATCGAAGCTTGTACTCCGTTAAATAATAATAATAATAATAATAATAATAATAATAATAATAATAATAATAATAATAATAATAATAATAATAATAATAATAATAATAATAATAATAATAATAATAATAATAATAATAATAATAATAATAATAATAATAATAATAATAATAATAATAATAATAATAATAATAATAATAATAATAATAATAATAATAATAATAATAATAATAATAATAATAATAATAAGAATAATAATAATAATAATAATAAAAACAATAATAATAATAAAAATAATAATAATAAAATTGTAACGTTTTAGTCTTTTCAGACAACTTAAAGATAAACTGTTGTCAGTCATAAGAGCTATATTTGTACATCACTTCTCATTTATCTCAATTAGGTTATTTCGACAGATAATTAGGTTGTGTTGTGAATCATAATAGAGAATGATATCGATAAAAACATTTTTTCAGGTTGTGTTATGAACCACAATAGCCTAAATTTATAATCGGTTAAATTATTAAATTGTAATATGCAATTGTCAGAACAAAATTATTCTACAACATGATGCCAGGTAAAAGCTGAACCGAAGATTTACGCCCTTTTCATTTTAGGTTTTCATTTATGTCCGGTTTTCATTTATGCCCGGTTTTCATTTAAACCGATATATCGGCGAATGGTTAGAGCATGGGCAGAAGATACAAAAATTTCATAAGTGCGATAGAGAAACAATGATAAAATATCGGGAGAAATGTCGAGAAAGTCGTCATAAATATCGGAAAATATTTAAAAAATCATATCTTCGCAAAGATATGTTTCCTATAATTATCGCCGATAATTTGAATACTAACATAAAAAAATGTGTAGTTACACAAAAAAAATTCGCACACTACCAACACATTTTATGGAGACGGGAACGACATTTCAATTTTTGAATTTTAGAAAAAACAATAACAAAAATTAATTTTTTGCATTGAATATTTGAATGCGTGTAAATAAAAAAAAATATTTTAATTTTTAGGTATATTATACTATATTATTACTATATTAACTATCTATTTAACTAAAATTATATGTATATATTTTATTCTATCTTATGCATATAAGCTAATTACTTAACACATTTAAAAAATTTAATTTTAACTTTCAGCTTTAATTTTTTTTATGTGAATGAATATTTAAATTTTGTTGAAATTTTTTTTTCTTAATTCATTATTTAGTATAATATAAAAAAATAATATTTTAATACCAATAAATATTTATGTAAAAATCAAAAACATAATAAATACAAGTGAATTTAAAATTAAAAAAAACTGTTTGATTTAATGCAATTCTCTACAGATAAATTTATTATATGAAAACTCTTCATATTTCACTTTTCTTCACTTTATTTACTTTATTTATATACTTTCGCGAAATTTTAAACAATTCTAAGGAAGATTGTTTAAATTAAATAACCTTTTGTTGAATGAATATTATTAATTTAAATAAAATTTTAAATTTAAAGCTAAACTTTATTTTGTTTACATTTTGAATATTTTAACGTTAGGTATGAATATAGATTTTAGATGTCAAATCATCTATAAAAGTTACCATAAAAATAATAGAATTTTACTCCCTCATACACATTAACGGTATAATATACTCCCTTCTTTCTAAACTTCAATTTATCAACTGAAAATTTCTCATGAAAACCGACCTTTAAAGGGAAAAACAAATTATATTTTTGACTGTTTATATTACAACATTATTGTATACATGCCTCGTTAGACCCCATCTTGAATATGCATGTCATGTCTGGTCTCCATTTTATAATTCACATGTACAAAGAATAGAAGCTGTTCAAAAAAATTTTTTAAGGTTTGCACTACGTAGTTTGCTTTGGGATGATCATATAAGACTCCCTCCATATGAACATAGGCTAAACCTTCTCCATCTTAAGTCTCTGTGGAAAAGGCGGGAAGTAGCTGATGTTTTATTTATTTTCGAAATTATTAAAGGCGGTATTATTTCCCCTTCCACTTTAAATAAAATTATCATTAACACAAATACTCGTTTACGTCACTCAAATCTCTTTACATTAACATTACACAGAACAAATTATGGTAAATATGAACCTATTAATAGAATGTTAATAATTAGTAATAAATATAAGAATAGTATAAATTTTTCAGTATCTAAAGATACTTTAAGACGAAAATTATATGAAATTAATTGAATATTTTGTTAACTTGACTTTTTAATTTATATTAAAAAAAAATAATATTACTATTTTTGTATATTGAATTTTGTTAGTTTTGAATGTGTATACCAAGTAAATTTAATTGTATTTTTAATTAATATATGAAATGTAATACTAAATTGTAAACTGTTTGAGCTAAATAGTATAAATAAATAAATAAATAAACATTCGGTTTATCATGAATGTCAATTTTTGTATTTAGTGGAATTGATGGGTTAAACCAATTGAGGAAATTTTAAATATTATATACAAATTATTATTAAAAAATACAAATTTTTCAGTTGTCAATCAATAAGCATCACTCAGGTATTAAAAAATTGTAGGCTAATTAATTTTGTTGATATAATATTATAATCCCTTTGAGACCCACGATAACTGATGATGCATATCTCACAATCAATTAAGGTGACTCTTAACAGGAATATGTGGTAAATATCTTTCAAAGTGAGTCATATTTCTTTCGATTGTTTAGATTTCAATTCAAAATTTGCTGACGCATTTGTGCAACTGATAAATTTTCAACAAATACTTATGCTTTCTGCACAATCCGACATTCGGTAACGTCCTCATATAATAATTTTAGTGTTTACTGAATTTGTAAGATTGAAAGTTGGTGTTAGATTAATTTTCCATATTTAACTAGCTAACCTATAAAAAACTTTAAGTAATGAAAAAAATAAAACAAGCAGCAAAAATTCTTATACGGATGGATTAAATTGAAAGGAAGAAACTAATTTACTTATTATTAGTTTTTGCCGAAATAAATTTATTTATTATTAGTTTTTGTGCGAAGTTAGAAGTTGAACATCTTTTATTTCGATATTATTTTAGATAGGACAACCTAAGTTTTTTTGATTATTTAATTGTAAAAGTTATATTTTAAGCTCTGTATGTAGATTCAATAGTAGATAAGTATTTATAAATACCTTATAATTATTTTTATGTCTTGCCTCAATTTTCAGCAAATATTTTTGTGTAATACATAGTTTCAGATTAACCCTCCTGCATATACCTAAAAAATATACGTTCCATCAATACTGATCATACCCCGGTATGCAATACATAATTATATGAAAATTATGGCAAAAAGAAATCTTTGGAAATATTGGCAAGATCAAAGTCAGAGTTAAACCGTGCAATCAAAGAATTTAAATTTTTGTGAAATAAAACCAGAGAAAGTTCGTTCAAGAATTACCTAGAAAAACTAACATATACCATTTATACTAATAGCCAAATGATTGATTAAAATAAATAATGAACGAGATATCATACCAGCTCATCAGTTTGGTTTTCGACATAATCACGGGACAATCGAACAAATACATAGAGTAGTCAACCATATAAATAATTCACTTGACAAGAAAATACTGTTGTGCAAGTTTTCTGGACATTTCGCAAGCGACAAAGTTTGGCACAAAGGACTCCTTTACAAGCTTAAAAAACAACTTTCTCACCATAATCAAATTTCAATTCCAAATGTTCCTTTGAAATAAATCAATATTATTATCGTGAAAAATGCAAAAATTTAACCCATAAAATTTTTGTTATTTTTGTTATTTTATCTATTTTATATTTATAAAATATATGAATTAAAAAATACTGAAATATTTAGTTTTTATAATGATTCATTTTTATTTTAATTATTCAGAAAAAGCATTATAATATTTCATAATATAACACTTGTGTGTGTACATACCCGGGTATGTTAGATGTGAAATTATGACAATTTTTTGTAAGCCTCCTAAAGTATTTAAGGCTAGCTATGTACACGCTTTTTGACTTAAATTTAAAAAAAACTAATTAATAACAATCCCATTTGAGGAATCATGAAACTTGGGTTCATTTGTATGGATAAAGGTGGAATTATTTAAGACGAAAATAGGAAAACATACCCGGGTATGTAGGCATAGACAGAAGGTTTAATTGTTGAAAATATTCGAATATTTTCGATTTAATTTTTCAGATAAAGCCTAACTAGCCGTATTTTAGTTAACTTAAGTAAATGTCAAACTCATATATATGCGCTCTTATGGGTTTGTTATAATAAACTTTTTTTTGTTTTTTTTTTTTTAACTTTTATTTATTATTATTACTTCTATTTACAGTATCCAGTAAAAAGTTTACAAAACTAGATTAAATTCAAATACTTATTAACATATAAAAAAATATATAATGTTTTTTTTTTTGTTAATTTTGATATCATTTTTGGTTTTATGATGCTTGATTATTTTAACATTTAGGTTTCAATTTCTATTTTCAACTATTGTAAAAAAAAAATTTATAAAAAAATCAATACATTTTCTTTTAGTTTGTGATATAAAAACTTAAATTAAGCCTTAACAACTAACTTAACCTACAATAACCCTAAAGTGTAAAAGTTACTAGGTTCCATTTAATTTTTTAACCACCAATAATCTCTGTAATCAAACATATCTTTAATAGGAATATGAGTATCGAATTTTAAGCTACCGATGTGTCAATATCACTTGGTTCATAATCTATTTTAGTGCACGTAGCCCGTCTACTATAGTGAAATAGTATTGGGACATGGCTTTGGTTTTGGATGAAACCTTCTTTATCTAGATATATAAAATGTTCGGGTGCTATAAACCCTGATTTTAATGTTCTTTTAATATACTCCTCATTATGGTAGAATATATGAGATATTAAACCATTTTCAGGAGTTTTAATTGCTCTATCAAAATGTTTGCGAATCAACTTAATTATAAAATTATCGATTATTTTTAATTTTGATTTTTTGTATATGTATTTGTTTGAGTAAAAATGTACGTAATTTGTTTCCGGTTTCCTAATTTCATTAATACACACTCTTATACATTTTCTCTCAAATTTCCTAATTTTTTCCATTAGGCTAGCACTTATGTTGTACCAGATAGGTGCTGCATAAGTGAGTATGGGTCTAATAAAAGCTTGGTAGCTAATGGTTTTCACTCTGGTGTTTAGTATTCTATTAAAAAATAATTTTTTACAAGCCATAAAGGCCTTAGTGCCTTTAGATAATGTTTCCTTGATTTGTTGGGAATAATTTAAGTTATAATTTGGATGAAATCCTAGGTATTTACCTGATTTTTTGTTTGGTAAAATCTCATTTGTAGGACTTTTAATGTTAAACTTCCTCCAATGTTTTTTCAAATTATAATTAAGGTTCTTGTAGGTATTTCGAAAGAGGATAGTTTCACATTTGTTGTAATTTATTTTTAGCAGCCAGACTTTACAATAATCAATTATAACGTTAAACATTTTTTGAGCAGTTATGTTTATGTTTTCTATTCTTGTTATAATAAACTAAACATACTTAAGTCAACTTAAGTTTCAGTTTCGTTAAAAAATTTACTATTCGTTCAACTAAATCTGGCACAATTCAGTTCTTAGGTTACTAAAGTAAAATGACGTTTAAATGAAATGTATGACTTTCGATTTTTGGATAAAAATCAATATAAATAAAAGAAAATGTTATATATGTATGTTAATGTTATTATTTGAATTGGGTTCTAATCAAATGAAGTTTTACCAGATGTAACTTCAGTTGGCTAGTTAACAGTTTGACGTATTTTTAACAAAAAGTGATAAATAAGCTTAAGTCAAACGGCTAGTCAAACCTATACACGTATTTTGTACTTGACGGAGGAAAGAAATCTAAAATCGTTTTATTTATTTTTATTGGATAGGCAGCAATTTGACCTTTTTACGCATCTTGTTGGTTGTTTACTTTCCAATGAAATAGCACAGGTAGAAGGGTGGAATAATTATATTGTTATTATTCATAATTTTATTATTTATTAATATTGTTATTTTTTAATATAAAAACAAATTAGAATTTTCAACGTTACAACTTTAGATTTTGTAAAATTATAAGGAAAATTTTCGACTATTCTGGCTAATAGAATTATACAAATATTACTCTAACACCACTATTCTACATTTTAACTATCCACATTTTAACTACTAGCCATGCAAGAATTCAACTTGAATTATCTGTCTACTGGACAACCTACATACTGGCCTTCTGATCTTAATAAGACACCGGATCTTTTGGATTTTTGCGTCTCGAAAGGTATCTCACCAAAACTATTTACTGTGAAATCAAGCCTCGAGCTGTCTTCAGATCATACGCCTATCATTATATCTGCCTCATCCAAAGTAGTAATAACTCAAAATGAACAACGGTTACATACAAGGAAAACAAACTGGGATAATTATTGAAAGGAAATTGAAATGAAAACTTCTCTAAATATAGGACTGAAAAACCCCCAAGATATCAATGAAGCTATAAAAAACCTAAATATAACCATGATTGAAGCAGCAATGTCATCAACTCCGACGCAAGGTAACATCCGAAAATATATTATTTCTCCACCTGAAATAAAATCCAAAATCATGGAAAAAAGAAACCTTAGGAAATATTGGCAACAAACTAGATCCCCTGAAATCAAAGCCAGGTTAAACCGTGCAATCAAAGAACTTAAATTTTTGTTAAATAAAAGCAGAGAAAGTTCGTTGAAGAATTACCTTGAAAGACTAACATATACCGATCTTAATGACTACTCACTGTGGAAAGCAACAAGAAAACTGAAACGGCCACAACAAATTATACCTCCACTAAGGAAATCAAATGGTAATTGGGCCAGAAGCGATGGTGAGAAAGCAGAGCTTTTTGCATCACATTTACAAAAAGTGTTTGTACCGTATCCACCAGTAATTTCAACCGACGAAAACAACAAGATTGAAAACTACCTTAAAGTGCCTTATCAAATGGATTTACCGATAAAGAAAGTCCGGATAAAGGAAGTACAGGAAATTATAAAAAACTTTGTGTCAGACAAGAAGGCTCCTGGGTATGATGGTATCACATGCAAAATGGTAAAGGAACTTCCGTATTGCAGTATAAAATTCTTAACCCACATTTTTAATGCTATATTAAGAACTAGCTACTTCCCAGATATCTGAAAAACTGCTCATATCATAATGTTATCTAAACCGGGGAAAGAGCCAAATGAGACTAGTTCATATAGACCAATAAGTCTTCTGCCAGTAATATCAAAATTAATCGAAAAACTAATAGCCAAAAGATTGATTAAAATAAATAATGAACGAGATATCGTACCAGCTCATCAGTTTGGCTTTCGTCACAATCACGGAACAATTGAGCAAATACATAGAGTAGTGAACCATATAAATAATTCACTTGACAAGAAAAAATACTGTTCTGCAGCTTTTCTGGACATTTCGCAAGCCTTCGACAAAGTTTGGCACAAAGGTCTCCTTTACAAGCTTAAAAAACTACTTCCTCACCACTACCAGCAACTTTTGTCAACTTATTTATCAAATAGAACGTTCTTCGTTAAATACAACGGGGAACAATCGTCACTAAAAGAAATTAAATCTGGGGTTCCTCAGGGCAGTGTCCTTGGCTCACTACTTTACCTGATATTTACAGCAGACCTCCCAACATCGCCGAGGGTACTCACTGCTACCTTCGCTGACGACACAGCGGTCTTAGTGTCTCATACTAATCCGAGATTAGCTTCAGAAGTTCTTCAGAACTACTTATTGGATATACAAAACTGGCTGAAAAAGTGGAGAATAAAGGCCAATGAATCGAAATCCCTTCATATCTCACCTTTACTAATCGCAAGGGAAATTGCCCCGCTGTTCACCTTAACGACATGGAATTGACTCACCAAGACTCGGTTAAGTACTTAGGTATGCACTTGGATAGACGCCTCACTTGGAAAAGTCACATCATCAGCAAAAATAAACAACTACGATTAAAATTCAACCAATTAATTTGGCTAATAGGTCGTTTCTCCAATTTATCCCTAGAATGTAAAGTTGCAGTGTACAAAGCTATCATCAGGCAAATCTGGAGCTACGGGTTGGAACTATGAGGAACAACTAGTAACTCCAACATCGAAATAATAGAACGCTTCCAGTCCAAAGTATTAAGGTCTATAATCAACGCGCCTTGGTATGTCCGAAATGACACAATTAGATCAGATTTAAATATCCCATCTGTTAAGAAATTCATTAAGAAGAAAGCTGAAAAATACTATGTTCGACTGGAAAACCATCCAAATTTACTTGCTCCTCAACTCATCAATAATGAACGAACAAGCGAGCGCAGATTAGGACGCTTCAGACCGCTGGATTTATCTACTAGATTCACTTTACCTGAGACTCCATAAATATAAATTTGAATATTAAGTCAAGAATCAATGGATTTTTGACTTAGATTACATGTCAGTTACATCACGTCAATTTTAATTCCAACATTATACTCAATATCTTTTATATTTTATGTAGATAGTTGTATAGAATAAAGACAAAAAAAAAAAAAAAATTTTAACTATTCTGAAAAATTATTAAGAATTATACAAATATTACTCTAACACAAAAAAAATAATATTTTCTAATTTTAAATTGTTTTTTTTTTTTTTTTTTCAATTGAAGTTTATTAAATTTTTAAATAAGTTAAAATTTGAATTTTAATTTTTATTTGAAATTAATCTACAACCCAAAGTGAAATTTACTTTGTAGAAACTGAAAGAATAATATAATACATAATAATTAGAAATAGAAAATTTGCAAGTAGATATCTACAGATTTTTTTTTGAAAGCTCAAAAGCTCATTTAATTAAAAAAAAAATCTTTGAATTTCAAAAAAAAATAATTAAATAAAAGACTAAAAAACTTTTCACAGATTAGAGACAAAAAAAATTTTCTATTTTCAATCTTATTATTTTTAAAAAATTCAACAAAAGATTTTTTTTTTCATTCTTAATAGTTTTTTTTTATCTAAATTACAAAAAAAAAACTATTTATTCTTTTAACTCATTTCTAAAATAGAAAGATGAAAAAAAAATAATATTTGAAAAATCATGTCATTTTAAAAACAATCCCAAAAATATTTGAAAATTCTTTTTAAGATTAATTTCTTTCTACTTTAGTTTTCTTTTAGTGATTATCTTTAAGAATATTCTCTAATAATATCTAATTACCATTATAATTCAAAAAAAAAAAAAAAAATGTCCAAATAGATTTTCTATATAATAAATATCTATAACTAAATAAAAAAAAAAATTCAAAAATTTTATATCTTTCAATCTATTCTGTATTCCGTAGATACAACATAATATTAAAGAATTTACTTAAAAAGATATTTTTTTTTGTGTATAAATAATAAAAAAAAAAATTCAATTAAAATTTATTATTTTTTTTTTTTTTTTTAATACAATTTTGTTTAAAATTTAATATTTAAGATTATCAGTTAATTGGTCATAAACCTCAGTGTTTCACCATAATTTCATGTATTCAAAATTTAATTATTCAGTTTTTGATTTATGAAATTACTCTACAAAATTCAAACTAATTATTAAAGTTTCCATAAAATTATCAGAAAAAGGAGTTTTGCTGAAATTAATTTTGAAAAAAAAGAATAAAAAAAAAAAGAATAATAATTTAACAAAGATTTCCATAATAGAATTCTAAAGATATTTTTTTTTATTTTTTTTTATTTTGGTTTTTAATAGAATCCTTAAATTTATTATCTAGAAAAGACAACTATACATAAAAGGACATTAATTTATATTTCTCTTCTTTTTATCACTGAGGTAAATCTATAAACTTGGGATAGTTTTTAAGATAGACATATATAGAAGATTTTTGAAACAGTTCTTTTATTTTTCTAATTTTTTTTTAAATATGAGTATTATGCAGAAATCTGTATTGAAAAAAACAGTTTATTAAAATTTAGATGGGTAATCTTATGTATTAATATTATTGTTCTTTAACACTGTCACTGCGTTCCTTTTGATGATAGACATACACATACAAGTAGTATTAGACCAATAAGCGCCTTTATAGAATTAAGTTGCATTATCAAACAAAAACAATAGTAAGATGTTGCTGACTAAAACTATCTCTAATATCTACAGAGCAGTAAATATACATAAGTATATAAGATGAATGCTAGTTTTGACATATTTTTATTTGTGTAGCAATATTCTCTATTCCTATTATGTATTGCTACAAGTTTCTAAACGTACACTTGGGTACACTTTTTGTCTCTGCAGACTGACATGTACAATCACATACAAATTTTGTGGCATATCAGTTAATTTACGTTCTTTCATCATTTGTTTTGCATTGATGTAGATATGATATGTATATTTCTCATAATAACGTTTTGACACATTTTAGTAAATTTAAAAGAAATTTGAAAAATATCTGTGAAGCTATAAAATTTAAGAACGTTTAGAAATTCTATGACAGTAGTTTGCAAGTAAAACTTTTTTTTAAATTGGTTTATTCATAAATTGACTTCTTGACATTTGTTTTTTAGTTAATTGTAAAAATTTAGTTTATGTTTGTTATTTCAAATTAATTGAACACAAATAAATTTTTTTGTCTATTGTCCTTGACATAATAAAACCGTTATTTTTTTCTTTGTTTTTTACACTTGAGAATTAATTTTTTATCAATTATTTCAGTCTTTCTATTTAATTATTTTTTGACAATTTTATAGACCATTTTATGTCCATTTGTCTATTTCTATACAATTTCGTAGATCAGTTTATGTTAATTTTTTTACTTCTGGAAAATTTCATATATCAGCTTATGTCCTTTAATCTATTTCAAATTTTTGGTTTAAATTACATATATTGCCATATATAAATTTTTTTGTATTGATCATTTTTAAACTATATTTAGCTTTAAATTTCATTTTGACACATAAAAAAATATTGACGGTTTTTAGAATTTTACGATCATTACAGACCACATTTTTACTGAACTTACAGAACTGTTATCTAACTTTAAATTTAAATATTAGTTGAGTTTTTTTTTTAGCTGAGCTACTCAAACTTGCACAAAATTGCTCAGAACTATACAAGCTTGGTATTTGCGGACTTCTGAGCATTTGAATTTGTGTATTAAAATTCAAATACACCACTAAAGATTTTAAAATATTCCAGCGGTGAGGTTTTGTACTATACAAGATTTTATCAATTTTATGTCAAAAATACAATAAAATAAAAAATGTATAGATGATCATTTAGTTTTTAAGGTTATATTTATTATTCTTGTTTCTAATATTATTCTATTCAAATTATAATAAATATTTTAAATAATTATACATATTTGTATACGTATCAGGTTATTACCTAACTACATTTCATACCAAACAAAAATGTTGTTTAAACTGATTATTTGAGTACTTCTTAATAACTTCAATATAATTTTGGTATTTTGTTACATCGTTCTTCGATTGATGAATCAGATGAAGATGAAGAAAAATTTAATAGTGAACATTTATCAAAGCTGCTTTCATCTGATAAATTCTGTATAAATATCCCGGAAATAAATTAACTCTATAATTTACTAAATTCTACTTAATAATTTACTTACATCGTAACTTTCCATAATTATATTATGTTTTTCGTTAAACAACAGAAGAATTAAATTTGTAATTGTGTTTTTAATTACCACTCAGTTTATTTTTTATTACTTTTAATTAAATTTTATTTTTCTAAACAAAACGAATTTTACACATAAAAAATGAAGCGTCAAACCAGTATCTGCTGCTCAAAATCTGCAAGTTATGTTTTGCTCAAAATCTAATTGTTATTTACAAACTGCTCAGAAGCGCATCTGAGTAGTTTGCTCAGCTAAAAAAAACCCTATTATTAATGTGCAGCTACATAATTTCCTTTAGGCCAAGGACATAAACGAATAATTAAAATAATTTTATATTTTTAAATCCAATATTCGATGTAGGCATAATTCGGAATGCCAAATTTTTTTATTGCATTCAATATTAAAAAATACTCAACACCAGACAGAAAACATGTTATTTATTAATTTATTTATTTATTTATATTTTTATTTATTTATTTATTTATTTCATTTATTCTGCTACATATAAGACGATCAGTCTTTTAAGCATGTAACTAGAATTCATTATTTAAAACTAACAAAACTAAACATATTAGAAAATAACAATGAAAAATGTTAAAATGTAAAAATATAAAAATAATAATAAATATTAATAAAAATAAAACATATATATATGATATATACATATATAGTGATATAATAATAAAAAAAATAAAAACATTGCTATATACAAAAATTTACATACTTAATATCGATACGATAGTGCACACATATGCTAAGTAGCAAAAATTAAATTTTACAGGAGAGCGTTTTCAAAGTTTACAGCAACCCAAAAACTCAATGCAATGCTGTAGATGGATAAAACGTCTTTTATTTTGTTGCATATTATATACTCTATCGTACTTAATTAAATTTTAATGTTATATTATTTTGATGATTGGAAATTTAGGTAGTTTCGAAAGTAAGTATGTACTTAGCATGTTTGACACTTAACTAAATGTACTTAGCATAATTGTGCACAAAATAAAACAAAGCAAAATATCGAAACTAATACTTCTAAAATTGAATTCCTTTATCTTCTATTCATTTTTGTTTGTAATTTTCTCTCATTTTCATTGACCCTATTTTTCTCTTTTGAAGTAAACACTAGTTATATCATTGTATTTACAAGTAACTGTTTTGTTAAGACACAGATATGTTAAGTGCACTTATCATATCTGTGTATTTAAGGTCTAACAAAATTTGTAATTAATGGTCACTGTTATTATAAAAACCAGATAGGGTAAACGCACTTAGCATATCTGTGCATTTTAGGTTTGACAAAACATGTACTTATCCTGTTTGTGAATTCATTATAACAGCCAAAATTTTTATTCTACCCTTTTAATGTTTCTACACTAAAAAAAGAACAACTGGGAAAACTCAAAACTGTACTTAAGTCAATTTGAAAAAAAAAAAAAACACTTAGCATAAGTGTGAACTATGGTATCGATATATTATAATACATATATACCAATATAATGTCTGTTGAACTGAAATAATACATTTGCATACCTCTACTCATGATTTCTAAAATACTCACTGCAGAGCTCAGTAAACCTTTTAATGTTATTAACACGCAAAATTTAGTTCGGGATGGATTAATTTTTTCAAACAATTTCAATTTCTCTTAATCACAATACTTAACTACATTTATTTGTGGATTACCCTTTATAGTTAAAAACAGAATCAAAAAAATTAACAAATCAAATTTTCTTCCTTTTTAGATTTTTTTTTTTTTTTTTTTTTTTAGATAATTTAGATCTAATGGATATAAATTAGTTCTTTTAATGTAGTTTCCAAAAATACAATGGACAAAATTGAAAAAAAAAAAAAAAAAACTTTTCCACATATTTTGGAATTTTCTAAGGAAAACTGTTATGAGATGGAATAGAAAACTATAGATTTGAATAGATTTTAGAGAATTAAAAACAAAAACAAAATAAAGAAAGTTTTCATTTTTGGGATTTCATTTCATTTCACAATTAGAAATTGTGTATACTTGTGTACATAATTATATAGGTACCAGTACATAATGTTATGTATAATAATTTTAACAAATATTATTACCTTAGAAATACTCATAGATAATGTATTGAAATCTTAAAGTTTATATCTACATTTAGGGTTCATATAATTTTCATTCATTAAATTTTTATTGAAATGTTGTTTGAATTCATTTTTATTATTTGAATTAGGTTGGGTTCGATTTGAATTGACGTTATAGATGTGGTTTTTCGTTTAAGGAGCTTTGAGGAGTTTTGGGAAGAGATTAGATATTTAATGTATAGCTTAGAAAATTAAAACTGTATTGTTATTTACTATTTGTTTATTTATATTGTAACAACGGTAAACTTTAAAACTGTCAAGCCCTAGAGGCCTAACCGCGTAAAAAATGCAAATACACATATATAGCATTATACGGACATGTATCCGGACCGCGTAAAAACACAAACTGCAATATACGTAGTACAAAAAATTTTTTAATGTATAGTTTTTAAATAATTTTTTTCGC
The DNA here is from genome assembly GCA_963942445.1 of Argyra leucocephala. NCBI lineage: Eukaryota > Metazoa > Arthropoda > Insecta > Diptera > Dolichopodidae > Argyra > Argyra leucocephala. Next base: position 205,741,088 of record OZ012677.1, on the reverse strand, counting down.
ATTACAACGATGCTAATTTCGCAATACATCAGAGTTCGAAATATTAAGATGCAAATATAATTTTGCGAAAGTAGAAATACACGGTTAGGTAGCTGTTACAATTACAATTTCACTGTATTTTTTGCAACAACGATTTTTTTTTTTTTTTATTATCCTGGCTCTTACATCAGTGTATAAAGGGCAAGCCTCAAATAGGTGCTGTATATTGATTGGGGTATCTGGAACACAGTGACATGTTGGCTGTGCGTTTTGGGGTCCATCAAAGAGATAGCTGTGGATGTATCGGTGTGTCCTATTCGGAGTCTAGTCAGAACAACAGCGATTTTTCTACTGGCCTGGTCTAAACTATTCCATCTGGATAGATTTCTTTTAATGTGCCTTAGTTTGTTGGTGAGGGGTTCATGTTTTTTTTTTATGTTCTTGACAGTAACTTATGTAGAATTGCTTTTTCATGCTTAATAAAGTACGATAAACTGTAAAATCGACGATAGCGTGTACAATATTATTATTTTTTACATCATTCTTTTGAACGGAACATTTTGATACAAATATTTTCTTATTCTGATATTAGCACCAAATTTTATTCAGTTTAATTTTAGTCTCTAAAAATTGCATCAAATTTCTTAAATAGCATTTAAATACTATATAAAAGCTTTTGTAAATACTATATAAAAGCTGAAATTTACTGAAATTAGATAACATAATGTGATTATCAGCTGTTATAATTTTTAAAATGTTGGGCTTTGGCTTCACTAATGTTTTAAAAATCAAGACAACTACGAATCCGTTTGTATTTGTTTGTTATTTATAGTTGCATTTCTATGTATCCAACAGACCAATTTTTCCGAAATCAACTTTTTAATGCACTATATCATTTTCGGCTATGCTCTATCCGAATTTGCAGTCAAAATAAACATATATCTTATAGTTTTCGAAATATTTTTTCTGATTTATTCAAACAATCTATATTTTGCTGCTTTTTAGGCCTTCAAGTTTTGCATATTTATCCAAACTACAGTTTATGTACCAAGTATCTAACCAAGTATCTAACAGGTCATTTTTATTCCCAAATGTCAAAAAACAGATATGAAGCTTTACACTATGCATACTAAACATTTTTTGAATATATTATTTTGATATATTAAAATATTAAGATTATAAAACTATGTATATTGGATGTTAAAAAATTACTCAAATTTTTATAAAATTCAATTTTTAAATTTTTTCAGTCAAAATTTCCGTCAAACTTAATAAATCATTTTTCTCAACATTTTGCTTTTGGTCGATTAGATAATGAATGCAGCCGACGATATGTACCATCAATGTACACAGCTGTTTTATAGATTATAAATAACATAAAGTTAGTAAAATATTGATCTTGTTGATCCCTAGCTCACCTGAGTCACCTCAGTTTGCTTGTATTAGGATACTAAAATGAATAACGACAAAAAACTTGTTTAATTGAGATTGATTACAATTCAATTCATTTATTTATTGTCATGACCCATGATACATGTTCATAGTTGTTTTTTTAACAACTCGAAATGTTTAAGAACCTACTTTATTATACCTAAACCTACATGATTATTATTATTTAGTGGAGAAAAAAACCTTTTTAAATATTTTATTTTTATTAAAACTTACACCTACATAATATGCTCTAGGTATGAGAATTAAACCTAAATTAAAACATTTAAGCCTACACTCTAAAATTGGTTTTCGTTATTTAAATTTTGACACTAGAAAGCTGTAGGAGTCAGTTTTTCAATTTGTTGTAGTGTTGTGTTTATATTAAATAACTAATTTAATAAAATGGAGATTTATTTCAATGAAAATTATATCACCAAAAATTATTTTAATATCCCTTTAATCTCTTTTTCATATTTTTTTAACGCTATTAAACCGATCCAACAATTACCTAATCCATTTTCTATAATTCAATTTGTATCATTTCTGCTGTTTATTTTATATTATATTTAATTTCTCATTTTCATTTTCTAAACTTTAGGATAATTTTATTAAAAGTCTTTTGTCATGACGTATAGAATGCACAAAAACAAAAACAAAATGTTTAGTTCAAAAATTTGTTAGTGGGTTTTTATCTATTATTTTCTTATATCTACGGGTACATTAATCCAAATATGAGGTTAGAAACTTTTTATCATGTGATTCAAAATAGAAATACAATTTCAGATTATATGGATTAAGTGAGAAACTAATAATGTTGAATATTTTTTTTTTTTTTTTATCAAAGTTTTACCCTTCCCTATCGCAATGGTTTTTTAAATCAAAAAGTGCAAATTTATTACCGATGTATCTACATATTAAATATTGCTAACACAACAAAACATCTTTACATGTTTTGATGTATATACATTTTGTTTGTTGTACTTTTAATATAGATATTAGGCCTTAAAAAGCATTGAAATATAAACTTTAAACCAAAGTAGTTGACATTAAATTGCCTAACAAAAACTTTATTTAGTACAAATTGGTAATTTTATTTGACAACCCACATAATGCTTATAAATTATCTTGTTTTGCTATCAAACTGGTATTAAGAAAGCCACAGATTTTTCAATCAAAGTTAATATTATGTTAATATGGTATTTTAATAGCTTCTAAAGTAGAAATTTGGAATTATATAAAGTTTTAAATAAAATTGTATAACAATAAGAATAAGGTAAAAATAAGCAAATATGAAGATTCAATTTTTGCATAGAAACAAAAAAATGTAATCTGTTGATTATTGAATTCATTTTTTTTCTATTGCTATGATAATCTTCAAATATGATCCACAAAGTTCGGTTTGTCAAATCTCTCCTACTCTGTTTTTTATATTTATTAAAAATCTTTTTCAAGTAACCTTCAATCCTAACCATAGTTTTGTAGACGATAGCACTCTAGTAGCATAATTTTTTCCGCAAATAACATACCATGACCTAGCCATTATTTTCAACTGGGGGAAAAGTAATAGAGTTGAGTTCAACACCTCCAAAACTCAAAGCTGTCTAGTCTCGCGCAAAACTACCCCATTTAATCCCACCCTATTATTCGGGGGTGTGCGTATACAGCGAACTGAACACTTGAATATCCTGGGTATGAAGGTCAACAATAAAATGATATGGAATGACCATATCTTTGACATTGCTAAAAATGCCGCGAGATGTTTGGGTTTTTTGAGTCGCTGCAAAACGCATTTTTCTCCCCAGGACATGCTAAATATCTATAAATCATACATACGACCCAAGTTGGAATACAATTCACATATATGGGCATCACGAACCGCACTAAATTTTCTTGACAAAGTTCAAAAGCGTGCCATTCGTCTTATTGATAACCCTAATGTGACAGCCTCCGTTGTACCACTTGAAAATAGTCGTGTTATTGGAGCACTTTCCCTATTTTATAGATATCTCGTAGGTTTAGGCACTTGTTCAGATGAAATAAAAACCCTAATGCTACCTCTTAAACATTTCTGCCGAGGAACAAGAGAGGCATCAAGTGCCCACCCCTACTCAGTGCAAATTCCAAGGTGGCTCAAAACTGGCTATGGGATATCGTTTGTAGTAAAATTTTCTCGAATGTGGAACCATATTCCAACAAACGTGTTTCCCCAATGCAAAAATATACCTACGTTCAATCTACAAAAGTTCAAGAGTAATATTAATAAATTTATTCAAAATGTCCCTACTGATCAAAGGGATATTTTTCTTTCTACAATCCTCAATTAGTCCAAGCTATGTATAAAGGTATCCAAGCTATGTATAAAGGTCGTGTATAAAGGTATCGTTTGAAACCTAGTGTTTGGCTTAACTTAAACAAAAAAATAATTCACTTTAAATGTGATATGATTGTCAGCATGCTTAATCATGACCTGGATAACATCTACGTTTGTGGTAAAAATAATAGAGTTACATTTAACACGGCTCCAAATCTCAAAGTTATTTAACATCTTGTAAAACTATGCCTTTTGCTTTTTATTGGATCACTTACCCTATTTTATAGATATTTTGTAGGTGTTGGCACTTGCTCTGAAGAACTTAATTGCCTTCTCTCAAAATCAGAACCAAAATAAGCTTCAAAAGCTCATATACCTACCAAGTGAAGGTTCTTAGGTGGTTCGGTTATGGAAATTCATTTTGACCAAATCAAATTTTTAGAATATGGAACCATACTTCAACAAGTGTGTTGCCAAAATGATATAATCAATACTTTAAAGTTTCAAAATGATTGTAAACAGCTTCATTCTTCAAATTTTCCTACTGGTATATATTCCTTAGGTATATTTGATTTCTTTCAATTCTTCGATAGACCAAACTATACAATAATTATTATGTCTAAAGGTTTTACAACGTTTGGGAATATAAACCATAGATCTGTTAGTAATTGTCAAAATAATTTTTGTTATGTGAATTCCAAGAAGAGTATTACGAATCCCTTAGACAAATCACATAACAAATTCCGATATTCTGAAAAATATACAAAGTGAAAAACAATTTCTGTAAAGCTGCACAAACATCGAAATGTAGCATATTTTTCTATGGAAATACAATTCAGCTATGGAAAAATTTAAGTCAAGCAAAACATTGTGGAAAACTTAACGGGACTTATATCGAATGGTGATAATTAGTGTTTAGATAAAATAGTATAACTATCAGGAAATCAAGTCAAATTATATCAACAAAAATTTGAGAGTTAAATGAAATATGCAGAAATTAATTATATTATGAGAGTGCAAAGAAATAGAGGGAGAGAGTGATATAGCCAAAATAATTTGTTTGTTGTAGTTGAAATTATTTTTAATTATTTCAAAAAAAAGAAAAAGAAAAACATTATTTGATAAACAAAAACAAGTTTTTATGATCATCGAATAGTCGAAATCTATTTTCATAACAAACTTTTATTTTCTATTTATTTAAAAAATTAGATTTACAAATTTAAATTCAAAAAGTTTTAACTATCTGAATCACGTCATGTTTTTATCTCTACTATTCAATACAATTCAATTTCTCGCTTTTTCATTTAGGCGTGTTGCATTCATATGACAGACACATCAATTGTCGAATTTGTAATGAAGAACAGCGCAATAGGCCCACGTAACAAATTTATTGCTACAAAACTCTCGCGCACTCTTATAACACTATTATAATCACTCTTAGCGGTATTATTGTTAATTTGAGGGTTCCGATTGCGAAACGTTACAAAAATACGTTATAGCACTAAAATGGAGAATCCTATAAGGCACCGAAGCAATTACTGTAATATTGTTATAAGATTAGTATACATGTATATGATTTTATTTGTAAATGATTTTATTTGTTTATTTGTTATGCGAGAGTGAGAAAGGTATTATTTTTTATTTTAAAATAATGATTTTATGGAGCTTATATTTATTTCATGATCAAAATAATGGCCGTTGCAAAATATTTGTTTTAAACATTTATTCAAAAGCTGTAGTAAGTTTATTAGTATACAGTAAAGTAATAATAACGACACTACTACTGCTATTCTATCAATTCTATTCTTATAACAACACATTAACTCTTCATATAGGATTACGCACTTTTACACTTATAACAACATTGCTGTAGTCCTTGCTGAAAATTCCATTACAACAACTCCCGCGATTGCTATAAGAACATTCTTATAACAATATTAATCACATTATTACCATATCATTTTAAGACCTTTAGTGCTTACCGAGAGTCATATAGGAGTCTTATAGCAGTAATTTTGTTTTTATAACAATTACGTGGGACACTACAGTGTCATTCAACAAAATCAATTATTTTTTTTTACACAAATTTTGTAGTCAATATAAATCCAATTCACAATCATGGAACACACCTAGTCTACAAAAATTTTAACAAATTTAATTTTTTTTTACTAAAAACAAGTTTTAAGAAAATTAAAAATTTAGTTAAATAAATGATAATTTGTTAATAAAATGGTGGTGATGGTCTTATTGGAAAAATTACTGTTAATAGACCTCCTTGTGAAAAAATTTATTTCGATTAAATAAAAATGTTCGACTCATAAAAAATAAAAGCTTTTAAAAATTGTATAAAAGTTTAAAAATAATTTTTGTTTTTGTATTTTGTTATTTTATTACTACCGCTCATCTTATTAATAATTAATTCAGGTTTGTAAAAGTTGGCTTTTAAAATATTTAAAATTCATAAAAAGATACTAACTTCTACATTTTTTTTTTAACAAACCTTTTTTCTTTAATTTTTAATTTTTTTTTTTTTTTTTTTTAAGTTTTAAGGTTTAAAATCGTCTAAATAACTAAAAATCTTGTCACGTGTAGGGTGATTCTGACAATATTTTTTTTTACAAAAGCAATTTAAAGTTGAGAAGATTTCAACCTTCAAAAGATAACTTTATGAAAAATATCAAGAATTATTTCACATAATCCAAAGAAATATCGGTAATTGATGGGATCAAGAATAATTGGGATAATTTTTTTTATTTGTTTTTATTTGTTACGATTTTATACCACTTATATTTTAGTTTTTGTAGATACCAAAAATTAAAAGAAAGATATCGAAAATTGATGTCATTTTTTATTCAATACGATCTAACAAAAAAAAAAAAAAATTATGGGAATACCTACCTACCTACCTTACAATATAAATTGTATAAATATTTATTATTGCGACAATTTGCTCATAAAAATAATTTCCTTTTCCGAGCTCTAAAACTTTATTTCTACTCAACTCATTCCCTTTATACGAACCTAAATTGTTAAATTTTGTATTTTATTTTAGTAAATTAGTATAATTCAATTTCAAGGCATGTGAGTAGATTACTTGATTTTTTTTTTTTTTTTTTTTTTTTAGTCCTAATAAAGTTCTGCTCCAATTATTCAATTCTATCGTAGTAATATCATATCAGGACATTTAAAAAGAAAAAAAAAAAAAAAAAAAACATAAAAATGGATACGAAATTCAATTTAAAAAGTTTAAATGAAAATCCTGTTAGATACTAGCGCAAAATATCAGATATCACTAATATATAAAATCTTTAGAAAATTATTCCCATGAAAGACACTAGGAGTAAAGTAACGTAAAAAAAAGTTTTTAATTTCCTGCAAAAATTTATAACCACCAAGCTAACAAAATCCATCGATTCGTTAATTGACATTCTTTAGTATTATAAAATTTAATTAATTTTTAATTTAAAAATTTTTATTTAAAGGTTAACACTGATAAAGTTTCATTTTTAATGAAAATGACCTTTAGAGACACAAAACTTTATACATAGCAATTTTTTTTTTTGTTGTTTTTTCTTTTTTAAAGTTTTCCGAAAGGATTTTTGTTGTCCTTTCTACACAACATACAATGTTATAAATGTGAAGTAATTTTTTATTTAAGCTATGGGTTAAATTTTTATCTCAGCTGTTTATCCATCTGTAAATCCTCCTTTTTTTTTATTATTATTAATTCCATGTTTATCCTTAAAGTAAAGCTAATTAAATTGTTTATCTGATAAATGGATCAATAGGAAAGTAAAATGTAGAAAGAGGCGGCTGTAATAGAAGAATGGGTAAATTTTGAATAGGAAAATATTTTTTTGTTGACATAAAAGTTAATGGAAACTTGGAAATATTTTTTGTTTTGTTTTTTTTTTCATTTTTTTTGTTTCAAATTAAGGTTTTGTGCATTAAGAACTGTAAGATAATTTGGTTAAATTGAATTTAAAATAACAAAATAATAAAAAATAAAAACAAGAGAACCCATTTTAAATTTTAATTTGTTAACAGGCTCATTATTAATTAAAAGTAAATAAGTATATGTATATAAGAAGAAAATAATTTATTATATACCTATGTTAGAATATTTATGAAAAATAAATTATTGTGGAAAGTGTAGGATAGAAATTAATTTAAAAATTGAAGTTTGTTTTAGATTTGAGTGGGACAAGACATCTCTAGGAAATAGTATAGGAATTGCAATAAAGTACTGAGTTTTTCTATTATGTAGTATCAAAGAATATAGAAAGTAAGAAGTATCATGTGAATAATTTTTAGAATTTTCAACTATGGTAAATACGGGCAACAACGAGGGTGCTGTACTGATTGAAAAGTAATTTTTACTTTATTGAGAGATATTTTTACAATTCTCTTGTTTTATCTCTTTCTGAAGAACTCCAATCCAATCCAATTCAATTTTGTTTATGCTATATTTTTGTTCTTTTTATTGTTTGTTTTTAATGCATATTTTGTTTTATTACAAAAGAGTCGTCAAAGCCTAGTTATGTATGTTATGAATATGAATAATTAAGGCATTAACCAAACAAAAAAAATTTTGGTTAACTTTTATATGCATTGGCAAAGAATATAAAGAATAAAAAGATGATGATCTGAAGAGACTCAGAAGAATGATTTAAAGAATAAATAAAATTTCTTCATTTGTTTGTGGTGACGTGTGCTTGATGTTAAAGAAATGTTTCTTTTTTTCTTATTATTTATTTTGATTGTTGATCTTATAGAAATCCGAAATTATTCAAAATGTTTTAATTCAAATGTATCAGGATTTGTTTATGTTTTATTTTTGTTTTTAGTTTATGCATATACCTAAAAATTGTTCATATTTTTTTTTTTTCATTTTTTATTAATTTATTTAGTTCATTTTGTAACTATTCTTTAAATAATTTTTGATATTTCTAAAAAGTACTTTTGATTCATTATTTGAATTTGTGAATTTTTCTAAAAATTAGATTAAATGAATTTATTGTAATTTTTTTTTGAAATTATATCTTTTCAAACATTATTATGAATAAAACATATTTTTATGCGCATTAAAAATATTTAAACGATAATTATTTGTTTTAATCAAGACCCAATTGTAAATGTATTCTCATTGGTCTGATCGAGAATTTAAAATAAAATGTATGTAAAATCCCCCATTGTATCAATTTAACAGTATCATTTAACAGTGATATTTAAATTTTAAAAATAGAGACTTTTAAATGATCATTCAGATTCAGCTAATTGTGAAGAAGACTGGACTGATTCACTTTTAGCTGGTCTATCTATAGTAGATTTAATTAGATAAAACAAAAATGATTCAATACAGGAAGCCATTATTATGAGCCATTTGATGATGAAGATCTCAGTTATGACATACCTGTACCTGTAGATATTTTAAATACTATAATTGAAGAGAATTCCATGAAATACTATGGTGGATACATAATTTTTAAAAATTTAAATAAAATAAAATGTGAAAGTTGTAAGGTCATTTTAACGAAAGATAATTAAAATTATAATCTTAATTCAGGATGGTTCCTGTTCTTTATTAAAATATATTTATTTTACTGCCGACTATTGGTACGACTATTGGAAAAATTTAATTTTTGTGTAACAATTTAAATAAAAACCACTACTGTACAATTGTACAGGTGTAACTAGTCAATGCTTTTTCTATGATAATTCCATTTCAATCTAATTATTTCTCAATTCTTGTGATCTGTTTTTTTTTTATTTTGGCATAATTACAAAATTTAATACTTAATAGAATCACGCATCAGAACAAAATTTTGTTTTGTTTTTATATTCATAATCACAACGCTTCTATATTTAAAAGGCCTCGAAACTAATTTTTGTTGCATAAAAAAAGATTTTATTTATTTTTTTTTTATTTTATTTGTCTAAATAAAATTTTTTTTTTAACAAGGTAAAAATTAGTTCCGGGGCTTTCTAAATATAGAGAGGCATTGATAATCATTATAATCAAAATCATAATAACAAAAATAAAAATAAATTTTGTTGGTTTTCTTTTTGTTTATATTCGTCAATTCATAATAATGAATAAAAAAAAAAAGACCAACAAAAATATTTCAATCGTTGCTTTATCCGACGCACATCCTCCTCTTATAAAATATCAGTAACAACTGATAAATGATAAAAAAAATAAAAGTATTTTTTTCTTCTCTCAAATTTTGTCTATTTTCTACCTTTAATTCACCCCTATTTCTCTTCATCTACATAGGGTCCCAATAACAGCGGTGCGTAGTACAAAATTTTTTTTTTCAAAGATTTATATGAGATGAGATTTCTTACTATATAGATTCTTTGGTAGTATATAAAAATGTTAGGCTTAATTTAATTAGTTTCAGCATCTCTTGTTTTTTTTAGTATTCCCTAACTTTTAGACACATAGTCTGTCTGCACTACATGCATGGTTCTGTAAGTGGTATTTAGTTCCTAACTAATGTTTTATTTAGACCGTTTCTACCCATTGATATGAGTTTACAAAATATAGTTTATTTACTGTAATTAGGTCAACAATTCGTTTTTATTGTTATTAAAATTTTGTGAACAATTATTCGTTTTTATTAATGTTTTGAATATTATTATGTACATTATAATGGAATTTCCTAATATTATGTATTTATAGACCTCTTCAATTAATTTCTCTTCAAACATTTTTATTAAAAAATTAAAAATTTAAAATCAACGTTCAATAAGCTGTCAAAGAAAAGTATTAAAATGAAAATTCGTCAATTCGTTGCTTTGCTCCTTTTGCTTACTTTGATTACTTTTTATATTTGGTCAATTACAATCGAAAGTAATATAATTTAATTCAGTGGTGGTGAATAGAAAGCCCGATAGAAGTCGTGGTAGACGAAGACCCATCTGTTGAGCAGACAACATGAAAAACGATACTCAAGCCCTACAAATCACAAATTGGAAACAAATCGACCTTTTTGCACGATTATAGTGAACGAAAGCTAAACCTCACCCAGAGCTATAAGATGATAATGATGATGATGAATTCAGGTGTCAAAGTCGACACAAATGCAGTAAAGAAAGCAAAGTAGTAGGTAAGTAAAGGAAGCAAAGTATACATTGGGCCATCACCTTTAGTTCTCGATCTTTTTTTATTTAAATCGTGCTCTCTCTCTCTCTCTCTCTTCCTGTACCTGAAAATCTATTTTGATTTGTAAACTAACAAAATTTATTTTGCAATATATTTTTTTAATAACCAACCTTTAATTTATTAAATACATATAAAAAATCGTAAATATAATTTATAAAGACATAGATTAATAATAAACATAGATTAAAGAAAGACAGGATCTATATCTATGATGTAACAATATTTTTTTGCTTTAGAGACATGTAAATGTAAAGTTATTATTTTATAAAGGTTTAGTTTCATCTGACCAAATATACAACTACTCAACTAATGAAATTTATCCTATTTTTTGCGATGTATTATCGTTGTCATCACTCATCAGTTATCATCATTAGTGGAACATTGGACGAAAAAAAGTCATTCTGTTGTCTTCTATCTATGGATAATCTCTTTAGCTGCAACTACGTTCTTTGTTGAGTGCTTTGTTGAGCGTTTGACTAAAAATGTTGTCCTTTATATTTTGCTTGTCATTATGACGCAATGTGCACTCTTAGGGTTTCATTCAAATATTTTTCGTTGTATTGTTGTCAAGTTTCTTCAGAGTATGTCCGATCTAAGGACATTTTCTCTGCCATATATCCATCTATTTACTTGTTATTAATTTTGATTTGCAGTGTTCTGCTGCTCATTTTGTATGATGTCATAATGATTAGAATGCCTCGAAAGCGTAAGATGTCCCGAGTACAAAACACTGTATAAGTCTGCAAGTAGTAGACGAAATACGCATATCAAAGGAATATTTTTAGTAAAATTAAAAGGAAAATATTCGACAATTTTTATCAATTTGTGGTGATGTTGACTTTAATTTTCCATTTTTTGCAAACGTACTTAATAGAACTAGTTTTACATTTGAATTGAATAGTCACGCAGAAATATATTATTTGGCTAAAATATTTTGGACAGTATCCTGAAAGCAATGCGGTGTTTGCTAAATATCCATTTCAATATCTCCATCTGATGATACAGCCATCATCATTGAAATAATATTAAAATCACGAATTAATAAAAGTAATCTGTAAATTTTCATACTTTCGTGAATCAGTACTTCGGTCTACATATTTTTTTTGTAATAATAACAAAAATCAATCATTCCATAAACTCAATTAGATTATATTCTACTAATAGAATACATGTTGAGAATAATTCCGTTAAAGGATATTATTTGTTAGGGAATTCATTAATTATAATGGATTGGAGACAATAAATACATTGTTAAACACAAAATGCGTACTATTTTTAATTTGGTGTTGTTTACAAACAAAACATTTAAATTTAAAAATCAGAAAATAAAATCAGAGTGAAATGAATAAAAATTGATTTAAATAAATTTATTATCGATTAAATTATTTTCAAGGACATTTTTTACAAATTTAATTTTACAAATTTGTGTAGTCGGAAAAGTCTAAATTTTAACTCTGCGTTACTGTCACTTTGATTACACATCATTAAGTTCCTGCAATGCCAAATAGGCGAAATAACATAATATTATTGTTATTATTAAAACCATATTATTATCTGAAATAAATAAATAAATAAAGAAATAAAATAAATAAAATAAAAATAACGTTAAGAAAATAACTTCTTTACCTTATCCAATCAACATTTTAAACTAAAAAGCCGAAGCGGAGGTAGGTATTACCGATTTCAAGCCGAAGTAGTTATGTTAAATTTAAATTAGAAAAAGGCTCTGGGTAGATTGCACCCGCGACAGTAATGATATTGTTACAATATATTTCACGTCAGTATTAGTGATGCAGTAATATTGGGACAATAACTGACAAAATTAAGCAAACGGATAAATGTTAATGTTACTGCGTTTACTACATAATCTTAATAATCCACAGATATTTTTTCATAATTTTAGTTATATAAATTTTCCAAAGTTAATAATCAAAAGTATCTAAATATAAGTGAATAAAATATTGGGATAATAACAAATAATTAATAAAGTGTGATGTTGAAAGAGAACAAGCAAGATTCACAGCTTTAATAAAAAAAATATATTAAAATTGATGATGAAGAATAATTTATTGATGGTAACATAAGTGATAGTGATAATAATGATACTGAATTAGTGAGTGAACATGATTTAAAATAGAAGAAGTGCTGAAAATATGGAAAAGATGAATTTTTTGTGGCGCTTGGACTATATTTAGAAAAAAAATGAACACGTTTACTGAAAATATATTTAACTCTGTTCCAAAGTTAGCCGGAAGTTTCAAATATGTAACAATAACATATGAAATTTGGAAAATTTTTGAACAGGTGGATTTTCTGTATAAGACATAACATTGTATAAAAAACGTTCAAAATTTGTAAAGGATGTGGTTTTAATCCTTCGCAAGCCACAAAAAAAACTGACAAAGTAAATATAATACTTTTCATTTTGACGTGACATTTAATTCGTAAAAATTTATAAAAAAGAAGAAGCTACAGAATGGCCATTCTCATCAGAAAAATGAACAAAAGCAAAGCAGTAATTGGCATCGGAAATTTGTGTGTCACCTCAAAATATAGGAAAACAGAAACTAAGTATTACAACTGCAACATAGTATAATATTTGTATAGATAATTCAACTTCGCTCTATTTATTTATTTGTTTATTTCAGAAGAGCTATCAGAGCTTGTGTTGTATATTTAATAAAATTATTCAAAGAAAAAAATCAAAATAAACACAAAAATAAAAATGTCGAAATAATATATGTAATTTAAATAGTAAAAATAACAATTAAAGAAAAAATAAAATAAAATTGTAAATTACCTACTATAAAAATAATAATTCACTATTCAATTTCTAATTTAAAAATTTAAATATAATAAAACTAAAAAAAAAAAAAATAAAAACACAAAATTAAAAATTCCAGTTTAAATTAAAGTTATAAATAAATATTTTGTTAATATTTTCATACCAATACTTTTTTTGTAGTCTTTTTTGGACTGATATTTATTGATTTCCTTAACATGTTCAGGTATATTATTAGTATATTTATATATATATATATATATAAAATTAATTTATGTAATTATAAATTATTTAAATTTACATAAATTTATTTTATAGTTATAATACATTTTGCGGTGAAATTTCGGTCGATTTTTGTAACTCACAGATATACTAATGACATCTTATAATAAGTTATAAAATCAATAAAAATAAAAATCAGGAGTTGTATAGGTTGTCTAACACTATAAATAACTACTGATGAGTTCTAATAATGTTATGATGAACGAAACAATTCCTACATATAATTTGTTTATTATAGATTATTAGGTATATGATCGAATTGAACTGCTCATTATTGCTTCTAATCCATTCAAATGTGTAATCATCGAGTAACGTAAAAGTGTTGAACGAATCTATGGTTTCGTAATCATATATTTGATTGTTTCTTATACAATTGAAATATTAGATTTTATTAAAATCTCCTTCATATTGTAAATTTGTATTAGAGTTGTATTAGAGCCCTTAACCCTTCAGTATATTTAATTTTTTATGCATTTCATTTGTGGATGATCTTTAATTTAACATAATATCGCTTTAATTTAAATTCTCTGTAAAGGGTTCATATTCATATTGTCCCATATTCATGTTCCGCATGTCAATGTGCTTTAAAAAATACTGTAGAATACGGAAGTTTTTCTTTTCCATATGATATACTTTTCCCAAGATTTCTAAATATTCCCACTATTCGACTTGCCTTTGATTTCTCTTAATTGATATGTGCATTCCAGTTAACATTTTTGTTCATAACCACACCTCTATATACTAATACTTATTTACTTTTTCTATTATATGACACTTATTCTTTATTTATATTATCTCAGATCTACTCTTAATTAACATGTACTTAGATTTTTGTGGATTTACATTTAATTTATGTAGATCCATCCATTTTTGAATCATTAATAAATCTAATTTAATTATGTTTTGCAGCTCTGCATTGTGTCTATAATTCGATCATCAGCATATAGATATGCCTCGGCTTTTATTTTAATTGCTGTAAAATCACTGATATAGCATGAGAACAATGTAGGACTTAGAGAACTTCCCTGATGAATTACTCCATATTCAATGTTTTTTTATTTTACTTTGCACTTTATCACATTCGGTATATTGTCTTCTGTTTTTAAAGTAATTTCCAAATCACATAAGTTTTTGAACAGTAATTCCACATTTATGTAGAATATTTAATAATATTTTACGGTCAACTGCATTGAATGCCTTTGTTAAATCGAAAAATATTAGTCCCATTTTTACAAGTAAAATTTTAAATTTCAGCCACAACATCAAATAACACTGCGCTTGTGTTAGAGCTCTTTGTAAAGTCATATTAGTTATTGTATAAAAGATTGTTACTTGTTAAATATTTTATTATCTGATTATTTCCATTGTGGTTTCTAATATATTTTACTGAATATAGTTGATATCGAAATTGGCCTATAATTATTGATATCCGTTTTATCACCAGATTTGTATATTGGAATGAGTTTTGTAATTTTAAGAGAGTCTGGTACAGTACTTTGACTAATTGCTTTACTGATCAGTTTGGTGATTAGTTTAGCCAGTTCTTCCTTACAATTTTTTATTAAGTTAGTTGTAACTTGGTCATAACCTGTACTATTTGTACTTGCCAATGCATACATTTTTACTTTCATTCATATTTTTGTAAATATTTTAGATATAAGTAAGAATATTGAAATAAATAAAGAAAAAAAAAATTATAGTTTCAATTTTTTTTTTGCTGTAATATATATTCAAATCTAAATCTGCTGTTTAGTTCTAATTTTGGGATAATGCATTTGTTATGAATCAGCAATTAATTCAACTGAGCAAAGCAATACTATAATGGTTCTGGTGATGATGTGATAATGTGAAGATATTCTTATTAACTATAATTTTTAGCTCCGCATCAATTTGAAGTTGTTAGTGGATTAGACCCATATATAAAAACGATGTAAAAAAAAAAAATAAATAAATCATGGCAAACTTCGATTGGCTTGGATACTAGGCCATGTAGGTATAGATGGCAACACAAAAGCAGACTCTGAGGCAAATATTGCGGCCAAAAGCCCACTGACAAGAGGTTCAATTATGTCATACAGCCATGCCAAAAGACAAATAACTATACATGCGGCATACATCCGCCAAACAGCCTGGAATTCTTCAAACCGCTTTGCCAGAATCCATAACCCAAATGCAAACATCACAAATCCCTTGCCCTAGGTGTCAAATTCACACGAGTACGCCTAGGGTACACCCTACCAACTCACAAACACCTATACACAAGATCTCCACTCCCGACATGTATTCATTGTCCCGAATCCCTCACAATAAAATACATCGTTACAGAATGCCCATCCAACAATCCAATCACATCCCAATACAGTTTCACGCCGGTACAAGCGCTACTATTCCTGAACAAAGACCACATTTCCCAAATTAAATCCCTCCTTACAAATCACAAAATCTGGAACGAAATATAGCAAACCAAAAGCTAGCTATTTAACTAAAACCACTTACACAGCAATATATACATAAATTGGCCTACAGATTTACTTTCAGGTCAACCATTATCATTTATTAATTCTTTTATTATTTTACTTAAATTTTAGTATGTAATGTAAGTTAGATTATATGTACGACTTAATACAATGAAATAATTTATTTTTATAATATGTAAGATAGCTTTTTTTGGTTTAATTTTTAGGACCTAAGTTAGTCAATAAGAATTTAAATATTAAACAATTGAAATGTGATTTTAATTTTATTTTGTAGTACATAAGATAGCTCTTAAGTTTATTAATTACAATAATTTATCTTTTTTCTTTTTGGCTGTAAATTTTTTATAAGAAAGGCCCACATCCCGAAAGGGAAAAGTACCTGAAGATGGCCTGCGGATTTATCTGCAGGTCAACTGTTAAATTAAATTAAATTAAATTAAAAAAAAATAACGGCAGTACCAATTTGTAACAGTACGAGAGAAAACTCTAATCTTTGATATTATGTTGAAAGAATTTGAAGTGTTGATATAAAATTGACTGAAGAATAAAATAATAGGAGAATAAAATGATGCAGTATTTCGATTTCAATCAATAACAAAATATCGAACTCTAACATCAGGTGAGTATTCTAAAAAAAAACTTTTCTTAACTTTAAGAGTTTTCAACTATTCGTTCAACATGTGCGATTTTGAAATAAAGTTTGTTGAATTTAATTTTTGTTAACATGAACATTATGTTGCTAAAACAAGAAAGAATATAAATTGACCATAGGTAAACATGGATGAATAATGGGTCACAAAAAATAATAAATAAAATAAAACAAAATAAAATAAAAATTAAAAATAAAAACTTTTTAATTACTGATTGAAACAAAAATCTTGAAAAACTTATTATAAATAGCTATTTTCAGAATCTTAATGAAAATAATTTATTTCTGGAACAAAACCTTTTATTTTGTTTATTTTTTATTAGACAACATTAGGTGAGACATATACCTAATTCCAATACTACTGGATTAATATTCAAAGACTACATCTACTTAAATTTTCTACAATTTTAATTTAAATTTAAGCTCGTATGGTACTCGTATTAAGCTCGTTTGCATTAAAATTTATAAACTATAATAAACAAAATAAGTCAGAATAAATTAAATTTGAATTTAAAATTTTGTTCAATTTTAAAGAGTTGAAAAATAAACTCTCCACCCCATACAGCCCATAATATTATTATTATTTTGTATAATATCAATTAAAACTTTGAAATAATTTTTTAATCTAATTTTTTGTTTTCAAAAACTTGTTAAGGTTAAACAAAGAAAAACAAAAAAAAAATTATGGTTAATGACAATATAAAGAAAAACCGTTAGCTAAAGTTTTCAATAATTAAGTTTATTTTGTTTAAATTTTTTTTTTATTATTATTATTATTTTAATTAACATGTATACGTATTTTCTTTTTTTGTTTTTCTTTTTTTTTTTAGTTAGTTAAAGTGGTGAGTCAAATCTCTTTAAATTTTATTTGTATTCTTTTTAAAGTATTAATTTCCTCAGTTATAAAAACACATCCTTAAGAAGATATCCTTTATTGCATTCATATGTTAGATATACATATTATATAGAAATTTTATCATTCATATTTTTTATATATACTCGATGTATGTACACTAACATAGAATATTTTTGTAGATTAACTACATAAAAGGTAACTTGAATGTTAGAGAAAAATAAAAGATATAAAAGAAAAAAAGATTTTCTAGTTTAGTTAAGTAATTAAACTCTTTACCGCCGGTTGTACTATATATAGTACAGCAAAACAGGGTGTACAAATTAATTTTTTTTTCTGAAACTAATTTGATTTTAAAGCCAAATTTTTGTGAATTCTATTCTTAAAGAATGTGCCAATACTTTTATTTGCATAACACTTGCTTTGAGTTTGATTAAATGTCAATTTGATTCGTTAGAAAATATGTATTTTTAGAAATTGCAAAATAATGTACCTTTGACCATAAAATTATTAAAAAATGTTATTAAAATTTTAAATTATTTTATAAATTAAATTAAAAAGTGTTAATTAAATAAAAACTAAAATAACGTGAATGTTAATTAAAAATTATTAATAAATTTAAGCGGTTTTTTTTGTGTGAAAAGTTTGGTGTACTATTTAAAGTACAACCGGCGGATATGGGATCAAAATAATATGAATAATTTCATTTTATTGCATATACCAATATTTCAAAATTAATTATTGTTGTTTTTATGTGTTTAAGACTAATTAAAAGATTTACATTATTTATTACTACGTTTTACTAAAACTATTATACATCTAAGCACTATTTCAACAATAATATTGGGAATTGGATTGGGAATAATAAGTCATATAAATGACAGACTTAATAATGACTTAGGTAACGGGTTCTATTCAAAAGTGAAAACATTCAGCTAAGCAGTTCATTCGAGGAAAACCGGTTCGATTTGGATATAAGAATTGGATGTTATGCAGCTCTTCTGGTTATTGCTACAATTTTGATGTATATTGCGGAACAAATGATGAAAATAAGCGGTTGATTCCGCTGGATCCAAAAACAGTAACTGATTTTTTGAAAATGATACCAGAACCAACTAAACATTGCGTATTTTTCGACAATTTTTTTACTGCTCATGCATTGATGAACCTCTTAAAAAACATGAATTTTCGAGCAACAGGTACCATTCGAGAAAATCGTTTAAAAAATTGCCCATTTGAAAAAAATAAAACATTTATAAATGAACCTCGTGGCACATTTGATTATAGATATGATAGTATAACCGAGTTACTTGCTGTGCAATCGATAGATAATAGCGTATGTTCAATTTTAACAAATTTTGATACCGTGATCGCGTTGCATCACGTAAAACGTTGGTCCAAAGTAGACCGTAAAAAAGTACAAATTGGTCAAACAAAAGTGTATGCAACATATGATGCAAACATGGGAGGTGTTGACAACGCTGATCAAAATATAAATTCGTATAGAATTGCTATCAAAGGAAAATAATGGGGGTGGGTCATTTTCACATATCTAATCGATTTAACAATGGTAAATGCATGGAAATTGTACATTCAATCAGAAAATAGCAATGACGAATTTTCATCTCAGCTTAATTTTCGGAGGTCTATAGTACGCAAAATATTACAAGAAGACAGAGCAAGCACTTCTATAATCAAAACAAAGAACCCTTCTTCATCAGTAGAAAAAGAAAAAACTCAACATGTTCCTCAAAAAATGCACACTCAACTTAGATGTGTCGTGTGTCATTTAAGAAGTATGTACTCTTGTAAAATATGTAGAAAAACATTATGTATAAAAAGAAAATGCTTTGCAGAATATCATATGTAAAATTTTTAAAGAATTTCTGTTTATGTTCTTCTCAATAAAAATAAATAAAGTTAACATAAATATTAGATTTTTATTTTTTCATTCTTATATATTTTTTCATATTGATTTTTGCACCCATATCCGCCGGTTGTACTATATATAGTACATGCCACAACTCCGGATCCGGGTGGACTATCACCACGAAATTTTAAATTTGTAACTCCTGGGCTGAAAATAGACTACTCTCAAAAACTCATCACGATCGTACAACGGGAACTGGTAGCCGGCGGTAAAGGGTTAAAGCAGAACACTTTTAGTTTATTAGTGCATATCCTTTATTATTTGAATTTCTACTTTTTATATTATTATTTTCTTTATTATTATTATTTTTTTATCCTTTATTTAGTTGATATTTGGAGTGTAGCTTAAGTTCTATCATATTCCTTCACATTTCGTTTATCCTTGATGTCAAGACTGTAGTAATTAAAAAAAAAATAATAAAATTTTTTTTTAAGGTTATAAAGTGTTTTGCTTAATTTATCAAATACAAAAATTCAGTAGACCTCTTTGATTTTTATTTCAATTTTATATTCCTCTCTCTATAATTTTGTTACCACTTATTTTATCTATCAGTAGTCAGTCGCAGTACCAAATCATTATAATTTTTTCATTTTAACTTTAAACTATGATTTTTAGTTGCTTACTGTGCAGTCTTGAAGAGTGAAATTATTTTGTTTTTCTCAGATTTTTTACCAATAGCAATTAAAGTTTATTGAAAGCTGATGAATAATTTGCAGAGATGATCTTGGAATATTTTAATCTTATTAAAAAAAAATGTATTACTATTATTGAAGTTAAATTGATCTTTTATCAGTTTATTACAATTTAATTTAAGGTGTTCGGTTACTAGATTTCATAACGTACAGTTCTTTTATGGTATTATGTATATTGTTGTAGATGTATTCTAAAATAGGTACTCGAAATAGTTAAATTCGTTAAATTGATTTTTTTATATTGTTTTATTTCTTTTTTTTTAATTACCTTAACCATTTTGAGGCCAATGGGTCAATGCATCCAAAAAAAAATGCGTTTTAACTGTTCGGTTTGTTTGTATAAGAAAACTATGCATTTCGTAGTTGTCAGTGTTTTATGATCAAACTGTTCTTTTTTCAATATGTTCTATTACAAAAATTTCTCTTAATAGTGGTAGAATACTTGTTGAAACAAGTCGTGTTTTGAAGTGTACTCATTTTGTTCATCAAATGTACGCGTTGAAGCGGTATTATTCGAAACGTAATTTGACATAAATTATTGAACGTAATTTAATGCTAGCAATTAAAATTTTTCAGTTTTTTGGAAGTTGTTATATTAGATACTTGGTACAATACATCCCAACAGTGTTGACCTAGCTATTTTTATATTTTAAGTTTTTATTATTTGAAAATGGAAACATTAACAGAAGAGCACATTCAAACCATGATATAATCATCTGATGACGAAGACGATTTCCATTTTTCTGACTCTTGATCTGAGTATGTACCGAGTGATAAAGAAATTGATTTAGATGACAGTAAATCCCAAAATGATGATCATTTTGCCAGCGGTAATAGTTCCATTTTGAACCTAATGGATGACGGTGATGATAATATTGAGAATATTTCACCAAATTGTTTAGACATTGTACCACCAATTATAAGTGCTTAGGCAAAGGATGCCTGGAAAGACGATTTTCAGCATTTTCGACCAAGAAGAACTATACCAACTAAAAACTCTCCATCAATATTGGTAAGTTTAGATAAATCAAGTACAGAAAGCGAAATATTTCTGAAACTGTTTCCTAGAAGTCTATTTATGATGATAAGTGCGACTTTACTAACAAAAGACTGAATATGCTTCCAAATGCTGAAAAAATAACAAAAACCGATTATCATGAAGTTATGACTGTTATAGGAATTACTCTAATAATGACATATAATCGCTTATCAAATTATCAGGCATTCTGGTCAAACAAAAAATCACAAGGAAATAGCCTTATTAAAAATTCTTCATCACGAGATAAATATTGTTTACTGATCTCAAAATTATATTTCAATGATCCAGAAAAACCTGCAGATTGTTCAAAAACATACTATATTGACGAAGTTGTTGTATGTCTAAAACATACATACTTTAAATGAAGGGAAGAAAGTTCACATTAATCAATAGACGAATCTATGATTAAATTCATTAGGAACAGAAAATGCTACTCATAAAAGGAACGTCATCAGAGTAGACGTTCGGCAAAGAAGGCAAAGATATTTTATAATGTAGGTGATCATATGCCACTAGAAGGTACCTCACGAAGACGTTGCGTAAAATGAAAAAAAGGATAAACGAACATATTATACATGTGATATTTCACTATGTTTTCAATGCTTTACTCCATATTATAAGTAAAAAGTAATATTTTTTTTATATTTTTAATAATTTACTATATATAATTTTTGTTTTTATTATGAATTCTTGTTGTTATGAATCCGATAAATAAAGGATATTTTTTGTTTGTTACATAGCTGTTGATACAATGTATCCTTTTTGCCCACTCCTGAAATATGGCATGAAAAAATTTTGAGTAAAACTAATTTTCATTGCACAATGGTTATCTAATTGATTACTTATCAAGAATTGCTCTAATCCTTAAAAAGTAAACTCGACGCGAAAAGGTTTTGGACATTTGTATGATACATCTTACTTAAAAATTACATTTTTTTCGTCTTATGTGTTAAATGATATCCTTTTCATGTATAATATTTATATTTGGTCAGCAGTTATAGTGGGCTCATATTTTATGAGTTAAAGAAAATTTTTAAAAAGTCTTATAATTGTATCTATACCAACAAATTGCAAATTATGTCAAAATATCCTAAAAATATTTTTGTAATTTTTTTTTTTTTTTTTTTTTTTTTTTATGCATAGCCAAAACACTAGGTGGGAACCTTTTATACCGATTGGTACGTTTGGCTAGGGTGGGAAAGGAAAATTTGGAAAGGAGGATGGTAAAAGGGAAGGAGGACAATTACGAACGAAGGTGTTAATGTTCGCCTTGAATTTGTTTAGGTCATAAATATAAAATTTGTCATGTTTTGGGAACACATAAGATGGAATTTGGTTCCACATTCGGGATGTTGATTAGACGAATAGCCCATTTTTGGACTTTATCCAAATGTTTTAACGCAATACTAGAGGCGCCAGCCCATATGTGAGAATTGTACTCCATTTTGGGTCGTATGAAAGCTTTATAGATTTTCAAGAGGTCACAGGGGGAGAAGTAAGCCTTGCAACGACTAAGAAAACCCAAACATTTGGCTGCGTTTTTTGCAACATCAAATATATGATCATTCCAGATCATTTTTCGATTAAGGTGCATACCTAATATGCTTAAGCTTTCAAACCACTGAAGTTTATCTTCCTGAAACAAAAGAGTAGGATCAAAAATGGAAATTTTTCGGGAGATTGTACAGCTCATAATTGATTATTTAGTTTTTTTAAGCGATTTTCATAAAATTTTATTTATTAATACCCTTACATCTTACAACAACGTAAGGGTTAATTTGTTTTACAACATAATGTATTATCGGATTTCAAATTTTAACATAATTTAAAAATTTAAAAAAACCAAAAACTGGAACAGTACCGTTACTCTATTTTTAAACTCTTAGTCAAATTTTAAACTTCATCTCATCTTTAAAACAACTCACGTTTTCTAACTTACGTGTAGTTTACTTATACACATATAAGATTTTAGTGTATTTGTTTACAGGACAAGATTTATTTTTGCAAATAAATTAAACAAAATACTTTTAAACAAACAACTTACAAAACATTTAAATTAAAAATTATGTGAAAATAAGAATATAGTAAAATAAACAGATTCAAATCAATTTTTGTTCAAGGTATTTTTCACATACAATACAAATTCGATTGTGTTCTTTTTACATGCAACTTTTTCATAAAAGCAGCACACTGTTTCAAATTATTATATGTTATTTTTTGTGATATTTCATTTTTCATAACAAATACATCGACTACGATCTATATATTCTCTAGACGAGCTCTAGCATACACAAACACGAACTCTTGTTGTAAAACTTCGAAGTGAAATCCCATTTTTTCTTCATAATCTGCCACTGTGGTGTTCAAAAGGTGTTGTGGATGCCAAACAATATTCAATCTTTTCACACAAATAATAGGTCAACATTTTTATTGGTTAAAAATTTTATTCGGACCTGATGGTTTCAGAATATAATTCATTATCGTTATAAAAACTTTGATCTGCCATATATTATTCTTCTTCACTACCTACAGCAAAATCATCACTACCACTTTCATTTAGAATAATTTGTATTTATTTTGAAGTCAAATATTTTTGCCTGAATATTTTGCTAATACTTTTTTTTCTTTTTTCAATCAAAAAATTTTTGACCCCCAAAATTTATTCATTTATAACTACGTTAAAAATTTTTCGAGTCTTAATCGAATCATGTAAAGCTCTTTATAATAAAGATATTAATATAGTCACGAACTTTTAACAGCTTAGCATAAACTAATTTTTATTGCTTTGTTTACAAAAAAAAGCAATAAAAAATCTTTACGATTACAAATTGAGAACTTCTACAAAATCTGTACACCGCAATCATAAGCTATTACCAATTAAACATCTCGTTAAATGCAAAATGGCAACGAAGGCACATTTGATAATTAAAAAAAAATATTAACACAATCATCACAGCACAATCAAATAATTACAATTACAACACCAGAATAGCTGATAATAACAGGATTACTTCGTCAAAAGTCAGATTCAATAATCATGATGCCATCTACAATTTAGCATATAAATACTACAATGAATAAAAAATATTAATAAATTGAATGAATTTAAAAAAAAAAATTAATGAACACTATTTGTCATTAATATAGTAAGATTTAATTTAGGTTAATAATTAATTAATGAATTAAAAAAAAAAGATTTGTTGTTATTAATTATTTTTAAATTTTAAATTTGCTTTTACAACTCACCACTCCGTACTATATATTACTTTTATTATATTGTTATATTGTTAAATTAAATATGCATATATATTTGTTTGCTTGCACATAATAATATGTATACTTATATTATTATATTATACACTATATATGAACGACTGAGCTCATTTGAGAAAAATAAAAGTAAATTTGATATTTACTGTCCATTTGCATAAGTTTATCATCAAAAACAAATTTAAGAAGTCTGCATTTCAAATACTGTAGTTTTCTACACAAAGACGAAATGAAGGTTAAAAATGATTTTACTCCCAACTGAGGTAAGCGGTTATTACTTTATTATTTATTACTTATCTTGGCCAGAGTCTTGAATTTAGTGTTAAATTATATCACTTTTAGTTCCATAACTGTCCTCATTTCAACTATGTTCATACTTTTTCAATCTATATTTGATGTTCCTATACAGCAGGTGATTTTCAGTAAATTGTTTACAATTAAAATCTCATAAAAATTTAAAATTACTGAATTAAATTAATCTTATAAAACTTGAAACTTGGTGTAGATCAGGAAAAGCTTAGGCTTGCATCGTTATTTTTTAAACGGTTTGTCTGGTACAATCAACATTATCTTTTACAATGTGAAGATCACAGTCAAATTTGAAATTTTTCCAGATACGACAATTGTTTCAATACACCAAAAATATACCTGTATTTCAGATCTGTAACGTCTGAGACATATTATTTTAAGTAAGTTTTAATTTTTGTTTTAAAAATTTTATTTAAATTTAAAACAAAATTATGAAAATTTTTTTACAAAAAACACAGGTACAACAATTATTGTTTTTGCAAATAAATCAATTTTTGACAGCACATAACTTTCGTTTTCAATAATAATTGTTATTGAATTTTATAAATTTTTTTTTTGGTAGGTAGAATGGTTTTAACACGCTACCTTCTGCTACCCAAGTTTTTTCAATTATTCCAATGCATATTATAAAATGATGCTCTTTTGTATCCTTTCTAAATCATTATATTAATTAACGACATCAGGATGTACATTGTTGTTTTGCAGAGCTCCAGCTTGTAACGCCATTAATTAATTTATATATAAAAAATTACTTAATAAAATTTAAAACACTTAAATAGTAAAGTCTGTTCTATATTTTATATTTTTTATGGATTAAAACAATAATTTCCATTGCAATGATAATAATATATGTTTTCATTGTTTTTATAGTTGTCATTGTTATTCTATTTATTTTTATTGTTATTTTTATTCTTGTATGTTTTTCATAATTTCACTAAAAAAAAAAAAAATTATTTACATATTTCCTTAGGTATGACAAATTTTGACCTTTTTAAGTTAAAAACAAACAAAAACTTTTACAGTTATTAATTCCTTTAACACACAGTCTTAAATTTATTCAAAAAACACAATATAAATATAAAAAAAAATGTATAGCAAAACAAAAAAAACAAATAAATAAACAAATGAAAGGGTGCTGAAAATTCTTCATTATTTACAGATTTATTTTCTTTTATAATATTATGAAAAAGGACAAAATTATAATTTACTTTTGGGTAAAAAAAAAAATGATGTTTTCATTTTAAATTCTAAACTCAGTGACCTAAGTAAATACTTGGGTTGCATTACTAGAATGACCAAACAAATGTCTTTATTAAAAGAAATTATATTATTATAATAGTTAGGGATGGTAGTGGGTGTTGGTTTGGTGTGTGTAAGAGGTTTTAGTGGTAACATGGATTTCATGAATAAAGAATAATTTATTGGACAAGGGGGTATTCTTAAATTTATCAAGTAAATTAGTTAATTATTTTGTCGTCCCTTTGAAGTTAATAAATACACAAAAGATTAAGGATATCATCTGTTTTCTCATTATTATTATTAAGAAAATTTTGTATTTTTGTTTTTGTTTTTTTTTTTGTTTCTGCTTTGAAAATTATAATTTTTTTGAATGAGAGAGAAAAGGATAGGAATATAATTGTGAAAAAAGAGTAAATTTAATTTGTTTTTTTTATTTAATTTAGGTAATAAAAATCTTTAAATTTTTAATGCTTAAAATAAAATAAAACATATTTTAATTTAGGTTAAAAGTGAATTTAATGAAAATATATTTTAATTTAATTGTTTAAAATTTATTATTGAGAATATTACACTATGGCTTAGTAGAATTTCACTAGCTTGCTTTAATAATAAAATAGTTGGGTCCCTTTTGAAATTTATTTTTAAACAAAACAATTTTAAACAATTGAATATTATTTTTAATTAATTTAGAAATTATTTGTCAAGTCATAACTTATATCTATACTTATAATTTAATAAATTTGCAAGTAATAGTGTATATCTTGTTTGAATAATTTCAGTTTGTCATTGGTCATGTTTTGTATTAATTTAATACTTTGGCTATCAATGCGTCACCATTGAATATTTCCATTTTCATTCTAAAGTACTAGTAAAGTAGGAAATTTCACTTGTCCCAGGTACACATTCTAAGGTTGGGAATATTGTAAAAATTACTAGTGATTACGGTATTGGAGAACTAAAATATAAAAATGATTAGGTAGGTAGAAAGGTAGGTAAAAGTGCCTATTTCGACTTCTTCTGGAAAACCAATTTGCATTTAATTGTACCTTTTTGATACCACGACTCGAATGAACTATTTGTTACTATTCGTTTGTTGAAATATATTGTATTTGGCTATGAATTTAATAATAAGACAATTCGTATAAATTGCCATAAATTTTTTTATAAAGTATTCAATAATATATTAAAATAAATAATATAATAATTTATTTATATATTTATTTTACTGCAATAAATATTGTTATTATATTGGATTATATTATATATAGAATTGTAAATTATTGTATAATATAATAATATAAATATTTATTTTACCGAAATAATATCTAAATTGTTGACGAAAGCCTCACCAAGTTCGGAGTATAACTTTAGATAATGTGAAGGAAGATTTGCTAACTCATTTTAATTTTTGATCATTCTATATAGATTGCAATTTGAAAAAATGTGTCAAGAGATGTTCCAGGCGTCAACGAAAATTTCTATTTTATCCAAATAACAAAGTATAGCACTAGATATACAGCTGCGACGGTCATTGACGGTTGAACGTAATACCTAGCTTGGTAGTGTGACATTCTATCGATCAATAATCCGTACTGATGGCTACTATTCTAGGTATATCCTGGTAAGAGACCTGGCAAGAGTTGTTTGGTTTTGTTCATGTTATACGACATCGCAAGGGTATTTATTTATTTTTGTTTTTATTTATTTATTCGTCTACGAAAGAAAAGTCTACGGACATCTATATTATAATACACAAGAGCACGATTAGTGAAGGCACACCTTTCGTGGTTTTTCGTGTGATTCGTTTTTTTTTTTTCATTCGATCAATCGGCGATGATGCAGGCCATGGCGATCAAAATCAATTTTTATTTTATCTATATTATAATACACAAGAGCACGATTTTGAAGGCTCACTTTTCATGGTTTTGCGTGTGCTTATCGTTTTTTTTTATCCTTCAATCAATTTTTTTTTGTCGATTCTCTTTTGAGTCAAATTCTTTTTATTTTTTTAGTAAATTATTTACAACAAAAAAATATTAAAAATTTATCAAGTTCTTGGTGCTGAATACTTAAAACATTTCAAATATTTACACCAAATAGTGAGGGTTATTTCCAAGTTGAGCGACATCTATACTCTAAAATAAATTTCAATCGTGGACAATTTTGAGAAAGGCATCATACAAATTCTGTCATTTTAAATATACACACAAACTTATAGAAAAAAGTATAAAAACAAAAACACAGACAAAAATTTTAAAACAAAACAGAAAAACAAAAATCAGATCAGATCATACTCTTCAAAAATGATAATAATAAATGTTAGTTCATTTGCTTCTGCTATTATTAAAAAAAAATATATACAGTAAAACACGGTTATAGTCATTCGCTAAATTTCAATAATATTTCTGACTATAACCGTTTTGTGACTATAGGCGTAGTAAAAAAAAATTGCATCTTTATAAAAAAAAATATCTTTCGAATAACAATTTTAAACTTTATTTTATTCATAAATAGCAATTCTGTTATGTAATCACAAAATATACATATTTGTAATAAAGAACAGAAAAAAACTATATATAAATCAGTGTTTTAATAAAATAATTCACTATTTTTCACCTATTCCTGTAACAGAATTTTGAATACAAATGTTTTTGACTATAAACGAATTAAAATATATCGATCTACTATTTTGAGAGTAATGAAATTTTATTGTGTTAAGTTTATATATTGAAATTAGTGTTAATTTCGTCATAAAGTATTAGGTATTATACTTTAACTAGGGGCCCCTGTTGAGTAATTATATTTCATGTTAAAGTCAAATTTACAGTTTTTAAAAAAACAGTAATTTACGTACTGACATAGACTTCTCATTACAAAGCAGAAAATACTCATGTTTTAATGAATAGCTTTGGAATTAGTATGTTTTCGTTAAAAAACATAAATACCTTACTTCTCATTTTCTGTTTCGTTTCTAGCTGTTTCTTAATGTATTTGGCGAATAATAAAACCATATGATTAAAAAAATTTCAACTGTTTGCGCATTATTTACAACTTACTTATTATATATTAAGAGCTCATTATGGAGAAGAGAGTTAAATGAAAAGGTGTCTACTGCGCAGGTCATTAAATGCTTGTCAATTATAGTTATAGATAGCTACTTTGACTCTATTATGTAAAGATGAAATTGCCCATCATATGAAGAATTCAACTGAATTTTTTTTGTATTTGTATATTGTTTTGTTTTTGTTTTTTTATATTTTTGTTTGTTTTTGGTTTTTATTTTAATAAGAACTCACGAATAATGTATTTGATGAATAATAAACCCATATGATTAAAAAAATTTCAACTGTGTGCGCATTATTGTTTTATATACAATTTTATATATTACATATATTAGAAGTTCATTATGGAGTATGAGAATGGAAATAAAATAAAAAGGTGTCTACTGCGCAGGACCTTAAATGCTTGTCAATTATAATTATAGTTTTCATTATATATACATATATATATATATATATATATATATATTCAATAATCAAACGATTCAGAATACAA
Source organism: Argyra leucocephala (assembly GCA_963942445.1). Lineage (NCBI taxonomy): Eukaryota > Metazoa > Arthropoda > Insecta > Diptera > Dolichopodidae > Argyra > Argyra leucocephala. The sequence continues at coordinate 205,711,122 of OZ012677.1, read as the reverse complement.
CTAAAATTATACCAAAACAAATATTTATTTTTATATAAAATCGTGTTTGAAAGAACTACTTCTGTGCAATTGCACAGGAGATCTACTAGTAAGTATAATCTAAAACTATAAAATCTTTTTAATATTTAAAACAAATTAATTTGTATAGAAAAAATTAAACATAATTAAATATTTTAACAATTTCTAAGCAAACAACAAAAATAATACACCGAAATTGAACGGTAATAATTTAAATATAGAAATTTCTTTTAAACATTTCAAGGAAAAAAACCTAAAAAATCAAAGAACACTTAGCTATTATTTGGAAAAGTAAGGCATTATTGCACTTTCAAATACATTTCTTGTTATGTGATAATTAAACATTATTTTAATTGAATTGAACTTAATGATATATTTCGTAATTGGCTCATTTCTAGCATAATTAGTACGGTTATATGGAAATCTGAACGTATTAATTGCACGTAATGAGCTTTGTAGAACATTTAAAAAGAAGCAATACAATAGTTCGGAACAAGTCAAATGTGAATATAATGCAAGCAGCGTTACGTCTATTTATCAATGTTTCAATTCCCAGAATTTTACATCTAACATTGTATGAAATTGGTGAATGAAGTAAATTGAGTTTGTATAAAGCGAACTTTGAGAAAGAAAGTTGGACTCTCTCAATCCGGATGATGTGATAATAATAATCGGGATCCCAAATGACACAACAGTCTACTAAACGCTTTTGCACAGATATAGTCGAAATGTTCAGAAAACGAATATTTGGTCTAAACCACCATGCATTTGCTCCTCTGTCCAGAATGTATGAATGAATGCGCTCATTGGAGAGCAAACGTCATCCTAAATATCCCTGTTAGAATTTAAACCTTGCTTGACCAGTACATCATCTCTCTCATTCCCATCTACGTTACTGTGACCAGGAAATCAAAGTAGAGAGATTGAAAAACAGCCAGTTACACTTTCAAATGGATTACTGCTGATATATTTTCACTTCGAGGAAATAAAAGTTGTGTGTTACTGGTAATCATGGTAGCTAATTTGCTGGCCATTGTTTGTAATAGTTCTACGAAATGAATTAGCTATATTGAAAATTCTCAGTTTTTATTGCTTGGTTGAAATTTTTTATAACTGACTTTTTATAGCTTTAGATAATAAATATTGTTTAGATATATAAAATAGATTTACTTAAATTATTCTACATTATCAAGCTGATAAAGAAGATGACACATGTCTTTTACATTATTCATTTGTATGAAGAAATTTCACTATTTTCCTTGATTGTCTTCAAAAAATTTGGAATTTTTCACCAAACAATTTTTTGAATCATTTCTTTATATCTCCCTCCACTTTATAGTTTTTTTTTCAAATATCTTACATATTAATACGCTTAAACGTCTGTTAAACTTTTAACAAAGCTTTTTTCAACTAGATTAGACAACTTTATTAGAACTGTTACGAATTACGATAGTGTACAAAATTTAATTTAAAGACATAAACCACAAAACAATAAAACCAAATAAAACCAAAAACAAATTAAAATTAGCCTAAAAACAATTCACCTATTGCGCAATAGCATTGATTATATCTGATTATATGAATTTATTTAAAAAAAAAAAAAAACAAAGTAGCAAAGACAAAAACCGAATTATCAGAATATAATTATTATATCGATAAAATAGCTTTGTTAAAATATTACGATATTACGATATTATTACAAAAAAAACTTACCGGTAAAACAAATAGTAAATTTAGAAAATATATTTATTACCTTATGTTCAGAAATTCCAATAATTTAAATTTATTTATTTTATTAACAAATAATTCAAAAGCATAAATTCAAATGCGCAGTAGCATTGAGTAAATATTATATTGTACATGGAGAATCATAAACCGAAATTTACGATCTGCTAAGAACAAGAAAAACAAAACATGTTATGACATTATTATCAAGTTCCAATTCAATACACAGCAAATTTAGTACGCATAAAAATTAAAAACACTTTAAAAAGAAAAATCACCGACTACCTTTACCTACATCAGAGACCCTAGCGGGATAACAATATAACAATAAAAACTGAAGAAAAAGCATAATTATTGGCTTTACCCCTAACTATAATAGTCATAAGGCGTCATATGATGTCATATGATTGCCTATATGATTCGATATGATTTAACAAAGTCGTAACCAATCATAACCTGCACTATAATGGTCGTATCTAATCATACCAAAACGTCAAAACCAGAATTTAAAAGAAGTGAAATAAAAATATAAATTCTATAAATAAATGTTTTTGTTTTTTATTTTGAGTTTTGAAATAGTTAGGGCTATTATGATAATAAAAAAAAACACACAAAAATCGTGTCTATGACAATTTTAATGTGTTTTTAATGTGGGTGTGGTATGTATTTAGTTTAAATGCATTTAATTTCATATCTATACTGCCAGCAACATCTCTGTTCGCCACATTTTGTTGAAATGTACGTCTCTATTAATAGTATTTGTTAGGGAGCGTTTAGACATCAGATTTTATTTCATGAAAGTTTTGTTTTACTTATTTTTATTACATTTACAAATTTGATTGCAATTTTACCAAATTTTATTTCAAAAGTTTAAATTACATATCTCAAAGATAAACAAAAATAGTTGCAAAGTATACTATATTTCTTCATGCTAAATCCACTTTCTAAACTTGCAAAATACGAAGATACGAATATGCGTTACGAGTACTAATAATAAATACTTATAAACAAATATAAATATTCAGTGTAATTTCAGAACATTTATGAAATATAAATATTTAAATAGTAAATCAATTGTTCTAAGTATTTGTATTGATAAATAATAATAATATTTAATACACAGATTTTGTATTTTTGAATGTATATCTTTCAATATTAACAGGATTGAAGCAGTGCAAAAAATTTTTTTAAGATTTGCTTTGCGTAATTTCCAATGATCAAATCCATTAATTTTACCGCCATATGAGTATAGATCGAACTTAATTCATTTGAAAACTTTGAAATTAAGACGAGAAGTGGCGGTTGTTATTTTTCTTAATGAAATTATTAAAGGAAACATTGCTTCTCCTCAGATTTTGAATAACATCAACATTAATTCAAATAATCGCCTACGTAATACAAACTTCTTTACATTAAGTTTTCATAGAACCAATTATGGCAATTTTGAGCCAAATTCATAGAATGTTACTAATTGGTAATAAACACATAAACTATATTGACTTCACACTTTCGAAACAGACTCAAAAACTTAAATTATATAAGTAATCTGTAGTATTTAAAATATGTGCGCAATTTATTTCAATGTATTTGAATTAGTTCTAAGTTAGATATAATTTTAATTTGTAAATTGAATGTGTTATGTTGTATTGAAAAAAAAAAAAAAATAATAATTGTAATGAAGTTTGAGCTAAACTAAATAAACAAATAAATAAATATATTGGCATAACACAATTAGAAGTTTATTAATACCTTTTCTCGCAAAATTCACTTTTTCAACTTGCGAAATACAGAAATGCGTGTCGAGCACTATTATTTAACAAAAACAAAATAATGATATTCTATAACAAAGTCGGATGTCAAACTTTAATGAACATCATTTATACGTTATAAATACAATTCAAAAACGTATAAACGCTGCCTTATATAAAAGTTTTCTTCAAAACTATTAGCGATCAAAATTAATTTATAATAAATAAATAAATACCTAAATAAAAAATATAAAAAAAATAGTAATAGATAGATCAAACAATATTGTAAATTATTAGCTATTCCCGGCGTAACATTCGCTGGTCTAACATTAGCATTATAAACTACACAATTTATTTTATTTATTTCTTTTCTTTATTTTTTTAAAAAAAATCGATGTTTTACAATTATAGTTTTAAGTTTTTCAATTTAACTTATTTATTATGTAAAACATATATGTAAAACATTGATTTTTTTAAGAAAATAAATAAAATAAATTGTGTCATTTATAATGCTAATGCTAGACCGGCGAATGTTACGCCGGGAATAGCTAGTTTTAATTTAATTTTTCTAATAAATTTCAATCATTATCTTGTACATTTAGTATTGTCGGTTATCAAAAAATTTTAGAATAGTCCAAAGTATAAGTTTATTTTTACTTATTCTTTCTCTGACACTTTAGTTTGACTTTAGTTTCAATTAACACCTTCTTCCTCAATCAGACATTCACAACAATTTTATAATTTACTCAACTTTTCACAACATTTTCTAATTTAATTATTGATTTTTATACTTCGAATATGTACTTTACTACTGTGATGTCAAGAGAACTATTATATACCATTCAATACTTTTTACTCATCATAATCTTAACTATCCTATATTCAAAGCACGTTCAATATTAACAACACGAACTTGTTAAAATATTTCATACTGACTTTAATATCAAATTCACAAATTTTATTTTGTATCTAGTACATAAATTCATGTCATCACCCACATCACCTATAAATCCGCTAAAATCCAAAAACAAAAAAATTTATATTTTTGTTTTTGTAAACTCTTGAATTTCAATTTCAACGACTGTCATCTAATAAAATTATTGATTTTATTCGATATTTATTCTCAATGCAAATTATGGAATCTAAACAAGCAAAAAAAAAAAAAAAAAAAAAATGTTTAAATAATAAAAAAAAGAAGAAAAATGAATAAACAAAAAGAAAAACAAAAAAAATAAATTTTCAGCAAAGTAATTACTTTATTATTCGTCAGCATCCCAGAGAAAAGGTGCTGATATCATCATTGAAATTTTATTCAGAAATTTTCGAGAATTTAATTTAAATTTTTGAAAACAAAAGATAAAGCTCACCTACTTTCATATTACACATAGTAGATATATTATATAATATAAACAAAATGCATTTATGTATATTATATATATATAAATTTACATATATATATATATATATATATTAATTTATCATAAATATGTAATTGAACATTGAAACAAGAATGATTTTAATTCAATATGGAAACTATCTAGTGAAAATGTTTTTGTTTTTATTTCTCGGATTAAATTTTCAATTTTTCCTCTTTTCACTTGTATATACATAATATTATATATATATATGTAATTGTATACATAATAATATACTTCTCCTAAATAATTCGTTTTACTGAATTAAAATGGTGAAATACAAAACAAAAAAAAAAGCCAATTTTTCAATTTCACAATATCTAGATGTTAGAACTATAAAATTCAGAGTGTATGCTTTTAACAATAAGTTTCAGTTACTGAATATGCATAAGAAGTTAAAAATTATAAAAAAACGAAAAAACAAAAAAAAATTATAATTTCGAACATATTGGGCTATCCATATTTATAAATATATGAGTCGAAAGATATTTAGGTATTAATTATTGGTTATTATTGTAAAAGTAATTTAATTACATTATTCTAGTAATAGCAATAATTTTTAATTAAATTGAATACTGTTATGGAAAATGAAAAATGAAAAATTGTTGAATAACAGTTTGAAATTTTTAATTAGTTTAGTCAAACTAGAAACTTTCAAATTATTTTGATTCGGTTTTTGTTTAAATATATAAAAAATATATTTATATAGTTAGAATTTTGTTTTAATTTTAAATGTATTATTATGGTTTTTATTATTTTATTATTGAATCTGTTTTATATTAAATTTTATTCTGTAATTTAACAAACTTTTAATTACTAATTATTTTATATAAATATAGTGTGCATAACACCTTGTAACAAATATTGCGATGTGTGTTCTTCGACGTAAACAGCAAAAGAGAGAAAAGTTATTTTAGAATGGTTTGTATAATGGTACTTAACAATCAATGGCAGAAACAAGTAACCGGATATGCTTACCGGATATAGTACTATGTGAATTGATTAATTTCCACGTAGTATCACATGCGCCACACGAAGACTATTTCTACCCATGATACAATTAAACAAGATATGGCGTTGCTGTGTTTAATTTTTGTACTATTCTGTGTATGACGTCACAATATACTTGCTTCTTTTCTCGTATAAAGTTTGCTAATGTCAATCTAGTTAAATTATGAAAGTTAAATTATGCAATAACTTTTAATAAAGAAAAAAGTTTAATTTAATTTATATTTAATATGTAGTTAATCAAATTTATTAATACTTAGAAATGATGATTTATAAATAAGAAGGGGGTTATAAATATAATTTTGAATGCAATTGTAAATAACGTTAAATAATTATTCTTTATAATTCGATATTGCAACTTGCCCATATATTTAGTGGTTTATAAAGATTATATGATAATTTGTCATAACAGTAGCATTCTTTCATTTAGTTTCATCAAAACTAAGAGTACATTTTCACCTGCAACTGTGTTGCAGCTTGTATTATTTTAATGCAAGATCTATAGTTCCAGTTGATATATCTATCACTTGTGATAATCTATTCCGTGGAATAAGAGTCCATTAGATAAAGAAAATTATTTCCTACGTAGTACGTAGTAATTTTTATACTTTTGGACTTGCCGAATGCAATGGATCTGGTAATATTTGTTTCAGCTCAATTGAGCCTTTTTGAGCCATTGTTAAGTTGTTTAACTTGGTCTGGGTGGGGTAAAAATCCTCTAATCTTTTTTCCATATTAATTTTATGAAATTTACTCTACTTCGGCTTTATTTTTAGGGATTCTCCAGCTTCTTGCAATCAAATATTTTTTAGTTTTAAATTACTTTTAAAATGTAAAATATGAAAAAAAATTTAAATTTTTTTGCGAATGCATTCCTGAAGTCAAAGTACAATGTCTGTAGTTATACATATCTCTGGTTTAGGAGAATAACTTCCTTCAATTATAATAATATCTACGTCTTACAGGGTTAGAATTTTCATTTCACTCGCCTCAAAAATAGTTTCGTAGATCACTAGTTCCGTCTATTAAATGGGTAGGTATACTGTATGTACATTGTACGTTCATATACGGTAGGTATATATTGTTATCACAATTAAACGCTGTACAATGTAGATCTCATTATTAATTAACAATTTATCAACAATCAATAGATAATTTAATATAACAATGCTTACTTCTAACTATTTAACAAAAAATAAATAATTTAACTAGCAGGTTTTTTAATTTTAAACATTTTTTTATAATCAATTTAAATATAACTTTTGATAATATTTTCACTTTATTTTTTTTTCTAATAAAAACAAAGAAAACAAAACTGACAAAAGACAATTTTGTTTTAAAGTATATTGTGACGTCACAGACAGATAGAATGAAGTTAGCTAATATGCGCAATGTCATATCTGGTTATAGTTTTATCATGATTTCTAACATTGACTGTTTCTACCATCTATATATTGTTTCAAGTAGACAATTCATAGGTATTGAGGTTGCCTGTGAAGCATATATGCGTGAACTTGACAATGTATTAAATATATGTTGTGGTATCTCTATGTGAAATAAAATTTTGAATATGTTAAAAGTAAGTAGTTAAGCCACCAAAGTATTAAACAAATTTACAAGAAAATGAAAAAAAATGAATATTTGGCCACAAAACATAATATGACGAATACTTAAAATTAAAAATTGAAAAAAATAAACTATAAAATAGAGTTTTGCAAACAATTTTATATAATATAGGTAGAACTAAGCTTATCTTAGTCAGAACAACAAATAGAAAAAATATAAATAAGGTTATAAGTTCTGGTGTGGCTTCCAAGAACTGGCAATATTATTATTATTACTGATAGTATAGTTTAAAAGCTTAGAACAAGCACATTAGACGTTTATTTTATTAGACGAAAGCTTGCTATACAATTGATTGTGTAATATGCCATCATTCAATGGGATTAGCAAAACTCTACCATCGTTAATATTAACAATTGCTAGTAAAATAAAATAAGCCAGATAACATGAACGTTTGTTATTAAAGTAAGTATGAAATATGCTGTTAGTAGAGAAATAAAACTCATAAGTAGATTGTTGTTAGTATATTTAAATACACAAATCTATTTTACAAAATCGCTTATACTAAAATGAATTTTTTTTTTATTTTTCAACTATTACTAAAAAACTAACTAAGAACATGTTTTATATTAAATTATTTAAATAAAAAAGATTTTAACAAAATTAACAGATTTAAAAATTAAGAGCTAGCAAAAAGCTGTCTGGTTGTATAGAGAAAATTTAATATTCACATGGTTAAGATTATATTTTTTGTTTTTTTTTTTTTTGTTTCATTTGACTTACGTATTTAACTATACTCATATACATATTATTAATTATTATTTTTTTTCTAGAATTAAGTCAAACGACTCTAAAAGCCTGGGACAAACAATATTTATTGACTACAATTTAAATAATTGGTAGTTATAAGTACTAGCAGTAGAGGGATTTGGTTTTGGAAATATAATTTTCAAGAATAAAACACTTAAAATTAACTTTCTAAATTGGCTCCCCCTACAGCAGATAAATGTAAATGTCTTTTAAATTGTACAAGACAAATTTCAAACTACAATGATAATCACAAAAGACTTTGAAAAACAAATTATTTTGAAAAATTTAAAGAGATAAGCATTATACTGTATAATAGATTAGAATAAAGTGATAATATTAGGTAGATAGTATGCCCATACTCTTAGACCAATAACTTCCATTGTGATACCACGGGAACTTTCTTCGCATAAGACTCTACTTTATCAATTTATCGTAATGACCACACTACCTGGGATCAAATTAAACCTTCATAAAATGATTTTTATTTTTTTTATACAATGTACAAACACTAGGTAAAAATCCTTTTACCCAAAAATTTTTAAATTCGGTTGAGGAGATAAGGATTAAAAAAGAAATAAGATTGTAGGAGAGAATTGTGTTTTTCTCCGTACTTCTCTTGGGAGCATAGATATTCCACTTGACATTTCCATTGTAGTCGATTTCTAGCTGCTACTTTCACTTGTATTTCCGAGGCAATGTCTAATTTTATTTTTAATCTGTTTGTACTGTCTAAGTAGGGGATTGGCATACTGTAGAAGACCACTTTATTAGCTTTATCTGCGCCTACGTGGTAAGACGACGCGATATTTTTCTGCAAGTTGTCGCTGTGATTTTATCCCACTTTGACATTAAGATGCTTGACATTACTATGTTTACTGGGTACGACATATCACATACTGTTGTCAGTTGTTGACAATTGTGTAATTATTATTAGTGTTTGTCTAATATTATTTATTGTGTTATTTGGTTATTATGTTGTACGATATATATGAGTATTGATATAGATATTGATACAGGTAATATTTTTTAGTTATATAAAGTATTAATTATATTAATTATTTTTATTGATTATTAATTTTATATATAATATTTTGCTATTTTTTTAGTTATATTTTATACCCCCCACGGGAATCGAACCCGTGACCACCACATCGTAATTCAAACACATTTCTGTGCTCTAACCGATTAGGCCACGGAAGGAATGTGAATAGAGGAGAGAATATTGATAGGTAGTTTAGAAACAAATCTGAAGAGGTTTCTTTTAAAGAGTTAGAGTTTGTAAAATGAAGCATTTCGGATGTACATAACGTCAGCTGCATTCCTATATGTGTATCTATTCGATCAAAAGCAAAATGTTGAAAAAAAAATAACTTTTTAATTTTGATGGAAATTTTGACTGGAAAAATTAAAAAATAATCAAACAAAATTTGAATTTTATAAAAATTTTAGTAATTTTTTAACATCTAACGTACATAGTTTTATAATTTTAATATTTTGAAATATCAAAATAATATATTTAAAAAAATGTTAGTATGTATAGTGTAAAGCTTCATATGTGTTTGGAAATTTGGGAATAAAAATGGTTTGTTAGATACTTAGGAATACAAAATTTGCATGACTTCTCAATAAAAACTGTAGTTTGGATAAATAGGCACATTTTGAAGGATTAAAAAGCAGCAAAATATAGGTTGTTTGGATAAATCAGAAAAAAATATTTCGAAAACTATAAGAGATACGTTTATTTTGCCTGCAAATTCGGATAGAGCATAGTCGAAAATGATGTAGTACATTGAAAAGTCAATTTCGGAAAAAATGGTATTACTGGTTCGATACATAGGAATGCAAACGATAAGCATTTTCCACATTTTAGCAGTTTTTACAGTAAATCATTTTAGGGAACCAGTTTTGGACATTTCAACTGTGTAGAAATAAGTGCTCTAAGTGCTTCCCTACTGGTATTAGTATTATGTTGTTTTATTGTTTTTGGTAGTAATTTTTTTGCTATCGAAATTAACATGGTTTTTCGGGGTCTACAATATTTTCATTTAAACCATTTTTATTTCTTTACATTTGGAATTTTACATCAGTGTAGAATAATGGTGAGGAAAATATTGAACTATTCAATCAATCTCCGACATATTTACTGAATTCGAACAAATTTATTATTGAATTTTTAAATTTATTACTGTAAATAACCACCAAAATATCTATACTCATCTATATATAGATCTTTCGAATTCGAATTTTTAATCCAGAAACATTTAGTTTAATGCGCACAACTATAAAACAATTCTCATAAGCAATTCTTCCCTTAAAAATAATTTTAAAAATAATTTTCTTATTCCGTAAATGAAACTAATGTTTTCTCACTTGTCCAAGAAAACAAAAACGAACAAAAAAAAAAAAATAAAAATCATATGCCATAAGTATTCAAATAAAACTAACATCAAAATACAAAACAAAAATATTCACATTTTGTACATATTTACATATGAGAAAAATCAAAACATCGTAACTACTGTGAAAAAGTGAAAAAATAAACATCAAAAGAAACTATAAAAATCAATTTGGTCCTTGCTATGACTTTTTTTTTTTTTGTTTTTGTTTTTTGTTCTAACAGTATATCATCATATCATTTTTTTTATTTATTTTTTCTTTTTCCTTTTAAATCCTAAAGCGGAAAAAAAAATGTAAAGACCAAAAAAAAAAACACAACAAACGAAAATTGAAAACCGAAACGATACAAAAGTAGTAGAAAGTTACAATCTTTGTTTCTGTCCTTTTTTTCCTAGATTTTTTTTTTCCTTTTGTTTTTGTCTCTGTCTTTTCTTGTTTTGTAATGATTACAATCAAGTAAATCGAAAAATTTTCCTACATCCGTTTTTCATGAAGATACAAAAAAAAAAAAAAAAGTTAAGAAGAAAGAAAAAAACTTAACATGTAACTATAGTAAATAAATAAAGAATTGAGTCCGGGTATCAATGGACAATATTGAAGGAGGTTCTATGGGGAATGTGAAATAAATTCCAATAAAATATTACTGGATTTCAGTTTTGTGGTCAATATGTAGTGGGATGAAAATATTTATTTATGTGGGAATATTTTTTATTCATAATTTAGGGTTTAATTTTTGTTTAATTCCATCATTATGACATCAAAATGGGTGTATTTGATTTGTGGGGTACTTTTTCATAGTCATTTTGATGGTGCATTAATAATACGTTGAGCTAAAAATATACTAAACTAATATTATTATTATAGTAGTAAAAAATGAAGGGTTCGAAACATGAAAAATATTTTGATAATGATTTTGCCTTATGTTCATAATATTGCACTCAATTTTTAGCTTGTAATGAAACTTTGAGCTTTGAGCTTACTCAATAATTTGAATCAATAATTTTAAATATTGATTTATTCCGTCGGAATTCAAGGGAAAAATAATTTATAAGAAGCATGTAAAAATTGACACCTCTCTTGTAGTTTTAATTTTAAGATTATTGCTATTCACTCTTTAGTATTTCGGGATACCCTATGAATTATTAACTTCTAATTTAAGTTTGAACCAAGTTAAATACTAATGGTTTCAGTGGTTCAAATACCAGTACGAAAATATGTTTTTTTTTTTTAATTGTTTAGTTAAAATTGTGTTACAGTTCGATCTTATTACTAGCAAGAAAAGTGGAAATTAATGTTATTGTAGAAGTTGAATACCCACGTAACAATTTTATTGCTATAAGACTCTTGCGCACTCTTATAACACTGTTATAAACACTCTTATAGCAATATTAGTGTTAATTTGTGTTATCCGCGATTATTTCGAAATTGCTGTAATATTAAGTGCGGAGCAATTGCTGTAATATTAAGTGCGAAGCAATTGCTGTAATATTGAGTGCGGATTAGTATACATATTTATTAGCTAGCGTATATGTTTTTATTTTGAAATTAAATTCATTTGAAATAATTTATGTTATGCGAGCTATTATTTTTTATTTTAAAATAATAATTTTATATAGTTTATAATATTTATTTCATGAGAAAGAGAGATATATATTTATTTACATATTTTTATATTTTATTTCTAATATAAAGAATGTCTTACTAATAAATAATATTTTGCGGTTAAGAATAATATTGGCATTAATGTTTATAATTATTGTGACCTAAATGCAAAATTTGGCTTGGAAAGAAATTTCATTGACATTTATTATAATAATATTTTGCAAAAATACATTGCTCAATACTCTATTTTTAAATAAATAAAAGAAAATATATTTTTAAATTGCATCTTTGAATAATGTACGTTAATTAATGCATAACATCAAATTTGATATTTAAATTATACTTTTGCGAAAAGAATGCAAAATTTCAGTTTTCGTTTATTTACAAAAAAAAAAATGTTGTTTGCCATGCTTGTAGAAAATAATGGCCGTCGCAAAATATTTTATTAAAAAACTCTACAGTATGTTTATTAGTAACATTATAGGAATACAGTAAAATAATAACACTACTACTGCTATTCTAGCAATTCTATTCTTATAACAGCACTTTAACTCTAGTTATAGGACTTTTAGACTTATAATATCATTCCTGTAGCAGTTGTTGAATATTCCATTATAACCAATCCCACAATTTCTATAAGAACATTCTTATAGCAATATTAATCACATTATTCCCAGAAAAACATCATTATAACACATTTAGTGCGTATCGGAATCATATGGAAGTCTTATAGCATTCATTTTCTTTATATAACAATAAAATGTTACGTGGGTAGTTCGTGAAGAATGTCAAAAAATATTTGACTTCATCAAAAGTAATTAATAATTATAAATTGTCAATTTAGTCGATACGTTAAAAATGTTTTTGAATATTTTATTTTATTTTATTTATTTATTTTTTTTTATTTCAATCTTATAAACTAATGATAAATTCAATATAACTTATTTAAACTTATTATACTAAAGAACTAATTTTATTTAGTTAATTACGTAAACACAAAATTTAACAAAAAAGTATTTAAGAAATTATAGTTTGTACAATTCAGATTGCAAAATAAAAGTAAATAGCATTAGTGATATTGTATTTGGAATTTTAAATTTATATTATATAAAAAGTATTGCCTGAAATTAGTTAAATTATTTTTTTAAGACCTAGCCGAAGCTGTCTGGTCACCATAATCTCTTAAGGTACTGTCATTTTGAATTAAAAGTTATAAATTTACTAAATAAAAAAAAAAAAAAAAAAAAACCAAAAGATCTAGGGTAAGCTTGAAGAGAGAACAAAAAACAAATTTTATTCATCCAAAACACAACGTCAAACAATATTGTCAAACATAACACAGCATATTATTTTTTTATTTTAGATCATAAAACGATATGTTTGATACATTTTAGATACGTTTACGAATAGACTCCCATCCACAGTATTGAAAGTAATTTTCTTTTTAGCAAAATCCATTGAAATTATTTATTTGTTTTTATTAATATTATTATTTTTGCACTAAAGTTCACTAACTTAACAACTGTACCACTAAATCTGATAAATTTGTACTTCGAAAAAAAAACATGGAAAAAAAATCCAAACAAAAATTAAATTCTTAAAAAACAATTGATAAAAAACACTTCAGTAAAAATCCTAAATATACAAAAAATAAAAAAACACATACACATTGAATAACTCTCAAATCCTGAATATACAAAAAAAAAAACGAAAAACGCAAATAATAAAAAAAAAAACACACATATACACTGAATAACTCTCAAATTGTTAGACTTCAATTTAGATTTATAGCCTTCCGGGACAACAGCAACAAAAAATATAGAAAACAAATAAAAAAAGAAAAGACGAAAATTTCTATACATATATATATATATATAACATATATATATTATAGTATAAGTAGAAAGCATATAATATATTTAAGAATAAAAAGGACTAGGATAATAATAAATACAGAGACAATCGAAATATGCTGCAGAGGAATTGAATACGATAATATTGAATTGAATTGACTGGAACTAGAAAAAATCTAAAAAAAAAAAAATAAATAATGTGAAACAAAAAAAAAAAAAACTGTAAAAATATCAAACTATATAGCTTTCTTCTACTCTCACTCTTATATTTGAATGGTTTAATTGGAATTTTCTTGCCGGAAGGATATTTTTATATCGATAAGACAACTCGATATCCATCTTATAAATATATGAGCTTCTCTCTCTCCCACTCTCTTGCTCTTGCTATATTGACGTAGAAATAAAGTGAAAAAGAAATAATATTGCTTTTTTTTTCTATACTAAAAATAATAAAAAAAAAATAAAAAAAATAAATAAAAACGGAAATAAAAATAACATCAAAAACCAAGTAATGGAAATAGTAATAATGACAGGAAATCGTTGAATTTGACAACAATAACCAACTTTAATTTCAAATTACAAAGAATGATCTATAAAACTGTAGGATACAATCATAAGTATTTTATAATATTTAAGATGTTAAGTAAAGTGAAGATTTTTGGATTATATTATTGCAATAAGAGCAAAAAACATTAACACTTTTTTTTTTTTTTTATTTTGGAAAATTTAATAATGAAAGTAAAGATAGGATACAAGTGGTTTTGAAATTTTGAGAAATATTTTTTTTTATTGCTAAATATTTCAAAATTTATGAACCATTTAGTAGAAATTCTTATAAAATCTTATGTGAACGAATTTACTCAATTTAAAGATGTTATCAATTTATGATTAACTATAATTCATTTTTTTTAACAAAAATATTCACATAAATAAATAACTAAAAATACTAATTTAGTTCAATTAGTTTACTTTATTTAATAATTTCTTAATTTGAGAATTTAACATTTTATACAGTTTTTGACTACAATTTTTGACTTTTCTATTTTAGTTATTGTTTGCGGCACACAATTACGGGATGTGACAACCGATATACTACATAACACCAGGGGCCGCTGGATTGTATCAAAAATGTATAAAAATGTTCAATGAATTTCAATATTTGCATGAAAATTATTTTTAATACTCTAGATGTGTTCGTAAATGCATCTAAAATGCATCAAACACATCCGTGATATGATCGAAAATGTCAAAAAATTTATTGACGACGTATTATATTTGTCAATAATTGTTGACATTTGTGCTGTCGTGATGTACTCAACACTGAGATTCCTGTCAAATAATATTCAAAAATATTTAAAAGGTATCGAATAAATTAACAACTAGGGGCCCCTGTTGAGTAATTATATTTCAAGTTGAAGTCAAATTTAAAGTTTTTAAAAAAACAGTAATTTACGTACTGACATAGACTTCGCACGATATAGCAGAAACCACTCGTGTTTAATAAAAAGTTTTGTTTAGGACAAATAAACACACATCCCTCATATAGTGCTTCGTTTCCGATATATTCCCTATAGTAAGTGGCATTTAGTGGATAAAATTACTAAAAATAAAAAATTTTATCATTAAAGAGGTATGTATATATATACCTACATAATACATAATTTTAATAAAAATTATATTATTACTACAAATAACCAGAATTTAGAAACAGTTACTTAAAAAGATAAAAATGAAGAATTCAAGCGATTTGTTTTTTTGTTGTTTTTATATTTTTTATTTTAGATGAATTTGGTTTTTTGTTTTTATTTGGCATATGTACATAGATTCATTTGCAAGTACATAATGTAAATTATAATAACTGATTTGTTTGCTTTTGTTTATTACTTTCATAAGATCTCACTTATGCATAATGTATTTGCTGAATATCAAAATCATATAAGTACAAAATTTTCAACTGTGTGTGCATTTTTGTTTTATATACAGTCTTATATATTGTATATATTAGAAGTTCATTAAGGAGTAGGAGAATCGAAATAAAATAAAAAGGTGTCTACTGCGCAGGACCTTAAATGCTTATCAATTATAATTATAGATTATTATTTTTTTTTTAAATTTTGATGAAACAAAATATTTTTTTGACATTTCCACGGACTATTAACATCTTCTTCAATATCATTGTTGCATCTCTTCTCTTGCACCACATTATTTTGTTACCAAATCACACGTTAAGACAATTTTTACTACATAATTAAAAAAAGCCTTCAATAAAATATTTTCGAACTGTAATTCGGACCCCTGCAAGCATTATAGTTGGATTTCATAAACGTTATACTACATCAAACGGCATTCTCTACTACAAGTACAAAATATAACTACCACAAATTTAATATGATTACATTATGTTACAGACGTGAAAATAATATATATATATGAAAACTACTAGTAAAATTTATTATTTTAAAAATCCAGTTATTATAATAATAATTAAATAAATAAAAAATAAATATTATAAAATAAAAAGAGAAATCAATAATATTGAAAAATACAATTTTTCAATTCTATAATTAATAATTTTTTGTAAATTATTTGACACCGAAAATTAATAATACACAGAAAATAATTTGTTTGTTAGTATAATACCAAATAAAATTTCGAATTTCCTTTTTAAATTATTATATAAAAATAAAAAATAAATAAAACTTTATATAACTGTTGTAAATAATTATTATATAGGAAAAAATAAAAAAAATAAATAAAAAAATGAGACAAAAACAATTTGTTTTTGTTTTTTTTTGCTTTATTTATGCACAGTAGGAAACCTTAATCGGTTTTTAATTTGCCCATAGCGAAACTGAAAATTATTCATTTTTTTTTTTTTTTGATTATTATTATTTTTCTTATTATTTTATTTTCCTTTAAATAATATAGTGAAATTAAAATTGAAGTTATTTAACAAAAAACAAAAAACAAAAAGAAATAAAAATTGTTTTATTTTTTTTTTTGTTATAATTTTAAATTGCAACAACAAAAGTTTAATATTTGTTTCTATACAAAAAACAACAAAAAAATTAATTACTTTGAAGACCTGCGAGTAACAAACTTGCTATAAATTTGATAAGAGAAAAAGCAATGAATGATTTTATTTTTTTCTCTTTTTTTTTTTTTTATTATATTCTGGAAATATTATTCTCTTTTCTCTTCCTTTGTGACTTAAATTTTTTTACTTTAGTTTTTCTTATTTTTTCTTTTATATTATGTTATGGACGTAGTGTAGAGTGTACCTATTTAAATTTTATTTTAATACAACTCTCAATCCTCCTTCGTATTATATTTTTTGTTTTTTATGAGAAAACTTTTTAATTTTTATGTTTTTATTTTTGACTTTAATTTTTTTTTTTTTTATTTCTTTTTAAATGTTACATAAATGCTTTCTCTCTCTCTCTGGTTTTTAATACATTGTGTACTTGTTTTCCTGATTATATTATGTCCTGTTATCAATTTAAATATTTTAAATACCGCATCCTAAATAAAATTTATATGGATATGATATTCATACATAATATTATACTTATACAATATACATTATGTATTTACTAATATAGTATAATATACCTAGGTAATAAATTTGTATTTATAGAGTTGGAGAAAGCAAGAAAATTGTTAAAGGTAATCGGAAAATGAATTTATTTGGACAAGGTTAATGGGAGCACATGACAAAAGAAAAAGAGATAAAAGATAGAGAGAAAGAGACATATTTAAACAAAAATAGATTAACTATAATTATGTATATATGTATATAATATAGTTAAATAGATATATTTTATGTATGTATTATGTAAATTTGAGATTGTGATTTGTAAATAATTTTTAGTTTTAAAATTTCCTTAGGTTATTAGAATATTAACAATGTATAATAATAATGGGGGAGTGTTAAATGATTACAGTAACAAAAGGTGAGGTTAGTGATGTGAAAAATGTCAATAATATTGCTTATTAATATTTTGAAAATAAATTGGAAATAAGAACAAAGTAAAAAATGATTTTATAGATTTTAGATTATAGTGAAAATTTTATTTGAAAATTTTAAATTTAACATTTTTTGTTTAACTATTTTGTATGGTTGATAATTTATTTTTTTGACTTTTATGTTTTTTACAGAACCAATTTATTACAAAAAGTTTAAAAAGTTTGGTTATATCTCTACTCTTTTGAGAATTTTATTAGATTCTGTAGGTTTTGAAAAGAAAAAAATTTAATTAAAATTTTTGTAGGTATCTAGAGATTGACTAACTGAAAATAATTATTAAAAATTATTACACGTGTACTTACATTATGTTTTTGTGATTGAGAAAGGACATAGAAAATATTTTATTTAATTATTTTTAATAATTTATAGAATTTCAAAGAAATTTATTAAAATCATTAATTAAGTGATAATTTATCAGACCTATAATTTTATGATTAAAATATTTTGATCACTACATTTATTTGTCATTAATATTAATTAAAAGTAAGTGTAGTTTAGAAATAAATACATAACTAGGTAATAAGAAATATTATTTTTGTAGGAAATAACAAATTAAAATTTTATAATATTAATTATCATAACTTATGAAAATTTACGCAAATTAAATCACAAACCTACACTTCTTAAGTACAAAGTCACATGTAAAGATAGTGTGACTGAAAATAAAATTTTATAAATTCTGCCATATCAGAGTCAGAAATAAATGTATTGAATTAATAATATTTGGGGGTTGGTGACTAAATGCACAAGCTGAAATTCACAAAAAAATATCAACAAAAAAAATATTATTTAACTAAAACAGGATTACCAAACTGTATACTAAAAGAAATATATTGCACTTTTCCGGAAATAATTATAAAAATTTAAATAAATTGATTCCGTTATTATTTTATTAACTAGCTTTGTAACCCGCCATAAATGACGGAAGCAAAATAAATTCTAGCATTTCTTTCCTTCATTACAGTTTTCATTTCAAGTTTAAGAAAAATACGTATTTGCTTACTAATTTATCATACCTTTATTTTTGTATTATAACGCTTTTAATTACCATATAAACAGAATATTTGTAGTAAGGTGCAAAATTTTCTATTCCCTAAGGGTCATTTACTCGATCATTTTAACGACATCGTTTTTGCAACATTGAAAATTTATTTTATAATTCAGAATTAAATTAATCCTATTAACATTCAATAACATTCGCTGCGTATGTTTAGCGTCAAAGTTTATAGCGAACAAATAATATTTTATAATGAGCCACAACTTTGAACGAAAACATATTTAAAAACAAAAATAAATAAATTTGTAAATATAAAAAACAATAATAAATTGAAGATACACATAATATTTATTTTGATGAATTAAATAAAAACTGGTGTTGGAGAAAAAATTAAAATAAAAAAATTTACTGCAAATAAGTAGGTATTTACAAAACTGTTCATAACTTGTGAACCATTGATCGGTTATTTAAAATTTCATTTCATTTCAAAAAACTCATTATCGAACTGTTCGTGTTAAAATTCATACATAGCTAATTATTATTTATAACATACATTAAAAACAAGAACAACAACCAATATGGTTTAACCGATACCTATATATACCTACCTACTATATTAAAAAAAATTCATCACTCTCTACAACATACATTTCTATACACTTGAAGAAAACAAATACATATACCTGAAAATTATAAACTTACAAAGATAAGAAATAAAAAATAATAGTACTATTTAATAATATAGTAATAATTTCATTTAATTTCTTTAAAAATGTATAGGTTGTTATTGTTTTTATGTGTAAATCAGCAGAACCAAAACCTAACCCCATACTAAATATTATATACGATCATAAATTTATATATCATATAGATATATATATATATATATATATATTATAAAAAAAACAATAAACAAAAAAAATAAAAATAACTAACAATTTTAACTCATCATCGCATCACATTTCTGGCTAGAGTATATATATACCTATAGTACTATAGTACAGGCAATGCATGCGGTAGCAAAGCTATGATGCTATGATCATTATCATAACAACAACAAAAAATAAAAAAAATAAGTATGCATATTGTGTATAATTTTAAGTAATAAGAATACCTTTAAGTGCATTATGTTTTTTTTTTGTGTTAAATGCTGTTTGCCTTTTGGTTATTATACCATATTAAATTATTCATAAAATTTCTATTAGTCCTTCTTATTATAAATCAAAAAAGTTGTTTGTTTTATTTATATTATTTTTTATTTTTCCTTATTATTTGCGAAAAAGACTAACATTAAATTAAAAAAATATATTTCATGCAATGGTATTTTTACCTCCAAAGGTTCAGCATGGTATACAGGGGTTAAAAAACAGTACCAAATCTATTTGTATTGTAATTTGTATATGTGTTGGAGTATTCCGTCGAACTTACAAACATCCAGATAAATGCAGAATAACATATATATAATATTCTGGGAAAGGGCAATATAATTTTTTTTTCAGACTGGTAACCTTCTCCTTCTTATTTTGGCCATATTTGTGTTTTTCATTCGTTTTTTGTGGACATTTTTTTCGTGGCAAAAGTCATTATGGATTTTGTATTTTGTGGATTTACTCACCAACCCAATATTTGATTGTAATGAAGAACAAGTGATCTCAACATAGTTTAATACACGGAAATGTTTTCTATAAAAGCATTTTAAAAATTATTTTATTTGAATAAAGTCTTAAAAATGAATTTGTTTTGTATTTAAAATGAATATTTTGTACAAATGATAATTTGTATATGTGAATAATATTGGTCAGTAGGGTTAATCGTCTCGTATAAAAAATCAAATATAAAAAATGTAAATTTCGTATAAATAAAATACATACAAGGTGCCTCAAAATTTGTAATGGAGGTATATACTGAAGTATCTTTTCCGTCCTATGCCCCACGGATGGGGTTGCAGGACAATGATGATGATGATGATGATGGTCTTTGGATTGAAAATCTACTATACTTGTAAAATATTGTGTAACACGATTAGGCTTGTAAAAGTCAGTACTTTAAGGAAAATTTGCAAAATTAATAGCCTTTATATTCTGCCTTTGTATGCTATCACTCATATAACACATTGGTTGTTGTGGGTAGTTTTAGGGAAAAGTGGAAATAAACACTCAAACACTTTAAATCCGGAAACTTGCACAATATCAACTTCTTAAAACAAACGATTTTAGTTCTAAAATATTTTAAATATCTAATTACACATTCAAAAAATCTCAAGAAGAAATCTAAGACACTGTATTCCCACAGGAAAACTGATTGTATTATTTGATTAAATAGTTTTGGATATAAAATATTTTATTCAACAAGTTGGTAATTTAAGAATACATTAAAAAAGTAACTTTTTTGAAGTATCTAACTGCCAACATAATAATAAAAATTTTCGAAGACACAAAAAAAAAAATAAACAAAAAAAAAAAACAAGAAGAAAAAATTATTTTCATCAACTTTGGTATTTCTTTCATCTCTTTAACTTTGTCAGCATGAGCATCATCATCATCATTTATCAAAAAAAAAAAGAAATTATCCTAAAGCAATAATTCTACTTTTTGTTTTTGTTTTATTTTTTTTTTTTTGTTGTTTTTTACTTTTGATCTCTCAAACAGTTTACGCTGTGAAAAATATTAATTTTTTTTTCATCATTCTGAGAAAAACAAAAGTCTGTGAAATAATTTTTTAAAAAATATTTATTTCTATAAATTAAAAAAAAAAAAAAAAACACAAACAAAAACAAAAAATTATGAATTGAGTTATGAATAATTATTTTATTTTTACTCAATGAGAAAATCATCAAACACAATGTTAATACTTATCAATTAGTGTCAATTATTGATGTCAATTAGGTGAATATTTTATGAGTTTTGACAATTATTAATATTTAATAAACCATACTGTAAAACTATAATGTATTAATGTGTAATATTATTGTAAATATTTTGTAAATTAATATAATTAAATAAAATAAAAATATTGAAATAAATCCTGAAGTACATTGACAGGGAAATAGCTACATGTGTTTTAATATGTTGCTTTACTTAATTGAATTTTGACATTTTTGTATAAATATGAATGTAATGTAATTTTATGTAAACAAAATGTGTTAAGGTTGTCGCACTGTGTTCAGAAATCGAAAATTTTAAATAAAAAAGGTAGAGGTTGGGTTTAAAACAGTGAAATAGTTGGTTATAAAGAAAATTCTGATGTGATTTAAGTTTATAATATGTCAAACACTTAAGGCCCAACCATAATGAACTTTAGTTGGCTTAAGCCAACTTAAGGAATGTATGATTACATGTAAATTGTATTGTGCACCCATCATAGGAATATCAGAGAAGTTTTCGTTAACTTTAGCTGGTTTAAGGAAAATGCGATTTCATTCTCACATTCTGTACAGAAATTTGACATTTAATTTAGGAGCTGTTATTACTTTGTGCTATATAAAAAAATAATTTAATTATTTAATAACTTACAAACTGCATTACAAATTAATGTATAACTAATATTAATAAAATGAAAAAAAATAAAAAAACATTTATTAAAATATATTTAAAAGAACACTGAAAACAAAATTTGATCAATAATAAAATTGAAAATATATATATGAAAAACAAAATTAAAATAACAAACAAAATATAATTTATATTTAACAAAACTTCTATCAACGTATTTTTATTTACATTTACAAGTTAACAATAGTCAAAATCACTTAAGTTAACTAAAGTCTATTATGGGTAACTTAAGCAATTAGCAAACTTTAGCTGGCTTTTCGTTTAGTGTTGACATTAGCGTAAGTCAATTTAAGTTCTTTATGGTTGGGTCTTTAACTGGAACCCAGGGGTTTTCAGAATTTCAGCGAGCGGATGCGACTAATGACATGAAAAAATCTTTGATTCCGGAATTCAGTCTCGAAAAATCACATAATGAAGTAAACGGTTCCGTTTTTGCATTGCAATAGCTTTTATTTTCTATAAGTCTATCGACACGAAGCTCTGTAATAAATAAAATCGAAAAATTTTACCGATCACATTTTATACTCAAAACGAGTTAAATAACAAAATCAGAAGTATTTAAATAAAATTTTGTTTTTTCAATAATTTAGTTTCATACTCTACTAATGCCTACTGTACTATTTTAATACTAGGGGCCCCTGTTAACTTATATTTCAAGTTGAAGTCAAATTTAAAGTTTAAAAAAAAAACAGTAATTTACGTACTGACATAGACTTCGCACGATATAGCAGAAACCACTCGTGTTTAATAAAAAGTTTTATGGTTAGTAAGTTTTATTTAGGACACATAAATACATGTCCCTCATATACTGTTTCGTTTCCGATATATTCCCTATAGTAGGTGGCATTTAGTGGATAAAATTACTAAAAATAAAAAATTTTGTCATTAAAGAGGTACGTATATATATATACCTACATAATACATAATTTTAATAAAAACTATATTATTACTACAAATAATCAAAATCTAGAAACAGTTACTTAAAAAAATAAAAACGAAGAATTCAAGTGATTTGGTTTTTTGTTTTTTTTTACATTTTTTATTTTAGATGTATGTATTTGTTTTTTTGTTTTTATTTGACATAATGGCTAAGTCTACATATATTCCAAGTCATGACACTGCAGAAAAGATTCTCCTTTTGCCCCTTATTTATACAGGTCAGCATAGGAAAAATAAGGACCAGATTTTTTAAGTCTAATAACTGAAAAAATATAATTTTTTTCGAGTTTTGTTCTAAAAAGAAATTAAAAAAAAAAAATCGAATAGTAAAAAAAAATATTATATACTTTAATATTTTATTATAGAAAAATTGATTAATTAATTTGCCATTAAAAAAAAATATATTTACACCTTTCAAAAAAGAGTAAAACACATAACAAATTATTTTTAATCATCACAAATTTTTTTTCACCATTTTTCTTTAACCAACAATTTTTTAAATTTTAAAATATATTTTATGTAATATTTTTTTATATATAATTAAAGTACAAATTCTAAACTTTATTTTGATATTAAATTTATATTTTTTTATTTATATTAAATGCTCTAAAACTTTGTTTGAACATAAAAATATTTGCCAAATTTATAAAATTACTTCACAGCGCGCTCAAATTGGTTGAAAAGAAATACAAAAAAAAAGAACAAAATTGAATAACTTGGGCCGCAAATACATAGGCAAATGTCATTTTTCATTCTCATTTATTTAGAAGGCTGGTTTTGTTATGTACTAAGGAATATTATCTTATTTTTGTCTCTTTTTTCACGCATACAGTCTCTGTAAGCGAATGTCATTACTTTGAATAAATAAACTTAACATATGTACAATGTACATTCTATTCACTGCAAGTAATTATAATAACTTATTTGTTTGTTTCTGTTTTTTATTTTTAATAAGAACTCACTATACATAATGTATTTGCTGAATAATAAAATCATATGAGTAAAAAAATGTCAACTGTGTGCGCATTATTGTTTTATATATAATCTTATATATTATGTATATTAGAAGTTCATTAAGGAGTAGGAGAATCGAAATAAAATGCAAAGGTGTCTACTGCGCAGGTCCTTAAATGCTTGTCAATTATAATTATAGATACTCGATATGAAGACTTTTAGGTGCCTATTATGTATTTCGATCGACTTCGTTCATCGTTAGAGTTATTCGATCGTAATCGTTAGTGCCATTATGTATTTCGATGAAAATTTGATCGAAAGTGTTTTAAAATGCTGCCATTGTAAAACTCAAATCTACGCTGAAAATGACATAATGTTTGATTCTTTGACTGTCAAATTCAAATTATTATACGAAAAAAAACAAAACAATACTGTTATGACTTTTTGAAATTTTTAAGTTGAAGTTAAAAGTGTTTAAATAAAATAAAAATTATTAAATTAAAGGTTTTTATAAATAAAATGATTTTAGCAGAGTTAAATTTTTCAGTTTCCGATTGTGTTGAAAAATGCTATCAAATTGCAGAGTTAAAAAAACAAGCGAACATATTTTCGGGATTATTCTAATCCACTGGATTTGGAAGATTATACGTATATAATTATACATGAAATTGATGAGTTCATGATCTACATTATTAAAACTATTAAATTAGGGCAAAAATTGAAATAGCCAATAAGTAACACGTCGATTCGAAATATAATTAAATTTGCCAGCGTATTAAAATTCTGTGGGGTTTGTACCAAGGAAATGATTTGCAACGTATGAAATGATTTTCATGTCGGACTAGCAGAGCTAGCTTTGAAGGAGTTAAAACCTTGACATACCTCGGAGCAACAATAAGAAGTGATAATAGTATGCAATGCTGTATTCATAATAGAATTCAGGCCGGAAATAGATGCTACTATGCAAACAGAAAGTTGCTTCAATCAAAATTAATATCAAGAAAGGCCAAAATGATAATATATAAAACTCTCATACGACCCATAGTACTATGAACGTGGCCGTGGAGAATAGCCTGCGCATATTTGAAAGAAAAATTCTCCGAAAAATACTCGGCCCAAATATATTACAGAATGGAGAATATGTAATCAGAAGCAACAGCGAGCTCAATAATATGATTGATAGTGTGGACATTGTACGGTTTGCAAAGGCCCAAAGACTAAGGCGGGCTGGCCACGTAAGTCGAATGAGCGAAAGCCGAAAGCAAGCAGTGGTACTGAATAGAAAGCCCGATAGTAGTCGTGGTAGAGGAAGACCATGAAGCAGATGGGCAGACAACGTGAAAAACGATGCTCAAATCCTACAAATCCCAAATTGGAGACAAGCGGCACAAGATCGACCTTTTTTGGAGGAGCATAGTTATGAAGGCCAAAGCTCACCCAGAGCTGTAGCGCTATATGATGATGATGATGACTAGCAGAGCTAATATTTTCTGTTATGCTTAACGAAGTTTTATATGTATTTGCATTTTATAATTATGTGCAAAATGGATCAAATTCCATTACGCACTAGAAGAAAAAAGTCAGACAAACGTTATTTTTATGATTAAAGCAGAAATACTGAAATAATTGGAGCAGTAGATGGAAAGCTTATTCAAATTAAATCACCGAAGCAAAACGTACAACATTTATGTTATAGTAGAAAGGGATTTTTTAGCATTAATGCAATTCTGATAAGTTTATACTCTATTGTAATTAGTTTCCATTATTATAACAGTTTTTGTTTTTAGATATGTGATCATAATCAGGTAATTGGTTTTGTGAGTGCAAGATATCCTGGTACCTCTTTGGAAAATTTATAATGGTTTCTCATTATTTACACTAACTTTTCATATTGCAGTTTATTTGTAACTGGCCTTTCATTCCTATTAAAATTTATTTCAATACAAAATAATTATGAAAAATTAAGTTAAATACCTACTAACATTTCAACTTTTAAATTTATTTTTATTCCAAAAAATATCGCAAATATAAAACAAACACCAGGTGTCCAAGTGTCACTCTTTTATTTTATCCTTTCAATTCAAAATTGAAATAATTTGTACAAAATCTCTCTTACGATGTCTCTTTCGTGGTAAATTTTTACATCGATAAACTTTGTCGATTTCGTCTACAATTTTTGAACGATATCGAAATACATAATGGCAATTTTGCATTTTGACATTTCGTTCGATCAAATCGTAATCGTTATCGAAATACATAAGAGACATCTTAATATTAAAGGTAAATTATAAAAAAATTTTATGAAAAACTGTTTATTTCTAGATGCTGCTGTCTATGTCCACTTCATAACTGCTTATTTTATTCTGTCTGAAAATGACGTTTGCTTACTCATGTTTTATTTCTACAGTTTGATTTCAGTTAAATCAAATTTACGTGCTTGGTAAAAATTTTTTAATATACATTTTTGCGCAATTTATTTCTAATGTAAAATAAATAAATTTTAATTGAAATGAAAAAAAATTAATAAATTAACTGTTTGTGAATAAATTTTCCATTCATTTGATTAATAAAAATAATAATTTTATCAAAAATATTTCAAAAAATTTATTTTATGAGTTTATGATGCTCCTTAGAGACATAAATTTCCTACATAACAAATTGACAGGAAAATTTCAAAAATGTTTTTATTACTTAAATACTTAAAGTTTTTTTTTTAATTTTATTAATATAAAAATTCATATTAAAATTAGAAAAAAAAAAACAGATAATCGTTATTGAATTTTAATAAAGTCAATAATAATAAAAATGTTCATTATTGTTTATTCATAAAGGTATAGGTATAAATGCACACTATTATAAATTATTTACAGTTTGTGCGTAAGCAATAGAAAATTTATTCGTTCGCAGTCCTTAAAAATTGAATATTAATGAATTGGTGAGTATAAAGGTGTAATTTATTGTTAACGTTGAATGTGGATAGGAAAATTTAATTTAATGTAATAAGATGTCACAAAAAATTTCAAAGTGACAATTATGTAAAAATTTTCTGATACTAAAAGACTTAACAATTTTTATTAAAGGTAGAAAAATTTTAGTAAAACATAATCAAAATTTTTTGTTAATGTTTTATGTTAATAATTTAACATAATTTAATTAAATTAATTGGATTAATACATAATACAATTAGTTTGATTTTTTTTTTATGTTTTTGATAGTATCTTAGTGAAGTCACAGTTTCGTGCTTAATGCAGTATGGTACTGCAAGATTATACTGCAATATCTACGATGTTTTTCGAGCATTTATTTATAAAACTACAGGCTTATCAAACTCGTTAACTGTGAAAAATGTAAGGCCAAAGGTCAGGAATTAAGCCTTCTTAATTAGAACAACTTAATATTATTTAAGTTGTTATCAGATGATATTCACAAAAATTTTTTGTCATTTATTTTATACCAACCACAAAAGGTACTGCAACTGGTCGAAAAACTCATAAGGCATTTTTGTTTGCTTTATCGGGAATTCAAACTGTAGAAGTTTTACTTGAAAGTCAGGCGCTCTAACTAATGCATCACTGAGCGTGTAGTTATAAA
The DNA here is from genome assembly GCA_963942445.1 of Argyra leucocephala. Taxonomy (NCBI): domain Eukaryota; kingdom Metazoa; phylum Arthropoda; class Insecta; order Diptera; family Dolichopodidae; genus Argyra; species Argyra leucocephala. Next base: position 205,682,924 of record OZ012677.1, on the reverse strand, counting down.
TTTATTATCAAATTGATGGAAGTGCAGAAATAATAATATAATTCAATGATGTGAGAAACTTTGTTTGAGTTAATATCTAATAAACGGTAAATGATACGAACGAGACTAAGTAAAATAATAGAAGTAAACTGATCATTTAGGTTGCTCAAAGTTGATAGTTACTGAAAAAGCCTGCCAAATGAAGTAACAAAAAAACACATAGAAATAGTAAGTCAACAATACCTCAATTTGTATATTTTGTTTGAAGATAAAATACTAAATGCACGGATAAAACTGATTAATAAAATTTAGTTATAAATTAAATTCTGTAACATTTACATTTTTTGGTTTTTATTTAAATTTTTTTTATATAGTCTGTTGCAGTCTGTTTATTTTTATTTTAAAAATAATCGATTATTAGGTGCCTATTATGTATTTCGATCGATTTTAATCGACTGTTTCATCAGTATCGTTAGAGTTATTCGATTGTAATCGGTAGTGCAATTTAAAAATGCTGCCATTGTTAAATTCAAATCTACGACGCAAATGATTCTTTAACTTTAAAATTCAAATTATTATGCAAACAAAAACCAAACAATAGTGTTTGTATTTATTTGAAATTTTTAAGTTAGAAGTGATTAAATAAAATATAAATTATTAAATTATAAGTTTTTATTAATAAAATGATTTCAGCAGAGTGAAATCGTTAAATTTCTGATTGTGCTGCAAAAAGCTATCAAATTGCAGAGTTAAAAAACAGGAATATATTCGGAAAAATGAAAAAATATTCGGGATTGCTCTAATCCACTGGACTTGGAAAATTGTAGGAGTCTAACTACACATGAATTTGATGAGTTTATTATCTGAACAGTTTTGATAAAAATTTCGGGCTAAAAAACATTACTTTTATAAAATTAAAATAGCAAAAATTGAAATAGCCAATAATAATCTAACACACGTCGATTCCAATCCTGGTACCTCTTTTGGAAATTTATGATGGTTTCTCATTATTTACACAAAATTTTCATGTTGGAATTTATTTGTAACTGATGGCCTTTAATTCTTATTAAAATTCATTTTAATACAAAACAATAATTATGAAAAATAAAGTAACATGCATACTTACATTTCAACTTTTAAAGTTATTTTTATTCCAAAAAAATATAACAAATACAAAACAAAACACCAAGTGTCCAAGCGTCACTGTTTTATTTTATCCGTTCAATTCAAAATTAAAATAATTTTTACAAAATTTCTCTTTCGATATCAGTTTCACGTTAAAATTTTACATCGATAAATTTTATTGATTTCGTCGACAATTTTTGAAAAATATCGAATACATAATGGCAAGTTTGCATTTTGACATTTCGTTCGATCAAATCGTAATCGCTATCGAAATACATAATATACACCTTAAATTGATAAATATTAGTGAATTAACATTAGAAGACATGTAAATAGAAAACAAAACACAAATATAGAAAAGCTGTATTCGGCCCATACTAACATATGCTATTAAAACAACCACCCACGGACACATCTAAAACAAAACAGAAAATGCAAACAACAGAAATGCGAACTCTGAGGCAAATATGTAGATACACAATAAGAGATAAGAAACGTAGCAACGACATCAGAAATGCAGGCGACATAAAAGGTATTGTTCGTTGGAGTCGAAATAGACGAAGAAACGAAAGAGACCATGTAAATAATTTAACTTGAAATTTTTTTTTTGTAAACAAATAAATTTAAAACATTCTAATTTGTATATTATATAGCCTTCTTATGAGAATTATCTCTTCAGGCATAAATCGTTGAAATAAATAAATACAATAGAATGGCACAATGTTTACTTGCGAAAGTAGTAATGAATGGCCAAATCAATGTCAAACGTCTACCAGGAAGAACTTCAAAAAGATGGTATAAACGCTGAACGTCATCATTACAAAATTGAAGAGATATTTATATTGAAAAAAACAGGCAGTAAATGCCAGAAGAAGAAGAAGAAGAAGAAGATTGTTAAATAAGATATCTATTTAATTTCAAGTAATTTTGACAAAGAGGGTATTATACTAATCTTATATTATAAAACGTAACAATCCTGTTGCCAACGTGCCGTAGCAACCATTGCTATAACAAAATAAAATAATAAAAACAAAATAGTAAGCAAGAGAAAAGAGTTTGTTTATGTACCTCTTTGTAAAAAAAAATACCTTATGTGTATTGTACTGTGTATGCATAATGAAAAGACTTCTAATTGTGACATATGTAGATGTGTATATTCTAGAATTGATTCCAATGAAATGAAATAATGATAAAGAATAATATTCAAGTAGAAGAAAATAATAAAAACATAAAATCAAAAGAAAAAAAAAACTGTATATTATTTTTACTTCATATAAAGAAGTTGTTATTGTAAATAAAATGTATGTGATATATATTTTATTCTTTTTCAGTTTTCAGTCAAGTCAAAATGTAGCTAATGATGGTTAATATGAATATTGTAAACTATGAGCACATGTATATTAATAAATATATGTATATGTAATTTATTTGTATATATATATATATTATGTATATTGTACATTTTAATTATTTCATATGAATAAGTTGTTGTTATTGTAAATACTGTATGAAGTTAGGAATAGTACGAATAATAATTTTGGATTCCAATTTTATTTTTTTAAAGGTTTTCAATCAAAATAATTATGTTATGAAATTTCGTTTAGTTTATAATTCATTCTAGAATAAAAAAAGGGCTAATATAACTAACTTGCAATAGAATAAAATTTATTTGAATTTTTTCTTTATTAATAACTAAATGTTTATACTATGAACTTTTTGCCTCAATCTATACCTTTGGATGGAAACCTCATAATTCTAGGTGGAGATTTATGCCAAACATTACCCATCTTACCCCATAAAAGCCAATCAGATGTTATAAACTCTTGCATAAAATTTAGCAACCAATTTAAATCAAAATGTTAAATCTATAGATCTATTATTTAGCAGTGGTAGATGGTGATCTAACGAGCGACCAAAATTTCCCAAATCTACAACACCGTCTTGAGACGGGCTTTACAACTAGTTATACAATAAAACAAAAAGCTACATTCCTTAATCCAACTTTAATTTTCCTTAACTCTTAATTACGCAATATGTCTGACACAGTATATACTAATTTATTTAATTATTAAACTCAAAACACGAACAACAATGTAAAATAAATAATATGTATCATCTCTCATTATAATGCATTAATATTTGTCACTACATACTATCTACAGCAGACACCCACTTCCATAATACATTAAAAAAAAATAATTTATTCTCTCTATTCTTATTCTTTCATTCATAATGAACTGTTTTTTTATTATTATTATTGTTGTTGTTATAATTATTAATATGCAGTATATATGAATACGGTTATTATGAATTGCATACTAACTAAGTACTGTAACATGTACGACAACTAAGGCCTCAGACAGAAAACAAAATATTATATATTATTATAAAATATACAGCCTATACTACTATTTTTAAATACTTAAATTATACTTGCAATATAAAAAAAAACCTATACCACAATTTTATAAAACAAAATAATAATAAACAGAATTTTAAATAAAATTAAAAAATAAGAATTTATTTTTATATTGAGAAGAAGAAAAACTCATCTAATTTTATTTCTATCTGTCTAATAAGAATGTTACGATCAATTTCTCTTATAAGTACAGAAGAGAATTTATTTTATTTTTTTTTCTTACTTTCTTTTGATTTCTGACTACAACTACACTCTTGTCTTATACAATCTGTTTTATGTTTCAATTAAAGTTAAAAAGTTCAATTAACAAAACAACATTGCAATAATTTAGTATTGTCCTGGAGCTATTAGCTTGAAATTGTCAGAGAAAATTAAAATTAAATTAAAAATTACAATAAGGAAAATAACAAAACAAAAAATTCTTACGAAAATTGTTATTGTTTACTGCTTTTTTTTTTTTTTTGTTTTCTCTTGTGTTATTTTTGTAATTTTTCCGTGTTCTAACAGCAGCCAGCGTTCCTCTGACAATGTAGATAGATATGTAAGAAGTCTTTTAAGACTAGAAAATAAAAATTTCTCTTCTATAAGGATTCTTTTCATTTATAATAGAGAAAACCAATTTTCTATTTTTTTTTACTCTTTTTGATTTTGCACACAATTTTTCTACGTCAGGATGGTATTTGTGTAACATATTTGGATAGTTATTGTTATATAAGTTGATAATAGTAAATAGTAGTTGCCGTTGATTTTTTTTTTGTACATGTATTCTTTCTGACTTGTTTAGTAAAGAAAATTTTGTCTTGTAGAATATTTAAAAAAAAAAAAAAAACAAAATGAAGACAAAATAAAATAGCAACAAAGAAAATTATATTAGCTAACTGCAGAATTTTCAATTCTATGCGTTAGATTTTCTTTTTTAGTTTTTTTTCTTCTTCTGTTTTTTATTAATGTTGTACTGCAGAGAATTTTTGAACATTGTTAACAGTGAAACAGTTTGAAATAACAAAATACAATAGACATCAGCATACCCATATACATAAGTAAATTGAAGATTTTATAAGATAAAATCAAAATAAGAAAAAAAAAAAACAAAATAAAATTAAAAATTAGTAAATAGGAAAAATGTGAAGAAATCTTTAAAAAATACTTTATTTATATAGGAACAAAAATTTAACAAAAAATAAAAAAATTTAAATGAAATCATGAAGAAAATTAGATCCTTCCAATGTCTTTTTAATACGTTATACATTCGAAATTTATTGTAAATTTTGTTTTTTTTATATAGAATAATATACCGGTAAGTACCTATCTGTAGTATGACTTTCCACTAAAATTCTTGAATGTAAAAAAAAAAAATGGAAATTTTAATCAAACATTTTTTTTTTTTTAGAAAATCTACAATTTTCAAATTTTAAATTGTTTTTGAATTGATCTTAATTAATTTATTTTATAATAGTGTTGTAAAATGAATTCAAATAAAATAAAACTAATGTAGAGTAAAAATTATAGATCATTGCTACAACATGGGTATAGTATAGTAGTTTTAATTTTTATATATATAAATATTCATGAATGTTATTATGCAGAGCTGCAGAAGTGAATGAAATTAATTTAGCTAGTTAAAATAAATTTGTAGTGAAACAAAACAAATTGTGTAGATTACGTCTGAAAATATTACACAATAATTGAGAAATATTTTTTTAAACAAAAATTAGCTTAAAAGAAAACTGAAAGAGTTGTCACAATCAAAAAAAAAAAAAATCAAAAATGGAGTACACAATTTTATTTCTGTACAAATTAATCTCATGATATTAAAAATTCTTCAAAAAATCAGAAATATCTGTATCTGAAAAATTAAAATAAATCTTCAATTAAAAAAAATTTAATTAAAATTCGATTACTTCAGACTGCATAATATAATTTTAAATAATACTACTGTGATATTTGCAAATAATATTATACTTATAAATTAAAATAAAATTCTGCAGGGTCTCGTATTATAATTTTTAAAAATAAATTTAATTAAAAATGTTAATTAAGTTCTGAGTTACGAATATCTACTATATTCAACCACAACACAATTATCATTGATAATTTATTATTATAAAATTTTATATAACATTGAATATTTTTAAAATAATTATTTAAGCACAAAAAAAAAAAACAAAAAAAAAAATAAAAAAAAAAGTAATAAAAATAATGTAAAGAAGACCTGGCCTGAAAAAACCTATATTGTGTTCAAAGGCCACTTAAATAAAGTTGTAAAAAATGAAAAAAAATTATTTAAGATGATCAGACTTGTCAACCAGTTATTGTAAATTACTATTGTGTGTAATTTAAATTATATTTAATAAAAAAATAATAATTAATTTTTAATGTATATTTATTCAAAATTCTAATAAATATTATGTACTTTAATTATCTATTTTTTGCATAGGTATTATTAAATGCTTCATCCACCATAATAAAATTTATTAGAAATTAGCAGATAGGGTTGTTATCATTGCTTGAAAATTAAAATTCTGGAATTTCTGCGAGCCAAATGTCAATGATTAAAATATAAAAACAAAATAAACGTAATGACCATTATCAAATTCGGATCTAAATATAATAGAAAATCTGTAGAACATAATGAAAAAAAAGTTGAAGAAATCTCGTCCTCAGACGAAAAATGAATTGAAGGATTGATTGGCGCAGCTATGTAAATATCAATCAATTAATCACTATCAAACGATATTTACACTAAGCAAATAATGTAGATATTCGTAAATTATAGGATAAAATGTTTAAATTAAAGACTCTTATGAACATTCGTTTCATCAAAAGATCGTTTCCAACAGTTTGGTTATTTACATACAAATTTAGATGAATCTATGATAAAATACTTTGAAAACATTCAGCTAACAGAGGGAAACCGGGTCGTTTTGGATACAAGAATTGGATGCTATATGGCTCATCTGGTGACGATTTTGATGCTCACTACGGAAAAAATTATGACAATAAACAATTGAGTCTACTTGGCTCAAAATTGATTTTTTGAAAAGGATGTCGGAACCAAATAAATTTTGGGTTTTTTTTTATATTTTTTTTGCTACTCACATATTGATGAAACTTTTCGTACTATTTGAGAAATTTGTTTGAAAAATTGTTCTTTAGAAAAATGTAAAATAGTCTAAAAAAAAAACCTTGTGGCAAATTTTTAACTATAGATATGATTCAGCAAATAATTTACTTGCATGCCAATGGATTTATAACAGTGTGTGTTCAATTTTAATTAATTTGGACACAGTAACTTCAGTACATCACATAAAACGTTGGTCCGAAGAAGCCAATGAAAAATTTCAAATAGGCCAGCCAAAAATAAATGCGCAATAATAATACTATAGAAATATTCATAGCAACAAAAATAACATTAATAAAAATAGTAACAAAAATAATAATTATGGTAACGATAATTGTTTTTACAGAAATGATACAAATAATTTCAATAATTACAATAACAACAATAGTAAGAATAATAATAATAATAATAATAATAATAATAATAATAATAATAATAATAATAATAACAATATTAATATTATTATTAATAGTAATAGCAATAGCAGTAATAACACTAACGACCCCAACCATAACAACAATAATAAAAATAATAACTATAATAATAATATTAATAAGAATAGTAGTAATAAAAATGTTTATCAACATAATAGTTTTCTAAACCGTAATTACAACGGTGGCAGTAATTTTTTTAGAAATCACAACAATAAAAAATTTAATTCATGTCAACGACTAATTCATCATCAAAAGAATGGAGAATGGCGGTAAACCTTATTTCCAATACATATTTTCTTTGCTTTTGTAAAATAAAAAATAACATTTTTGGTTTATTTTTAGTCAATAATTTAGATTTAGTTCAATTATTTTATTGAATTTACTTTAAAAAAATTTTTATTAACTGTCAGTTATTTCTAATTATTATTTTAATTTCTTTAAAAATAATGTTATATACTTATGTATGTATATATTATGTATTTTAAAAATCGTATTGATTAATCCTAATCTTTTATTAAGGAGAAATAAATAATATGCAACATACAATATAAATACATATAGGATTGTGATTAAAGAGACAAAAATGGTGATCTGTTATTTTTACATACTTCCTTGATAATCGGAAACGAATAATGGTGAATTCTCCTCACAACTAAATTGTCGAAGGACTATAGTGCGTATGATACTGTTAGAAGCAGAGGCAAATGGCTCAATTTCCAAAAAAGGAAGCGTTATCAGTTGAGAGATAAGCTACACAACGTAGATGTGCCCTGGGTCATTTGAGGAGCATATACATTGTGCGTGGTATGTAAAAAGAAAATGCTTTTTAAAAGGAAAATATCCTAATATATAAAATGGCTAGATATTTCTTCTAAATTAAAATAAACAAAGTTAAAATAAATATAAATTTATTTTCTTCATCCTTATGAAATATTCTATATTGTTATTTTTGAATCCATATCGGCCGATTAAACTATATTGCGCTAGAACTCCGGACCTATCACTATTAAATAGTAAATTTTTGTTATAATTATTGGTCTAAAACTGTTTAAACTTTGTAATTATTGGTCTAAGTGTGAAAAAATCCCAATGTTTAAGCAACAAGAACGTGTATCAGGCGTTATAAAGGGTTAATTTAAATCGTGCGATCTATAATGAATCAGAATTAAATCATATGAACTTAAACGAATTGATGTGCTTTCATATAAATTAGTATTTATGTTTAATAAATATGAATAAAATTTTGTTTAAACATGATTTGAAATTCTGAATGTTTTACCTTTTACACCAAATGCCAAAAACCTGGAAAAATTAATAAACTTGATTTTTTTTATTAACTTTAATTAATTTTCTTTTTCATTTATTCAGCCGTAAGAACTTCAATGACGTTGGGTTCGTATCACCATGTTTAGATACTTCTCAAACAAAGTCCAATAGAAGTTTATTAAATTAATTTTGACCACTCAACATTGATTTAATTGGTCGCAAATGAAAGAGAAATACTTTTTAAGTCTGTCTTTACTGAATAACACTAAGAAATCTACTTCGTAGATTACACAATGTTATCGTGGAATATCCAAACTGACTACATTATAATAATAATTTCGATATCAATTTAAATTTACTGATTTAATTTTCTGTGACGTCATTATGTAGAACAATTCAAGATGATGGTATCTATATATAGCTATGCATCAAAACATGATACCTTCTTATAATTTTTCGTAATTTTTATTTATTTTTTCTTTTTCTTATTCTCTTTCACTCTTATTTCAGAGTAGATGAGATGTAATTTCTATATTCATTGAAAAATAAATAAATAAATAAATAAAAAAAATTGAAATTTTTAAAATTATAGCTATAGTTAGGTATTTGTATAATAATATGTATAACAAAATGAAATATTTTCATTGTCTATCAAGTTTCACAGTAACAAAAAAAAACTTTTTAAGGCAATAAAGAAACTTGTGACAAGTTAACAAGAAGTTATTTAATGTAATATTTATTATTTATTGTATAATACATAATGTAATATATATAGCTAGTACAATAATAATGATAATAAAAAATGATGATTTGTTAAAAATCATCACAGGTAATGATGAACAAATCATAAAGTGCTTACTTATATACTTAAAACCTGCAGAAATACATCAAATTTTAACCTGTGAAAACTAACAGAGAGAAATCACGTATAAATGCAGTCATCGATTAAGTGAAAGTATTATGTAAGTGTATGTGCATTATAGATTATGAATTGTAATTATATTGATTATTAATTTATAGTACTCATAAATTTAGAAATTTTAATTTTGACGAAAAAAAAACAAAATATTGCTGTTGACAATAGATAGTCTAATATTTGACATTTTGTTATTCTGTTTGCAATCTCTTCATACCTTAATAATTGGTAGTATTGTGTAAAATTAAAGCAATCGAACGTTGCCAATATAAAATATTTAAAACTTGGATATCCGTTGGATATCCGAAATGTCAATAATAATTATTAGAAGAGGAACAATATATAGTTAATATTTCTTCTTCGAAATATTTTTTCTTAACTTGTATATTTATTATTATACACTGGAAAAAATTTTACTGTTTTTTCAATAAATCGGTTGTTGAATCGGTTGTAAAAAATGCCAATAACAATATTTGTTAAATTAATAGTATTTTTTATTAAAATGACAACAAAAATGATTTTTTAACACAAAAAAAACAATAAAAATTGTACCTGCAAAAACAAAAATTGTTCAAATAACAGTTTTGGTTATTAAAATTATAACATAATTGTGATTTTAACAATTTTTGTTGTTACAGAATCGTTGTTAATATAATAACAGAAATTGTTAAAATTTGTAATTAAAAAGAAAACTTTTGTTATTAATTCAATAATTACAATTATTAAAATAATAACAAATTGTATTTTGACAGTCGAAATTATTAAAAAAACAAGACTTGTTATTAAAATAAAATAAGGAAAAAAAATTTTTTTTTTTAGAAATATTTGCCTTCAATTTAAGCGTACTAAAACTACAAAAATAAACTTTAGAATCGCAGCTTGATATAATGTTTTCATAGCAAGTTATGATTGTAATTACGGAAAAAGCAAATTAGCCGATATTCTAGGAAGTCTTGAGATGAGATTAAGAGATTTGGTAAAAAGTTCGGATATTTAGCTTTTTCCGTAATTACAATCATAACTTGATATGAAAACATTATATCAAGCTGCAATTCTAAAGTTTATTTTTGTAGTTTTAGTACGCTTAAATTAAAGGCAAATATTTCTAAAAAAAAAAATTTGTTTTCCTTATTTTATTTTCGACCTTTTAGTGAAAATATTTTTTTAATGAAAAATAATATATTTTCAAAGAACAACACATATAATCAAATGGCACTAAAATTCACTCTAACGCAATTTGGTTATTATTGCTCATACTTCAAATGTGTAATTATATTTTATATTACTGTAACAAATTTTATAAAAATATGTAGGTATATTTTTAAAAAAATTTTGGAGATTTTTGATTAAATACCTTTGAATTTTTTAATTTACGTATTAAAAAATTTTCACCAATAAAAAATCACGCACTTTATAAAAAGAAACCCTGTTAAATACAAAAAATATTTGACGTAAAATCGTAGATTAAATCTGAGAAAAATTCTGAAATGTAAACACTCATCCGACTTTATCTAAGATAAAATTCGATTTTGTCCGACGTGTAAACGCTGCCTAAGCATAAATTGGCGTATAAAAGTATAAATATATACATGCATAAATCGAAATTGAACTTTTTTTACATGCGAGAAGAGTAATTTGTAACTGAGTGATAGATAACTGATACTTGATTGGTTCAAATTTTGTTTTCTTCCATAAATAATGTTTGCATTTTATTTTCAATTAAACTAAGCCATATGATTATGTATGTAACAAATGCAAGCCCTATATGACGCATGTACGTATGTACATTTACATATACTTAGTCAGAGAAAGTGAAATAATAAAAGAAAGAGATTAATAAAAGAAACCAAATTATAAACACAAAAAAAATATAATGAAAATGATGATTGAAAATAATTGAAATTGAATAATAATAGAAAATGATTGAAATATAATGATAATGATTTGTAATGCACACTATTTTGTACATATTCCTTTTTTATTTTTCTTTTTTTGCTTCTTTACACCATAGAAATGTCAATAAATATAGTGAATTTAAAGAGAAACCAAATTTTAACTTTATCAAATATCCATATTTCATTATTAGTACACACACATATGTAAATTTCACCTTAGTTGAATTTAAAGAATATCTATAATCTATATTAACAAGAATATACACTCCCATTTTTTGTAAACCTAGTTTTTAAGAAATACCAAACCGAGCAAAATATCATTAGTTAAAAGAGTATATTATCATTTACTTACCGTGGTATACCAAATTTATTATCAGAGAGAAAAGGTACAAAATAGATGTTTGCCTTTTGCTTTATACTGTAAAATAATTTTGCGTTCTCATTATTCTCCTTTGGATTTGTTTACGTTTCCTCCCATTATTTATAAGAGGCAGGGTGGCAAAAAATGTTAGTTCTAATATAGTTTGTTCCCTTTATATGAGGATTAATTCTGATCTTTTATTATTTTAATATTTTCGTTTTAAACATTATTATTTTCGTATATACCTATTAAAAATATTAAATTATAATTACATTACAATAATACAAAATATTATTAATATTTTTGTCAGTAATAATTTGGAGTTACAAACATTATTATTTTTTATTAATTATATTAGTAAACCTAAATATTTATTATATTGGTATACGATTATAAAATAATACTGAGGACATCTATTTACAAATCACAGAATTTAAAGAATATGATAACGCTGTTGTAGTTAGGTCTCCTAAAAATCTTATTCATAGTTGATACAATTTAGAAAATAATATTGTTAAATATTTCGACGAAATTTTTGTCGTAAATTATAAACTTTATTTATCTAAATCAGCCAACTTTTTTTGTTACTCTCTTTTGTTTACTATATTTTTTCTTTTTCTTACACGTAAAATTCTTATTATTGTCTATTTCTGACAATGTTTATCAAATTTGCATATGATTTTTTTTGTAAACAAATGAATACATACATGAGTTCTTATTCTTTTATTAGTTCTTATTCTTTTATGAATTCTATTCAAACATATAAAGTCCAAGGCAAGTTAATTAAGGCAAATATAATAATAGTAAGTTGTGTTTTTAATAACTTTTACCTTTAATTTAACAAACATTTCTTAAAATGAGAAAAAATGGTTTCAAATTTATAAATTATTATTCAGTTCAAAAGTAATCGCAGGATCAAAAGAACGTTTTGCTAAAGTTAATTTAAAAGTTAATAAAAATGTGTAAAAAAGAATAAATAAATATTGAATAAAAAATATTAATTTAATATATAAATTTGATAATAAGTAATTATTGAATTAACACATAATTGGAATAAATTTAAGGAAATTTTTAGAGGTAAGTTTTATTTTATATTAATTAGGTGAAATAGTACAATGATTAATATTTAAATTATATTATATTTTCTTTTTTTGAGAAATAGTTATTGGAATCACATGTATATTGTGTAGAAGAAAAAATATAGTTTGTATTTCAATGGCAAACCGACTTAAATTTGATAAGTTCAAAGTATTTTTTGTTATTACATTAATTATATATACGCTGAGAAATTAACTTAACGAAATTTTTTTTGTTTTAGATTAATTGACTTATAATCATTCATCAAAATAGGTATAAAGACAAAATTAAAGAATCTGCTGTTAAATCCATGATTGAATTTATTGCAGCTGGTAAAGTAACACATAGTAAGTTTTTTTTTTATGAATATAAAAGTGTTTAACAAAGTAAGATTGATTTCATAAAAAATATAATTTATATAAATATAATAATAGATCTAATCTATTAAAATTAATCTTCTTGTTTTGTATAATATAAAGTAAATTTACTCTATTTCTTTTTATTTAATTACAGATGGGAAATTATTAACAATGTTTTACTTATTGCACCACATACTAGTACCCACAGCAAGAATTGTTCTTATTGTGGCAAATAAAGAAAAACTAAACATAAAAAAATTTTGATTTGCGATTCACAAAATTCTTTTGTAATTATTGTTAAGAGAAACGAATTAAAGAAAATCTGCCAGTTCAACCGTTACTACTTCTAGCAGGAACTGTTGATGGCCATAAAGAAATGTGTTTAAAAAGAAGTGCTTTATGTATATAAAAATTATTAGCAAATAAAAAAAAAATATTTTTAATTAAATATAATACATTATGTTTCATTTAAGACATCCCAAAGAAAAACTGTTATAAAAAACTATAAATTTATTAACTATTATTCAATTTTCTTTGTTGATGTAGAATATTAGGTCCGTTTATGAATCAGATTTGATTGGATATTATGTTTTTTGTTAGGACAACTTATTTTTAAAATAACAACTTGTATTATAAAAATAATAAAGCGGTTTGTAAAGTTAATAGCAGAATATTGTCATTGCTCAAGTTGCTAAACTAACAGATTCATTATTATATTTACAATAGTGTTTGTTAAATCCACAATTTTAGCTATTAAATAGATAACCCTTCTTGTTAAATTGACAACTTCTACTGTTAAATTAAAAGCTTTTGCCTATTAAAATAACAATTTTATTATTATATTTACAGTAATTTTTATTAAATTCACAGTCTTAGTTATTAAAGACATAATGCTTTTTGTTATATTAACAATTTCTACTGTTAAATTAAAAACTCAGGTTGTTAAATCAACAATTTTGTTGTTAAATGCATATTAATTTATGCTCTCTCTTTTTTCTCTAAATGGTTATTACTTTAACTACACTGGTGATTTAATTTAATAACGATTTGTTATTGGACGTATTTTAATAACATTTTTGTTAATTTAATAATTTAAGATTTTATTAATTTAACAGTATAAATTTTTTCAGTGTAGTGATTAAAACTCTTGTTAATTCATTTTCCACAAATTTTATTTATTAATTAATTTTGAAATGTTTTATTTATTTATTTTGCACAAATTTAATTATTAAATTTATTGTTCTTTTTATTTTACAGCTACATATTTTAAGATTTTATTCTATTTTCTTCAGTATGGTCCATCTGAGACTGAGTTTTTATCTAACAACGGTGTCTTTCATTTCCGTAACCGGAATAGTAACCGGAAATAGTAACATGCTGAAATATATCTTTAAAAGACACCATTTTTTTGGATCTATTACATAACTGTATTATTTGTCATTTGATTTGTGAAAGTTTAAAGATTTAAAGAAAAAAAAAATTAGACTCACAATAGAAATTCACAGACAACAAAAATATTCTGTTTGCAATTATAATAAATTAAGTAACAGTCAAAAAAATGAAGAGTAAAATTAGACTCACAATAGAAATGTACGAACAATAAAAATACTCTGATTGCTATAATAAATTAAGTAACTGTCAAGAACATAAAAAAAAAAAATTATGCTCAAATGTATTGCACCAGTGTTGTACAACGACATGGATGTAGTCAAAAAAGCCCTAAACAGAATACTTCTATTGGGTTAATTACCTTTAAGTGAATGGGAATAACAAACGATGAAGTAATGAAAATTATTGAATACAAAATTGAAATCATAAAGGAAGAGGAAAAACAGTTTAAGTAAAGAGATGAAACTCGCATAATATACAAAAATTAAAGTAATTAAAAAATTGTTCTTAAAGTAATTGCGATTTTTTGAATATTAACAGAAGGACAGTAAGACAATATTAAAATATAACAATAGCATAACGTTGGTAATATTGAATGTGTTACTGAATTCAATTAATTTGTTTTATAACAGTAATAGAACAGTAATTCATACAGATTAAAATTGTTGTAATCGAAAAGTGATAATAGTATTAGCACACGAGTGGGTATAGCCATGACAAAATTGAAAATATAACAATAAATCTTACATCAACAGTAACAATATAATGATTATGTTAATACTAGAAATAAGCCCGTGGAATCAAAATCTGTTCAATGTATGAATGTAGAATTTAAATTAATCTTTCAATAATTAACTTCTATAAAAAAAAATTGTTGAAATTATGATTTGGTGGTACCACTTAAATAAAATAGAACTATGATATTACTCTAAAAACATTTTTTTTTTTTTTTTTTTTTTTTTTATATATATTTATTTGTAACATAGCCAACTTATTTCTATCTTAAATCATACAAAAAATTAACAAAAAAAATGATTCACATTATGACTTATAAAAACTAACTTATTGAACCCCTTACGATTACTCTAAGTTATTACATTACAATTAAAATTATTTTAGTATTTTTTACATATGTTTTACGTATTTTTACAACTTTCTTGAGTTACAATTTTATTATTAATTTTAACAAATAGTCGGAAAAGGCTAGAAAAAACCGACTTTAATTTTACATATTTTTAATAAAACCTTACAAACTATTTAAAAACTAACTTACAACTAATTAACCTATTATTACTAAACCAGAACTGTAATGTTTAGTTGAACTTAAAATTTAGTATAAAAATTAAAAAATTGTTTTTGTTGCCAATTTTCTTAGTAAGCTTAACCACCACAACTTATTAATATTTATAGTATGGTGTATGTCTTTTGGTGAGAGGCTCATGTTATATCTCCAAATTGGTAGTTGGGTATTGGGGTTAATATTTGGCTCGAAAGTGATCTGTTTTTGGGTGCTACGTCTAAAATCGTGATAAATAATAGGGATATTGCTAAAATTGGATTGAATATATCTATTGCGATCCAGAAAGAGAAATGCTTCTGGGGGGAATGAAACCTGAGCTTAATGAGTCTTTAATGTATTTATTTGCTGGTTATGCAGAATGTGAAACTAAGCTATTATCTATTATATTAGTTGTGAGTTTGACATAATGTTTTCTAATTAAATGCAAAACAAAAACATCAATTCTAGAAATATTTGCCCGGCTATACAACGTTCTATTGGAAAATAAATGTTTGTATTCAGTATCTGGCTTACGATAAATACCTGTACACCCTCTCAGAAATTTCCTTTCTAACTTTCTATATAATTCCATAAGTGAGGCACTAATATTATACCCAAATTTGGCAGCCGTAAGTCAAAATTGGTCTAATAAGCTATTATTTTAACCCTGGCAGACAAGAATTTTGATTTAAACAATTTTTGGGTTATAACGAATGCCCTTCTCGCCGATATATATTTTTATTTTTAATATGTTCAGTAAAATTAAGATTGTATTGCAAAATTACCCCTAGATATTTCACATATTTTTTGTTTACCAATTTAATATTTTCTGGCGCTTGGATATACTCTAAAAACATTACTTGTTCCATTTTCTAAACTACAGTAACACGTGTACTTAATGTAGAAAAGGGTAAATCTATTTAAATTACTAACAATAACAAAACTATTATTATTTTGAAGAGAAAAATTTTATTTTATTTTTTTTTTATTTTTTATTTTATTTTAATTTTTTTTTCTCAAATAAGCTCATATAAAGTGTATAATATAATAATATAATATAAGTATACATATTATAAGTGCAAACAAATACATATACATATTTAATTTATTTCGAAAAAATTTTAAACTAAAAAAATTAGAAAATGGGAACGAACTTAAGAGAAAGAGCGTTTTAAACTGAATGATCCACTTATCAAATGTTAAGATTAGACTGACACTGACACTACCAAAATCAATATTAGCTGGATAATCTAAACCTAATTAATACCAATATTATAAATTTGTCATACTTATAGAAAGTAAAAAAGTAAACCTTTATAATGAAGCAGAAATCAATCGTTAAATAAAAATTAATTTCAAATTTCGTTTGAACTAAACCAGACCCTTACAAATACTTGAAGGTTAATACAAAAAATAATTTTGGTTCTTAACTTTTTTTTTGATATTATTAATTGTTATTATCAAAATCAATCATTATTAAACTTCAGATTGTTATTTTGTAATTAATTAGTAGATATTTCCAGTAAGTTTAATTGAATGTTATTATTCTATAGGGTTAATATTTTAACTGACAGTTAGCGTGTGATGGAACAAAATATTTATGTTAGACTGTTGTGAGTAAAATCAAACTGATGTAATCTTTCGGTTGTTTTTATTATTTTTTTTTTTTTTTTGTTTTGATTGCCAATTATTTAGACAATTATTTGAAATTTAATTTATTGTTGATATTTTTATTTATTATTTATTTTTCAATTTTTCATTATCTATTTTAAAAATTATTTTTTTTATTTATTAAAAATGTAAAAAAAAAAAAAAAAAAATTTTTTTCCTTCTCTTTTGTTGTCTTTTTGTTTTTGTTTTTTGTTTTTTTTTTTTTCTAGAGATTGATTGATGGTTATAATAGTAAGTCTGACATTTTTCATGTCAAATTTATTGGGATTTGTTTTTTATTTTTATGTGATACAAAATAATCTTATGGAAGAGAAATTGATGATGAATTATTACAATGAAGAAGAGTGTAGGTACATAATAATATAATATTGAAGAGAAAGAAGATGAAGAAGAAGAAGAACAAGTATCTAAAAAAAATATTTTGATGAAGGGAATCAATAAAGACTTCAAGAATGATGTGATTTTTTTTTTGTGTAACATAGAATAAAATAAATAAAATTCAATAATCTTAGATTTAGTTGTTGAACGATTCAGTTGAGTTTCAATATTCTAAATTATGATTTTTTGTTAGACAATAATTTTAGAATTTTAAATCTATGAGTAACAATGTAGAATGATATGAAATACTCAAGCCGAAGATTTGAGAGTTATTTTACACATTGATAATCTTTTTTTTTTTTTTATGTTTAAATACACGTAGGTATAGTAAGTCTGATAAATAATCTAAATCAAAATAGATATTTTATTTAGGAAAGGTTCATATTAAAGTATAATAAAATACCAATCAAATTATTGTTAAAAAAATAACTTATTTTTTCTACAATTATGCAATATGACAATAAATTGATTAAATTGTTATTATGTAAAAAAAAAATAACTGTTCTTATTGTAAAATGAATTTTGACAGATGGATTGAAATATTTTTGATATTATTGTGATAGATAAATCTTCATGCTAATAAAGAAATGAATTTGTGAAGGATATATTGAAGGTTAAACTTGGTTAAGCTGAAAAAACGAATATAATATAGACAATAATATTTAACAAACATTTTTTTTTAAATTATAGTTTTGTATGATAGAAACGAAGATCGACATGAAGCTTTGTAAGAAATGTATTGAGTACTAAATATTTGAATTTGTTGGTATAGGTTTTTTGGTGTAAAATAAAACTGTTAATAAAACCACTTTGTTAATTAAAATATAGAATAAATACAATCATTCCAGTGTAATATTCACAGGGCAGCTTTCGCTCACTAATTTGTAGTTGACGAGCCATTTCGAGCCAGAACTGTGAAATATAAAAATTCTTTCATCTACAGAACTTCTAAACTATGGATCACCCTACCATCTTTTGTGTTCCCACAAATATATAACTTATATTAGTTTTCAAGACACGGGTAAATAAATATATTTTAACCTGTCCGTTAATTTGTGTACTAACTATTCTAATTTCTATTCTAATTTTTTAAAAAGTTTTTTTTACTCTTTACTATCCTTTTTTTCTTTCCTTTATCTTTATATGGCTTTAATTATGCGAAGGCAGTTAGTTAACTTATACTATTCCTGGCCTACTTATATTGGCTATACTATTACTGGCCTACTTATACTATTTTTGCCCTAATATAAACATAAAAAGAAAAATTAGATGGATTGACTTTTCCGAATATCATGTAGAGCTAAACGGACTGTCATACTACAAGATTGCAATGATGGAAATGTATTGTTGATTGCGTATATTCCTCCGCAGAGTAACAATGGCAGTTGACGTGTGAGAGTAACAACTACATACAAATGGTGATTATGATGCCATGAACTACTCTATTTAATTAAAGTAGACAGTTATAATTAAACCAAGAGTAATTTTAATTATTAGTTTGTTTCTCGGATAAATAATCGGTTTAATTTTTAGTGATGTAGATATAAATATTTGGTTTGTTTGAAAAAATCCATTTCCCCTTCATTGATAATTTATTCTTTCAAAATTCAAATGTTGATAGAAAAAAGCATTATAAACTTATTTTGTTAATTTTTTTTATATTTACGCTTCGTTAAGTTTATTATATTATTTTTTTTTTTATTGTTATTATTTTAACTTGTAAAACTGTCATTAACTGTCAATATTTATTAACTGAATAACTAATTAATTAATTCCTAATATTTTTGTTAAGTAATGCATTAATGCTATTCATAAAAAATATTTCACTATTTCTAATCTATTGGTATTTGCGATTTTATTCACGGTTGATTAAAAAATGGGCCAGATTCTATGAAGCAAAACAATTTTATCGCTACATACTGTTGGAGCAACACATTTTCACATAACAAACAATTTTGGTATTCTAAAAGAGACTAATATTATATTTGTATAAATCTGCAGCATTGTAAATTAAAATATTAAAATGTTTAATCCAGAAGCCGGGAAAAACTTAAATTTTGCCATTTTTCAGCAATTTGCAAAATGTCTATTTCATTTTTTTTGTTTATTACATTCAGATTAGGAAAAGATAAATTTCATCTTAAAGCAACAAAAACGTTTTTTTTTTTTTTTTGAATCTTCTACAATTAAAAATATAAAATAATATTTTATAATTAATCATAAATTGAAATATATAAAATATAACATTCATTTAATTTAATTTTTTATTAATTTGGAATCTATTCTTTCTCATTCGCTATATCTTTCACAAAAATTTTTTTTAATATTAAATTTATCAATTTTATGACAGTCAATAAATAAAAATTTCATGCAATACCATAAATTTTTTTTATTTTATTTTATTTATATTTTTATTTCATTGTTGAATTAATATATTATAATAACTATTCTATAAACAAGATATTTTTAATATATGTAAAAAAAATATACATAAAATAATTAAAGTGATATTTAAAAAAATTTAAGAGAATTAATAAAAAAAAATACAAATTTATATATTTTATATATTAAACAATTAACAAAATTAACAAATTTAAGTATGTAATTATTTTAAAATAATTAAAAGAAAGATAGAAGAAAACAAAAGAAACTTATAAAATTGTATTCAAGAATAAAATTAAAGATTAAAATATCAATTAAACTTATAAATATAATATTAAGAATAATTATAAAATAACGAAAAAAAAAGTGTTCTAAAAAACAAAGGCAAAAGATATTATATACTAAATTAAGCAAACAATAAAAATAAAATTTAAAAACACTCTATGCAAAAAGCATGCAGTAGCAAGTGTAGTTAAAAAAAATATATTTGACCAAAATAAAAGATAGAACAATAATAACGAATAAACACCGAAAATAAGAGCTTATAAACAAACCTATTAAAAATAACTAAAAATAAAATCAAAATCGTATAAAAAAAAAAAAATTAAGTGTAATTAAATACAAAAATTTACGTAACTATGCGTACTAAGTCATTTACTTGATCATGATTGAAATTAAAAAGTCAGAGTTTAACCAAACTGAGTAATTTAGAACCATAACAATAAGTTATATAGGTGGAGGTAGTAAATTATAAAACCGAAGTGCAATTGCTTGAAATGAGCATAAAAAATGTTGTACATTATGAGTGGGTATGATAGTTAATCTTCTGTTGTTGATAGATGTAGATGCAGTTGTTGAATACCGGTAGGTATCGTTATTTCGTTTCGCAGAATAGAAAATATAAAAAATATGTTCGTTGATTACATTTTCCGTTACGTTATGGCAAAATTCGGTTTTCACTATAATATTATGTACCAACCCACTATCCTATTTTATTCTTTTATCTTTTATATGTCATCTATCTCTTTTTGTTTTACATAATATCAGGTAATAATTCTTTGCTTGATTATTATTTTGTGTCATACGCCAATTTTTATGTTTTCAAACTAATAATGACATTTATTTTGGGTTTTTGGGAACGCTCTTTTAAATGTGCTTACTCCGGAAGCTCTATCTGCAATATTTTAGCGCTTACCTAACATTAATTTTCTTCCATATCCACATTTTTTTTTTTTTTTTGAAATTGGTCGACTTTTGTGCCTTATCCAAATTTATCCAATTTTTAGTACATATCCAAGCAAAATTAATTAAAACGCTTGTTATTATTATTTTGTTCAATGCTTATACCTATCATAATTATAAAAATTGTTGTTTGACACAAAATAATAATCAAGCAATGACATAATCATTTGCAAATTAGTGTCCAGAAATTTTTTCATAAATTTGTGCCATATTCCAAGGCAAAATATTTTTGTTATCTTTTATATATGATATGAGATAAAGTGACGTACAAAAAATGTCATGTCTTTTCTTTTTTTTCTTTATTGAATTCATATTTTTTTACTTTATAACTAATGTTATCTTATTTACAATGTTACTATATATATAAAATAAATGTTGACCTCATTAACGCAAGTCTATGAAACTAATTTGGTGAAAATATGAAGTATATAGACCTTAGCCATAAGCTGTATGCCCTTATCAGTTAAATTTAACTAAGTTAATCAAAATCAAAGTTAATACGTTTTGTATGAGGAAGTATATAGTATAGTAAAAATAATAATAAAATAAATCAAAATCAAAAATTAAATTATAATAAATAAAAATTCTTGAAATTTTGAATATTAATTAAAAAATTTAACAATGTAAAATAAAGTGTCAAAAAATATGAAACATTTTCGACTAGTTTTGAAACAGTATATTCGTACACCTTAAAAATCGATTTTCTCAAAACTAACCAATTGACATATGGATCAAAATAATAATCAAGCAACGAATTATTGTCTTTTAGTCCATATTTCATAATTTAATTTTTAAAACGTGGTCAGCCGAGTTTCATTTCACTGCATATAAATCTGTTAAACCGGAGTTAGTAAAACTCCGTTTTACATCAGATTGTTATTTTTCTTTTCAGCAGTGATCAATTCAACTTTTAGCGGTGTGTATTTTGTAATACTATTTTCCTAGTATTGCATAATGTTTTCTCCTTGCAATACTGCCGCATTGACTATATAATACTATGTATTTGACAGTTTCGATTTGAATATATTTTCAAGGCTACAAACCTTTTTCCAAGCGTTTTGTATTCTTTGTTTTTCAAAGATATCTGCTACCCTGGATATACGTCATTTTTATTTTATTAATTGTAATGCTCCTTTTGCAGAAATTATTGAAGAGTTTTTTTTTTGTAGCTCATGCTAGTTCTTAGAATAGTTTTTATAAATTTATAATTTAGTTGATTCATAATAATTTGTATATTAAAAAAATTTGTACTATTTGTACTATTGGTATAATCAATTATTATACCAAATTTATATGAACAACGAATTCAAAAATAATTTACTATTTCCCTTTGATTTTATTGTAAGTGAAACTTACTATTAACACGTTGATCGATTCTGGTGAGGAAAATGTTGTAAACTCGCGTAACGCTAGTGAGTCACTCATGGTATTTATTTATTAATATATCCATTCATATACATTCTAAATATAGATTAAAAAAAAAAATTTGTTTACAGTATAAAGCAAAAGACAGACTGTTTTGTACCTTTTCTCTCTCATAATGTAAATTTTACCTCTTTTAATTAATGATATTTTGCTTGTTTTGGTTATTGAGCTAAAGTCATTTAAAAAATTATTGTTTTAATTTAAGTTTGTGTGTTATATAACAAAAAAAAAAATTGGAATCCATCTAAGTCTACATAATATATAAAAAAAAAAAATTATTGGTACCTACATAATATCAAAATAATATGTATGCATACCTATTTAGCAGAAGCTATAATTTTTGGAAATAAAAAAGTGATTGATTATTAAAATTTTATTTTTTAAAATACTTTGAATTATTTTCTTAGTTAATAATTAAAACTTTAATTAAAAATTCATTTAAAAAATACATAGTTTAAATTTTTATATTGCATTGTTATATAACATGCATATTATATATTATATTTAAATATTTTTTATATTGTTTATAAAACAACGATCGATGGGGTTTTTACACGATATTTACATAAATTAATCAAAAATTTTTGTTTCCTACTTCAATTACCATAAGCCTATTGTATCTTTTTTAGTTAGTTTTAGTTTTTTTTTTTAGTTTTAAAATTCTTTATTCTCAAATTTACAATTAAAGTGCTTACAAATAAAGATCGATTTTTATATAAATTTTCTTTACAAATAAGAGAATAGTTAGTGACACTTTTTATTAAGAAAATAGTGTTAAGCGCCACTTCAATAAAAATTTACAATTTGAAATTTACAAAAATTTTTATTGTGGGGTAACAATAGAGTATTAAAAATTCAATATACCCAAATAAATAAAAAAAACAAAAAATTAAAAATAATACATTAATTAGGTAATAAAAGAAAACAAAAAAGAATAAGAATAAAAATAAAAAAAACAAAATAAGTAAACTAAGATAAAATAGTATGAGTATAAGCATGTGAAACAAAAATCAAATTATTCACAAACAAAATATAAGTTCAATAATTAAAAAATTCAAATATTCAAATATTGAAAAATAAATCATAAATTCAATTTAAATAATAAAAACAAGTATTAAAACGAAATGAATGTAATAAACTATTTTAAGTAAAAGCTAATAAAAGACAATTAAATTACAAATCAAAAGAAGGAAAAGAAAAAGTTAATAATTCAAGAACAAATTATAATTCACAATATTATTATACTAAAAACTCTAGAAGAATTTCGATTTCATCATGATTAAAACCCAGAAGCCAAGATTTATTCAAGTTTAAAAGAACCTTTCTATTACGTAAAATTCAGATTGCGCGTGGAAGTTTGTTAAATAGTCTACCTGAAACTATGGAGTATGAATTTCGGAAATTTGTTGTGCGGAAATTAGGAATGTTAACTAACAGGCTATTATTGATTATTAAATTATGATTACTAGAGATTCTAGAGTTTAAATATCCGCTACGAACAAAAAAAATTTTTCAAGTTTTAAAATAATACAAATATCTAACAGATAAGATTTTAAGACTCGAAAATAATTGAAATGTTGGATAGAAGCGATTCTTGTTACAAATATTTCTGATAACACATTTCTGAAGTATAAGTAGAGCCGATATATTATTATAGTATGATCCTCCCCAACAAGCAATATCATACTGTAATTTAGAATGAAATATTCCATAATAAATCATTTTTAAGGTTTTAGAAGAACATAGTTGTCTAAGGCGATAAAAGCTACGTAAAGTAGATCGTAAATACTTTTTTAAAAACAATGAATGTTCAGCCCAACTCATATTATTGTCAAAGGTAACACCCAAGTATTTAAAGCTTTTCACTACTTCAATTTTGAAACAATTAACACTACAAAAAGAATCATCACAAAAGGAACGCTGAATAGCAATGGAAGAACAATTTTCATTAATTAATTTAAATTTACTACATTCAGACGCATGGAAAATTAAATCTAAGTCCGGATAATCTTGTTGAGATAAACTAAAAAACATCAATTTGGTTTTATTACTCACAACAAGCCTATGTTCTGAAAACCAACTTCTTAATACATTTAGATCGTGATTAATTTCTGCAACCATATTAAGAGGGCTTAGCTAGGTATAACAACAGCCGATATCATCTGCGAAAGCAGTTAGCTTACCTTTAAAATTTTGATTGAAAAGAGAGTTAATATAAATTAAAAAAAGAATCGGTCCTAAAACTGACCCTTGTGGTACACCATGTTTAATAAACTGAGGCCTAGTTTTTTTATCACCAATATTAACCCTTTGCATTCTAAAGTTGAGATAAGATTTAAACCAGTCAAAAACTGCACCTCTAAATCCAATATTATGTAACTTTTTTAAGAGAGTTTCGTAACTGACCATATCAAAAGCTTTCTTTATGTCGACAAATAGTCCAGCGCAAAATTTTTTACTATCTAATCCTTTATTAATATTTATGCAAAAATTAAGTAGAGCATCCTCAGTAGATAGTCCTTTTCTGAAACCAAACTGTTCTTAGTTAAAAAACTTGATTTTTTCTAAATAATCCAAAACTCTATTCTTAACTAGTTTTTCAAATATTTTGGAAATTGAGGAAAGTAGAGAAATAGGTCTATAATTACTAACATCCTTAGGGTTACCTTTCTTGAAGAGTGGTATAACAGTTGCAAGTTTTAATGACTCAGGAAAAACTCCAGAATATAAACTCAAATTAAAAATATGTGATAAAATATCTATGATATTAAAGGCAACATTTTTTAAAAATACATTCGAAATACCGTCGTCACCACAAGAGTTAGAACTATTCAGGGCATTAATAGCAATCATTAATTCATAGGGCGAAATCGAACTAAAATATAAACTGTTCGTACGAGAAACATCATTAACAAGATTAAGACTGTGACAACAAGAACATAATATAGATGGTTGACCTGGAATAGTGTTCTCAGCTATTGAAGTAAAGTAGTTATTGAATAAGTTACCAATTACTGCTTCGTTATTTATTAAGGAACCATTGTTTGACAATGTGAAAGATTTATTATTATCAGGAGATCTATTTATGATACTGTTTACAAGCTTCCATTCATTTTTTAAATTTCCATTGCATTTTCTAAATTCATTTTGAAAATAATTATCACGACATTTAGGAATTTCTTTTTTTAAATTAATACACATTTTAATATAGGATTTTTTAATTCTTGCATTCAGTGGATGTTTATAGCATATCATTCGGAGCTTATTTTTCCTTCTTATTTTGCGGAGTAGACTCAGACTCATCCAAGGTTTCAATCTTTTTTCATTAAATTTTGCTCTAATCTTCCTAGTACATGGTCTCATATGTTGTTCTAATATTTTTATAAATTTGTCATACGCAATGGAAGCATTATTTTCTTGATGTACCTCTTTCCAAAATTCAAATCTTACACTTTCATTTAACTTAACGTAATCTATTTTAACAATAGTTGGTAAGGCAAAGGATTTATTTGCAACATTTTTTACCAAATCCTTTACAAGAATGCCAGTCATGCAATGGTCTGAAATTTGTAAGTCGAAATTAGCACTTTCACATGAATTAACTGAAATATGAGTAAAACGAGCGAAAACGTAATCTAAACATGTTCCGGAAGTTGGCCTGGTTGGTGCGTTAATAATTAACTCTCATTATATTCTAAAAAAAAACTTTTAATAATATAATCAACCCTCAGACCTTATTCCGAGGCCTCCTAAATAGAATATTTAGGATGCCTTGCTCAATCTCAATATCAATCATTTGCATTTAAATGTTGTTTCACTTACTACCGCCAGTCCCATGACTGGACTTTTCTTTTTTTTTTATACCTTCCATACTTAATGCTTATATGGCTTATTAAATTATTACATATTACTTCTTAACTTTAATTTAATTGAAAATAGAACAGTATTAATATTCAAGCCAATTAATATTTATTTTAAATTCATTTAAAAATTAATTATTGGTGCTATGTTGTTACTATGTTTCTACATTAAATGTTTTAAAGGCAACTTATAGAGCTGTGAAAAGTCAATAGATATTTTTTTTTTTTAAATTTAATTTTGAAAATTACTTTAACAGATTTAATTTTGTGGTGGTTAAAATTTTATAAGAAGCCTTGACAGATTCATATAAACATTGGGTCTGTTGCGAAAAAAAAAAATGTGAAATGTAAAATAAAAAAAAATTGTTGTCCCATTTGTGGAAGTTTGAGAATATTTTAGTTATAGACATTATTCTATTTTGAAAATAGTTTAATTTAAAAAAAAAAAAATTGTTTTCAACTTTTAATTAATTTTAATAGCTTTGTATATAACTTGAAATTTAATTTTTTTTTTCTAAATTAAATTACTACAAATTTTCTTTTATAAAGCAAAAAAAAAAAACTTCTGAAAATTAAAGAATTTTTTTAATTTTATTTTTAAAAAGTAAAAATAATTTTTTGACCTATTTGGGAATAGTTTAGTTTTTTTGTTTTTTGGCAATATCATTTTTCTCAATTAGTATATACTTTTTTTTTTCATGTCCAGACAAAATAATTGTTGCAATTTTTATAATAAATTGTTCTTATTGAGACAATAAATCTAATAATTTATATTTTTACTTAATTAAATACAAATAAAATTGACACATTTTTATTTTTAATAATTGCAATTTTTAATTTTTCATTTTTATAGATAGCAAAAGTATAAAATTAAATTTTTCTTTGAAAATGACGTAGCTATACATGGCAAAATTCCATTAAATTTAAAATGGAAAAATTTCTTATATTGTGTACATAGTAATCTATAGATATAATATGTGCAAAGTACATACATCATACATTCATATATGGGAGATTAATTATTTTATTTTTTTTTTTTATTTTTTGTTATTTTTGGGAATAGTTTTTGGCATATAAATTTTATAAGCACAAACAGAAAAAAAATGGAAATTATTTAAAAAAAATTTGTCACAATTATTTGTGGTTTGAGGTATTTCATTTGTTCAAAACATATTAAATTTTTCAATTTGATGCATTTTAAGTTGATTTCAAGTAAAATATTGTAATAAAATATAAAAAAATAATGTTGCAATTTTAAAATTGCGTCAAACATTATTTTGCACGCATTTTGAAGCCATATAAATTTTGTGTAGAAAAATTGCGTAGAAGTCAGGACTTTAGAAAAATTATGTTGTATGTTTATAAGCTTAAAAGTTCAAATTAATATTAATGAACGATTTACACCCTTGACAGTAACTTAGGTAGAATCACATTTTCGCCCTTAATTAAGTACGGTACTGCAATTTCTACAAATATTTCGAGTATTATTATTTAAAAAATTACTGTCTTATCTACTCAATAAATGTGGAGCAATTTTCTCTCACATTAATATATTATAATAAATATCAATTCTGAAAGACTACTTGTACAACTCCATATGTGCCTTATTACTAATATAAAACAATCATTTATATCATTATGCTTATCAATGGTTGTAGATCTCTAGTATATGGTCAATCTATTTAATACTAATAAAATTTAATGAGCTTGATCCGGTGGCCGGTCTTTCCCAAAAGACTATTAGAAATCATTAACTAAATTTTAGTCTTAATATAACATAACAAGTCTTACCAGTGCGTACATCAACGTTTACTACGACCGACTATTTTAGTTTTAATATTAATTTTAATATCATTATATAAATTTTTAACAAATAAAAATTATTACTCAAAAATAGTGAATAAATAATTTTTAAGCTGTACAAAGTGTTATGTACGTAGGTAGAATGAAAACTACTAGTACAGTCTCATCATCTTCGCAAATGATCCTACGATTTTAAGCTGCCAACCAAACTCACATACATTATTTACAAATCTGCCAAAACTAACGTTTGGATTACTTAATGATGGAGTAGGTTTTGATAAATTTAAAGATTGAGATTCATTAGTAGGTGCAGTGTAAGTTTCGGCAGGATTTAAATGTTTTCTGTGAAAATAAACATTGGAATTAGGGTGTGATGGAATAGGTCGCGAAATGTCATTTGAAGTGGAAGTATTTGATCTCTGTGTAGGAGAATAGGTGTAAATTGAATTAGAATCTAAATTACGAAATGATGGGTACGCTCGGGCAAATGGCATGAAGCTGTTACTTATAGAAGATGAACTAGTCGCCTCGTTGTTAATAGATGTTTTTATTGTTTTGGGTGTTGTTTTTTTATTTTGTGTAGTGAGAGGTTTATATTTGTGTTTAGTGGATTTATTATTGTGTTTTTGGTTTTTGTTATTGACTGTATTTAATTTTTTAATTGTCTTACTTTTCCAGCGGGAGATCATCATGTTGTTCCAAATAAATGTATCATTCTTCTTTTGGAAGAAGAGCCATTCATATTTAATTGGCATAAATAGCTGGAACGATTTGAATTTTTTTTGCTTGTTATGTGAAATTATTTTGCAGCTACAACCTGTTATTTTAAATTGTTTTTTGAACAGGTTGCATATCCATGTTTCATCAGCATAATGTGGTGCTCCTTTTATAAAATAGGCTGTCAACTGAGTAGAATTCACAGGTTGTTGGTTTGGGACGCTTATTTTCTTGATCCTATTGTTCCATTCATTTGTGGACCAAGTTGTTCCAAATTTGTGTATCTTAGGAGACAGGACTATTTTTGTATTTGGCCGGTTTGCTTTCGTCGGAGATTGTGAGGATGAGGATGTAACATTTAACGTAGGTGAAATGTTAAAGTACATGTCAACATTAGTTAAAGTAATATCGACATTTATTGGATTCTTTTGGAATGACATCCATTTATTAGAATTCATTTTTATTTCCTTGGTGAAGTCTGACACAGATTCCTTTAGTAATGCCATTGTTTGTTGATTAGAAGTTATAGCATTATCTGTTAAGGTGACGAGTGAATCCACTTTGGCAGATAGTAATCTTTGACTTGATGTAACTTCTTTTATATTTTTTTTTAGCTCATCCATTTCACTTGAGTATCTGCTAATAGGCTCATGATTTAAAGTTTTGAATCCATGCTGAGAGCCCATTTTTAATTTTGACTCTTTTATTCCTGGCAAAATTTCTTCTGATATTTTATTTGTCAGGGTGTCAAAACAACTCGCCATTTCATCAAAGCTTTCACTATTTGAATTAATTGATGAAAGCTGCTTAGAAATTAATCCACCCTTATCCTGGTTGAGTTGTGTAATTAAATTTGCCAAATTATCATACATATTTCGCAGCAGAATATTGTTCAACCTAACGTGGTTAAATACCTGGCAGTACGACTAGACCTGCTTCTAACATCGAAATAATTCAAAGGATGCAATCAAAAAATGTATGTATCATAAGCCAGGTCCCTTAGTTTATTACCAATATTACATATTAAAGACTTGAATATACCCATGGCTACAGAAGAACTAGAAAAATGTAAAAATAGATATGCAAACAGATTGAATCAACACCCTAACCCTTAACATAAAGATTTGAATAATGCCATGGTTACAGAAGAACTAGAAAAATGTAAAAACAATTTGGTCCAGTTTCTGATATTTCTCAGTAATGAAATCTGCTCTCTTAAAATTTTTCGCTTATTTTCAATCGCCTTTTCGTTTTCTTCAATAATAGTTGGATCTATAGTAATTAATTTGATCATATAAATTAAACTATACCATGTTGCCAAGCTATAAGAATTAGAAAAATCTAAAAACAGATATCCAAACAGACTGATCCAACACCCAAAACTCTTTGGCGAGAGATCTACAAAATATTCCAATAACCAGCAGGTTAAAAAAATAAATGGCTAACAGTCACGTAAGACAGAAAATTGGATTTTAGATTTAAATAAACCATAAACGTCACTATTGTTACAAATTATTGTTATTTTCGTTCAGAAAGATTCAATAAATTCAGTTAAGATGAAAAAAAAACTACTCTAATCACTATAAGGCAAATAGTTGGCACTAGGTTGTTAATGTTGTAAGTAGATGTTTATTTAACATGAACTAATGATGTACAGCTGATGAAGTCAATCAAATTTTTTGATTTCTTTCTAAAGATCTATACGAAACTGTTCTTATTAGAGCCTTTATTAGAGTTTTATATAAATTTGGACAACTTCAAAGGATGAGTTTATTAATTAAATAAAATTAGAGAAATTAAGGAAATAGCTGATGCATGGGTTATAGATACCACCCCTTGACATATATCAATATTAGATTTGTTTAAATATGAAAATTTTATGTGGGTGAATTTTATATGATATTATATGTGGGTCATAATGTTGTTCTACAGACTGTTATACAGTCAACAGCATCTAACATTTACTGTTTGTACTAAACAATTAAATAATTACATGTTAATAAGTTTTTTAATCGTTTTTAGCAATAAATAAATCGGAACGGCCTATATCTATGGGTTTTTTCAGGTAATACATCCGAATGCGTTTCTTAACGGAAATCCCAACGGAAATGAAAGGCTTATTTTAATGTACTTTATATACTGAATAATTATAAATAAAAGGTAATTTTATAAAAAAAAGGTAATATTTTTAGAATAATTATAAATAAAAGGTAAATGCAACATTACCAATCATGATGCTGTATCACTATATTGTATCAGTACAAAACTGATGATGCAATTCGGCTATGATGCTTTGTGTTGCTGATTAATACATTTTAAAACTATCAGACAGTGATGCTTTGAAAATTTAATTAAATTTAAAAAAATATTATTTAGTATCGCTTTGAACGTATTTTTGGAAAATTGTGAACAATCAAAATATGATGATATACACTAAGTAATCCAGTCACAAAGTAAAACAATCACTAGAATATAAAAATTTGTTAAGAAAGAAAAAAACAAGAAATAGTACTTTGTTATAAAACTAATGGAAAACAAATTTAGTAGTATACCTAAAACAAAAAAAAATTGTAAAATAATTTTGACAGATAATGTATTTAAATCAAGTGAAATCACAAATAAATTTTAAATGTCAAACCGCTGTTTATATAACAACTAGCTTTGTAACCCGTCATAAATGACGGAAGCAAAATAAATCCTAGTTTCTTTTTTTCTTTCATTAGATTCTTTATTCCGAAATTACAGTACTTATGTTTATATCACTTTTTAATTTTCTAAAACACATAAAAGAAATATTTTTTTTGTAGTCAAAACTTTGTCATTTTTTTTTTTTTTTTGTATTTTTCGTAGGCTGGTGGGGATCTGCAGAAAGATACAATGAGCCCTGTAGCTTGACGCTGTATGTAGAATTCTTACCTACTAAACCACACCCTTCCTTAAAAAAAAAAAATTTTTTTTGAGTGAAGTGAGTTACGCACACAATAATGACAAAAATAAAAGGTATAAGCAGGCATAAGTAGTATAATGTATAATATTATACAATTCAAATATGCTGATACACATGTATATTATTATGTATAATTTTAAGTAATAAGAATAACCTTTGAGTGAATTATGTTTTTTTTTTTGTGTTAAATGCTGTTTGCCTTTTGGTTATTATACCATATTAAACTATTGATAAAATTTATATTAGTCCTTCTTATTATAAATCAATAAAATTGTTTGTTTTATTTATATTATTATTATTATTTTTTATTTTTCCTTATTATTTGCGAAGAAGACTAACATTAAATGAGAAAAATATATTTCATGCAATGGTATTTTTTCCTGCAAAGTTTCAACATGGTAGACAGGGGTTAAAAAAAAGCACCAAAGCAATTTGTATATATATGCATTTGTATAAATATGCAATTTGTATATATGTTGGAGCGTTCCGTCGAACTTACAAACATCCAAATAAACGCAGAATAATATATATATAATAGCAAACAAAGCATCAACAAATTCTATGATGCGAAGTTTTTTTTTTCTTTTTTCTTTATATTCATTGATTTATTCATTTCAAAGCCTTAGCGGTAGCTGTCTGGCGAATTATATTTTACATACCTAATATTTACATAATATTAAAGTGAAAATATTTATAGTTATAATTCAATTTTAGTGCATTTCTGTATATAGTTTATAAAAAAATTTTTGTTAATTACTTATATACAGGGTGGTACGGTTTAGAGCAAAAAATTTTTAAGGGGTGATGCCTTGGAGTATTTCAGGAAAAAAATTGTTCTAGAAGAGAGATTAAATTTACCTGGGCTACAAAGGGTTAAAGAAAATCGGATTAGAAAAATTATGTCTAAAGAATAACAACTACAGGTTAGAAGAAATTGAAACTAGAACAACATCTCTTTACAGCTTTTTTAGAATTAATACACCTAATTAACGGTTTATCTTAAATGAGTATCAGACTTACCGTTTTTGAATAATAACTGCATAAACTTAAAATTTTGCTTTTAAAAACTGAAAATTTTGTAAAAAACGTTGATTAAAAAAATCGCTAATTTTTTTTTTTTTTTTTCATGTGTTGATGCGCTACATCATCCCCTACAACTTTTTCATACACAACTTTCATATCAGACTTGCCGTTTTTCAGGTAAAGTCATATTTAATATTTGGGTAATCCATGTTTTAGTAATAAAAATAATAACTGACAGTTGAATATTGTAACACTTTTATTTTTTGGTCAAAATTAGTTAAAATTACTGAAATTAGTTAGGGTTAATGAAATTTTATATGACTTTACATGAAAAACGGCAAGTCTGATATAAAAGTTCTATAAAAATTCTTTAGACATAATTTTTCTAATCCGATTTTCTTTAACCCTCTGTAGCCCAGATAAATTTAAAGATAGACCCCTCTTCTAGAACAATTTTTTTCCTAAAATACTCCAAGGAATCACCCCTTAAAAACTTTTTGCTCTAAACCGGACCACCCTGTATAAGCGAATTCAAATCTATTTAGAGTTAGTAATTTTAATTCCTAACATTTTGTCAATAAATATTTTTTAATTTCCTTTTTAAAATGGCTTATATATTACCTATCATTTCCTAATTGGCAAATCATTAAAAATTCTTAAACAATTATACAAGCAGTTATTTTTTTGACTACTTGTTCTAAATAAACTTAAATAAAAATTTGACTTATTCCTAGTGTTGTGTTGATGAATATATATAGCTCGGTTTAAGATAAAATTTTGTTTTATGTAATTATTTACAATTGTAAACGCAATCATATATACTTCATATCTATACAAATGTCAGACAGGCTCACGTATTTTTCATTATAAAGAAGCGCAGTTGGATTAATAACCGAATAATTGTGTATAATTTGTATTGTCTTTTTGTGTATGATATCTAATTTATTTAATTTAACTTGTGAAGTATTACACCATATTGGGTTTAAACAGGTTATATTCGACTGCAAATATGAAATGTAAATAAGATATAGGGTATTTTTATTGAAATACTTTCGCCTTCTTCTTAGAATAAAAACATATGGCGTAATTTTTTTTATTATATGGTCAACATGTTCATTCCACTTGAACTTATTATCTATAACTAAACCTAGGTTGTTAAAGTACTTAACAATTTCAATATTTTCGTTATTAAAAGTAAAATTCATGTTGGACATTTTTTTGTTCTCAAATAACATTATTTTTGTTTTTTTAATATTTAATAATAGACGATTCTTTTTTAGCCATTTTGCAATAATTTTAAAGTCGTGCTTAATATTTTCCCTCAGATCCTGTACATTACTTGAACAATATTTTACTAAAGAGCTAGACGTAGATGGCAACAATCGCGTGATCCGGCAGACAAAACTGTGCTAAATAGGTTAACTCAGAATCCTAAAAGAAAAATTAAAGATCGTAAAAATGAAAATTTTAAAAAATATATAAAAAATTTATCAGCTAAAAGAGAAAATAGCTACTCGTTGTGGAAAGCAACAAAGAGTACAAAAAACTCGATCTCTCAAATCCCGCCAATCAGAATGAAAAGCGGTGAATGGGCGAGAGATAATAAAAATAAAGCTGAAACATTCGCAGATCATCTTGAAGAAATTTTTTGTCCAGACGAGACAGATTCGGATGATCTCACTGAAGAAAATAATAATTGGCAAGAAAATGTTATCACCATTTTTAGAGAGTGAAATAGTTGAACAAATTAAAAAACTCAAAGATAAAAAAGCTCCAGGTTTTGATCTAATTACATCGGAAGTCCTGAAAGAACTTCCGAAAAAAGCTATAACAATGCTAACACGCATTATAAACGCTGCTATAAGAATAAGGTATGTGCCGAATATGTGGAAAATAGTAGAGATAATTATGATACCAAAGCCAGGTAAGCCCATAAATGAGGTCAAATCCTACAGACCAATATCACTACTACCAATAATATCAAAATTATTTGAAAAACTACTATTGATTCGAATGTGTCCGATCATAGCAAATAGTAATCTGATTCCAAATTATCAATTTGGCTTTAGATCTAAGCACTCGATAATCGATCAAATTCATAGAATAACAGACATAATAGAAAAAGCTGTAGAGGAAAAGAAAGTATGTTCTACCATATTTCTAGATGTAGCCCAAGCTTTTGATAAAGTATGGCATCGAAGCTTAATAAATAAACTAAACAATATGTTACCTAAACAGTACGTAGATATACTCTCATCATATCTAGAAAACAGACTATTCAGAATAAAACAAGACGAAGAGTATTCTACTATTAGAGATATTAAAACGGGTGTGCCTCAAGGTAGTATTCTGGGTCCCATACTGTATTTGCTCTACACCAATGATTTACCAGAAATGGAAAATATAACTGTAGCTACATTCGCTGACGATACTGCGTTGATGGCAGTAGGATCAAATTTTGACGAGGCTACAATTAAATTGCAAAGAGCCAGCGACAAGCTATACCTCTGCACAAAGAAATGGAAAATTAAACTCAATGAGTTAAAATCAGTACATGTAAATTTTACAAATAAAAAATTAGAAAATCAACCATTGGTAAATCTGAATGGGATCAATATACCACAAGAAAACAATTCTAAATACCTAGGAATAACATTAGATGTCAAACTTAGATGGAAAGAGCATGTCAAAAAGAAAAAAATTGAGCTTGAAAATAAATATAGAGAAATGTACTGGCTCTTAGGTCGTAATTCTAAATTACCTATACATAACAAGATTTTGTTATATAATCAGATTATCAAACCGATATGGTTGTATGGCATACAAATATGGGGATGTGCCAAACAAACACATGTACTTTGTATACAAAAATTCCAAAATAAAGTCTCGCTCAAAATGGTAAATGTGCCTTGGTATGTTCGCAACAGTGATTTGCACAGAGATCTAAAAATTCCTTGCATAGAAAATGAAATAAAAAGATATGCAACAAAGCATATAGCTCGTCTGGAGGGTCATATTAATGTTGAGGCCACTCAGAAGGCTTAAAAGAACTAAGCCACTTGATTTAATACGATATAGAATTTCGTAAACTTTTTCTTTAATAAAATAACAAAAGAAATAAATTAATGGCTAGTCCGTCGGACTTTTGTAATGGGAGGGGTGTGGTTTAGTCAGTAAAAATCTGGCACACAATGGAAGCTACGGGGCTCATTGTGTCTAAAAAAAAAAAATCTTTTAAATCATATTTGCTTACTTGGCTCCATAAATTTTTTTTCTGAATTGATGTCCTTATCTAAATGTAAACATTGAGTTAAATTCTTAAAATTATAAATTTCGTCTTGGACCATTTCTATAATCATGTATGGTTTTCCAGTTTTTTTTCTAACATTGTATTAACGTAAACCATTGACTAGGTACACATTATATTTGCTTCCCTTTTTTTCTCTTTCTATATTGGCATGAGCACTTTCAGCTTCGTTTTATGTATGGCCTTGCTATAAAAAACGGTGTGTTATATTTATATTATACGGTTTTGCAATCTCATTGACCTCATTTACAGTTCTTTTATGTCTTCCTCTTCAATCAGGTAATAAAATTCCAAGATAATTCTCAAGTTTTTTTTAAAACTGTTGTTATCCACTGCTTATTAGTATTCAAAGTTTAGTTTTCACTGTTTCTGTTTTTTAAAAAATAGTTTTTTAAAAATTTTCTATTTATCTTTGGGTTTAGTGTGCTGGTCTTTTTGCAAATGTTTTTGTAGGCTCTAAAATAAATTGCCACTACATCATCTTACTAAATAATTTCCAAAAACTATCAAAAAACTTAAGACATTCATCAAATTCACATTTTTTATAACACTTCAATTGGCAAGAACAGCTATCCTTTAACAGTCGAGCAGCTCTAATTTTTCCTTCAGTTCGCTTATATTCTCAACCAAAATTAAACGCTTTTTTAGACTTATTTTTTTCTCATTGATCTGGAAAAGCTTTATTTACTTATTAGAACTGTTTATGACAAGTAGTAACTGCGCAAAAATATCCATGTAACAAAGAGACAACCCGAATTTGACGTAAAAAAATCACCCCACAATCAGTAAAAAAAATACAAACGGTAAATATAATAAATGAATTGAAACATATGTTATAAATAAAAGTATGACAAATCGAAATGTATTACTAAAAAAAAAAAAAAAATTTGCCTTAAAGTATTACATGTCGCCTTGTCTGATTGTTTTTTATGTTTAATTTAACGAGAATTAATACAACTGGACTTAGATTACTTTTGCTCGGAAGATTTTTCAGTTTTTAGTTTTTGTTAAAATATGTTTATGAGCATAACTTACTTAATTTTAGGGCGATCGTTGTGAAATTTTGACAGGTTATAGATTGAAATATGGGCAATCAGATGTATACCATAACTCAATTTGCAGATAAGTCGAGTTGTCATACTTTACTTTGGATAGGTCGATTTGTTTTTTTAATATT
The DNA here is from genome assembly GCA_963942445.1 of Argyra leucocephala. Classification (NCBI taxonomy): domain Eukaryota; kingdom Metazoa; phylum Arthropoda; class Insecta; order Diptera; family Dolichopodidae; genus Argyra; species Argyra leucocephala. The sequence continues at coordinate 205,645,372 of OZ012677.1, read as the reverse complement.
TAATAATAGACGATTCTTTTTTAGCCATTTCGCAATAATTTTAAAGTCGTGCTGAATATTTTCCCTCAGATCGTGTGCATTACTTGAACAATATTTTACTCAAGTTTGTTCAAGTTTCCGGATTACAAATAGTAATGTTGCAAAACAAAATGTGATGCTCTCAGCAACACTTTAATGTTGCATTTTAGAATATAGAACTTTTATGGTGCGTGATGCTGATGCATTTTCGAATTTACTATATGTAATATTACTGTTTTGATAACCTACTAATTGTAAAATGTATCTATAGCTAATCGCTAATTAATACTGGTTTAATTTTAAATATACATAAACTCTTTCAAATATTCCAATTATTCACTTTCATTAACATTTTTATTCGGCAATTGAAATTTTTATTAAATCTATTTATTACGCAATTATATACTCTGTAAATGAAAATTGAATGACTAGAAATTAATATCATTAGAAACCACAGAAAGAACTGTTGTGTCCTGAATAAAATAATTTTTTTGGTAACATTTTTTTTTTTTTTTTTTTTGTAATTGAAAATGTTTTTGAATAAATTTTTACATTATTTTAAATGCCAAATAGGAAAAAAAACAAAAAACAAAATTTGAGAATTTCAATTTTTGATTTTTCATGATTGAAAAATAATATTTTCTAAAAACCATATCGTCGGAAAAAAATAACGAAATGAAATCAATGAAAGATACAATCAGGATCATTATTGGAATAAAATTGGAAACCCACAAATATGAACCAAAACCATAAAATTTTTTTTTATTATTATTATTTTTTTTGTTTTTGGCTCATTATACCCTTCAGTGAAGAACAAATGAAAAAGTCAACTATCAGTACCATCAAATCTCATAACCTTTTCTTTCTTATTTTTTCATTTGCCTTTTATTTTGGTTTTGCTTTTTTTTTGTTTTTTTTTTCTTTTGTTTTTGTTTTTTGGACCGCAAAATCTGATTAATGACAGTTGTATAAAGTGACAAAATTACACAAAGAAATTTATTATAGAAATTTCATAACCTTAACATACATAATAATATTCAGTTAGTATTATATACATAGTATATAACTGTGTTTCTATATTATATAACAAACCGGTACGATCCTCATAAAAAACAATAATAAACCAAAAAAAAAAAAAAAACAAAAAATAAATATGCTTTTAACAAACGGGAAACAATTTTCTTTATACCAAAAATTATTATTATTGTTATTATTATTATTGTCAAGGATATGTGAAAGAATAATGAGATAAGTTAAATTGACAAGAATCCTTCAACAAAACCAAAAAAAAAACAAAATAATAATAACAAAAAAAAAGTTAAATAAAATTTAAAATAGCACACCTATACACATAAACATAAATTATTATTATAAAAAGTGAACTGAAAGAATTCATATATCTTTTTTATGAAAGGAAGTAGGTTTAAAAGGAAAAGCGATTCGTATGTCAAAGTTGCAAAATAATATAACAGCGAAATGAAAATTTATTTTATTTAATAAAAAAAAAAAAAAAACAAATATTATTATAAGATGATGAAAATATTTTTTTTATTTTAAATTAAAGATACATCAAAATAAAACCGATTCAAAGTAAAATTCAGTGAAATTTATGACAATGATAATATTATGTCATATTATTATTATGATGAAAAAATAAAAGTTTTTACCGTTATTATGTTGAAAACTTAAAAAATAAAAAACTTTTAAAAACGGATTTTAGTGGTTATACAACATTGAACCACTGAAATTCACATCAAATTTTCTTGTACCAATTAAAGTACAAAATTATTGTACTTTGTCAATTTTCAAAACTCTACTGGAATAGCCTAATTGATATTATATTAAAATTACAACATTATTATTAATTATTACAGTCTAACTGGCTTAACTGGCTAAACATCGAAGATAACATTCAAATTTGGGCACTTAAACAAGTTGTGCTTTTAAATGGATAAGTCATGAAATTTTTTTTAGATCAATTTTAATTATGTATAGGTATTATGTTGTAAATAAAAGTATGAGAAATATATTTGGTACATAATATATGTATTTGTGCATAGTATGTATGATATCCAACACTGCAAAAATTACTAAACTGTCCGTATTTTTATTAATTCTAAAGCTGCCTGCATTATGTTGTTTTGTCGAATTGAATTATATGAAAAAATAAAGCAAAAAATTTACTTTCGAAATATAATGTAGTTTAAAGTGTTTATGTTTTTAGGCGAGATGCTGTTAAGTGGACTCGACTCTAGTACAATAATTTATTGTTTAGTAGCAATATGTACATAAATGTTAGATGAAGCCGATAGACTTTTAAACTAGTTCTCTGAAACCGACAAAATATTTATTCTAAATATTATTTCCCCAATTTGAAACTAGATTATTATTATAGTACAACCGTCGATGTTGTGCTGCTTTCACAAATTACATATAGATCGGTTTTAAATTATTAATCAATAAAAAATCAATTTCTGAAGTTGAGTCAGACTATTTTTGTTTTAATGTCATAAAATTGCGATCAATGTGGAAAATTGCATCTGATTGTGTGAACTAATTTCATAATTGTTTTTCATCTGGTCCAGTTTCCGATATTTCTCAGTCAAGACATATTACGATCTCTGAGAAATTTTTCGCTTATTTTCAATTCTTCCTTTAATAATATTAGTTGGATCAGTTCGTATTTATGAAATTGATTTAATCATATAAATTCAAGTATACCATGTTGCCAAGCTTTTTAATGGATTTTTGGAGAAGCTACAAGACTGTAAAAGTGTATCACTGTTTTAAAAGGTTTGATAATTTAAAGAAATAATGTATTTTATGTTATTCATAAAAAAATGTTTACTAAAATGTGTAAAAATGGGTTCGAAGTAAGGTGGTTTTTGTTAGTAATTATTATGATTTTAACATTAAACTATAAATTGCTGATAATATAAGTCTTAAGGATGATAAAACAAGGAGAAGTAAAATGTAATCTACTTTCTGAAAGCTATTCAACATTAAGGTTTTAAATAAATCGATGATTTGTAGTAATATACTTGTAAGCCAAGTTAAAAATATCAATTTCATAATAACATTAATTGATACTTTTTAACACATTGGGACTGATAAACCAGAATTATATGTATAATAAAAATGTAGGTCTACATTAACAAATTCTTGTCCATAATATGCAAATTTTTGGACCAGAACAATTAAAAACAATGAACTCTGAGAAAAGGCCAAACAAGAACCAATAAGTACACAAATAAAGCAGAGCATATGAATTAATGAAACTAAAATTGATAAGCCTAAATCGTCTTCACATACTCTAAAAGTTAAAAATATTATATGAGCTTATTCCAACGAGTGATTTTCGTTTACGGAACGTTAACAGTAAATTTACTTTGTAATCGTAAAATCACAATGGTAAACATAATGTAAACATACAGTAAATGTTTAGTATATATTTTTGGGAACAATTCTGTTTTACACGGAACATTTACGGTAATGAATTATTGTAAACGATATATGTATAAGCAAATCATTTACAAATCATTTACAAATTATTTACAAAAAAGTCACAATCGGTCTATTATTGTAAACAAATAGAAGTAAATAAAACAAAAAATTTTTTTTATATGTATTATGTATAATGTTTTTATGCGTTGATTAATTAATAGATTTTTTTGTGTATGTATATAGTAATAATAATATAATAATAAGCACGCTGCTTATTATTTATCCATTTTTTATTTTGCAAAACAGAAATAAAATGTTAAATAATTCTTGAATATAACTTTTTCTGATCAGAAATTTTGAAATGAATGTCATTTTCTCTAGTAAAATTTTAAATTTAGCTCGAAAAAAGTAATGCCCTTTTAATATAATAAATTTTATAAAATTTTTAATATATTTAGATTTTCGTAAAACTGAAATTAAACACACAATAAAAACATTTTATCTTTTTCTGTTAATTCTACTTATGTGAATTCGTATATATTCTATATAGAAGTGATAAAAACACATAAATCACAAATAAAATTAATTAATGTTGTAAATTAATACTATTTTGTTTTTATTATGGCCCATCACAATTTTATATAAAATGGCTGAGTTTTCTATGGGTAAGTTTGAATATACATGTAAACGATTTGTAAGTATTTCGATACTAAAATGTAAATACCAATTTACAAGTTTATGAAATTTTAGCAGCACTGCTGTAAACACTTTGCATTTGTAAACACACATTTACTAAGTAAATTATTAGTAAAAATACCTTGTAGCCATAAGTTTACAAAAACGTAAACATTTTGTATCAGTAAACACACATTTACATAGTAAATGATTAGTGAAGATGCATGGTAGCTATAAGTTTACAAAGAAAATATCTGTAAATATATATAGTCACAACGTATACATACATTAAAAGTACAACCGTAATCGTGAGTTAACGTTTATAATTTATCTTTTCTGTATGCATTTTGTAACATCATTTTGTTTCAGTTTATATACATTTACAATTTTTGTCTACAGTAAACGATTTGTAAATGTACGAAAAAAATTTGTTTACACAAAATGTTCCTTGGGATAAAAGGGCAGGTGAATTGTGTACCGTGAAGGGTAGCTAGTCAGCTAGGGGGTAGCTAGTCAAGATGGATAGACCACACCCTTAGTAGACAAGTATGAATAAAATAGCAAGCCAAATATCCATTGAATTGAAATCCACAATATAAAAGGTAGACAACGGGAAACATGACGCAGATCTATCCTTTAAGAAATAGAGTATAACAATAGAATATGGAGTCAAACAGAAATCAAATAGAGTCAGATAGAAGAGCTTTGTGGAAACCTTATGCTTCCAAAAGGAGTGAAGCAGAAACAAATGGTATTTAGAAGCAATGTCAATACGAAAATAATTGAAAATAAATTAAATAAATATATAAATATATATATAAATAAATAAAGTAATTGAAAATAATTAAAAATATATATTCTGATGCCCGAGTTTCAATATAGTATGAGGTACATAACTAATTTAAGATATTACTCTATTGCAAAATAGGTACCCATCCCCATGTTTGTATTTTGAATTCGTTTCAATACTGACATAATTAATAATTTCGCATTTTTGTCTCATTTACTCACCCATAATACTCAGTAGATGACAGATCAAATCATAACTTTTATAGATAAATAATTTTGCCTATACAATATTATTTATTATAAATTTAAATTTAGTCCAAATTTTATGCTATAGAGTATTTTATACAATTTTTAAATAAAATTAAGTATTCCGAATTTTCTACATATTGTCAAGAAACCAAGTAAATTTTTGAAAGCGAATTCTTAGAAGGCAATCAAGTAGATTTATAGATTTACAAAAACATAATAATGTGTAGTGATATGGCCCAACTATCATCGTACCTACAGGGGGGTTTATTTGCGATCAAGTAATCGAGTAGATTCCTCTATTTGTAATTGTCTTCAGCTTGGCAAGAACTAGGTTTAGATGACTGGGTTTAGGTCGGTAGGTGACTACATGTTCGGTAATGGAAATAAAATATTTGATACATCTGTTGTGGATATCTTATAGCAACTTATTACATTACGTACAAGTTAAAAATTAATTCAATACGAACAATAAAAAAATATTAATAAAAAAAAAGAGAAAAATTGTCCCATTTAATTGTACCAACAACAATATGAGATGGATCAGAACTACAATAATATACATACATATTATTAAATTAAATTTATTCGAATCATTAGAGAACGAAACCTTATGTGTCTTAAAACAGTTACTTAAATTCATAATATTATGTAAAAACGTGACTTGAATATCATATATATTGATAGACCTTCAAAGTCTTACAACTTCACAAATCTTATCTCAAATTAAATGAAAACAAAACAACACTATTTGAAAAGATAACAAAAAATTTATTTAATATATTTTATAAGCTCAAGGATATTATATTGAATTCAAATTAATAACTATAAAAATAAATTTAAGTTTTTCTCTCTCTCTCTCATTCTTTATTTTGTTTTTTTTTTTTTATGATATATGATAGGACATAATATATAATATGTATGTTTTTGTAGGTTACCTTAAAGCATTTCAAAATGATGTGTCAAAATTATTTCATCATAAAAAAAAAAAAAGTAAAAGTAACAAGAAAAAAAAAGTGATATTCAATTTATAATCTAAAATTATTTTCCAACAACTCCCACAGTTTGAATTTAAACTCCTATATAAATAAACATTATAAATATCCTTATATTATCCTTTTTATTTAATATAATATATATATGTATGTACATATATATTATTATAAATATATGAACTTATATTTTTGTTTTTATTTTCTGATTTTACCTAAAAAGTATAAATCCTTCAGTTGTTTACAAAGCGAATCTGTACCATATTTTTTTTTTTTTTTTTGTTATTTTTGTTTTTATTATTTAGAAAATCTATATTCATACAATACAACATGTATAATATTATTATTGTATGCCTATAATGTTATTATCCTTAAGGAAAACGAATGATTTTTTGATCCACATAAAACAAAAGATACCTATACTAAATGTACATACATTTTTCATACTTACATAAAGGATATACATACGTAGGTATATGTATGTATTGATGTATAATGATTGAACGTGACAAGAGGGAGGATATATTGGGGAGTAGAGTATAGTGTACATATAGGCAGGCAAGCAACCAGAATAAATAAATAAATTTAAAGCTCATCAATTTGTGCTTTTTATGCCTATATACCTAAATAAATATATATATATAAATAATATTTTATTTTATGTATATGTGTTGGTTTATATATATATTATGTATTATTAATTTTTGATATGAGAAATATAATATGAAAAATATAAGAACCGATATTAGTCAGTCAGTTATATTTTTTTATTTTATTTATTTTGATATTTTAGTGTTTGTTTCTGTTTTTGTTTTTATCCGTTTTTTTGTTTTGTTAATTTTTTTTTTTTTTGTATTTTCTTGTTATAATTTCTTATCCTTTATAAATATTATACAGGTTCGTTTTCTTTTGTCTTAACTTTATTTTTTATAATTTTATAGCTTTTTAGTCTTATTTTCTTTAGATTCAATTACTTTCACTGAAGATTTAATATAATTTTAAGCCTTTAAAAGAGATGATGTAGATATATAATAAAAAAAAAACAAAAACAAAAAAAAAATATTTCTTATATCGTTTTTTTTCTATATACATTTTGTAATATTGTAAAGTACAGTTTATTTCAAAATTATTTTATGTTTTTTTTTTTCTCTTTTGTTGTACACTTCTAAAGATATTCCACAAAACCAAATAACCACAATGTATAGACGTTTGTTGATTAAAATATGACGTATAAAAAAAACTACAGTACCACTGTAAGTAATATTTTGAGACATGATTTTGTTGGAACAGAGGTGCATTCATCGAACTGAATTTAATTTAACTGCACTAAAAATAATTATTTAGTACTGCGCAATTATTTGTGTCAGAAAACTCGTTCGATATTGGGTAGGATTTCTAATTTTAAGTTGTGAGTAAAAAATTAAATTAATGATTTACATACTAAAATACCACATCCAATAGTATAAAACGGTACATCGTGAACCATTCTGTGGCTAAAAATCGCTTATTTAGAAATAGTAAACATTTCTGTACGGATCTTCAAAGTTTTACACTTTTTTTTTATTTTTTATATAATTCCACGTCTATGTGATGAACACCCTAAAAATTACACAGAGATTTGGCATGCGCACAAATAAACAAATAAAAACGAAACAGTTTAAATGTTACATTACAATTTGCCCGTTTGTATGCCCGTTATAATTCACCCGTTATGTAAACACTTATGTCGATATAAAATAAACTATTTGATTAAAAAAATATATGCCAAACTGACTTATTAACTGCACATAAGCTATTTTAGTAATGTAAATAATTATGAAAACAATTTTTACCAGCATTTCCATCGTACTCGATTGCTAGCTGTTGTTTCCGAGGTAATGTCTAGTTTCATTTTTAATCTATTTCTACTGTAAGAGACCACTTTGATTCCTCTATCCGTGCTTAGATGGTGAAACGACGTCATATTTCTGCAAGATGTCACTGCGATTTTATCCATCGCTGACGTTAAGATGACTCACTATATTTACTCGGTTCTTTATCCACTAATTTGTTTTTTAAATACCTCCTTTGGATGGATGATAAATTGATTTTATCAATTTTACGATGTTCTTCGATTATACCTGGTGTACCAAAGTATGCGTATCAGCTTTGTAAGAGTGGAAAGAGCCGTTATTTTAAAATTAAATAAAAATTTTATTAAATAAATCGAGGGTGCTCTATCGATTGGTGATATTTTGAACTTCCGGAACCGGAAAAGAATTTTTTAAGACCAAAAATCGCCGAAATTGGCCGAAATCGAGATTTTCGAATGGGAAGGGGTACTTTTTTTATGCAAATCCGATTTCTACGTCAAAAAATAAGAAATTTTTGCAAAAATAAACTTTTTTTTGTTTTTTTTTTATTTAAACTTTATTGGCTTACCGAAAGGAAAATATGGTGGATTTTTGTTTAATTTTTATTAATTTTAAAGAAAAATAATGTGAAAACAAAAAAAAAATCATTTAACATAAGTTTCTTAATTTTTGTCTTAGAATCCAAATTTGCATAAAAAAATCTCTTCCCATTTCAAAATCTCGATTTCGGCGATTTTTGGTCTTAAAAACCCTTTACCGGTTCTTCCCGGAAGTTGAAAATTACACCAATTGATAGAGCACACTCTATTTAGTTAATACTTTTTTTTTAAATTTTAAAACAACGGCTCCTTCCCCTCTTAAATAGCTGATAGGCATACTCTGGAACACCAGGTATATTTAGCAATATTACCAACCTAAAATTGGTAGTATCTACCACTTATTCTAACTAATTCGGTTTCACTTAAATTTTTTTGAAATCTTACAATAATTAATCCCCTCCAATTGCCCTATACATAATTTTGAACAGTTTTGGCATGACATTTTGTATTATATGCCATTGACTTCTTCCATCTTATTTTTGTCTTTTGCTGATCCAAGTATGTATATAGCTCATTTTTGACTTCTGCTAGTAGTCACTAGTTCCTAAATATGTTTTTTGATATACATTTTTTTTTAACTTCTCATTGAATAGAGAGAAGGGAAGCCGAAAACGATTTAATGGAAGCCGAATTATGTAGAATAACATGAACTACCAATTTTAGGTTGGCCATCATTGCTAGACATTATAATCGGAGAGCATCATAAAATTGATAAAACCGATTCAAATTGTTGAAGTGCTACAAGATTTTGACAGAAATAAACAATTTCATAATTGGGAATATATTAGTTGCGGCATTGGGATTTAAGCGAGTTTTATTTCAACCTCAAAATTCAAATCTTATTCAGAATAAGCTTCAAAAAATGATTTTAATACTTCATAAACCAACACCAATTGGTTATATTAAAAAGTCAATTGATTGTGATGGATTTCAGTTCTCACTGTTAATAATTTGAAATTGCTATCATTACTTTTTGTAGCAACGATTTCCTTTTTTATGATTTCAATGTTATTATCTAATATTTTCACTGTGCGTTGCTATTTTATTTGTTCTCAAAACAGTAAGTATCATGATAGTATTGTGCAACTTAGAAATTCATTTTTTTCATCATTTTTTTGAAATCACACAAGTGACGTATAATAGGATAAGCTTAAAACCATTAATTAAGTATTTATACCTGTTTAATATCGATATCGATTTTACAGCCTGTCAAACACTAAAAGTGTAATTCTAGTCTAAAGATAATGAAGTAATAGATGTGTTAAGTAATTGTAATAGAATAAGTATTACCAAATATAGGTGTAGATTAGTACTAAGAATAGATGTACATTTTAGTTTAATACAAAAACTCAATAAAGTTAAACTCTATTTAACCCTACCAAATTATATCAAGTGTTCACACAAGCTTTAGATTGAACACAAAGTGGCTTAGATTGAACTTCAAGTTCTTAGTTCAAGCTTAGATTGAACACTAATGGAATTTAACATAAATGTGAGGAAAATAAAATAGATCAATTTTGTCAATATTAACAAAACGGCCTTTCAACGTTATTTTAATGAAAGCATCTAAATATAATGTCGAGGAAATTAAGGAGACTACCTGACATAGAATCGGCATTAATAACAACAACAACATGTATATATAGGTTCGACAAGGTGTAGCCAATACTGACAAAAGATTATAATTTTACAAAAAAAAACATTTCCTTCCAACTTTCGATTATAACTGTAAATACTGTTGTAGATCATAATGAATAATGTTAGAAGGTGTATGTGTAAGTTTAAAGAAGAGGAAAGGAAAAAAAAATTATGAAAAGATTTTTTTTTTGCTCATTTTTTGCACTTTAATTTAATTTTAAATAAAATTTAATGGTATAATGATATTATGAAATTAAAAAAAAAAAAAACAAAAAAAAAAAGGAATGAGAAAAAACAAACATTTTTGATATTATGTGAATTCACCCATACACCACATTCTAAATAAGAAATTCTGAATTCTTTTGAAAAAAAAAAAAAAATTCTGAATTAAAATCTTAAATGTGGGAGACTTTTTTTAACTTTTTATTACATACATATTATGTATATACACAGTTACATTATGTATCTATATAATAAATTTGCTAATTTTTTGCTTTCTATATTTTGACTTTGGTAGTCTTTTAAATTTTATTCTATTATAAAAAAATAGAAACTTCCTTATTAGCTTAGTATATTTTTTTGGTGGTAATAAAAATACTTTGAAAATTGACTATAAAAGCCTAAAATAGGACTTTGTTGTTTTAATATATAATGTATATTTTTTTCGAAGATTAATATTACACATTAAAAAATAGGTAATAATATAGCTGCCAAGAATATCGACTATTGTAGGAAAATTGTAGAAACGTAGGTAATGCTTTGATGGCTTCAGTACCACTCTGTATCCCAAATAGTGTTATAGAGCAGTTGTTTGGTGTATTGAATTTTTTTTTTTGCTTTTTGTGAAGGCTGTGAGAACACAAAATGCCTTCTTTCATATAAATGTCGGTATATTTGGATACAAAAGATATTGTACAGTACAATTTATTATTTTTTTTTGCCCCCGTCCAACGATATTTAGTAGCTACACTTAAATAAATTGTTGTGTTAAACAAATCGACATTTTTTTATCGACATTATCGTCATATCCTAATGTTCTAACGAATACAAATATCCATAAAAAACTATAAAGCACATCGAAAATAGGCTAGGATGAGACAGGTAAAAGTCGGTGGTCATCATGAAAGTAAATTATCGTTAAATTTGGTAACAAAGTGCAAGTAATGAGATTTAAATATGAATTTAATTGTGTAAAGGTAATTTTTTTTAACCCTATCTGATATACTCCAAGAAACTAACCCCTAAAGATTTTTCAGGTCGGAGCGGACCATCTTGTGTACTAATCATAATAAAATGTCAACATTATTTTATTAATATGGAAATACCTACAAATGTATAATACTATAATATGCAAATATGTAGTATACATAAATAGAAATACACACATAAATACATTTAGCAGCAAATACCAAGCACTACTAAAATAAAACGGAATTTTATTTACCTCATTTTGTGTATATTAGTTAAGCGGTAAAGCAACACCGAAAATTAAGTATAATAATTTGTACTGCATATTGCGGCGCATTTGATTTGCAGCAAAACAAGACAAAATTAAAAATTTGTCGAATATTTTGCAAGTTTAAGAAATCTAAGTTTTTCCTTGCTCCTCTTGTGAGCGTAGGGATACATCTACTTGACATTTCCATTTTTAGCAATCGATTGCTAGATGCTATTTTCACTTGTTCCCATTTTTTGTTTCTTTTTCTCATTTCTTATTTATGGTCTAGTATTCTTAGGACGACAGTGTCTTTTTGTACCTTGTGGCTTCCATTCTAAGCTCATTCGTGCGATGTTGTTTGGCGGCTTTCTGAGTGTGTACTTTCTTCTGATTTGCTTTGATATGGGTTCTTGCGTCAGTTAGTATACAGAGATTTTTATTGTTTATTGTGTTTGGCCGGGATATTCAGCATATTATATATCATCGTTAGACATTTATTAATGAAGACTTGTAATTTCTGGTTGTGGATTTTTGATTTAAACCAAGCTTCGCTGCCGTATTTCGGTAGACAAATGTAGAAAAGTAGATTTTTCATAGATATACAGAAGAAAATAGTAAACTGGGGTGGCATTGTGTAATTTGAAACGTCGTTTTGTTTCGACTATTTTCAAAAAGTGGCATTGCATAATTTTGTTTCAACCATTTTTATTTTGTTTCAATCTTTTCAAAATTGGTACGACATGGTTTGGTATTGCGTAAGGTTGAAACGCTACTTTTTTTACATTTGATACGACCAAATTTTGGCGATTGAAAAATAGTTGACGCTTTTAGGTAAATTTTAAAAAAAATAATAAATTAATACATGATTTTTGTTGGAATATTTATTTTAGAAACTCACAGAAATAAAAATTCCAATAAAATGAAAAATTAAGTAAATTTATAATGATTTTCTGTAAAGAAAAAAAAATTTTCAGAATAAAAAAAAAAAAAAATGTTGTTATTATTATTAGCTTCTTTTACTTGTATCCAGTTGCAATTTCTTTTGGTTCCATTTTTTTTATTTTAATATAATTTTCTAGCAGTAAATGTTGAAATTTTAACGAAACAAATCAAAAATGGAATTATGTAAAGTGTTTCACTGTTTTTTCGCGCGTTTCAAAATAAATTAACGTTTCAAATTACGTAATGTCATCCAAATTTTGTTTCGACAACATTTTGTTTCTACCGAAATGTTTAAAGCAAAGTTACACAATTCCACCCCTGATTTTACACAAGATCGAAATATTCCAAGTTTAGTTGCTCTGGGTATGTGGCGGTTCTTCCATATCGGCTGCATCCTTCAAATGCTGCTCTTACTTTCTTTAATCTGTTTTCTACGTCTTTTTAAGCCTCACCACTAGTTGTTATGATACTTTGCAAGTAGCTGAAGTTCTTCACAAATTCTATTTGTTCTTCTTTCAACCTTACATGTTCTTTGGTGGTGTTATTTTATTCTCATAGCTTTGGTTTTCTCCAGGTTGATTTTCTCTAGTTAAGAAATGTATAAATACGGCAAACCGATTCCTAGTACATTTTAGAATTTTTCGATACTCCAACAAATTTTGGTGTTTATCTCTGAAATTACTTGAGTTAAGAAATGTATAAATACGGCAAACCGATTCCTAGTACATTTTAAAAATTTTCGATACTCCAACAAATTTTGGTATTTATCTCTGAAATTACTTGAGAAAGTTCAATACTGATAGCTGTACTAAAATTTTAGGTCCTTAAAACATAAAAAAATACTTCTAACTCAAAATTGTTAATTTGACGTAGACTGTAAACCAATCCCATAACACCGATTTGTTTAAGTATTCTAATATAAGGGCTTGGGATTATAAATTTGAAAAATTAGTCTATAAAATAGTTTTTAACCCTTAAACGCATACTGTAGCAGATCTGCATCATGTTCGTTTTTTCTCTCTAATTTATTTTGAAAGTTTTGTTTTGTTTTTGTTTTTAGAATAGTTGTGCATATACTCTACTGAAATTAATATAAATATATACATACAACTTTGAAATCTACACTGAAAAAGTGGATACCGCTAAAATATTGGAAAACGAAAACCATTTAGGCCATTATCAGCATTAGGCTTACGCGAGTCGCACTGAAACAACAGGGATATAAGATATTTTCTCTAGTGATAGAATTGGCTAAACAGGAATCTTTTGTTTAGGCTTCATACAAAGTAGTAGATTGCGGAATTGTAAATTATCAAAATATAATCAATTGAAAGTACATAAAAAAGCTTTGAAGTTTTTGCAAATGTTCATACCGTAGATATTTGTGTGTTAACCTGGAATGACAATAAAACTGTAAATATCTTATCATTAGCTGTAATCAAATGGGTGCTATAAAATGCTTTGATCGAATAATATGCTCACTTGACTTGGGCAGGGCCCATGTTTCTAATATGAACATTGGTACTTTGGGATAGAAACTTTGAAAAGAAACGTGTTGAAAAACCGAAACATGAATGGTTTGCAAGTGATATTCTTCGCCGTATCTCGACACTGATGTCGTTTGTGTCGTAATGAACTACCTCGGAATTATATGTGCGTGTTTTGACCAATATGATGCTGACACGTTCTTTTGTTTATCAACAACATATTATATATTGTTTTTTCCTCATTTACTTTGAAACCAATTTGCTCCGCTTTATGTTCAATTGGGTAAAAGATTCGCAAACCATCCGTTGTGATCTGGCGATGAAATCAATGTGGCAGTAATTGGATAGATCTTAAAAGTATAGTGTCGGCAGTGTTTACTTCCGCTCTATTTGTTGCAGTAATTAATAAATATTATTTTTTCAAAGAAATTTCAAAGAATCATTATTTACTTTGATTTTTACTGAAATGATTGCGGTATGAATAAACTATTAGGTTTCAACAAAATTTTCAAAATTTATTACCCCTAATGTATGATGTAGCAGATCTGCATCATACCTTTTTTTAGCTTCAGAGCCCTTCCAAAGGTCTAATTTGATTTTTTAAATACATTTTGTGTTTCATGGAGTCGGAATCTACTCAAACATATTTTTATGGGTTAATATGAAATTATCAAATGTGTGGTATTTTTGAAAGTCTTTAGTAAACATCTTCCACTTCTATAGACTGAGTTATAAACAACCCTAAAGAAAATTGAAAACAACCTCCAAAGAAAATTTTCTCTCAAAATCTGTACTTTTGATTGGAGAAAATTTAATATAACTTAATATAATTTATTTCATTTTCTTCAGTAGTTATATTTACTGGGGTCTTGTTTTGTACATCAAAGACTATTTTTTACATTTGATAACTTGATTTTTTTAGAATAAAAATATCCAAAAATCTTTTTAGTCAATTCTTATTACGAACAAATTAATTTTCCTACAAAAATATTTTTTTTTTTTATAGAATTTAAAGATAAAATGGTTTGTTTTTTGATAATATATCCTTGATATATTATATTATTTTAGATATTTTTGACTATTATATTTTTTAAAAATAGATTTAAAAGGATTTCTGTAAAAACAAAAAAAAAAACAAATCAGAAGAATGGAGACATCGTGATTCCAGATAATGATCATTTATTTCAGTAGCCATATTATATTGAATCTGTTATAAAATTTATAGATACCCTGATTTTATACACTTGATATTATTATATGTACATGTATAAATATTAATGAAGAGGTATTATATTGTGTTAAAAGCAGATTATTAAAATTAAATACATTAAAATGAACCCTTATGTTTATGGTATGTATATAATAATAGAAAATTAATTAAACTATTAAAAAAAGATTTTTTTGTTTTTGGTTTTATCTTTTTTCCCCCAAAAATATTTTATATCATTATTTGGAAATCTTTTAAAAAAAATTTCGAAAGTTGTGTCAAATTTAATTATCCATTTGTAATTTATAAAAACAAAACAAACAAAAAAATTAATAAATGTAGAAGAGTAGATTTTCAATAGAAATTCATTAGAAAATAGTAGATAGATTTTCAATAGATATAGATAAAAGAAAATTTTATCTGTCGGATGTTAACATTATCCTTATGGAAACTTAAATTAAATAGATTAGGACCCGGTAATATATACTATATAAGTATATAGTACATATATAATGCTAATTTTACCGGATCTTAGCATATAAAATAAAAATAAAATTGGTAACATTAATAATTTTAATATTATGTAGATTCTGGACCAATATAAAGGTGAAACTGTAGCCCATCCTAGGATCAAAAACATATTGAAAAAAAAATGGCGTAATTCAACTTAAGTGAAATATTTTCAAATCACAGCAAAAAAAATTAAAAAAAAAATTTAAATGTAAATTCAATATTCAGAATTACTCGAATTGTGAAAGAATAAATATTTAAAAAAAAAAAAAAAGATAAAGGTAGAGAGAGTTAGGCAGACAAAAATGGTGCATGTATGCATTGAATGGAACTATTTGAATTTTCGTAATTTTTTAAATGCGATTATATTTTTTGTTTCTTTTCTTCTACGTTTTTGTTTTTTTTTTTGCTTTTCTTTTATGTTTTATTATATTTTATGCATTTAAGACCACTGAGGAAAAATACATACATACCGGCATTAACCCATTTTCTACACTTGTTGGGAAAACCGAACGTTTTAAAATATGATAACACAGCAAAAAAAAATTAAAAAAAAATTTAAATGAGGAAAAACAAAAAAAAGAATAGAAAAGTCAAAACTTGCTAATAAATTGATAAAAATAAATAAATAACAAAATAGTAAAATTAAGGTGCCTATTATGTATTTCGATAACGATTACGATCGAACGAAATGTCAAAATGTAAAATAACCATTATGTATTTCGATATCGTTCAGAAATTGTAGACGAAATCGACAAAGTTTATCGATGTAAAATTTTACCACGAAAGAGACATCGTAAGAGAGATTTTGTACAAAGTATTTCAATTTTGAATTGAAAGGATAAAATAAAAGAGTGACACTTGGACACCTGGTGTTTGTTTTATATTTGCGATATTTTTTGGAATAAAAATAAATTTTAAAGTTGAAATGTTAGTAGGTATTTAACTTAATTTTTCATAATTATTTTGTATTGAAATAAACTTTAATAGGAATGAAATGCCAGTTACAAATAAACTGCAATACGAAAAGTTAGTGTAAATAATGATAAACCATTATAAATTTTCCAAAGAGGTACCAGAATATCTTGCACTCACAAAACCAATTACCTGATTATGATCACATATCTAAAAACAAAAAGTGTTATAATAATGTAAACTAATTACAATAGAGTATAAACTTATCAGAATTGCATTAATGCTAAAAAAATCCCTTTCTACTATAACATAAATGTTGTACGTTTTGCTTCGATGATTTAATTTGAATAAGCTTTCCATCTACTGCTCCAATTATTTCAGTACCCCTACTTTAATCATAAAAATAATGTTTGCCTGACTTTTTTCTTCTACTGCGTAATGGAATTTGATCCATTTTGCACATAATTATAAACTGCAAATACATATAAAACTTCTTTAAGAACCAAAAAAAAATAGCTGTGCTAGTCCGACATGAAAATCATTTTCTACGTTGAAAATCATTTGCTTGGTACAAACCGCACAGTATCTTAATACACTAACCAATTTAATTATATTTGGAATCGACGTGTTACTTATTGGTTATTTCAATGTTTGCTCTAATTTAATAGTTTTAATAATGTAGATCAAATTTAATTTTAAATCATCATCAAATTTATGTTTAAATTTATTTTATTTATTTATTTATTTATTATGCTCCATATATTGTACAATTAATTCTTTTAAAATTATTTACTTAGATACAGATATATAATTATCTTTACTACAGTTGATTTGTATTTTTTTATTTTTATTTAGAAGTTTTCGAGTTTAATACTATAAATTTAAAGGAAAATTGGAGATGAAAAACCTTTTTGAATTTTTGTTTTGTAAAACTTAACGCTAACTTAAACAGTAAAACCTATCTATAGTAAAATCTATACGTACGAACTAAACTAGCCTAATTTTTTTTTAACTTAATTTAAATTTCTGATCAGAGGATTTTCTGACATGAACAGTTCCGAGTGGAACTTTACAGTATGTTTAAATAACATACGTATAATCTTCCAAATCTAGTGGATTAGAATAATCCCGAATATATGTTCGCTTGTTTTTTAATTCTGCAATTTGATAGCGTTTTTCAGCACTATCAGAAATTGAAAAATTCAAATCTGCTCAAATCATTTCATTTTTAAAAACTCATAATTTTATAATTATATTTTATTTAAACACTTCAACTTATTTTTAACTTAAAAATTTTAAATATAACACTATTGTTTTGTTTTTTTTTTCGTATAATAATTTGAATTTGACAGTTAAAGAATCAAGCATATGTCATTTTCATCGTAGATTTGAATTTTACAATGACAGCATTTTTAAACACTTTCGATCAAATTTTCATCGAAATACATAATGACACTAACGATTACAATCGAATAACTCTAACGATAACGATGAACGATTCGATTAATTTCGATCGAAATACATAATAGGCACCTAATATTATATAATAGTGATAGAATTGATATGCGGAATAATTTAAAAATATAATTTGAGCTGCGACGACAACATAATAATGTAATCAATAAAAATATACTAAAGCCAAGGGACATAATGGGATACACGTTCATTGGAACAAATATAAATTATTCTTTAAGGTCTTGCTTTGTTATTGCTTTGTTAGTATTAGGTTAATATGAGAATTATATGAGTTACATGAAGACATAATTCTATTTAATGGTTCATACTTCCCATAATTAGTTCTATGAAACTGTAAGGTAAACTTTTTATTAGATCGTAATCTAGAATTAGAACAAAAGTTGAGCCGAACCAGTAATTGGGTAGAAAAAATGTTCCCTTTGATTAATTCGGTTAAAAATACTACATCAGCGACAATTCTATGTTTTTCAAGTGTAGGTACTGAGATGTAGTAAATTAAATCTGTGCTCATATGGATCTTCCCATGGGTAGAGCAAATCGGATTTTTTTTTTTTTAACTAATTCCATTCTGTGTATATGGACGTTATAAAAGAGACTCCATACCTGGCTGGCATATTCCAAACTAGGTCTTACTAAGCTGGTGTAAATAGATTTCAGTACATACCTATGGATCATCAAACTATTTGGTTTAATTAAACGTTTAATTAAACCAAACAAAAAGAGCTAGCTCTATTCAATATGTGAGTAAAATGAAGATGAAATAATAGCTTACTATCAAAAAATACACACAAATTTTTCATTGATTCAACTTTTGGAATAGTTTGGTTATTAAAAGAATAGATAAAAACGAAATAGGACGCAAGAGCGACGAGTAAATGTAATTAGTGCACATTTATTTACGTTTAAATGGAGATTGTTATTTGTAAACCAACTATAAAATCGATTTAAATCAGCTTGTAGGACAACGGCATCTTCCAGGGAAATAATTTTTTTTTAAAATTTTCATATCATCAGCGTAAATTTTCACGTGACTGTTATGAATTATAGAAGTTACATCAATTATAGAGATAATAAATAATAGAGGACCAATATGGTTATCTTGAGGAACACCTGTAGGAGCTTCAAACTCCGAAGACGTCGTAAATCTAAAAGACACTCTATATTTACTATAGATGGAAACCCATATTTTTTTTAACTTAATATGATATTAATATGATGTGTCAGTGTTTTTGTTGTCTGACATTTTTCACGAACCAAATAATTTTTGTTAGATATTTTCATATAGCAGTTAAACTATTAAAAATTAATATATTTCTCAATACATATTGAGCCTCAATATTTTGTCATTGATAAACGATAACAATGTCGTTAAGTGTTACAAGAGCTTGTTACTGAACTATTATAATAGAAATGATAATCCGATACGTGCAATATTAAATTTGATTGGTATTCCTATACACTTTTGTTTCTTTTTATTATTAAAAGATTCTCTTCATATGCCTTCCTACGCTCAATTTATCAACGACGTTGTATTATATTATAATATACATATTATATCTTTTTCCTCCATTTAATTTGCATAATCCTATTGAGTATGAATATTGTTTTTAATTAATTTTACTACATTAACTTTTAGCGTAAAACAAAAGGATTCATTATTAATACAAAAACAACAAAAAACACAATAACAACAACAACAACAAAATAAATTCTTTTGTTATTAATTATTTTCTGATTTATCACATTTTTTTAAAGTTTGCCAATCAACGTGGGAACGATAAAATTTTATATTTTAAATGGAATTTATTTCAAAAAAGTGTTAAAGGAAAAAAATTATCAGATAATTTTGATTTTTATAGTTTTGTTATTTTATAGGTTAAAAATTAAAGTTTTCAACTTCGTTTTTTAAGATAGTGAAATAATTTAATTTGATAATAGATATAAGTAATTTAATAGAATGTCAAATTTAAATTTAAAAATTTTTTT
This sequence comes from Argyra leucocephala, assembly GCA_963942445.1. Taxonomy (NCBI): domain Eukaryota; kingdom Metazoa; phylum Arthropoda; class Insecta; order Diptera; family Dolichopodidae; genus Argyra; species Argyra leucocephala. Next base: position 205,625,157 of record OZ012677.1, on the reverse strand, counting down.
TAATTTTTTATTATCAAAATTAGAATAAGTGAAAATTTAATTTTCTTGACTGTAATAAATCAAAATTGATTGTTATTTTTCTTTCATGCAGATAAATTAAATTTATGATACGAATATGAATTGAATACTAATGGATTTTCATTCATAAGAAGTTAAGAAATTTTCTTTATGATGAAAATTATGAACTTACTTAATGTAAGAAAAACAATCAAAAAGTTGGTTGGAAGCTGGAACGATGTTAGAAAAAAATCGAAAAATAAAAAAAAATAAATCATTCTTCATGGGAGTTGAAAACTGTGTTCAAAGAACTATACTTATAATATATAGTACTATACTGTGTGATTCTAATCCATTACAGATTGTTTGTTGTCTCTTATTTGCAATTAAAACCGGTAAAATATTTTATTTTATTTTATTTCAAGCTTAAATCAAGCAGTTACAAAAATATTTACTTAAATATAAAGTTAAATGAAAAATGACATAATACATAATATAAGTATATAATATCTATATACATAATATATTACAAAATCGTGGTTTCTTGAAAACAATTATTTCACAACATGTCATACCATCGGTATGATAATCGGATCAAGAATACAAGATAGCAGATTATTGGATTAAATAAAAATAAAGCTAAATCGACTCCGGGAGACAATAAATTTCCTAAATTTAACTTTGTTATTTAATTGTTGAACTAAAATTTAAATTTAATAATTTAAAGAACTATAATATTTAAAAATTTAAATTAAATTTTCATTTTGAAGTGATTTTAAATTTTTCCTTAATTAGATTTCACAAACAAAAATTTTAATTTAAAATACAAAAAAAAAAAAAATTTATAAAATGGTAGCTATAAAAAAAATTTTCAAATTAAATTAATTTAATTTAATTTTATTGCTTTAAAAAAAAGTATATTAAATAAACAATTAATATTTAATTCATTTTATTTTTCTTTTTGCTTTTAATTAACTATTGTTGAATTTAATTAGCTGCACCCCTTTTATGTTTTAAATTGCTACCCCCTTTATTTTTATATTTTGTTTTTATTTTATACTTTTTATTTTATCTTTCAAGAAATCTCAATCCCAACGTTGTTTTTTTGTTTGTGAAGACTTAAGAAGTGTTTGATTGCACTTAATAATTTAATTATATTATTGTAGGCATCACTCTTAAATTATTTTGTAATTCATAAATTAATCGTGACGGTCTACAATAAATTTGCAAAATGTTGAAGTATACTTTCAAGAGTATAATATGATGATCTTCTGACACAATCGGTTGTGGTTAGTTTATTTTGTTCTTTAAATGTAGGTACAAAATAACTGCATTTTTTTTTTTATAATCTCACCCCTATTTTAAGGATAATTGGACAAAAAATTTTTTCAAGAGATATTTTTATTTTTTCAATTTATTTTCAATATTTGTTAACGTACATTATCTAGTATAATAACCCCGGTAAAAGCTTTTAAAACTTCAGGGACCATTTAATTTGTGTAAGAAAAAGATGAAAATAAGGAAAACAAAAAAAAAAAGAAAAACACAAATTATAATTTAAAAATATTTCTTTATTATTTTCTTAAAATAAATGAAAAACTTTTATTTTTGTTTTATTTTTATTTATAGAAAAACAGATCTGTTTGTTTGTTTGTTGTTGTTGTTGTTGTAGTTGAATACATTTGAAATGTAGGACGCATACAACATTAAATTTTATTCTAAGAATATACTTCGTTTTCAAAACCATGTCTCAAGGAATGTCGAAACAAACTAAATTGTTATATATATATATTATATGTACACATATATATATGTATATATATATATATATTATACTTAATATAAATATGGATATAAAGTAAAGGAATGTACGAGTAAATTCAATTTAGAGGAACATTTTTTTTAAATAATACAAAAATTAATGTAAAAAGGATATACAGAGTGATTTAAGAAGAAAATTAAATATTTACCGTTATTCTTATTTCTAATTCGATTAAAGATTTTTTAAATTCAAATTTTCCTAAATAAAAATCTTAATATAATTTTTTTTTTCTTGTATTTTACACAAGGTTATCACAAATCGGAAGATCTATGTAGGTGTTTACATATTTTTCTTATTGCCTGTGGTTTAATTTTTATACTTTGGTAATCATGTAGTTTATAATTCTGGTGAAGACATATTGTTTTTACATAGGTATGATAAATTTTATTTTAAATAAAATAAAATAATTTTGGTTATTTTTGTAATTTTTAGTCTTACTTGATTAAGAAGCAAATCTAAAAAGTGTGTAGTGGGGTAATTTTAAATGGTAATTAGAATTGTTAGAAAATAGTTTTAAATAGATTTTTTTTGGAAACATTTAAAAAAAACAATTATTACTCATTTTCAATATTATTACTAAATATGTTCAGTTATTCGCTTATGTAACCAGATGATAATCTGACTTGGATACATGATTATTATTGATTGAAGATAGATAGAAATGTTAGAAATTTGTTGTGTAATTTTCTATATTTTATTAATTCTATAAAAAATTGATTTTTACATTTTGAATGAAAATCTTGAACCTAATTTTTCATTATGGTCTTTCATTCATTTCATTCATTCATTTTGCTATTATTTGTTTCACTTTCAACGTACTCGAGAAGTATATCGTAGTTTTACACAAGCCATGGATTTGAGTATTAGACTCTTCTTCAAAGCCTAACTTATTTGTTTTGTCAACAATTATTAATTCTTAATTATTCATAATTAAAATGTTTGTTTTTTTAATAGTAGCTATAAAAATTAATTGTTATTTAGTATAAGTTAAAAATGTAATCTGAATTATTTTAAGTACTAATTTTTAATTTGAATTAATTATTAATTAGATTAAGGAGACATTGTACAAAAAATGAATTTAATTTGAATGTATTCAAAATCTGTTATTAGCTTTGTAATTCTGTGAAATGCCTTGGAATATGAATCTGTAAACTTAAAAATAAGACAAAGTTATTCAAAATGGTGTAGGTAATGTAGAAAATAGCTCCTTAAGTGGAATCTAACGGTTTTTTCATTTGGCTTATCTCTGTAAGAAAAATGTGTGGTCCCTCTTTGGATTGCAATATTTTTTTTGATTTTTAAATTTTGTGGTAGTTTTCATTTCAATTAACTCTATATAGTCCTTGCCAGTTAATACGTATCAGTTTTAATTTTTTTAAAATGTTTTTATACAGTTAATTTGGTATTGTACAAACTTCTTCGTCAAACACAAAAACATAAATTCAGCTACGCATTTTATTTTTGCGATTATGCCAAGAGTGAAATAAAAATATTTTAGGTAATTTCCACGATTGAGAACTAATGTAACAATGCCAATCTAGCAATAGTAAACGTTGCGTTCAGTTGTACTATGGTATTTGGAAATATATATATATGTACAACATATATACAGAAATATAAGACATATAAAACAGAAAATTGATTATGATGTGATATTTTATAGATGTTTCATGTTTTATAATAAACGATCAGGATCACACTACATATAAACTATACAATTTTAAGGCGATTCCAGTAGAAATTAAGGTATTTAAAGTTAATGATACAATCAGTGAATAAAATTTTTATCAAACTAGTGGATCCCCTGTGCAATTGCACAGAAGTAGTTCTTTCAAACACAATATTATGTAAAAAGAAATATTTGTTTTGGTATAATTGTTATAAATGAGAATAAAACAAAATATATGCTGTCGACAAATAAAATGTCCTCACAACATCATATAGGACACAACATCACTGTCGGCTCATATAATTTTGAGGTAGTTCAGGAGTTTATCTACCTTGGAACCAACATCAACTCCACCAATCACATCGATGTTGAAGTAAGGCGAAGAATTACCCTTGCCCTTACCGTTGCTACTTCGGTTTGTCGAAACAACTGGGTTCAAAGCTCCTATCCCAAAATACCAAGACACAATTATACAAAACGCTCATCCTTCCTGTGCTGCTATATGGTTCTGAACCGTGGACATTAACAAAAGCAAGCGAGCATGCACTTGGTATCTTTGAGAGAAAAATTCTTCGTCGCATTTATGGTCCTGTGTCTGACGAAGGGGTTTGGAGAAGAAGATACAATGCCGAACTATACCAGCTGTACAACGACATGGACCTAGCTAAAAAAGTCAGAATAAGACGCCTTCATTGGCTAGGCCATGTAGAGCGTATGGATGAAAATGCTCCGGCTAGGAAATTCTTCGAATCCAAGCCCCAGGGAACGCGTCGTCGAGGGAGGCCACACCTTCGTTGGAGAGATGAAGTATCGGCAGATATGAAAAAACTTCAAATCACCAACTGGAGAGATTCCGCTCGTGACCGAAATCAGTGGAGGATAATTTTGCGCCAGGCCCAGAATTTATTGATTACATAACAGAATTGATATTTGTGAATACAATAAAGTTTAAAATTGTTATTCGAAAGATATTTTATTGAATTTGATTTTGTTTATAAAGATGCAATTTTTTTTTGACTACGCCTATAGTCACAAAAAGGTTATACTCAGAAATATTACTTAAATTTAGAGAATGACTATAACCGTGTTTTACTGTATATATTTTTTTTAATGATAGCAGAAGCAAATGAACTAACATTTATTATTATCATTTTTGAAGAGTATGATCTGATCTGATTTTTGTTTTCCTGTTTTGTTTTCAATTTTTGTTTGTGTTTTTGTTTTTGTACTTTTTCTATAACTTTGTGTGTTTATTTAAAATGACAGAATTTTTATGAAGCATTTTTAAAAATTTCCCATAATTGAAATTTCTTTTGGAGTATAGATGGCGCTCAACTTGGAAATAACTGTCACTATTTGGTGTAAATATTTGAAATGTTTTGTTGTAAATAATTTACTATTCATTTAATCTTGCTTTTTTACTCACCACGTCGTACATCTTGTGTATTATAATATAATATATTTCCCACATGTCCTTCCTTGTGTAACATATATAATATTATGCAAATATCTGCATGATACATCATAGTTTCAAAACTGTCCACTGTGAATACATTCCAAGTATACATAATTTGTATGCTTAGATTTATTTTAAACTAAAGGGGTTCGTATTTTGTTGAAATAATAATTAAAAATTACTTTTTCTTTATTAAAAAAATCTTGTTTTTTGTTATTAATTATATTATATTATAAAAATTATTATTATAATACATAATAATAAAAAAATATTGGTTTAATAAAAAAAAAAAATCTAAATTAAATAAGAATGGAACTCACAAAAATTTGTGATATTTAACCCTATATTAATAGTATTATCTTAACTAATTAATTTTTCTTCCTACTAAAATTACAAAAAACCAAATACGATAAATAAATGAAAAAAAAAAACGAAGCACACGAAAAACGGCGAAAAGTGGGCCTTAAAAATCGTGCTCTTGTGTATTATAAATTTTTTTTTTTTTTTTTTTTTTTTTTATATTATAGCCAAAACTTAGGTTTTGAACCTTTAAGTACTTGCGTACCGTTGACTATTTGAAAAAGGAAAGGATAGTTAGAGGAAAGGAAAGAAAAAGGAAGAAGAAAAGTTTTGTGGAAAAGAGCGAACAATGTTGTTAATATTCGTCTTAAACCTCTGTAAGTCATAAATAAAAAATCCTTCTCTCATTGGGAATGCTTCGATTGGGACGCGGTTCCACAATCGGGATGTTCTTACTATAAAAGAATTTCCATAGCCGGACTTAAACCATCTCGGAATTTCCACTGTGAAAGGGTGGGCACTTGATGCCTCTCGTGTTGTGCGATTGAATTGCTTAAGAGGAGGAAGAAGTGATTTTAATTCCTCGGAACAAGTGCCAACACCAAGCAGATATCTATAAAATAGAGTAAGATAAAATAAAATAATATAGATAAAATAAAAATTGATTTTGATTGCCACAGCCTGCATCCTCGCCGATTGATTGAATGAAAAAAAAAAAAAGAATCACACGAAAAACCACGAAGGGTGCACACTTCACTTCACTAATCGTACTCTTGTGTATTATAATATAGATGTTTTCGTATTCTTATCAGTTGATCAGATCAAGTGAATTCAACATTTTTAAGACAATAATTTCTTTCTTAGAATATAACAAATTTTTCTCCGGTCAGGTCAACCTGTGCATACTGTCATTGAAAAAGACGGCAAACTACGCAAAATAAAATACTAAAAATGTTACTAAACCTCCCTTGGTATCACAGTAACATTAGATATCCATTTCAAATCAAAAAATTAGTAATAAAAAGAAAAAAGCTATAACAATGCTAACACGCATTGTAAACGCTGCTATATGAATAAGGTATGTGCCGAATATGTAGAAAATAGCAAAGATAATTATAATACCAAAGCCAGGTAAGCCCATAAATGAGGTCAAATCCTACAGACCAATATCACTACTACCAATAATATCAAAATTATTTGAAAAACTATTATTGATTCGAATGAGACCGATCATAGAAAATAGTAATCTGATTCCAAATTATCAATTTGGCTTTAGATCTAAGCACTCGACAATCAATCAAATACATTGAATAACAGACATAATAAAGAAAAAGTTTTAGAACAAAAGCAAGTATGCTCTACCATATTTCTAGATGTTGCTCAAGCTTTCGATAAAGTATGGCACCAAAGCCGAGATGGATATACTCTCATCGTATCTAGAAAACAGACTATTCAGAATAAAACAAGACGAAGAGCATTCTACTATTAGAGATATTAAAACGGGTGTGCCTCAAGGTAGTATTCTAAGTCCCATACTGTATTTGCTCTACACCAATGATTTACCACAAATGGAAAATATAACTGTAGCTACATTCGTGGACGATACTGCGTTGATGGCAGTAGGATAAAATATTGACGAGGCTACAAATAAATTGCAAAAAGCAAACGACAAGCTATACCTCTGGACAAAGAAATGGAAAATTAAACTCAATGAGTTAAAATCAGTACATGTAAATTTTACAAATAAAAAATTAGAAAATCAACCATTGGTAAATCTGAATGGGATCAATATACCACAAGAAAACAATGCTAAATACCTAGAAATGACATTAGATGTCAAACTTAGATGGAAAGAGCACATCAAAAAGAAAAAAATTTGAGCTTGATAATAATATTATAGAGAAATGTACTGGCTCTTAGGTCGTAATTCTAAATTACCGATACATAACAAGATTTTGTTATATAATCAGATAATCAAACCGATATGGTTGTACGGCATACAAATTTGGGGATGTGCCAAACAAACACATGTACTTTGTATACAAAAATTTCAAAATAAAGTCTTGCGCAACATGGTAAATGTCCCCTGGTATGTTCGCAACAGTGACTTGCACAGAGATCTAAAAATTCCTTGCATAGAAAATGAAATAAAAAGATATGCAACGAAGCATATAGCTCGTCTGGAGGGTCATATTAATGTTGAGGCCACTCAGAAGGCTTAAAAAGAACTAAGCCACTTGATTTAATACGATATAGAATTTCGTAAACTTTTTCTTTAATAAAATAACAAAAGAAATAAATTAATGGCTAGTCCGTCGGACTTTTTGTAATGGGAGGGGTGTGGTTTAGTCAGTAAAAATCAGGCACACAATGGAAGCTACGGGGCTCATTGTGTCTATGAAGATTCCCAAAAATCCATGCAAAAAAAAAAAAAAAAAAAAAATTACAATTTAATGCAAAATAAAAATTAGAATAAAATGATTGCAGACCAGGAGGTGTAAATGCTACTTTTGCACTTCCTGGTTTGTACCTCATTGGCTTGAGTTTATCTCTATCTTGGTCTGTACTTTGAATTGTTTAATTTGTTAGTTTGTTAAATTGTTAAACTGAAGTTAAAATATTGTTGAATTGTTTAATTTTTTCTTTTTTAGATTATTTGTTATATTTCCTAGATATTAAGTGTTACATTTTGTAAATTTTTAAATATTGTTTCGTTTATCTTTATATTATAAAGGCCCACATTCCGAAAGGGAAAAGGGCCTGTAGTTGGCCTGCAGATTAATCTGTAGGTCCACTGTTAAATAAATAAATAAATAAATAAATAAAACTCACAGCGCTGTTAAGATACTAATAATCTAAACTCTAACTTAAGTATAAGAAGACTCTGTCATTATGAATTATGTATTAAAAAATTTTGGAAATAAACAAACTATCTACCTAATCAATTTTTAATCGGAAAATTAAATGTAATAAATTTTACTGTAATACTTCTAAAAAGAAAATTACTACAGAATATACCTATAGTATTTTATAATTAGTTAGGGTTAATATTTTCATCACTTCAATAATTATTAATTTGTATTCTAACATAAACAAAGTTATACAAGTTATAAGACATCCTGTTTTTATGCATTTCAACGACAATTCCTTTGAAACACGATAATTCTAAATAAATGCAAAAATTATTTATTTCTATTTTAATTTGCTAGCTAGTCTGTTTAATGTAAGGAAGCGAAAACAAAAATTTATAACAATATCATCTCATATTTGGGTACTTTACTATCTTGAAATTTGAAATGAAAATAATAATTTCTATTTGGTAAAGCATTTTGAATGCGCAATCTATTCATAGTTTTGTTTTTGTTTTTGTTTTTTTTTTGCTTTGTAATATTTTATTGCTTTTTTCTTTTTGTGGAGGAAAAATCAATATTACCCCTATCTCTGTATTATTATATGGTATGAAAGAAAAACAAAATATCAATTGAATATTTTTTCAAATTTTTCCCTTTAATATTTCAACATTCAATAATGTACATTTTAGTTGTGTTATGATTATATTGTAACTACATACCATCAGGATGTTACTATTTCGTGTACTCCTCGTATACAGAGAAGAAAAAATATTTATTTGAATTCAAAGAAATTTTATTTTTGAATTTTCAGTTTTGAACGCAACATGTGGAATTCACAATAATGTTATTTTCTTCTAGAAAATTTTAATTCGTATTTATATGGTTTTTTTTTAATTTTTCAAATTAGGTTTAAGTCTTACTTGTAGGTTTAAGTCTTAGAAAACGATTAACCAATAAAGCTGCATGAAGAAATTCCGAATATGAAACATACTTGATAATATGAAATTTTAAAAGGACAATTCAGTAGATTAACCAAAAATGGGGGTTAAATGCATGAAAATAATATTATATACAATGAAAAGATTCACAATAGACAAATCTGAATGTCGAATTGTTTTATGACATACTGATGAAGCACTGCCAAAAAATTGTAATTGGAAAAATTAACAAATTGTAAAAATTATGATCAAATTGAAATAATATAATATTATATAAAAATTATAAAAATCATAGGACTATATGCTACATTGCCTTCCAGATCTAGCTCATCAATTTTTTTTAGAAAATCTATATTGTATTATACCTAGTTGTATTATACCATATTCTTGGTTAGCATTTGATACATATACAGACTGTGATTGCGACATGTATTATTGATAATTAAAACACATGTATTTATTGAAAGTTGTATTAACACTGATCTATATTTTATTAATGATTATTATTTACAGTTCTACACTACACTACAACTACATGTGGTTGGTGACAATTATGTAGTTGGTAATACTTATAAATTAGGGTTGTGTTACAATTATATTATCTAATTAAAACTATTTTTTAATATAATACAGTCGCAATTAAAACAACAGGAGTGGTATTCTGTATTGTGATAAGCGATAGTCACCCTTGCGACAGTCAAAGGTGACACTAAAAATTTTTTGTATTCTGTATTGCGATCACTTGAATAATTTAAGAAAACTTAAGTTGTAAATTTTATTAGCACATTACACTTATTAATCAATAAAGTGAAATTATAAAAAAAAAAAAATTATATATTAAAAGAGAAAAAACTTAAAAGTAAATTTCAAGTAACAACTAATTTACTAAAATGTATATTTAAAAAAAAAAAAAAAAATTTAGTAATCAAATAAAAACTTAGATATTAAAAAAAAACTTAAAGTGAAAATCATTACAACTAATTTAATAAAATGAAAAAGAAAATTATATTCACATTTGAGTAAAATTCAGTTGCAAACTTATAACTAATTAATATAAATGTGTATTATATGTAATTGAAAACAAAATAAAATTAAAACTTATTAAAAAAAAATTAACACATAATCACAGCATTTTTTATTCAGTTCCATTATTTTTAAAATAAATGGAATTATTTTTTAAAATACATTATTTTTTGCAATTTTAGCGATTTCTAATTCTAAAACTCGCATTTTTTAATATTTATATCATAATAAATCTTAAAAACCCAAAACATAAAAAATCTAAAGGGCTTAAATTTTAAAAAACAACAAAACTTTTATTTATTTTTACCACGAGTGACACCAAATTAGCTGTCACCCTAAAATCACAAAAAAAAGCGACTATCACTGTGACAATCACCATAAAGAATATCAGTTATAGATATGCGACAGTCGCAACGTGATTATCACTATACAAAATTTCACACCAGGCGTAATTAAAAAAAACTTAATTACAATTAATTAGATCTAGATCTAGATTATTATTATTGATTGATTAGATCTAGATTATAATTAATTTATGTACTAATATTATCGTCCAAATTGAATTATGTTTGAAATACTACTCTATTGCAGAAAAGTTGGCCCAGTAATGGCACAGTGATTTCTCATTTTTTTTTCTCATTTTATCCATAAAATCTCAGTAGATGCAATAATAAAATCAAATTCTTTATTTAAGTAATAACAATACCTCCAGCACACCATTTTTTATTGTGATGATAAGTTTAAAGGTGGGCAAATTTTTATGCAATAGAGTGGTGAAAATTACAAATGAAGAAAAAAAATATTGAATACACAGTGATTGTGCAACTTGTACTATTACGAACTACCAAAACAGGTCACTCCCCAATATCAAAGAAACCATTATCCAAAAGAGCATACCATCTCTTTATAACTCTTCTGTTTATAACCACAGAACGAAATATGTATTAAAACATTTTATTATGATTAAAATTTCGAACACATTGTGTTACTTATACTTAAACCCGAATTTTTAAACCTTAAAGCTTATAAACTAATATTAAATAATTTCTATTTAGAATTTAGGTAATAATAAAAGCTAATTTAAATATGCTTTAAATTCACTTTGAATTTAATTTGAATTCTGCTCGAAGAGAAAGAAATAGAAAAATATTAAAGCGAAAATATCGACGGGAAATATTTATGGCCTGGAATCGGCAATTGGTATATCTATTGGTAATATTAAACTATCGATAGAAAACACTCTGAAAAGGGAAACAAACATTCTTTGGGAGCGTACTGAAGGCCACAAAATATATATACCAATAACAAACACCAATATAACCAACTGCATGCTAGCTCTCAATAAAGTAGACTGCAAGAAGATGGTGTGCATACTTACTGGTCATAACCACATGAATAAGCACATGTGTACAATAGCACTAAGTGACGACCCAACCTACAGACACTGTTTGGAAGAGGAAGAAACATCTATAAATGTTGTAGGAGAGTGCCTAGCTTTTTCAAGGCTGAGACTCAGGTTGTTGGAAACGCACTACATAACCTCAAAAAGCTTCTGCATAATAGAACCTACAAACCTATTGGCCTTTATCAAATGGGTCGACTAATTTGAGGGTGGAGGAGGGCATACAAAAGCCTACATGCCGCCTTTGATATATTTGGGCCACCTCCGTTATAATAAAAAAAAAGCGAAAATATTCTTAAAAGTTAACAAGCACAATAATAATAATAGCAAAAGCTTGATGTATTTTTAGATCTGACAAAATTTGGTTATTTAATCTATAAAGTACTTCTGATGGAGATTGGGTAACGAATTCTAAATGTCGATCTAACAAACATCAAAGACATATCTGAGCATGCCTTGATGTTTGGACATAATTAAGTTTAGATCTAACTGGTCTGCCAAATTTTGATGTTTATCTCATTAAACTTATTAGGACTTATAGAACTGATTTATGTAGCAAATCAGTCCCATACGTAGGACTAATTTGTTACATAATATTATATTCTTTAAGTACTAACATAACGGTTAAATAACAGAAATACCTAACTTTCAAATTAATAATCAAAGATAATATTAGCAACATCGGATATTTATCTTAATTGAAACGTTTGAATGCGATTGAATTCGGATATGTTCATTCCAGCAAATGTCATGTAGCAAAGCAATTATGTAGAGTGTGGCAGAATAACTAAAATAACGATTTTGTGCTCTAGCGAATTGGTGAAAATATTTTAAATAAAACATTACAGCCAAATAGGACGGTATTAATATATCTATTTAAAGAATTAAATTATTTTAATAAAACAAAATTCAACCGAGAATAAAAACAATATTCTAATCAAAACGGGTAGCATTACTTTGTAAAAATGTCGCAAAATATTTGTTAACAAAATTAGGTACTCATTTTTCATATAAAATAATCCTGTTTTTTGGCGGAATGTATTTTTTTTAGTTATAGACATGAGAAGAGGAGTTAATCGATTTGCATAACTCGATTATGGTTAAGGAATTGAAATTAAAACGGAATTAAGTGTAAGTCTTTAGTTAGTGTAAGTCAGAACAAATTTTCAGCCTTTTGTATATAATGTACTATAATGTAATAATATGTTGTAAATGTACTCAAAAAATAAATTGTAAAACTGGTCTTTAAACTGAAAATGTATGAATTTTGAAATTGAAATAATTTTAAGGTCAAATTTTCGAATATAATTTGTGGATTTACGTCAAATCTCTTACATGTGAAATATCTTAATTCAAAACTCTTAGGAGTTTGTTTTTATGGTATGACCACTGCCAATGACAAACGACCTAATTTTCAGATATTACAAAACTTCTAACAAAAATTACTAAATTACTACAAAAAATGACAAAACTTTTAATAATAATATAATTTATTACTCGGTATTATGACTAAACTTCTAAAAGTTAAATAAAAAAAGGATATCCTCCCCCATAAATTTTTGTTGTTATATTCTGGAAAAAGCGTACAACATTGATTTTGTATATACAAATTTGAGTATAGGTTGTTTAATATAGTAGAAAGTTCTTTCAAATTTTTTACCACTTCCACAAATATTTGCAATGCTGTATTTTGTATCCGATGTGATGCAGGGTGCTTGCGAGGGTACGGATATAACTCTACTTGGTAAAAATCCACAATGAGTCATAAACCACATGCAAGGGATATACTTTACCGTTTCAAAATATTCCACATAAATTATTAATAGGTAGTTAATTAAAGGATCCAGTTGGGACTACTATGAAATCAGAAACAGTTTAACCTTATTAAATTAATTCACAAAAAAATTAAAAAATTAGAAAATTTTATATTTTTAAAAAATTACCAAACTCTTAACATAAATGATAAAAAACTCTACCTACTAACAACAATTTTGATAAATTACCTAACATTAGGAAATGAAGTTACAATTTTATAATATTCCTGAATTTGTATGGCAAAATTGTTAGGACATTTAATATTTTTTTTTTTTGGATAATATTGACATTTAGAAGATTTGACGTAAAGCCATAATCTGTACAATTGAAATTAAAATTTCACCCTTAAATCTGTTGATATAAAATAGAAACAAAAATTTTATCCCAATTGATTATCCCAAAAAATTAGAACTTATAAAAATAAAACAATCACAAGCTATTAAACAAAATAATAAACTTTGATTATATGAGTACATCATAATAATATACAACATACCTATCGCATATAAAAAAATATTCGAAACATTGATTTTCTTTGTCAAAAAAATGAAAAAATAATAAAAAATAAGCAACAACAAATAAAAAAAAAAAAAAAATTATTTTATCCTTAAAATACACGCATTATACAACCTAATTCTTGTTTATAGTATTTCAAAATCCTTTTTTTATAGTAATATCAATAAATAAATCCTTTCATGTTTCTTCATTATTGTTTGTATATATATATTTTTTTTTTTTACTTTTTTCTTGGGACTTATAATACAATTTTTGTCAATCCAATACCACCACCACAATTCTAAATCCATAATATTATAAATTTTTTTCTTTATCCATATTATATTATATACATACTATACATATATAAATTATCAGATTAATGTACCTATCCAATCGATTTGACTGTGTTCTATTGACATCTGAATTCTAAATTTATACTGAAAATCGAAATAAAAATTAAATACAAAAAAGTATATACGTATAAATACTCCTAAAATTGAAATCGAGATCCAGTACAACAATACTACTAGCTAGTCAGTATTTTCTTAAAAATGTCGCAAAAAAAAAAACAAATTGAATGGTATACAAGGAAGAATATTTAACCCTATACTGCTTACATTAAAATTTAAAAAACTAACGAAGGTCGTCATCGTAATAATAATTAGGAACAATTAAAAATTCTCATTAATATTTTTATAGTATCTAGATAATTAAATATTTTTTTTAAAATAACATTTTCTCTAGGTACTTGGCATATTTGTGTTATACTGATACTTTCGGCCTAACTTTTGGAATTATTTTTAATAAGTCTATAGCTATTAACATAGGTATTAACTTATTACTTTTACCCTTCTACTAACAGCATGTATCTGATTTAGTTTATTTTAAGATTTTTCTAATTAAAGGTGATGGTGTTTTACTAACCCTACTGGATGATTAATTATTGCACAATTAAATGAAGCAAGCCTTAATAGACGTCTGATGTGCTAGCTTTAAGCATAAATCTGAAAGTATTCAGTTTGAATGTTAAAAACAGTAATAGAATGCCTTTATAATGCGGAGATCAGTTAATGTTAGGTGTCTAATGAGCTTAATTTCATGCAATAAATTAGTCAAATATAACTCAACTATAGTTTTAGACATATCTCTGAACTTAATTTGAAATTGGATATATCAAAAAAATTAAAACTATTAATAAAGATCTAATTGTTAGTTATAGGCTTCTTCAAAATTATTCATCAGCTAATGTGACCTTTATTTTCTGCAGTTACTTACACATAATTTGTTGGTATCAAATTTGATATCATCGAGCTCCCGTGCTTACGAGTTTCCCTACTTAAGTCTCTATTTTGATATTTCAATCATTTCAAGGGGTAATTGTGGAATATAAAGTATTACTAACACTATAATGTAATTCTAATATAATGTGGAATGCAGACTAACACTATATAGCACATTGTAATTATAATATAAGTCAGTATAATGAAGTCTATCAAACAATATACTACAGTAATAGTTGAGCCAAGTTATTTTACATTCGACATTGGCTCAAATTTATAACTTTTAATTTTTGGGATATTTTCGGTTTCTATTTTCGCACAAACATTTTGTTTTTACTGTTCTTTATGATAGACTCATTATAAGATTCATAACAGAGAGTAAAAACAAACTGTTGGGCAATTGACACCATTTTGATGAATATTGATTGAACTTATTATTGCATCAATTTTTCAATTAAAATTATTTTGCTCCTACGTCTGTAAAGCATTAAAAATTGAAAATACGAAACAAAAAAATAAAAAAAAATAATAAAGTAAATAAAATCGGAATATTGTAAATAAATTAAATCTTAGCTTGAATTGAAATTTATAATAACTGTAAATCCATATAATTAACGAGCGAAGCAAGATATTAGTGCTTCTTTTTTACCCATATGTGTATTATGACTAATCAAATATTACAGTACTAGGGGCCCCTGTTGAGTAATTATAAAACAAGTTAAAGCAAAATTTAAAGTTTTTAAAAGAACAGGGATTTGCATGGACTTATATAGACTTCTCATTACTAAACAGAAAACACTCATGTTTTAATGAAAAGCTTTGATATTGATATGTTTTCGTTAAAAAATATAAACACCTTAACTTCTCATTTTCTGTTTCGTTTCTACCTATTTTTTAACGTATTTGGTGAATAATAAAACTATATGATTAAAAAATTTTCAACTGTGTGCGCATTTTTGTTTTATATACAACTTACTTATTGTATTAGGCATTCAGTAAAGTGAAGCGAATTAAAAAATAAAATAAAAAAATAAATTAATAAATGAATTAGGAAAATATATCTAAATATGTATATATTTTAAAATAATAAACTAACTATACTTAAAATAATATTAAGCTTAATAATTATTTTTACACATTTTAAATTAATTATTTAAAATTTTGAGATCAATAAAACCCATAGAGTAAAAATAATAATGTATGTTAAATTTTCAAGACTTTATAGGGTTAACACAAGGATATAATATATATATATATATATATATATATACAGATTTTTTTTTATAAAGAAAATATTGAAGTTCAGAAGTTGGCTTAAAATTAATACTCATAACCAATAAATTACCCTGTAATGATATCCATTTTGTAAATTTCCCAATAAAGCCATTTGTAATGGCACATTTCGGACTCTTTAATGATGTTCTCTGTTTTATTTTTATGTTATTTTATTTTTCTCTTCTCTTCTTGTTTATTGTAGTGATATTTTTTCGAAGTGATATTTTAAGTTTTTTCTTTTTTTTAATATTATGTATGTAGAGTTATATGCCATCAATATCACCACTGCTATTACATAATAATAATATTACCAATAATATTACTATATTGGCAGAAGAAATTTGGAACAGTGAAACATTTAATAAAAATATACCAGTGCCTATTGTGGTAATTTTCTTTACTAAACTCTGGAGCAAATTTATTTTCTGAATACCTACTTCTGTTATTAAAAATATTAGTGTTGAATTATCTATCGCAGAAAGACAATAACGTGGCGTTCCGATGTTATTATCGTCTTCTTATTCGATATATTGTCCGATATTCTTATACCCGATATATTTTCCGATCACTGTAATTTTCATTCTCGACTAAGTTCGGAAAACAAATGAAAATATTGAGTATGGCTTCAAA
Source organism: Argyra leucocephala (assembly GCA_963942445.1). Classification (NCBI taxonomy): domain Eukaryota; kingdom Metazoa; phylum Arthropoda; class Insecta; order Diptera; family Dolichopodidae; genus Argyra; species Argyra leucocephala. The sequence goes on along the minus strand of OZ012677.1, from coordinate 205,608,200 downwards.
TATTTATAAAACGGTTATTTGATAAATGCTTGCAAAGGATCTGATTTTTCTGATTTTTCATATGAAAATTTAAATCAAAAATTTTTTTTTTTTAAATAACCTGTTTATTTTAATAGTTTTCAAACTAGTTAATATAATAATCAGTAAAATTTGAAAATTTATTATTTTAACTAAATAAAAATATATTCTATTAAAATGAAACACCGTGCCAAATAAAGTTTGATGATCCTAGCATAATTTTTTTACTTTGCCTACACAAGAATAATTTTCTCATAGTTAAAAATGTTGCTGCTTACTAAAAAAAAGAAAAAAAAGTTAATAAAAAAGGAAAAATAAAAACAAAAATTTAAAAATCATAAGATACGACAAAGGATGATACTTTTTGCCAGAGCAAAATTCCAGTGAAAACAAAAAAATACAGTTTTTTTTTTCATTGTCTTCAGTTTACTTTAATGTATTACTGTGTATACAGTGCTGGACAAAAAAATGATGCCACCTTATTTTGTTATTTTTTATTAGTGTGTGAATTACAAACATTTTTATAATTGTATTAGAAGAGATATGTCATTAACGTTCTTTGTGTGCCGAAATTGTGTGAAAATACTCATTAGCATCTCTCTGAGCCGAGTATAGAAGTTTTAGTTCGATAGAATAATTAGACAACATTATCACCCATATTCTCTTAGACCCATATCGTTGACGACAAGAAAAAATTCATCTCGTCTCGTCTCGCTGAATATGCATTTCTGTTAAACACTGTAACAGAATATTTTATTTGTTGGTAGTACTGATCATTTTTTACTGTCAACAAAAATTATTGGTATATAAACAAAACATGGTTTATAAAATTTTTGGAAAGTATTAGTGGGATTTAGTTTTAAAATATTTTTTAAATGAAAATGAATGAATTTGTTTTAAATATTTTTATTCAATTTATTTATTAATTAAATTTTTTTTTAAAAAAAAGCTCAAAATACTTTGACGAGATAAAAAATGGCTATCGCGTCTCGTCTAAGGTCTAACAGAAATTACTCACGAAATTTTTTTGACATTTGCCGCCGCGACAATTTGCTTTCGCGTCTGTGGTGTCTAACAGAATACAAAACTCTTCAGAGATATTTTTACGCGATCCCCCGAGATGGGTCTAACAGAATATGGTTGTATGTTTCTAGTTAGTTTTTAGTAAATAGGGAAATACAAATAGCTCTACCGGTATCGCACACTTGTATTATATAGGTACATTATAATACAATATCCTCTCGGATTCTACTTTGTCGAAAACAATTTTAGCTTTTTAGAAAGCATTATTTTAAGGAAGAATAAAAGTAAGCCAAAAGAGAGTTCAAGAATATTATGTAAGTAAGAAAATATAGCCTTTTACTTTTTCTTCTTTTTCGGCTGCATATCCAGTACTGGATTATTTTTCCTACGCTCATTAATTTTCCCACCATTTGGAGCCCTGTCTATTGCCTGGTATTCTTAAACATTTGTTTTCTGCCAACACGCCTTCAATTTTACCTTGCAGAATAAGTTGTAGAATACGATATTTGTCATTTTGCATCACATGACCTACATAAGTTATTTTTCTCCATTTGATTGATAATAACAACTCGCGGTCTCTACCTATTCTAGTTAGAACCTCACTATTGTTCACTCGATCTAGATACCCATTTTACTTCAGAATATGCTAATCTATGATAATATTTTTAAATAAATCTTTTGTTTCGTATGTCCATCAGTGGAGTAATAATTCATTTCGAATTTTTTTTTTTTCGTTATTGAATAATGATTTTCTATCTGAATATTTTTATTTACTAATTTATTATGTTCCATAGTGATGACAATTTTTTTTTTCTGTTTTTGTTATCTCGTCGACGGCAAAATAAAATTGATTTAATACATAATGTATAATGTATACTGGATGTTCCGGTTTGGAATTGACAGTGTAACATCTGACCGGTCGCTGTCCCAGATGCGCAACTGTTAAATTCCTAAGTAGGTGCTTACATTACAAGTCAAGAAACTACAGTGACTCGGACGCCTAGAGTGGATGAACGAAAATGCTGCAGCCAAGAGAATCTCCGAATCCAAGCCCGAAGGTACAAGACGTCGGGGCAGATCAAACCTTCGTTGGAGAGACAAAATATCGACAGATATGAAACAATTTCGCATCTTTAACTGAAGAGAATCCGCCCGTGACCGGCAAAAATGGAGGACTTTGATGAGTCAGGCCCAGGACCTACATGGTCTGTTGGTCACATAAGTAAGTAAGTAAGTATAATGTATACTAATCTTATAACAATATTACAGTGATGTCTCCGGTGCCGATGTATTTATAACGTTTCGCAACAATTGCGGAGCACTGAAATCAACACTAATACTGCCATAAGAGTGTTTATAGCAGTGTTATAAGAGTACGCAAGAGTCTTTATTACATGGGATGAAATATATTATTTGAACCAGCAAATTTTAGATATCAGGAGATAAAAAATCTATTCGAGACTATCACTGATGAATAAAAGAGACGTCTGCACTCTGCAGCTATCCAATGATCAGATTTACTGAATTTTAGATCAGTATGTATAGTATTTTCCAGTTATTTCCTTTCCATGTAATGACTGTTAAGCCAATAAGTTTACGGTGGTCACGGTATGAATAAGATTCAAAGCTCACTGATTCATTTCACCATAAAAATTGTAAAAAAGTCCTCTGAATAGATGACAACCTAATAATTTCAGTCAAGAAATAAGGGGATAATGCTTGACTTGATTTGGCATATTCTAGGGTAGGCCTTATATCTGTAACACAAAGATGTGCTGTAAAGTAGGGATGAGAAAATTCTTAAATTCCAGACCAGAATTAGCTTTACTAACTCTCTTATCATAGTGTAGTTTGAAATCAAGTTTTGGTTCAATGAAATGAAATTAAATTTCGGATAATATAAGTTTTAAGTGTGATCGAAAGGTTGAATAGCAATGTAATTTTTAACAATCAAACTAAGCAGAGCTTTGCCTTTTGAAGTGTTTAACTCAAAACCGTTATTCGACAACCAAGAAGAATTCATATATGAAAAAGTAATTCTACCTAAGCTATAGGGATCATATTACAAATATAAAACAACACGAATTTAAACAATAAGATATAAGTTATGTATGTAATTGGAATACATGAAAGAATGCAAGGCAATCAGGAAGCAGACGTCCTTGCAAAAACAGGTACGATAGAATCAATTTTTAGGACCAAATCAGAATATTGCTCGTTCAAATGCCTACTTACGAAAAGAATTGTTTCTAAGTGTTCCCAGTACAGAAACCCTAACATATCGAATAGTTGCCAAGGACTTACGCAGTCTAAAGAATGTAGAATTGGTAAAATCAGGTAGTGATTGCTTACTTCCACACGAGTCAACTTTCATCACTTTTTTCCTTTCGTTTCATTTCCTCTTTTCTACAAACTAATTTTGCTAATAGAAAGGGGGGAATGAAACGAAAGGAAAAAAGTGATGAAAGTTGACCCGCGTGGAAGTAGGCAGACTAGATCCAATTTCAGAATGCTGAAATGGCTTATCACAGGTTTGGCCAATTTAACAAGCATCTGTTCAAGATTGTTAGATCGAACATAGATGAATTAATAATATTGATCAAGAACAAGTTCATCAAGAACATTTATAGACCTACAATTCTAAGATAAACGGGTAAGTTAAATAAATATTAAGAGGTTACGCTTATATAAAACTCCACATTAAAAAAAATAAAATGTGAATAATTTAATTTTTGTACTTAACTGTGATCTGCATATTATTTAATAACCAGAAATATAACATCGAGAAAACCCATAATCTTAATCCTTGCTATGTTCATTTCAAAAAATTTCTTTTACAAATATTTTACTTCTGTAATATATATATATATATATATATATATATTCGCTGTCTTTGCATTATAAAATCTCCATTTTTGTCTCTTTCATCTCTTTTTATACTCTTTAACATTTTCTAAATAAATATAGAGTTGTAATATTATTTTCTCCATACATAATATAAATATAATAATAATATAATGTTATATACCTATACATACGAATATAATATTATGGTTAGCAGAAGAGATATCCTTCTTATTTTGACATTTTTTTATTTCTTTTATTTTTTGTTTTTCTCTTTTTATTGTGCGTTTTGTTTATCCTTAGCTGATATTTTATTTTCATTTTTTGTTTTTGTGTAAAAATTACATAAAAAATTGCTTCCATTTTTATAATTCTCTGATATATGAATATGTGAGTTTGCCAAACGGATTTAGTTTAGTAGATACTCGTATGTCTTGTTTTCATTATATTATTATATTTGCAATTCTCTATAGATATTATGGTGATGCTAGTGGTAGAGTGCTAGTGGTGGCATTGCCTAAACCACGACTTTAAGGTTTAAAAAAAAAATCTCATAAAGTTTTTCTTTGCCAAAAAAAAAAACAAACAAAAAAAAAGATGAAAAACAACCAAAAATAAAAAATAGGAATAGAAAATAAAACAAAAATTGAAATTATGAAGTAAGCTAAAAACAAAATAAGGAAGAAAAAAAAAATGTCCTTTACATATAGCGGATATCTGGAAATAAGTTATATAGAAACGTTGAGCTAGAAAAAGGACTGACAAAAACAAAATACAAAAACAAAATAAACCAAATGTATGTTTAATATGCTCTCCACTTTTACAAAACTTAATTCTTAATGAAGTTTTGAGCCGTTTTTATTCATTTAATTTGTTGATGTATTCTATTCCTGTAACATACACACCATTACATACCATAAAAAGCCATAAAAAGCTATAAACATTTATATACAAATCCTTACTTCTTATAATTTTATTATCTCATGCATATTACATTATATACCACCATATAATATAGCACTATATATATATAGTGTTGGTATATAGTCATTTCTAGTTATTTTCTTTAATTCAGGAATTTAAGATCTGTAAATTTTTATATTACAGTTATTAGTCACATATACATTGTAAGTAGTAAGCTATACTTTATCAATGTGTGGTAAATTTTTTTTTTTGTCAGGACAGGATATATTTTTATGGATGAGTGTTCCTTGTTTTATTATATTTAGTTTTGTTTGTTTTTTTTTTAATTTAACAGTTTTAGATATAGATATATAGATTCATGTGAAGGATTTTTAGTAGGTGTATTTTTTTTTTTTTCTTAAATATTAAATAATATTAGGGCTATTAAGTTGAATTGTGGAACAATAAATTTTAGTTTGAAGGCAACAGGTAAAAAAAAATATATTTTTTTTTTACTTTGGTTTTCTCTTAAGTGCTATACACATTATAAAATAATGGTTGATTTGATAAAAAGTCGTATAATATGGAAAAATACAATAAATCGGAATAAAATATATGTACTCGTATAAGGTAAATTGTCCAATGATTGGAAATTTTGTAAAATAAAAATGTACCTGAGCTGTACTTGTAGAGGATTAAATTTAATTTTTTTAAAAAAAATGTAAATTTGATAATTATATAGAGGGTTATAGAAAACAATAAGGTTGAATTATATAACTATATTATAAGTACTCTACATGAGCTTACATGTATAGCTCTTTTGAGATTATTTTTGAATAAATAAAAATAAATAAATAAATAATGGAAAATTGTTGTAAAACTAAAGTAACGGATGGTTAGAGATTATTAGTTTTTACTTATTCAATATAATGAAGTCAATTTGTTGAAAGGGCCCACATCCCGAATGGAAAAAGGAACTGAATTTGGTCTGCAGATTAATCTGATAGATTCCGGTGATAACAATAAATAAATAGATAAAAAGCCAAACAAAAAATTTAAATATTTTTCATTATTAATAGGTGTGTACCAAAATTTAATAATTGCATAGAAATAATGTTCGAGTATTATATACTTGGTGTTTCAATATTTAATTATGATACGATTTGTTTAACATGTAAAGAATTCATTATTGTCCAGCCAACAATTTTTTAATTCAAAATTCAATCTTAATTCAAAGATAGAAATTGATTTCTTTGAAACTATTGGCATATCATTCTTACAGCATATTAGATTTCGGTATTTGTTTCGGTTACTATACCGGGTGTTACAGAGCATGCGTATCAGTTTTTTAAGAAGAGAAGGAGCCGTTATTCACTAAATCGAGGGTGCTCTATCGATTGGATTATCCTAGAAGGACCGAAAAATGGTTTTTTAAATCTAAAATCGTCAAAATTGGCTGAAATCGAGATTTTTAAATGGGAACGGGTACTTTTTATGCAAATGTAGATTCTACGACAACTTATGTTAAATGACTTTTTTTTGTTTTCTCATTATTTTTCCTTAAAATTAATAAATATAAAACAAAACTCTCCACCATATTTTCCTTTGGTAAACCATTATCATTATCAAGATCATTTTGATAAATAAATTTGTTTTTCATGTTATCATATTTTTTGTCTCAGTTTTGGGTACCTACAAAGTTTAATCTAACAAAAAAAAAAAAAAAAAAAAAAAACAAAAACAAAAAATTTACTTTGCAAAAGTTCCTTATTTTTAAACGTAGAATCCGAATTCGCACACAAAATTACCCCTTGCAATTTGAAAAGATCGGTTTCGGCGAATTCAGATTCGGCTAACATAAGATAGACATAAAGACAACCTAAACGACCTTCAATACCTTGTTGTCAAAGAAATTCAATTACAACAGCAAATGCATCCGTCTTAGTATAAAGATTAAAAAGAGTAAACTGACGGAAGTTTGCAGAGGGAGGATACCAAATAATATCAATTTAATTCTTCTTCATTGCAGCTCGGGGTTTGCTAAAAATTTCTTCGCAAGATTTTTCCACCTAGATCGATCCGGCGCAGCTGTTGATCAATTCCACGATTCTTTGTTTCGACAGTCATTCTCTGTGTTAACATTTCATCTTGCTTTTGCTATGCCAGCTTTTCTATTATAAAGCGGTATAGTTTAGAATGTTTTTATTGATTTCATTCATTCTTATACGTTCTGTCCATCATGCACGCTGTTCATCCTATGTCCTGCTCTGTGTATTTATGTCTGTTATTAATCTGGTCATTATTTCTTCTTTAATACTCTATGTTTTGCAGTATTTTCTATTTGTATGTGTATGCAGTATAAATTTAAGTAACGAAGGTTAAAATGTTGAGTAAATTAGAAGCGTTTGAAAAATTGTTGTCCTACTAAAGTATGTTAAATTATTTTTGGCAGACAGAGTAACAAATGTCGAAACTGTTTGAAGACAGTAAGGAAAATAAAGAATAATCGGTGATAAAATGAGAAATAGCATTACAACTAATTACCTATTATCGAAGGAAAAATTTAAGGCAGAAATAGCGAGATAAAACTGTTATCTTGGTTCAAAAATTGGTGCGGGTTGGGAACGCTATTGGAGACCTGATAGATACAACAAGAAATTGAAAAGAATACTCTAACATCGTTGGTACCATACAATACTAACTTACTTAGGTGGTTAACAGACCATGTAGGCCCTGCGCCAACTCATCAACGTCCTCCATTTACGACGGTCACGGGTGCCTTCTATCCAGCTGAAGGTACGAAATTGTTTCATATTTGCCGATATTCCAACAAAGGCTTGGTCTGCTCCAACGTCTTGTATATCTTCTGCTTTCGCATATCTTCGAATATTGCTGGAGCATTTTTATTCATCAGCTGTAGGTGTCGGAGCCACTGAAGTCTGACTTCTGTTTTTATTTCAAATTCATCCGTTATTTTATTTTGCACTGCTACCTTGCATTTGGTGTGTCTGAGTTTTAGCATACTTAAATTTGTCAATTTTCTTGGGATTCCCATGTTATTAAATACAGCTTCTACCATATCTCTTTTTATTGAGGCAAAAGCCTGGCGGAAGTCAATCATTAATAGGTGGAGATTTTTGTTGTACTCATAGCATTTTTCCATGCTATGCCTCTGTAGAAATATTTGATCGGTAGTAGATCTATTTGGTCTAAATCCACTTTGATATTCTCCTAGAATATTTTCGGCTATACCTCTTAATCTGTTATTTATAATATTGGAGAGAGTCTTGTACGCTGTGTTTAATAATGTGATATCTTTTGACTTTAATTTTCGTAACTATGTTCACTTCATGATACAGCTCATAAAGTTAGGCAAAACTCCACACCTCTTTGTCGCTTCTAGGACTACACATCTACCGAAGACTTTTCTTCTCGAAGAAACGAAATGCTTTTGCACTTGCCTAGGGCAATTTCAGTGATTCTGATCCGTGGGGCAGAACCGCGAGTATGAACGAACAGCGAGTTTGATAGATTTGAACTTTGGTGCTTTGGAATAGCAGCTTTAACCTAAATTTTATTAGCACAACACAATGATGTATCTAAAATGATGACGCTCTTATCTACAGTCAGTAGTGAGTTAGCAGAAGAAGAAGAAGGTAATAATATCGATTTCGATTAATTTAAAATTTGACTTAATAACGACCGAAGAACTGTAGATTATTCTCTTACTTTGGTATAATAGTAATAGTATAATTTTGAGTGAATCATATCATCCTATGATATAAGTAATATGATCGTAACTGTTAATATTGATAAGGTTGTGGTATAATTATTATCATCCATCTCTATCTATGAACAAAATAAAAATAAGAAAAAATTCGTTTGTTTGATGCTAACACACAACAACTTAATTAATTTTATACGCATGGATAGTAAGAAAATCAGTTACCCTAAATTAAATATATTATAAAATTTTACTATACCTGAAAACCTAAAATATTTTATGATGATAAACCAATAAAAATAATAATAAGAAATGTTAACGTTTTACAGTTAATGAACATTATAAAATTTTTGTCAAAATAGTATAGGAACTGTATATTCCTATTCAAATATAGGTATTGCATAATATTAATATATAGCAATGATATTTTCAGATCCGAGAATTATATGGTATGTAGGTACAGGTATAATTAATTATTGTAATTTACTTCATAAGATATAAGTAGTATCGCAGAACTATATAAATATCGTAAATACTGTAAAAATAGAAAATCAAATTTATTTATATTGTTAGACAATACAATTTTCAAATAAATGTTTTTTTTATAATTTAATCAACAGTTTAACACAATTTGTAAGAAAATTTTGCGGAAAATTTATTTTCTTTTATTTTTTTTATTTCCGGTTGGAAATTTATTTACAGTAAAACAGTAAATTTTCACAGATAACTTAACACAATTGTACAATTAAATAATGTATACTATAATACTATTGTATAATGATAATTTTGTATTTGATTTCTAAACTCAAAACAAAGAAATAAAATTCAATTGAAGAATGAAAAGATCAATAAATTTATGAATTGGAAAAAAATAATAAACAATGAACTGATGTAGTCTGTATTTTAGAATATAATGCGTAGAACTGAATACATTCTAATAGTATTTGTAAAATTGAATTCATTGACATTCTGCTAGATTGTGTTTTATGAAGTCACCAAAATTTTCACAATTTTTGTTTTATTTTTCACACTGCCTACACTACTGGTAGCTGATTCCACAGTGATTTACCATGGTTTGGTATTGCATAGCTAAAAATAAAGTTAATAAAATTTTTATTTGGGAATAGTTTGAAAACTTGTAAATTATATCTTGGAAGTAAACATATAAGCTGCTTTTTTTTTTTTTTTTTTTTTATTTATCCATTTATTTATTGTCATGATTCTCTTATTAATAATTTTTTAACAATTTTAAATTTTTTACAGCTTATACTATTGTATTTAGACCTATATGATTATTCTTAATTATTATTTAATGGAAAAATGGGAATAAAAAACCTTCTTGAATCAGCCGAACCGGTGAATTCGGTTCGATATAAAATTATTCGAATTTTCTCGATTCAGTTCGATAAGAATTTCTTAACGGTGAATTCGATTGAGAGACTAATTTTGTATTCATTTCAAAAAATGTAATCAAATAAAAAATAGAACGAAATGTAATGACTTTTATGTCAAGTTCAAATTTCAAATTAAAAAAATAAATTTAGATTGCTGTTTTAGAAATAAATTATTAAAATACACATACATACGTATAAAAAAAATAAAAAAATAAAAATTAAAAGATAAAAAATTCGATAAAAAATATTCGAATTTTTTTTAAGTCGAATTCGCCGTTTGAAAATTTATGAACGAGTACTCGATTTTTATTTGATCGAATTCACCGGTACAGCTAATTTATGTTTTTTCATAAAATTTACCACTACATACATACTAAGAAATAAACCTAAATTAAAACCTATTCTAAAATGCTCTTATGAGTGGATTATTTGAATTGTTGCAACTTTCCAGCTTTTTAATATGTTGCAATATGGTGTTTATATTAGCTAATTCATGCAATTTCTTGGTTGAAAAATGTCTAGGTTTTGCAAGAATTAGTTTTAATATTGTATTTTGTTTTCTTTGCAAAAGCTGCTATTTTAATATTTTGTGTTTTATCCACAAGCTTTACAAACAGTTTAGCTTGCAATAAATATGTAGGTAATATAAAATTCTAGAATACAAAAATGTCAATATAAAGTGGGAAACATGCCAGCTGATAAAGCACAACTGTGCAAAATATATTTAAAAGATGTTAGGGTGTAATCCATTTACTATTTATTTTGTAACAGAATACATAATGAAAGAAGTCAACAATTAATGCCAAGTTTTACTAGAAGAGTTCTTAACCCTCCTGCCCAAATTGGGTTATTTTGACCCAATATTTAGCAAAGATGTGAACAAATTGTATAATATCAAGATGAAATATGAACGAATATTTAATGCAACAATTCATACCGAACCCTTTATCCAAATTTCACGATGTATTCGATTTGACGAGATAGAGATAGAGTCGAAAGAAGAAATCGAGATAAGTTGGCTCCAATAAGAACAATTTGGGACAAATCGAATAAATGGCTTAAGCAATTTTCGTTGACGTTTTAGTTTTCGGTATATACGGTCCAAACCGGAAAAATATATTTTGAAAATATGTTCTGAATTTGCATTTACTTAAGACAAAATAATTGTATTCTATATGCTTTCAAAAAATATAAATCTGTTATTTTATTGAGCATACTGCACCATATTATTGATATTAAAGATGAAATAAAGAAAAGGTCTTAAATAATCGATCACTATAAATCGACAAAAGCTGGAGTTGATGCATTATATCAATTAGTTTCCAAATATATAATATGTTAATGCCAAACTAGACGATGTATAATATGTTGGATATTTCTGCATATAATTCGTCCTTCATATGAACGAAACTAAAAACAATTTGTAACAATAACAAATTATTGAAAAGAAGGACTTACTGGTCTGAATTAGAATAATAAACTAAACCAATAAACCAAAGTTTTACAACTTCTTCCTGCATGCCAATACGAAAAAAGAAAATGCTTTCGTCCATAAACAAAAATTCAAATAAATATTTAAAATATTGTTCCAGAAAATAATGTTTGCATACATCACAATAACAAAACATATTTAAGTAGCTATATCTCATTATTATTGCTTTAGCACAAAATTAAAAAAAAAAATATATAATTATAAAATAAATAACACACACAAAAAAAACGAAACAAATAACACGCAATACCAACAACAATTTAAAAACAAACGAAATACTACCTATAAAGACTACATACCGATATACACAGATGGATCAAAACAAAAAGCATAGCAGGATGCGCATTTAAATGTATGCAACACGAAAAAAAATACAGACTTAACGAACATACAACAGTATATTCGGCGGAACTATATGCCATAAGCAGGGCAATTGAGTATGTCAGTCGAAGCTATGAGGAGAGAAGGTTCATAATTTGCACCGACTGCCTTAGTAGCCTACAGGCTCTCTCATCTGCTACCTCAAAACACCCGACAGTGATTGCAATTCAAGATCAGCTGCAGGTATGTAAAAATCATATAGCATTTCTATCCGGGACTCCGGGACATGACAATATTACCGGTAATGAAGAAGCAGACAGACTGGCAAAGGAAGCACTTTTAGAACCATTTTCCGAACAACAAAGCCGGTACTACAGGGATTATAAAGAGATATGTGATCGAACTTTATGGGAAATACACAACACAAGTTGGGAAAATGAACCCCTCACCAACAAACTAAGGCACATTAAAAGAAATGTATCCAGATGGAATAGTTTAAACCAGCCTAGTAGGAAAATGGTTGTTGTTCTGACTAGACTCCGAATAGGACACACACGATACACCCACAGCTATCTCTTTGCTGGACCCCAAAACGCAAAGCCAACATGTCACTGTTTTCCAGATACCCCAATAAATATACAGCACATATTTGAGGCTTGCCCTTTATACACTGATGAAAGAGCCAGGCTTGGAATCACGGGAATTGATATACTCACACAGAATACTATAGGAGCAACAACTAATATCATGGCATTGCTTAGAGAAACTAACATTTTCAATAAAATATAATAAAATTTAATAAAAATCAATAAAAAAAATTTAATTTTTCTAATATAATATAAACTAGGCTAAAATTAAAATTATAAACTTAAAGAGGAAAAAATATTAATTTGAAATTAAAATACAAAAAAAAAGAAACAAAAAAAAAGTAAATCAAAAATCTAAATTTAAAACAACATTATGTGAAAAAAAATAATAATGAAATAAACTAAAGATAATTATGTAAAAAACTTTAAAAAATGAGGGCTTCACAAAACCCACGTGGTTGATAAGCCCATAATAAAGATCTTATAAATAAATAAATAAAATAAATAAAATAAATTCTTTTATTCACTTTTCTTTAAATATTTAGGGGAAAGTTGGGTAACTGTGCGCACTGGGTAACCGTGCGCATGTCTATTTTTGCATAAGAAAATACCTGTGAGTATAAAAATACTAAAAAGAGAGGGGAAAAAAATATAAAGTGAATGAGAGAAGGGCAAAAAGCTTCAATATTGTTCTAAACATAAAACAGTGAATTACTGCGTCCTTTACAAAAAATCGGTTGCGCATGTGTGTGATTCGTATTTGTAGTATACATATTTTGGTTATTTGAACAATTTTAATGTGTTTAAGTATTCAAAACCAATATAAACAACTCTGTTATTTATAAAAATTTGAATTTTATAATTAGGTAAGTAAAGTATAACTGTGCGCTGCGCATACTTACCCCTAAGCTTATATTTAACGAATATAAGCTTAAAATATAATATAAGCTTATAAATATATTTTAGAATACCAAAACAGTACATTAGGAAAACGTCTATAGGCAGTTGGACTGCTGAGGAAATGAAAAAGGCTCTAAATGCAGTAACTGATGGTGTACCAATTAGAAAAGCTGCAAGGCTTTACAATATGCCCGAATCTACGATTTGCAAAGCTAAAGAGGGGCATTGTTATGAAACCACTCCAGCCTTAGGAAGAAGACCCTTATTAAATATGGAGCAAGAAAAAGGGTTATCGAACCATTTGATTACGTTATCCCAAATGTTTTATGGGCTCCAACCAATCGAGCTTAGAAAACTTGCATTTGATTACGCAGAATCAAATAAGATTCCACATGATTTCTCAAAAGATAAAAAACTAGCTGGATCCGATTGGTATCGGGCATTTCTAAAAAGAAATAGTAACATTAGCTTACGTAGCCCGAATCAACTACTCTCAATCGGAGTACAGCATTTAATAATAATGAAATTAAAATGTTTTTTGACAATATAACAAAGATGATATCATGAACAATATCATTTCTCAAAAAAAAATTAGGTTTTCAATTCAAATTTACAATGTCGACGAAAGTGGGATTTCAACGGTTCAGAAACCAGGAAAAGTCTTAGCACAAAAAGGCATAAAACAATTAGGGGTTGCAACATCAGCTGAACGTGGAAAAAGCATAACAACCGTATGCTGCATAAGTGCAAGTGGTATGTACGTTCCACCCATGTTCATTTATCCACGGAAAAGAATCAATCCTGTTTTGGGAAAAAATGGTCCCGCTGGTGCTATTTACACATGCTCTGATAATGGGTGGATCAATGAACAATTGTTCTGTAAATGGTTGGAGCATTTTAAGCAAAACGCTAAACCAACGGAAAATAGTCCCGTTCTACTGATTTTAGATAATCACTGCAGTCATATATCGTTGCGAGTGTACAATTTTTGCAGAGAAAATGCTATTATCGTGGTTACTTTACCTCCGCACACGTCTCACCGGCTTCAGCCATTAGACTTAACGGTCTTTGGTCCACTTAAAACCCCATATTATGCCGAGTGTGACCGTTATATGAAAACAAACAACTATGAGAGAATACTAGCTTCTGATGTTGCTGCAATTTTTAATAAAGCATACATTAAATTATCAACAATGAACAAAGCTATTTCAGGTTTTGAATAGCTGGAATTTGTCCGTTAAACCCAGAAAAATTTTACTTTGGTCATAATCATTTTATGCCTCGCGTAACATCAATTATCTTATATGCAACGACACGGGTCACCAGAACGAAAAGCGATTAAAGTGTAGTTCTTGTTTAGAATGGACCATCAACATTGCAGTGGTTCTGACAATGAAAACAATTATATTTGTGATTTTTGTTTGTGATTTAAATAAGTTTTGTGATGTAAATAAGAATTACCTATTTTTGTGATTTACCTAAATTAGTTTTAAAATTTTTTTATAAGTTTTGCTAATTGAACAATCAGCAATTTTATGTTCCTATTTTTTTTTCGATTTTTGTTAGCCAATAAAAACTAACGAAAATAAAATTAAAAAAAAAAATTATTTTTTCGTACAAATATATGCGCACAGTTACCCTAATTTATGCGCACACTTACACTATTTGATGCGCACAGTTAACCTTAAGTGTGGGTAACTGTGCGCAAACCTCAATTTTTTTTAATTCAATTTTATTTTTAAACAAGTCATAATTACAAATAAATTTTGATTAAAAATGGAACTTTACCACTACATCTTTACATTTTTTCTGCTGCCAGTTTCAAATATTCAAGGAGCATCGAAATATCGGACATAATGCTTAGGTGCGCATAGTTCACCCACTTTCCCTTACTATTGGTCATGTTTACCATTTTGGGTATACTTTGAATTTGTGCAGAAGACTTAAGGACTAAAGGATATCGATGTTGTACTTTATATTGGAAAATTGAATAAGTTAATGAATTTTTATGATATCAGAGGAAGTAAACTGAAATGATAGAAGATATTTGTACAAAACTGGTTATAAGTCAAGACTTTGTAATATGATGGCAATGATGTAATGTTGTGGTTTCAATCAATTTTAAAACCTGTTAATTAATTACATCATTACATAGAAATATATAGAATAACAACTAGGGTAGTTTTAAATTTTTACTTTACTATATTTAATATTTTTTGTTTTAATAAACTTTTAAGTAAAGTTTTGAATATTTAATGTAAATTAGCTTTTGGTTTTGATGATCAAATAAAGTCTTTTTATTATTATAATTTTATATTATAGTAAATAGTTTTTCCATTTGTTGTAATTTTTAATAGAAGAGATATTCCTAACATGTTCAGCGTCAACCCGCTAAAATTTACAATTTATTGTCAAATATTAGAGAATTATAAGAAAATTATGAAAAAATACCATTTCTATAATTAAATTTAATAACTACTAAAACTACTAAATTAATTTTATTTTATTCAATTATTTAAAAATTTAATTTTTAGTTTAAAAATTAAATTGGATTACAATTAAAACAAAATTTCAACAAATTTTCATTATTTTTTAATAATTTCAAATAAAAACTAATATTTAGAAAAATAAAAATTTCTATTGAAATTAAAGATAAATTTTGAAAAATTTCATATATTAAAAAAAAAAAAAAAAAACAAATAATAAAAGCACAATGAAAATTTATGTACATATCTAATATTAATATACAAATGTATATATGTAAACATGTATGAGTGTTTAATTTATTTTCATTTTAGTTTATAAAATTTACATAAAATTATTCAACTCATCGTTTTGTTTTTCAAAGTTTTCAAATCCCATTGGTTCTAATAATATTTTTGTGGATGTTTTCTTAAATAAAAAACACAAAAACAAAAAAAAAACAAATTTATGTCATTTTCACAATAAATTTCATTTTTGCTTTTGTTTTATTTGATCAAGAATTATTTTTGTTTTCTTACAATCTTCTATTCAAAATATAGATCATAATATTACATACATACGCAACACATATGTTTAAGTGTTTCCACATAATATTATGTATGTAAAAAAAAAAAAAAATCTTTTGTGTACACTTAATTACGAAAACAAATACAAAAAATAAAATAACAAAAACAAAAAAAAAAAATAAAACAAAAACAGATTTGTTTTCTTAAATAATATTAAGAAAACTTTTGCTTTTGGAGAAGGATTTCTGTGGGTGTCATGGGTGAGATTCTAATATGGTAAACATTATTTTCTTTATTTAAGGATAACATTCTCAAGACTAACCCTATTGGAATTTTAAATTTTCCATTTATGTTGTTTTTGTTTTTTTTCTGAATATGAATTATATGCTACTGAATAATTTATTTTTAAAGCATCAAAAAATCAAGGTCGAATATCGTCGAATATCGTAAGAAAACAAAAAAAAAAAAAATTGAATCGAATTGAACTTAGTATACCTAATTAGAATATTAGAAGTCAATTGACTTTTATAAAATGAATAAAAATTCGTTCCGTCATGTTTCGTATATGTTACAATTCAATAGGATTGGAATAGAATAAATGAATTTTTTATATACGAGTTCTACTCTTCTTTGTTTTCAGATACTGAATTCAAATATGTTACAAGATTGAAGAATTAACTTTGTTTGAAAATCATATCAGTGTCAGGATTTTTTCTATACATACGATTTACATATATGGAAGAATTAGGATGTAAAATGTTAGTGTTATATTGTAAGGGGTGGTGGCTGACATGATTGATAAAGTGTTAACTGTGTTGACATGACATTTGTTGACTATAACCATTTTTGAGTACTATTTGCTACTGGTTGTTATTAATTAAAATTATATTTTCTGTTTCTTTAAAACTCATTAGTAAGGGTCTATTAATTCGATTATCGATTTAATCGATATATCGATTTAATCGATATATCGATTTAATCAACTTTTTTTTTATCATTTTGTCACTTGTCAGTAATTGAAATTAATTTTTAGCATGTTAAGTTCTGTACTTTGTTTATTTTACATGAATCGAAACACGTAATGATTTACGAATGAATTTACGAAATTATGATAACAAGTTTTTGTAAGATCATGACTAAAAATCAAAAACAAAAAAAATTAAATTATGCATAAAAATATAAACTTTTTTAAATTTCCAAAAACAGAAATCCAAATTCATGAAAAGCCAAACTTATAAAATCAAAATTTTTTGTTTTTGTTTTTAATGGGGACTTCTATGCAACGTTCGCTCTAATTTTTTAGATATCTGAGCGGAAAATGTGCGGCGTGAGCAGTAAATTTACATAACAAGATTTAGTGAGCGGAAAATTTGCATAAAAATTAATTAAAACAAAAATTAAAAAATTAAATATTTAATTTATTATATAAGTAATTCATTTTTTCGTATATAATTCATATTTATAGCTAAAGCTACATATTGACTTATTAATTAATGCATATTAATGCTTCATTTATTTATTCAATTTACATTTCATAATGTACATACTTATCTTATAATATTCTTTTTAAATTTAATTATTTGGATTTATAAAAGAAAATATATAATATTAAATGACGGAATGTCCACTACCTCATTTTTTCACGTCTGTCTTTTTCATTAGCCCAATATTGATAAACTTCATCTAAATCTATATTTTTTTGAGACAATAAATGTGATTTTATTCGCATCAAGCATTCGAAATGATTAATTTCAATTCTATTTCTAGATTTAGTTTTTATAGAATTCATTAAACTGAATCCACATTCACAATCGCAACTTGATGCTAGAAATGTTGAGCTAATGTCTAGTAAAAATTTCAGTTCATTGAATTGGTCATCTTTTAAAACGAAATTCACCAAGTCCATGAATGTTTGAATTGAACCAGCTTTGTATAACCAACTATAACTTATATAAAGCTGAAACATTCGCAGATCATCTTGAAGAAATTTTTTGTCCAGACCATTTTCAGAGAGTGAAATTTTTTGTCCAGTTATATCACCATTTTCAGAGAGTGAAATAGTTGAACAAATTAAAAAACTCAGAGATAAAAAAGCTTCAGGTTTTGATCTAATTACATCGGAAGTCCTGAAAGAACTTCCGAAAAAAGCTATAACAATGCTAACACGCATTATACACGCTGCTATAAGAATAAGGTATGTGCCGAATATGTGGAAAATAGCAGAGATAATTATGATAGCAAAGCCAGGTAAGCCCATAAATGAGGTCAAATCCTACAGACCAATATCACTACTACCAATAGTATCAAAATTATTTGAAAAACTATTATTGATTCGAATGTGTCCGATCATAGAAAATAGTAATCTGATTCCAAATTATCAATTTGGCTTTAGATCTAAGCACTCGACAATCGATCAAATTCATAGAATAACAGACATAATAGAAAAAGCTTTAGAGGAAAAGAAAGTATGCTCTACCATATTTCTAGATGTAGCCCAAGCTTTTGATAAAGTATGGCATCGAAGCTTAATAAATAAACTAAACAATATGTTACCTAAACAATACGTAGATATACTCTCATCATATCTAGAAAACAGACTATTCAGAATAAAACAAGACGAAGAGTATTCTACTATTAGAGATATTAAAACGGGTGTGCCTCAAGGTAGTATTCTGGGTCCCATACTGTATTTGCTCTACACCAATGATTTACCAGAAATGGAAAATATAACTGTAGCTACATTCGCTGACGATACTGCGTTGATGGCAGTAGGATCAAATTTTGACGAGGCTACAATTAAATTGCAAAGAGCCAGCGACAAGCTATACCTCTGCACAAAGAAATGGAAAATTAAACTCAATGAGTTAAAATCAGTACATGTAAATTTTACAAATAAAAAATTAGAAAATCAACCATTGGTAAATCTGAATGGGATCAATATACCCCAAGAAAACAATTCTAAATACCTAGGAATAACATTAGATATCAAACTTAGATGGAAAGAGCATGTCAAAAAGAAAAAAATTGAGCTTGAAAATAAATATAGAGAAATGTACTGGCTCTTAGGTCGTAATTCTAAATTACCTATATATAACAAGATTTTGTTATATAATCAGATAATCAAACCGATATGGTTGTACGGCATACAAATTTGGGGATGTGCCAAACAAACACATGTACTTTGTATACAAAAATTCCAAAATTAAGTCTTGCGCAACATGGTAAATGTGCCTTGGTATGTTCGCAACAGTGATTTGTACAGAGATCTAAAAATTCCTTGCATAGAAAATGAAATAAAAAGATATGCAACAAAGCATATAGCTCGTCTGGAGGGACATGTTAACGTTGAGGCCACTCAATTGCTAGATAATCAAAATGATGTCAGAAGGCTTAAAAGAACTAAGCCACTAGATTTAATACGATAGAATTTCGTAAACTTTTTCTTTAAGAAAATCAAAATAGCAATAAATTAATGGTTAGTCCGTTGGACTAGTATTAATGGGAGGGGTGTGGTTTAGTCAGTGAAAATCTGGCACACAATGGAAGCCACGGGGCTCATTGTGTCTATGAAGATTCCCACCAATCCACGCAAAAAAAAAAAAAAAACAAAAAAAAAAAAAAAAATTGAACCAGCTTTGTATTTTTTGGCCACAATAAATTTTAATGTGGTATATTGCTGACATATCGTCTCTCCTGCAGTGTTATTAAAATTGGGAATAAACATAGAATATTTTCGTATGACTTTAGAACACTTTCTTTCCCAAATTCAAAGTTAGTAGCGTTTGCTATTGCACCAAGATCGAATGCATACCACTCTATAAAATCTTCTTCAGGGAACCTACTATCCAAGTGTTTACATAAAAGTTCAATAAATCGAATAATTGCAGATGTATCAACGTCATTGTTTGATAGAGCTAAAAGTTTCTTGACATCATCACTCAAATATTGACTTTTCAGTTTATTTATAGTTCCTTTTGTAAACTGAAGACCTTATTTATTTTTTTGATTTTTCTAATTTCTAAAAAAAAATAAACAATAAGACGCCAGTTTACCGTCCAAGCTGCCTTTGCAATGACCATCAACAAAGCGCAAGGTCAAACTCTCAATAAGGTTTACTTGATACACCAGGTTTTTCACATGGACAGCTATATGTCGGGATTTCGCGCACTGGGAATATAAATTATTTGAAAATTTGTAACCGAAGAGAATAGAACTGTTAGAAATATAGTTTTTGATGAAATATTAGTTGATTAAATATTTCAATCTATATCAATCCAATTACATAGTCTGTCTGCTAATCTATTAATTTAACTAAAGTATCAAATATTACTAAAATATTGTTGATAGGGGAATTTTTGATTTTGATAATTTATAATGCAGTACAATCTAGAATGCTCTAATTTTGAGTTTTCACTATATATAACGGTAGCAAAAAGTTACGTATTAACGGGTATTTAACTAGTGAAAATAATAAAGCATAAATAAATTGCCATGAAATTTAAGAATGCAAAACTAAAAAACGGCCGTTGCTATGGTAAATGTGAAAGAAAGCCGGTAGTTTGATGAAAGTAACTAAGTTTTTTTTTCATGGGGTTTTATTTTCAAAATTTTGAATATGTTTTTTTAATTTTTTTTTAAATATGTTGTATACTTTGTATAGGGATATAAATAATTTTCGAACAATATTTCTAAAAATTAAAAAAAAATAAGTGCGCGGATTTTGAAAACCAGTGCGCGAATGATTTTTAGCAGCTTAGAGGGAACATTGCTTCTATGTCCTCTTAAGATCTATTGTGTTTCCCCGTTTATTAACTAAGAATAAATTGTAGGTTTATGTCCTTGATGAACGCTATTATATTTCTTTGATGTCAATTTCAGAATCAGGCAATGTATATTTCTGGAAATATTTATATCTTTTGCGAGCTATGGCGTCACAAACAAATAAAATATGAGAGGGGAATTAATCTTCTTCTAAGTAGAAACTGCTCCAGTTTGTATTCGATTTACCAATTTTGAACAGTTGTTTGTTAAATGGGCCATGACCTGTGATAAACCATGTCAATGTTCTGATTACTGATTACCTGATTCAATCGTTGAATACTAAAGTTTTAAGAGGCTTCAAAGTCCGAAAAAATTCAAACGGTAGAATACGTAATTGAATAGTTTTTGCGGTCTACGTTGATATCTCTAAACAAAACATTTTATATATTATAATACACAAGATGAACGACGTGGGGATTGAAAAAACAAGAATAGTAAATAGGTACACCCCAAAAATATTGAAATTAGTTATTGTAAATTCTTAACCCAAAAAAAAAAATTATGCAAAAAATTGATGAATACTTCAAACATTTAAAATAGTTACGCATTCCACAAACCAAAAATAAAAAGTATACAAAACGATAACAAATACTGGAAACATTTAAAATTAAATACCAAAACAACACAAAAAATAAAAATTGAAGTAATAATTAATATAGAATTGTATATTTTACGTCATTCAATCATGGTGTTGCCAAATAACAATAAATTGTTAACGTGGTACATAGGTAGTATAAAAGTACAAATAAATTTGTTCACTAAAGACGTAGGATAAATAAAATACTATACTAGCTTTCAAGCCCATTAAAATTATCAGATTATTTAATTTTATAATTTCGAGACTGAACGTTTAAAATTCTAACTGTTTCAACGGCTTTGGCTCTACAAGACATGGCATAGACCATAACATTGTCTACTTATCAATTTTTTAATTTTTCGTATATCAACCAATTTAAACGTGGAAAACTACATCTATTGTAAAGTAAAAATTTGCCTTCATATAACAGCAAAGTTCCATTTTATTTTAAATGACAATGAATATGTATTCCAAATTAATTTCAAAGAATTATAATTGAAAAATTTTGTATGTACATACATTAATGATATAAGCGAGATTCGAACTCGAAATTATCCTTTTACTATTACATAACATAGTGGATAACATAACCACTATACACTATCTTAGTCCATCTAAATTAATGGCTGTCTTTAATATTGACGAATATTTTTTGATTATATTATCTAAAGAACCAAATCTGATGAATTAATTGTTTGAATACGCTTCAGATCAGAATTAAATTTTACAATAAAATCCTAAAACCCACTTTAATATCTTATGCAAAATCACGGATTTATTGATCTACTACCTTGATGGTGGTTTTCCTCTTGATGGACGAACGTCCGGACAAATTTTTTAACCAATCAAAAAATTTATTTTACCAACACATACACAAAAAATCCTCTCCGGGCATTTTCTTCATCCAATTTCTTAGTTAAAATATTTTTAACTTTTGGCTGAAGGACAAAGTAGTTATTTTGTAAATTATTTGATAAATATTTATTGCTATCTCGATTTATGTATGAACGTATTCATGTATAGAATTTCAAATGTTTTTTAAAAAAAAGATATGAAGTGTAATTTTTTGTTTTTTGTTTTTTAGTATAAAATTATTATGTTACTAACAAATTATTTATATTTTAAGATAAAAGCAAAGCGCTATATTTTATTTTTTTCGATATTACAATGTATTTTTTACTCTTAACAAAAGTAATATCAACGCATGTAAACATATTTTCAAACGTCAACCTTTTTTGACTACATAACAAATGTCAGTGCTTCGCGCATTGAGAGGAAATCATAAAATTTTCTTTGATTGTATTTGTGTTTCAATTATAGTGTAAAAAAAAATTGTCCGAACGTTCGTCCATCAAGAGGAAAACCACCTTGAGAGTAATGGGATTTTTTTCTGTTAAGTTATAATGAAATTAGTATTTATTTCGCTATAAAGTATAGGTGAAACCTTGATTTCATTATAAGGTATATTTATTTAAGATTCAGAAAACAACTACAATTATACCAGAACAAATATT
Organism: Argyra leucocephala; assembly: GCA_963942445.1. Classification (NCBI taxonomy): domain Eukaryota; kingdom Metazoa; phylum Arthropoda; class Insecta; order Diptera; family Dolichopodidae; genus Argyra; species Argyra leucocephala. Next base: position 205,585,092 of record OZ012677.1, on the reverse strand, counting down.
TCTTTTTATATAATATCGTACTTGAAAGAACTGCTTCTATGCAATTGCACAGGGGATCCACTGGTACAAATTTATTATACAATAGTCAAAATGTCGAAACAATATTTTATATAGGTCAAAATTTATTATATATAAAAATATTATAATAACCAAAATCTCGAATATGACAAAAAGTTGATGAAAATGAGGTTTTAGATATTTTATTTGACGAAGGTTTGAGGACGAGATAGCCTCTAGATTTTGAATAGGTACTTGAAATTTGTATGTAAAAATATAATTAACACGAATCTTAAAGTTAGTTAAAAAATCAAGTTATTATCATGTAGTATAATATTATGTCGTGTAGTATAATAAAGTTATTATGGAATATGTAGTATAATATATGTGGGGTTTAGATCGGATTAACAATTGATATTATATTTTTCCCATAATATAATATATAATTATAGGATATAGGTAATTATAGGCATATTCAATATTGATTAATTGTTTTCAAAATATTATCGTTATTCGATATTTCTGCCGTTATATATTTTTGTATGTTATTGATTTTATATTTTTATGTATCATCGATTATGTGCAACGAAATGAAACAAAATCAAGTGATTAAATTACGTATCCAGCAGCAAGTCTTAATATGGTTAAATAACTACATGGTTAACTATCAATGATAATAAAATAATATTAAATTTGACAATCTAAATAGATACTACAGAACTTTTGAAAAAAACAGGCTCAAATCTCATCCAACTTCAGATATGAGAAGTCTAAAGAGTTCTCCATAGAGAAGATTATTGAAGCCAATCAGTTTTTTCAGGACAATGCATATGTTACAAAATTTATTTTGAGTAAATTTTTTAATAATTTCAATAAAATTCCAAATACAGTTTCAAATTTTTATTTAGTTGAGTATGAAAAATACAAATGCATTAATATGATCCATCGGTTTTTCTTAATTATTGATAACCAAACTAAATGTGTAAATAAAATTTACCAATTTTTCCTATTAATTTTGTATTGTTTGAATACATTAAAATATTATTATTATATTTTGTGCTCATATTTCTCATTAATTAAAATTTAATTTAATCTGATTTCATTGATTTGTGTTGAATACATTTTTTTTTTTTAACAAATAATAAGGTACCTCAGCTCATATGAGTCAAAATATCTGTGTCTGAATAATACAATTACACGTTGGGTGGCGCATCCCAGATTCGATTCCCGATCCCACGTAACATTCTATTGTTATAAAAACAAAATAGTGCTATAAGAATCCTATATGTGTTCCGACAATCACTAAAGTTGTTATAATGATGTTTTTATGAGAATAATGTGATTAATATTGCTTAAATTATTTCAAAAGACTTTCATTTCAAAATAAAAACATATACACTAATACATGTATACTAATCCTATAACAATATTAAAGCAACAATATTGCTCAGGTGCCTAATAGGATTCTCCATTTTCGTGCTATAACATATTTATAACATTTCGCAACAATTTCGGAGAACTAAAATGAACACTAATAGTCCTATAAGAGTGTTGATAATAGTGTTATAAGATGGCGTAAGAGTCTTATAGCAATCAAATTGTTACGTGGGATGAAACAAAAAAAAAATGCTTTGTGGGTTTTCCGACTTGATCGAGTACCCTTTGAGATAAAATAAATGACAAAAAATAATTGAGAGTGTAATCTGGTAACAAATTAAATAAATTGGAGTTATTCTATTTAAGAAGGATTGCTTCCAGGCAATAGCAGTAGTTTTCCACATTTAATGAGTTCGCAAGCTACTAATTTTATAAATAAATGCCCGAAATATACAATTGTAGTGTTAAATTGCAGTACCGTACTTAATTTACGTTTTTGCAAGTTTATACTTTAGTACGTAATTAACTTGCAGTACCTTATAGTTACTGTCAAGAGCATAAAAAAAAAATAAAAAAAAAATTTCGTGGTAGTTCAGTAGTTTACATACAAATATGATCCTGCGTTAATTTCACAAACAACTGAAATTATGTAACGAATAATTTTACCAAACCGCTGCTGATTCGATTTGTTTAATCTCCTATCTCGAAATACCAAATTACAATACCAAATTACAAACTTATAAAACGCCCATTCTTTACTGATTTTGTTTTGCAGATTAAAACAATGGACTCAAGGAAAGTGAGGATGGTGCACTCAATATTTTTATGAAGGCAATATTCTTTATCGGATATTATTATGATAGTTCTGAAAATGATGATCTGGAGATGAATTAATTATGATGAACTCTATGAGCTGAATAATGATGTGGAGATAGTCGTGCAGATTAAAATCAAAAGATTACAGTGGCAGCACAGATAACTACATCGAATAATGAAAATACTCCAGTCAAGAAAATTTTCGAATCCAGGCTCGATGGCATAACACATTGGTTGATGATAAGCTTTCGCATGTCGATGGAAATGATACGATTTCGTACATTCAATCCATTACAACATTTACATGGTCATAAGTACGTAAAATTTTAAAACATTAAATAAAAAAAATTTTTTTTTTCTTCTTAACTGTATTTATTGAATCTTTCTAAAAGAAAATGACAATAATTTCTAACAAATGTGACCTTTATGGTTTATTCAAATCTTAAAAACGTAAAAATGTTAGAAGGACTAGTCCATTAATTTGACTTTTCATATTTGCTCGTACACATTCCAATGTTGTGCCTTATATTACTGCTGCTAGCGACTTTTGTTTTTAACCTGCTGGTTATTGGAATGTTTTGTAGATCTCTCGCCAAAGGTTTAAAGTGCTGGAATATTCTGGTTGCATATCTGCTTTTGCATTTTTCAAGTTCTTCATTAACAAAGGATATATTCAAATCATTTAATGTATATTGATATTTCTAATGTACGAAGGGGCCTGAGTTATGGTACGTAAAATTTTTGATTACATCTTTTGCAATTGGTTCGATGTTACTATTAGAAACAGTTCTCCATAACTGACAGCCATAGGATGAGATTGGTTTCAGAATGGCTTTGTATAGTAACACTTTATATCTAAATAAACCAATAAATGCTGTTTTTGAATTGAGTTGAGTTGCTCTTTTTTTGCGGTGATGTGCTTTTTCCAAGTCAGCAACTAAAAAAATATTTTTGAATACTTCATAAGATCAAAAAATATATAAACAGCTGAATTTGACTCATTTCTACAATCCAATGTCATAAAAATTTATCATAAATGTTTCTAGGGTTAATCTACAGATAACAGCTTTCTACGAAGTACTAACGGGACAAGATATTATTCTGATATTAATTTCCTGTATCATCCTAAGTACATATTCTTAGAAATCAATACCTAATATTCTTGTAATATTTGTACAAAAATTTATCAAATACAATCTCAGCTTTTTTTATTGAAACACAAAGCCGAAAAAGATGATAAAAAGAAATTGTTGTTTTGGACAAAATATTTCACATAAAAAAAAAAACATTTATGAATCCTGTGATAAGACAGAACAACATTACGCAATAATATGATTGTCAATATTCAAGCAGAATCATTTCAAGTGATGGCCAACATTCAAAAGAACAAAACAAATCAACTTATGCAGATTTATGAGCTTCAAAGTGTATTGACTGTAATTGGAAATTTTACGTATTGATTTCGTTTTCATTGCATCTCATTAAAAATTTAATTGCCTTAAATAAGAATTTTTCGTTCATCTTTCGCATAGGTAAACATTTTTTTTTTTTGTTTTTTGTTTGTATGCACATTAGCTCTGGCTTGATTTCTGTTGAAATATTTTTTTTAAATGAAATTTAAAGTGAATCCTGAAGGCAAAACATTTTCCTATTAAAATCTCATAATTTTTATATTTTTTTTTTATTTTTTTTTTTTTCAGTTTATATATCCCAGAGGTAATACACACACACCACTGTCGATACATTTTTTTGTTTTTTATGCAACACAACACAATCCAATAATATTTTATATGATTTTCGTGTTCTCTTTTATTTTTCGTTTTTTTTTTTCACTATTTTCTTTGTATTTTTTATTTTTCATAATATTTTTAAATTAAAAAGTTAATATTTAAATGGTCTGTTGTAAAATTTAATTACATTTCTCATGAAATCTTTTTTTTTAACTCTTCTTTCATACTGTATTTTAGTACAATGCATGTTACTACAACAATATAATATGTATATAATATGTACAATTGAGTTGTAAAAATGTAAATAATAGCTTTAAAATATAGTGAAAGGATCATGAAATGTTTATTTATATAATGTACAGTTGTTGTATATAATATTATAATTATATAAGAATGTAAAGGGAAATAAATGAGAATAAATAGTAAATAAATATCTACTTGGGAAACAACAGGGAATAGTGCAGTTTCTCAGTAACATATGCAAATCTCAAATTAACATATTTTTATTCCACATGATAATACAAAAAATATAGTCGGAAATTTTGTTTCGATCTGATATAGTATCTATATGTTACTCAAAGTAATATTGGGAATTCAATGGATATAGTATTCAAAGAGTTCCAGGAAATTATTTATACAATATATAAAAATTGTTGTTCTTCAGAACCAGTTTCAATCAACCTTGTATAAAATGTTATTTTATATTGTACATAATAATGCGAAATAGTAACAATAAAATACGAAATGTTATTCCTCATAAATTGATGTTGACATCAGTGTTTTTAGGGTTAAGTAAAAAATGTAAATTTTGTTTAAAATTCAATGTGTGGAAAAAAAAAATTCAAATCTTTGAAAAAATTAAATTTTTTAAGTAAATTTTTTCAAAATAAGTTGTTAAGTTTGTGAAAATTTTTTGAATTTTATATTTGCTCTAACTAGAAGAATAAAATGCGTTTCGTTTGTTACTGTGATAGTTTTAGTAGCTTAGAATGAGGTAAATCCAATGTGTATGTAAAAATAAAATTTAAAAAAAAGCTAGCCCCATCTAAAATTGAGAAAATAAAATTGGGGTTGTACTTACACAGAAAAAAAAGTGTGGGTAAATCTCCTAAAGGAAGAGAAAATTTACCTAAACTTGTCCTAATTAATTAGGCAATTTTCAGCCTTCTAATTCAGGTCGGTAAATTAACTATTTTCAATTAGGAAATTTTTCGAATAATCAATCAAGTACTTTTTCTATAGTACTTTGATAATTGTTCTAATTACTTAGGTGATTTTCAGGTTCCTAAATAGGTCACTTACCTATTTTTAAATAGATAAGCTTTGAAAAAGGAATTAAGTAATTTTTCTAGTACTTTGATATTTATCCTAATCTTATTACACTGAAAAAAATTTTCCTAGTAAGATTGACAAAATAATTTTGTAAACTGTTAACAAAAATTTTTTATTCATACAACAATTTTTTTTTGATTTTATCAAAAATGTTTGTTTGCTCAACAATTTTTGTTTAATTTGTGAATATTTTGTTATAATTTTGCTAAAATTTATAATTTGTAAAATGGAAAATAAGTTTGTAAAATTGACAAAAAAAAAATAATAGTTTTTATCTAAGTGAATAAAATTTTGTTATCTTGACAAAAAACCGTTTTAAATCAATATTTGTATATTTGACAAAATTTATCTTAATTTGATAAAAAATTTTACTATACAGTTCATTGCAATTAATAAATTTTTGTTAATTCTACAAAATCTATTTTGTCAATAAGAAAATTATTATTATAATTTTTGATGCTGTCATAGTCAGATCAACAAAAGAATTTTGTAAACAGTTCACAAACAATTTTTTTCTATTTTATTCTGTGAAGTTGCGTTTTTGAATTTGCTTATTAAAGAGTTCAATTAAAAAAAAGTGATGAGTTAAATAAAAAAAGACAGTTGAAAAATTAAATTAAACAAAGATTCAAAAACAAAATGAAAAATGATATAAAAAAAAATTTTTTTGAAGAATTAAATTAAAAAAAGATATTAGAATTAAGTTAAAAAACTAAATATATAATGTGAAATATTTAAAGACAAAATTTATTTACTTAATATGTATTTTAACAGAACTATTGCATTATTTAATTTGCGATGTTAATAAATTTAATTAGTTTTAGTTGAATCTTGCAACTAAAACATTTATTAAAAATAGTAAATAATTTGAAGAAGGAAAAAATAAATTTTACTATTTTATTAAATAAATAATTTGAAGAAACAGTATGAACCAAAGAGCTGGAACAATCATAAACTGAAGTCTGAACATTTTTTAAATATTTTGAACTTTATTTGTATAATTTTGAAAAATGTAATCTGATAAAAAAAAACTTTATTTTAGATTTTTTGAATGTAATAATGAATTTCATTTTTTTTTTGTTTTCAAATAATAGAAATGCTATAAAATAAATTAATTGTTAACAAGACTATTATTGTTTTATTTCTAACTGTAATAATATCATGCATTTATTTTTCAGACTCACCTATATTATGTAGTGCTTATAACAACTGCCTTGTTTTGCTAATATAAGATATGGTTCCACATTTCACTTGTAGAGTACGGTATGCATACAAATAAATAACTTACAGATTAGTTTATCATCAAAATATGTTAAAACAAAAATAAAGTTATTTATTTGTATAGGTATGCATACAATACCCTATTAACAAAATAATTCTGTTAAATTGACAACTAAATAGATGTTATATTTTGACAAAACAAAATTGTTGATTTAATAAAAACTTTATTTAAATTGATATATTTTTTTTTCTAATCAACAAAATATTATTTTATTACAAAAAATTATTGACAAAAAATTTTAGCATAATGAAAATTCATTTCGTCATATAAAGAAATTTAGTTTTGTCATTTCTTCAGATTTAAATTGTTATAAAGACAACACTGTTTGTCATATTTACAGAATGAAAAAAAAATTTGTATTTTTTTGTCATATTGACTCATCATTTTTGTTGACGCTATATTTACCTAGTTTTTGTCATTTTAACCCAGATTTTTGTCAATATTACCTAGTGTTTTGTTTTCAGTGTAGAAGACTCAACTAATTAAAATTAGATAAACTTCATCAATATTATTAGAAAAACATCCTATAATAGTTTAGGTGTAAAATCTAAGTGAAATAGATCTAATCCCTAATAATTAAGTAGGTAATATTTCTAATTTTAGTAGCACAATGGACTTTCCTGTAAAAAAAAAAAAAAAAAAAAATAATACATTTCGTTTAACTAATTTTTATTTATTTTATAATTATTAATTGCATAATAATTGCTTTTTTCCAAAGAAATTAAATTAGTTGGCGGATTATTTACTTCATTAATACTTATAATAGATTTATTAATATTTTTATCTTTCATCACTATATAAGTATTAAAATGAGTATCAAATTCTTGAATTAATAAGTTGCTTGCAATGAAATAATACCCATTATCTATATTAACAATTTTTAATAAAATAAAAAATTCGAGTTCATTTTGTCTAGTAGTAATTATAACATCATTTGGTTTAAATCTTTTATTGAATAAAAGTAATTGTTTAAAACTTTGAAATTGTTTTAAGTTAGATGAAAATGAAAATTTTGAAACATTTATATAATTTGTTAAATCAAAATAAGAAATTTGCATTTGGTTATTCACATTTTTATTATGATCATAATCGTCCTTTTCATGTATAAAGGATACAAAATTATATTGTATTTTCCTTGCCAAAGTCAGCTTAATATTTTTTCGTGATGTTATAATATGTGTGTATGATTTTAGTTCTTTATGTTTCGCTTCGAAACGCATAGTACCACAATTTTATCATTGGGCCTAATCGTTTAATTATTGTAGGATAATGTACTATCATATGATGTTTAAATAACAGATTAACATCAAAGAGCGACAAAAATTTTGAATGGTGTTCTATAATTAGTTTGGTTAATTGCTCCAATTCAATCGAATTAAAAGATGGTGCCATGTAGGCGTCTACTAAATGTATAAGTTTAATCATGACAAGCAATCAATAATATTAAACGATTTCAGTTGACGGATCACAATGAACTGACACATACATGTGATAAATACACCAGTTGCGGTACCGTAACAAAAAATATACATTATTATATCGTTCTCTTTTTGTTTTAATACTTTTTGACAAAATAATTATGAACATATACGCGTTCCTCTTTTTTATTTTTTTCTTGTCTTTTTCAAATTAGGAATAATTACTAATATTTACATATAAATATTAGCAGTTTTTTCTAATATTTAAAAACCGAAATTTTATATTAAAGTGAAAGCATCATATTGACTCTAAATGACAAATCAATTACAAGAATAGAGTACAATATATAAGATAAATAAAAAATATTGCCGATTAAAAATTAGGTATATTACCGAATATTGTGGGAAAAGAACTAATTATTTTTTATGAATTAGGTAATTTCTTACAAAAGTGGAAAATTTACCATATTCATATTATTGCAATAGGTAATTTTCCACTACAACTAATCACCTAATTTTGTTTAGGATTATTACATAATCTAAGGTTGACAATTATCTAAAAACTTTGATAAAGTGCCTACAAGAATAAATAATTCACCTAATATAAAAATGCCTACCTTAAATAGCTGATTTCACAATATTCTTTTTTTTCTGGGTAGATATGGATAGCATCTAGAACTGTTATTGTTATTATAATGTTCTTTACTGTCACGACAGTCAAACTTTAAAACTACTTTCACATATAATAATAATATCTTAAAATATGTTTACATGTATTGATCTACTTAAACTACGTTTCCATAATTATGCAACAGTTATAAGATTATGTGAAATTTGCTGAACAACCATTAAAACAACCACGCTAAGTATTTTAGATTCTCTCAGTTTCCCAAATTGTAAAATTTGCAATAATTTTATGATAAATGGGTACTTTTTTTTTAGGATGATAGAACTTTTAATTGAAATAATACGCATTTAAATTAAAATTAAAACGAAATTTTTTTGTTGTTGGAAGATAATTTAATGACATTTAGGTTTTAAAAATAATTTCTGGTATATGTTCACCACAACTAGCTCTGTGGAGCTGAATTCGTTCAAATTAACTTTAGAATACTTTTTCGAGTAATTCAGGCTTTATTTAATCAATAACATGGGTATGTTGGCTTCCAAGGCGTCCTCTGTCAGCATAAACCAATGAGTTGACATATTTCCAAAGAAAATAATCCAGTGGCATTATGTTGCATGATCTGTGAGGCCAAACAATTGTACCATTTCGCTAAATAATGTTATAACAAAATTTTTCTTTCACTGAATCAATTGTTGCGGAAGCAGTATGCATAAGAGGTAGCACCATCTTGTTCGAATTAAAACACTTTCAGGTCAATACCATTAAAATTTTGAATCAAAAAATTATTTGATCGTCGACTTGGAACGAGCACCTATTTCACTGTAATATTAACTCCAGCATCGTTTTTAAAGAAATATAGACCGATGATGGCTCCAACGTGTAAAGCACACCATACGATGCATTTTTCAGCATGCATTGAAAACCTGCTGAATCTATTGAGGATTATTTGAACTCCACAAACGGCAATTTTACTTGTTTACTTGGCCCTTCAACTGAAAATGAATTTAAATTTTTCGATAAAAGAAGTTGATTAACTTCAAGCTGTTCTAGGATCCAATCAGGAAACAAACGACGCTTATTATGGTCAAATGGCTTTAGTTCTGGAACCAATTGAACCTTATATGGATGTAGACCAAGATCTTTACGCAAAATTTTCCATGTGGTGGTTGCACACAATTCAACTTGTTGTGCACGTCAACGAATACACACAAATTTGGATCTTAATCAACACTAGTTCTTAGGTACAGCAGCAATATTTTTTTTTGTACGCACATTTCTTTGTCTTGTTTTTGTTTTTGAATCGAGTAGAAGTTGAGCTGATCGCAAAAAATCAGATAAATCATCTTCTCAATAATTTTTCTTCTTCTGGATCCTCGAAATATTTGAACCGTTTCTTCCTGCTTAGTATTAATTCTATGTATTCAGCTTTTGATTTCCATTTTTTTTTTATTTTCAAGCATATTACAGAAATTAAATTGTCTGATATGAATACTCCTACTGCTAGCGTTAACGAGCATGTCTCTGTTTCAGCTAAATCATATTCGAGAAAACTGTGATACGCTGTGCCAAGCGTTGCGCTGTAGTGACTACATTCCTGGATTGTTTAGTTTCATCATCTTGTAAGGGTAGGATCGAAAGTATCCGTGGAGCTTGGTGATGTAAAAATTGACTTCTCCGTGGTGTCAGTTAGCCCAGACTTCTAATTGTGTGATTAATCTACCCGTCCATCGGCAGTGCTAATCATTCTTACTTTTTATTATTGTGTTACCTCTTTGCTCCGCTACAATGACATCTTGGATTGCTGCTTTATCTTTTAAATGTATATTTCTTCGGTCTCGTGCTAACAAATTAATTGAAATCATGCTCACAATTATCATGACCACTGAAATGGAAATTGTTCGATAGGAGTACGCAACACGGAGAGCTCCTCTTCGTTGGACCAGTTTTTTATAGTACTATTTGTCCATCGCATGTGCCCAAATTGCAGCTCCATATAGAAGGATTGATTGTGCTGTTATTGCTGTCATGGTGATTCATCGCTTTACTAATTTAGATTCACCAATGTTTGTCATAAATTTGCTTAGCTTTATCGGCTGCTTTTTGTCTAACATTAATGTCAAGTTTAAATATAATAAATTATAATTGGATTACTAAACCCGCAGGATGCACTGCCCAAAATTTTTCTTTTTATTTCCTCTAACACATATTGAACGTTGCTAAAATTGACACAAAAATTTGTAAATAAAAAAATTTCAGCATCACAAACGGTTTGATTGTGGTGAGATTTGAAATCTCACAATTGAAGTTTATTATAAATCTAGCTTATTATGTGAAAATTGCTATGATATAAGATTCATTCATTCATTTTCAGATTTCAGATCTAATTAAAGTTTGTTAAGATTACAGTTCTGACATAAATTTTTCTGTTACGAAAATTTAATTGATACCATAAAATTTTACGAATAAGATCGATTAATCAGTAATATACAATTATTGGAATATAATAAACATTATAATATTATGTGTGTATGAATGTATGCATGTATCGGAATTCCTTTTTGTTGTAACATAATATTACATTATACATATTATTATTATTATTTGATTTCTGACAAAGAATATACAATTAAAATAAAAAAAATTAAAACAAAAATATTAAAAGTTGAATAATTATTGTTAAAATAATATAACATTTCCAAATGATATGCTCTTGTAATGCTGCTGCAATGCAAGTAGTTTTCTTTTAATTATTTTCATTTTCTTTTTGATAAAAGTTCATTAAAAAAAAAAAAATACCGTTGACTTTAGTTTTAATAATAATTGTAATTATATAGTATTGTTAATTTTTTTTACAATTTTTGTTTAATTAATATGAAATAACTAGCTTTGTAACCCGTCATAAATGACGGAAGCAAAATAAATCCTAGTTTCTTTTTTTCTTTCATTAGATTCTTTATTCCGAAATTACAGTACTTATGTTTATATCACTTTTTATTTATTTTTATTTATGTTTATATTGGCCTAACACTAATCTTTTTTTTTTTTATATAACAGAAAAAGAAGTACCATACCAACAAATTTGTATAAAATGTTTGTATTTTTGTATGGTATACTCGTACTCACTTCCATTTAGTTATAATTCGTTAGTTGGGTTCCATTTAGTATAGCGTATTAGCGTTATTGTGGCCTCCGGGAGAGCAAATTTAAAAATGGGATCTTATTTTCATATAAATTTTGTCTCTCGTATACTGTATAGGGATCTTATTTTGCTATATGAATAAACTGTTATTATGGTATTGTGTTATTTTTAAAAAATATTCAAATTTTTGTATCTAAATTGGTAAAATTTGCAAAAAATACAAAAACATTTTCATCAATAATTTTCAATTTAAAAAAAAACAATGTTTTATTATCCGACGTAGAAGTAGAGTTAATTATCCTACTCTACTTCTATCAAGTTCTATTGATTGAACAGTGAACCTGAACAGTGAAGTGAACAGTGAACACTTAACACTGAAAATAAAATAATATATTTGGAATGGAGAATATAGAACATACAGAATACAGATACAGCAAATAATAAAAAAAAACAAAAAAAAAAACATAAAAAAAAACATAAATAATTTTTTTTGAGTGAAGTGAGTTACGCACACAATAATGTCAAAAATAAAAGGTAGAAGCAATAAAGTAGTATAATGTATAATATTATACAATTCAAATATGCTGATACACATGTATATTATTGTGTATAATTTTAAGTAATAAGAATAATCTTTGAGTGAATTATGTTTTTTTTTGTGTTAAATGCTGTTTGCCTTTTGGTTATTATACCATATTAAACTATTGATTAAATTTTTATTAGTCCTTATTATTATGAATCAAAAAAATTGTTTGTTTTATTTATATTATTATTATTATTTTTTATTTTTCCTTATTATTTGCGAAGAAGACTAACATTAAATTAAAAAAATATAGTTCATGCAATCAATTTTTCCTGCAAAGGCTCAGCATGGTAGACAGGGGTTAAAAAAAAGCACCAAAGCAATTTGTATATATATGCATTTGTATACATATGCAATTTGTATATGTGTTGGAGCGTTCCGTCGAATTTACAAACATCCAGATAAATGCAGAATAATATATATATAATAATGTGAAATTTCAACAAAACTTACTCATACGTAGATATTATAAGTATTATACGAAAGCACTACCGAAAATTTTGAAAGCGAAAAGAAAATAAAAATTTAAAATTGAAAACTAAGATAAGAGAAACAATGACGAAAAAGCGATTATTTAATTTTTATTGTGTTTTTGACATAATTAGGTATTGAAATTTAATTCAAGATGTATTAATAATTAGTATAGAATAGGACTATTTTTGACGGAACATACTTAGAGACAGTAAAATTTCATTCAGGTAAAGTATTAATGGTCTAAAGGGAAGAAATATACAATTTATAGATTATATATATAAATTATAATTTATTATTATTAGTGTGGTGTAATTCCTGAAATATCAAAAAATTTTTTTTAAAATTTTTTTTATTAAAAAATAGTTTTAGACAAAATAAATTTTTTATTTGTTGCATTAAAAATATGGCGGACAAAAGAGTGATGTACTATAATCAGTTTTTAGTCGAAAAAATTAAGAAAAATTTGATGAAAAATATTCATAGCACTTTACATTACAGTACATCTAACCAGGTGATAAGTAAATAATTTCATGCGTATACAGAACGTAAGTAACATACAGAATGGTATGATGTCTAGATATTTATAACAACGATTTAAATTCATAATACTTTACATCAAATTTAGCTAAGTTAGATTAATATTATTCTATAATTCTATTTTTATGTGAGGCAACAAGTCAACAAGTCTATTCATCAATAGATCATTTTCAATGAAATATTATTCTATTTTTCTATGAGATAATCGATTTCTTTATCAAATCTAATTTTTGCTTATAATATTAATAATTTTCAAATGTTATTTAAAGAATAGGTAGAATTCAAAGGGAACATATAATAAGACAGCTAAAAACCAGTGTGGGCATTTTACGAGTAACGTTTTTCATGATTATTTATATATTTGACGTAAATAATTGTAAAAGAAAAACAGTAAATAACTGTAAACAACTGTAAGCAACTGCAAATTACTATAAAATTATTTAATTTTACAGTAATTATTAATTTTGACAGTTAATAAATAATAAATTATTTTATAATTCTTCAATTTTTATTCAGAATATTGACAAATTAAATTTATTAAATTATGAAAATTTGAAGAAGAAATATGTGCACCTACATATGTACATTGATTAATAAATACTTTATTTAATCTTCGAAAGAAATTTATTTGTGGTTTAATGAAAAATCTTCATTAACATAACGAACGAATTATAGATGAATAAAGATTAGTATTAATGTAGGAAAATTTTTTTGATGTCTCAACGAACATATTCATCGGCTGAAAAGTAATTATAATTTCTTCAACACAATGAATTTTTTCATTATATTTACGTACCAATTTTTTTAAGTGTCCATGCTCCTATTCTTTTTTCATTTGTTCAGGGTCAGTGTCATCTACATAAGCTTAACTTTCTTTACTTATTTTTTTTTATAGTATAATTGAACATAATTAACACTTCATATTGGTAAGTTTTCATAATGTTGCAGCTAATTACTAAGTTCTTTACACGTAAACAACTGTATAAAACACTAGACATAATTTATTTTGCCAATACTGCTGAAAACACAAAATGTGTTCGTACTTTCTGTTTTCTGATATTTGGTATAAGCATAACATCTTAAAAAATCATGTTGGAATAATTTTTAACAAATATTCAAACCTAAAAAATTAATATGAAACAATGATCAATGAATAATGTTACACAGTTACTTTGGGCAAATTTGTAATTACTGAATTGTCCAGTAGGTATATTATTTTTTTTTAGTTCTGACAGCAGCCGAATGTTGTTTGGAATATTTTATAAAAATTGTGTTATGCTTTCAAACTTCTCAGTCATACTTTTTTCAAAAATTTCCACTTGAATAGATGTTAGTTTGACCAAGTATTAGGAAATAGAGTGGTCTGTTCTATTATAAGTTTTTTAGTTTAGTTAGTTTAGTTTTTAATAATAATTTATTTATTATACCATGTTACATGTTAGTACATTATCATCATAAATTAAATTAAAAAAATTGCAAAACAATAAAATTAGATAAATATAAGATCATTCTGATATTTCTGAAAATATGGGATAAATGAAATAACAAGAGTAGAAATAATTAAATTATACAATTAAACAATATTAGGTTGTATTTCAGAACTAAAAGTAATACAGTTCAAAAAATATAAAAATAAATATTCAAGAAATAAAGTAAAGCAAAACGTAACCCAAATTTAAAAATTATAGAATAGACCAATATATAATTTTATGTTAATATGTGAGCAGATCTAAACAAACTTAAACGAAAATATGATTTACATTATTTTATTACAAAGTTTAAATTCCTTGATATTTGACAGACAAAATTTATCTCTTTTACTTGAAAATTATATGCAGCGAAAGACACAGTGGAGATTAATAAACCTTTTCGTAAATTATTTTTATCAAAATGTGAATCTAAATTGTAAAAATTTAATAATTCAAAATAGTTCTATTCTACTCAACATGCTGTATGACGCAATCGATAGAAATAATAATAGGTGCAGTAGTCAAGAAAAAAATCCAGAGTTCGATTCCCGATCAAATGAAAATGTTTTAATTATGCTTTTCGACCTGATGTATTACAATTTTTCATTGAAATAAAATAAATGACAAAAACTAATCTATAATTATAAAACAAACAAACATTTAAGGACCTGCGCAGTATAGACACCTTTTCATTTTATCTCGCTTTTCCTTAATGTACTCTTACTTGGTATGTAAATAAGTTGCATGTACAACAGAAATGCACATACTGTTTGAAAAAATGTCTATTTTGTTATATAATATTCAAATTTTTAAATAAAAAAGTATATCCATTTTGTGTCATTCAACATCTTATTATTTGTATACATATAATTAAAGGAAATCTATTCTATTAATTTTTTGTAGTAATTGTCTCAAAATTGTCTCAAAATATTGCTTCCAATATTTTGTTCATTTGTAGAGCTAACGAAGCTCGTATAGAATGTTTAGAATTCGTTTTAAAGTGCTTAGTCAAGTTTATACAAATTCAAGTAATATAAAATAATGCAAAAAACATATCAAATTAAGAAAGAAAGAAAAACAAAAATTACATGTAATAGAACAGAGAAGTGATGAATATGTAGATAAATAATTTAATGAACAATAGTAAAAATATGATCAAATGAAAAACAGTTCAATATTGTGAAATTAGCTCTTAAATATATTCTTTTTTGACGTCTTAATATTTAATGGTGAGACTATTAAACATTTTGATAGACGAGTCTAATCCAAATAGATTTGTAATAGCAGAATAACGTAGATGAGTTGCATTTCTTGTTGCATAATCGTGTATTTGAGTACCGATTGTCATTTCAGTATTTGTTTTAATATTCTATATGTTGTGTGTGTGTGGGTCATTTATGTCAAGGTTATGAAATCATTCAGTTTTAATATTTGCATTGGTTCTTGTGGATTTCATTTGTCGCCGATATTTTTTTCTAGTTCGAAGAGATGAGCTTAATGGCTTTGTTTTGTATTCTTTGTAAGTTACCTATATTTTTTTCAGAAGTGTTACCCCGTATTTCAATTCCGTATGTTAAGGTACTGTGGAAAAGACTATAAAATATTGAAATTTTTTTCTCTTTGGATATATGTTTTACCATTTTCTTAAATATTCCTACTATTTTACTGACTTTTGATTTAACTTCCAAGGTATGCAGATTCCAATTCATATTTTCATCGATTGTTACTCCTAAATATTTATACTTACTGACTTTTTCTATATTACAGCTATTATATACTATTTTAAAGTTTTCGTTTTTAAACCTAATAAGCATTTACTTACAAATTCATCCAGCTGTGTATCATTTTCATGTCGGAATTTATTATGCTTTGCAGTTCTGTAGTATTTTTTCGGCATAAACAACAACCAAATCATTTGCATAAAGATAAGCTTTTCCTTTTAGTGATATAGTAGAAAAATCACTTATATAGTATGTGAAAAGTGTTGGGCCAAGTGAGCTTCCTTGAATTACACCAAAATCTATATCTTTTACTTCACCTTTGATGCCCTTTGATCATTCAGAGGATTGTTGTCTTTTCTCAAAGTACTTCTTAAACCATAGATGTTCTTTTCCAACAATTCCACACTCATACAGAATTCTAAGTAGTATTTTGTGATCAACTGAATCAAATGCCTTGAAAAAAAAAATCAACCCAACTTTTTTTCTTTTTCCAATGCATTCTTGAATTTCAACAATAACGTCAAATAAAGCAGCATTTGTATTTGAATTTTTTGTAAAACCATATTGTCTATTACACAAATTCAGCTTATTCTGTGTCAAATAATAGACTAGTTGCTCGTTTATATAAGTTTCAATTATTTTGCTGAAAACTGACATTAAACATGATTGGTTTGTGTTTTATCGTGAGAAGTCTATGTCAGTACGTAAATTACTATTATTTTAAAAACTTTAAATTTAGCTTCAACTTGAATATAATTATTCAACAGGAGCCCCTAGTTGAAATTATAATCTTATAACATTTTAAACAAATCCGATTTAAGAAATTTTAGTTTCTAACAATAGTTTAATAAATTGATTTGCTAGAAAAATTAATAAATAAACACTCAAATAACATCTAAATTCCCACATAATATAATTAAAACGAATTGCAGTACCGTACTTATTGTATGAGAATTTATTTCTATCTAAGTTAATGTCAAGAACATAAAAAAAAGAGAAGTACAGAAACAAAAACAGAAAATAAGCAAAAAAAAAAATATTATTTAAATTTCAATTTATTTAATTATACCCTTGAATATCAACCAGCAATATCCCGTTATCTATAATATTATATTAAATTTAATTTATTTTCATTTTTTTTTTCATTATTTTTATTTAATAAACCTTAAAAAAAAAAAATGTCCTAATAGTTTATCATAAATTTAAGGGGTTAATTTGTCACATGCCTACATACATGTTGTACACTTTGAATAAAAATTTTTAATTATTACAAAACAATAATAATATGACATTTTTGTGCCTCATCATCAATAATAAGTCTATAATAATGTTAACATTAAAAATAGGTCTAATGGAAAAATTGATTTACCAAACGATTAAAGAAGGTGTGAAAAACCAATATTATATTGTCATACAAATACAAAAAAAAAATAAACAATTTAGCTGTAAGCAAAATGTTTATACATTTTTTATATACATTTTTTTTTCTAACATTCCGGTATTTTGTTTGATGAATTCTGCTTTGATGAGTTTTTTTTTTTTTTTGTATTTTTTTGTCATGTTTTAGGAGTAATAGAAACAAAAGAAATGTAACATAACAAAACACATAACATAATAACATAAAATATTCCAGCAAGATCAATGACACAAAGGTGAAACCATAATGAAATTGTTCACTGGTTCATATCAAATACAATTAAACATCTAAAGAAAAAAATAAATACATATCATATATACGTTATGTACATAAGTACATATATATTATGTACACCTACCCTTAATTTGTTTCCATTTTATTTTAATTTATTTTTTATGTTATTATTGCTAAATCTTTATGTTATCCGTTTTGTGAACTTTGTTTTGTATAATTTGACATGATATATTCAGAGCTGCATGCCTGCCTGCCTGCCTGTCGTATAAGTATTTTTCATCGTATTTCTTCCTTATAAATTCTGTTAGAAAATAAATGAATGAGTTTTAGAAACAGGATGAAAAATTAAGTAAAGAGAAAATCCTTTTTTTTTATTATTATTTATTTCATTCTATTTTTTTTTTTTTTGCTTTGCTTTGCCTCTGAATATGTCCAGAGGTTAGGCTTAAAACAGAAATAATATAAAAAATAAAAAATTGTAGAAAATGTCTAAGGATTTAGTTTATAGGTTTAATGTAGAAAAATATGGAATAAAAGAATATTGAGACCATTGTAAATTTTATTGCTTTTGATATTATATTATCAGGAATAATATAGCTAGGTAGGTAGGTAGGTAGGTAGATAGGTATACCCATGTTAAAATATTAAAATATAGGTTAAAGAATTAATGGCAGTAAAAGTAATATGATATACAATTTCACAAAAAAAAAAAAAAAAAAAAATAATTTCAAATTTCTAGACCTATTAAAATTTAAGGATTTTTTTTTTTTTAATTTTTGTCTTTCTATTGCAATGCTCTTTTCTTTAGAAAAGAAAGATTAAAAAGTTTTATTAAATAAATGGAATAATAAGCCAGTAACAAAATTGCCACAAAGTTTTTTTTTTTTAAATAAATTAAAAAAACAAGTCAGTCACCCTTCTGGATTGTAGGATGTGGGTTTATTAAAGGACTTTTTTTGAAAATGAATTCAAAGAATAAATTCTCAGAATTTCAAAGAATAGATAAACATTTGGGTTTTTAGTGATTTTGTTTGGTTTTTAAGGTATTATATTTTAAAGTCTATTATAGTTCATGGACATTTACTTTGTAAATTTGTTGAGTTGTAAAATTAGAGTGTACTTGGTTGATACTTAATTAATTTAAATTATTTATACCTTATGTGTTAGAATGTGAGATGAACATTGTACATATCTACTCCAATCTTTAATCAATCTTTCATCTCATATTCTAACACATAAGATATATAATTTAAATAAACTTGAAGTAGATAGGTAGAATGTTCTGCTCACGCACAATAAGAACGACAACGACAACGACAATCAGTTGGTGTTGTTTGCTGGCACACAATAAAACGACAACAATATATATATATTTTTTATATTTTACATTTTACAGTAATGACACAATTTTATTTATTATTATGTTTCATATTGTTGCCTAGTTTGCCACATTCAATAATTCAAATTTTTATTACTGAAATCAGTTGTTTTTTGTAGTCAAGCCAAGCCATTAATAATAAAACAAAAGCATTTTGAACTAGTTTTTGTTAATAATTACCTTATAATATTTAAGTCAGGTTAGTCTAAATATTTACAAATCAAAAGTGTAGAAATATTTTAGTAATATAAGATCTTGAAATATAGAATTAAAATACATGAAATATTGTACAAATACATTGAGACAATAAGTAAAATAAAAGAAATAATAACTAAATTTACGTACCTTAGTTCTGAATATAATACCCAGGTACTCTAATTGGAAAATTACAATATTCTGAAAAAATAATAAATCTAATTGGTATATTCAGGTACTCTAATTGGAGTTTTACATTCGGGTACAGAACAGCAACATATAGATATGATCGGAAGGCAACATATAGATATAACCGTTATTTATTTTAATATTAGATAACATTCAATATCGAAATAGTTCGAAATTAATTATTGAAAAATATAAAATCTACCCACGTAACATTTTATTGTTATAAAAACAAAATTAGTGCTACAAAACTTCTATATGACTCCCGATAAGAACTAAAGGTGTTATAATCATGTTTTTATGGGAATAATGTGATTAATATTGCTATAAGAATGTTCTTATAGCAATTGCGGGAGTTGTTATAATGGGATTTTCCGCAAGTGATACAACAATGTTTTTATAAATCTACAAATGCGTAATCCTATATCAAGAGTTAAAGTGTTGTTATAAGAATAGAATTGCCAGAATAGCAGTAGTGGTGTTATATTATTTTACTGTATTCCTATAATGTAACTAATAAACTTACTGTAGCTTTTAGATAAATATTTTGCGACGGCCATTATTTTCTACAAACATGGTAAATTTTTTTTAAATAAACAAAAACTAAAAAGTTTTAATTTGCATTCTTTTCGCAAAAATATCATTTTTACTTAAAAGATTAATTATTTAAATATCAAATTTGATGTTATGCCTTAATAATTAACATACATTATTAAATATTTTAAAGATGCAATTTAAAAATATAATTTTCTTTATTTATTTAAAAATTGGTTATTTTTGGAGGGCATTGTATTTTTTTGAATTATTTTTATAATAAATGTCAATGAAATTCCATTCCCAGCCAAATTTTGCATTTTCTTCACAATAATTATAAATATTAATACAATTATTTTTGACCGAAAAATATTATTTATTAGTTAGACAATTTTTATATTATTACCTAAAATCTATCTCCCTTTCTCAGGAAATAAATATAAACTCCTAAAATTATTACTTGAAAATAAAAAATAATACCTTTCTCACCTTCGCATAACATAAATTATTCCAAATGAATATCATTTTAAAGTAAAAACATATACACTAATACACGTATACTAATCCTATAACAATATTACAGCACTTGCTCAGGTGCCTTATAGGATTCTCTATTTTAGTGCTATAACGTATTTATAACCTTTCGTAACAATTGCGGAGCACTCAAATTAACACTAATGCTGCTATAAGAGTGTTTATAATAGTGTTATAAGAGTGCGCAAGAGTCTTATAGCAATAAAATTGTTACGTGGGTAATTAAACCGGGGTTCTGTAAATGGAAAAATGTTTCGATTAGTTTATCCGGGGTATTTTATTGGGAAGGGTATTATATTCAGAACTTTACGGTAATGTTTCGTAATAAATTTAAAAATTATAATAAAAATAATATTTATTCCAAATATGATACATTTTTGTTGATTCTACATTTGATGGTTTATAATTTGACAACCAAAATATTATTTATTTCAAAACTAGGTTCCACAACGACAAAATTATAATTAAATCTAATGCAACGACAATTTGTTGGTTTTTTCTGTAGAAGTTGTCGGTGCCATTTTGCATTAGTAGTTAAAGTGATAACAATAATTTTGCATTGTCAAATTTTGGGTCTAAAAGCTTGTGCTGAATATTAACAGATTCAATAGCATGATATTCTGTGTAAGATGTATAGTATGTAGTGAAACCGATTTGTTGTAAAGTGACTTGAATTAATATTGTTTGATACACCGTAATGAAGCCTATAAGCAATGTAAACATATGAATAAAATGTAATTTCACCGTTAAAAAATCATCGACAGAGTATTGATATGCCGTATATACTTAAAATTACATGTTGGGAAATCAATGTTAAAGTTTGAATGATTGAAAAAAAAGAACTGACCGATAAAATTGTCCGAAAATTTATATAATGGAAAAATGCACTCGGTAAAGACTAGAGTTATTTAATAATAATTATTGTTATATATGTTTGCCGTATAAGCCATTGAAAAATTTAAATACGTAAACTGTATATGCATACGGCAAATATGGCTACCGTACGGTAAGCTAAATTAATAAAATAATATTTTTTGTTTATCTATAAAAGATGAAAAAAATATACAAACAAGTAGGGCATTTTTAATAAATTAATTTATTATTTAAATACTATATTTAACAATAATTTGATTTTTATCTCACAGCCTTTAAAAATAATTTTAGGAGGGTTGGTGAGTAAATCCACATAAAAACAAAATCCATAACGACTTTTGCCACAAAACAAAGAATGATCGAAAAACAACAAAAATCGCTAAAATAAGGAGGAGAAGGTTACCAGTCTGAAAAAAAATTATATTGCCCTTTTCCAGAATATTAATAAATAATAACGGAATCAATTTATTTAAATTTTTATATTTATTTCTGGAAAAGGGCAATATATATCTTTTAATACAGTTTGGTAATCCTGTCTTAGTTTAATAATATTTTTTTTTTGTGGATTTTAGTTTGTGGATTTATTCACCAATTCTTTTAGGAAACGAAAAATATAATTTTTCATTTGTAATATTTTTAGAAAATTTTTTTTCGAAGGTATATTTTTCAGAAGACGAATAAAACTTAGAGAATATGAATTATAATGAACATTGTTTCAAAACTCTGTAAGCAGCACTTGCTACTTACTGGGCAAAGTTTTAGGTTTTTCCCGAACTATAGCTGTAAAATTATAATGTAATACGTAATACAAAAATGTGCAGTATGTTTGAGTATGCCAGAACATGAAGCAGAACAAAAAAAAAACAACCATTTCTTTTAAGACGTAGATAAAAGTGACTCCATAAATAAACCAATATTAAAATAAATACGTTAAAATATGTGAGTTATATTTTATTGAATGTTATAAGTTTTATATATATACTTACTTAGGTAGCCAACAGATCATGTAGGTCCTGGACCTCACTCATCAACATCCTCCATTTTTACCGGTCACGGGCGGATTCTCTCCAGTTGAAGATTCGAAATTGCTTAAAATCCGCCAATATTTCGTCTCTCCAACGAAGGTTTGGTCTGCCCCGACGCCTTGTACCTTCGGGTCCTGAATCGAAGATTCTCTTGGCTGGGGCATTTTCGTCCATCCGCTCCAGGTGTCCGAGCCACTGTAGTCTCTTGACTTTAATTTTTGTGACTACGTCCACCTCATTGTACAGCTCATAGAGTTCGGCATTATATCTTCTCCTCCAGACCCCATCGTCGTTTTCAGGACCATATATCCGACAAAGAATTTTCTTCTCGAAGACACCAAGTGCATGCTCACTTGCCTTAGGCAGTGTCCATGATTCTGATCCGTAAAGCAAAACCGGGAGTATGAGCGTTTTGTAGATTTGTACTTTGGTGTTTCGAGAGAGGAGCTTTGATCCGAGATGTTTTGACAAACCGAAGCAGCAACGGTTTGCAAGGGTTATTCTTCGTCGTACCTCCACATTGATGTCGTTTGTGGGATTAACACTGGTTCGAAGGTAGGTAAACTCCTGAACTACCTCGAAATTATATGTGCCGACAGTGATGTTTTGACCAATATGATGTTGAGAGGTCTTTTTATTTGTCGACAACATATATTTTGTCTTATCCTCATTTACTTTGAGACCCATTCGTTATATATACATAAATAATAATGTGCTGGAAACCCCTGACTTACAGATTAATCTTAGGTATTGTAAAATTATAATCAATAAAATTAAGATTTACAACAAACATGATCCGATTCATTCATTCATTTTAAATTTTACGTATGTAAAATATGTAATGTATTGTCTTGCGAAATGAGGACGGTTGCATTTCTAACAATATTGAACCCATTCCTTCCATTCCATTTCCATATTCTTTTAATGTTTATATTCTTTCTATTTTAGGTAAAAGATTCTAATCCAAAACCAGTTTTTGATGAAGTTAGTATGAAATATAATGCTGGACAGTAACAGTTAGTGATGATGTTGGTAAAATAATATTAAAAGTTCATGTAAGTACCTCTGTGTTTCTGCTTCAGTATGTAACTAGATACAAATAAATTTATCTTAATTTACATTATAGATAAAAGCGTTGAGCACTGAATAAAATCAATGGATATACTGCAACAAAGAAAAACAAACAAATAATATTGGTTGACGTATGTCAATGGTACATGTTCATATACAGTACAACAATTCAATGGTATAATAAAACATGCAAAATACATGAATTTCTTGCCGTATCATACGGGTACCAATAGATTACCAAAAATTAAAGTAATCGAAAATTGAGGATATGTGGCAAAGCAATACTGAATATCTCGGAAATTAATTGAGATACTTAAAAACTAATTACAGATTTGAAAAGATCTCATTCAAAGATCTAAAAATCTATTATTAAGTCCAAAAGTGCAAAAATGGCGGATACGGCATACTAGTACTCAGTCGACTAAATACCTACTAATTATAACTGGGACAAAATCAAAATATAAAATATTAAAAATAAATATTTTAATTACTCTTTTGTATCTGAAAACGATCACTGTATATAGTTACTTATTACTTATTGTGGCATTGTAATCGAACATTGAAATACGGAAGACATTTTTTCATTTAAAAAATTTGAAATAAAATTCTGCAAAATACGTATACCTACCTAAGTACTTATGAAAGATTCTAAAAAAAAAAAAAAAAATAAGATAAGAGAGATTTTGTTTTGAAAATTTATTTCAAATATAATTTCTGGGTATTTAATAACAATAAGAGTAGGTATTGAAAAGAAATTAAAGAGAGAAAAAAAAATAATTTTTCGATAGAAAAAAATGTCAAACGAAAATATTACTTTTGCAAAAAAAAAAAATAATTTTAAGAACATTTTAAATTGTTGGTCTATTTCCAATATTTGCTAGATTGTATACTAGTAGTATATTAATTTTAGACTATAGATAATTTAATTGCTTTAAAATTATTATAAAATATATATATGTAGATACTAGATAAAATTTAAAATGAACAATTTTAATAACTATAAAAATAAATTTAAGTTTTGACTTTAAAATGGATTCGGACCAGTTATTAGATACATTATTATTATTAAAATTGATTGCTTACATATATAATCATCAAGTGATTTACATTATTGTGTTCTATTGATAATTATTTTCAATTCAATTCAGTTTCTTTGGAAATCAGCAGATGCTTTATAGTTAGAGAATATTTGTCTGACTGCGACATAAAGGAAGGGTTTTACTTAGGCTGACAAATTTTAATATTCTGGTCTTCAAATTTTTTGTGTACTTACTATTTTGAACTATTTTGTGTACTATACTACTCTAAACAAATGTTGGATAAATACTTATGCAGGATAATTTTTATGTGTTTATAATCTTTAATTAAGTGGTTCAAGTGTTAGACATCTGTACAATTTCTAATTTTTATTTTTGATGATTTTATAACTTATTAGAGCCGGGAGCGCATAATTGAGAAACGGATAAATAAAAAATACGTAGTAGGGCAACTATTTCAAAGTCCCATGTTCTTTAATATATTGATGTGAATAAATTTATTGCGATATTTCAAATATTGCAAATATTTGCACTTACGGATAGCTGATAAAAAGGCATAAGTGTAACAGACGTTACAAACACATAGTACAAAATGTACAAGATGTACAAGATGACTGTACAATAAATACACCTGTGAGTTATAAAAATTAACAAAAAAATCGTGTGTTGGATATATAAAAAAATGAAATGCGTAAAAACTCCGTTTTTCAGACTTAAGAAAAATCTTTTCTTTTGCGTAGAGTCTGTTGAATACAAAAAATTAAAATATCTGCTTCAGAAATATAATAGAGAGATATTTTTTAATGTATATTATAATAATTGAAATTTTGGTTAATTGACATTTTTTTTTTTAAAATTTGATTTTGGAATTTTCATTTTGGGATATTGTTCCATACCCCTATAACATACTCACATTTAGATGCTTGAAATTCGAATAATCATAATAATTAAGACTGTACTATATACCTAATAATAATAATAAATAAATAACGTTTAAATAATAAACAATACTGAAAAGACCGATGAGTTGTTAAGCTAATATAATAAATAGAAATTATTTTTACAATATAATTCTAAAAATTTAGGGACAATTTTTAGGAAAAATTTAATTTGATTTTTCATTTAAAAAAAATCTTACCAAATTTTTCTTTTTTTCATTTCCTTAAAATTATATTGTGTCAGATTTGTTGTTTCAAAGCATAAAAATTTCCCTTCAGAGACCAAATTGTTTAAAAATAGGTCAATATTAAAAAGAAAAACAAAATTAAAATAAATTAATAAAGAAAAACAACATGAAAATGTATTTAATTGAGATTTTCATTACTATCCCCAAAAATATTATTACATTTTCATATAAAATGAAAATTATTTTTATAAAATATTTCTTTCGGGATTAATTTTTAATGTTACAGAATTATATTATTTTATAATATGAATATTCCATTTACAGATTAAATAAAAAGTTTTTTCATTTAAATTTTTTTTTTTTTTTCAACTTTTCCGTATATTTTCAAAACTTTGTCCTTTTCGAATAGTTCATCCTAGTGCTGGTCAAAAATTAAATTTAACATTGTTAATTTTAAACTCATTTTTCTTGAGATCAACATTTTTTGGTTTTCGGTTAAATTTATTTATAAAAAAAAATATATATATATATATATATATATATATATATATATAATTCTTTTAATTTAATTGTGTGTAATTGTTTAATGTATATAGAATGTGACATTTAACCTTTATTCAGCTGGAAAGGTACACCTGTACCTTTTGCATTTTATCCTGTGAATATTATCAATACAAATAGACTTAGAGACTTTGAGATCTTTGTAAGAATTCATTTTTCATCAAAATTTATATTTTAAAACTTCTTTGAAGTAAAAAAAAAATAATTGGGGGTGGGTAAATAAGCAATTTTTTTTTTGTACACATATAATCAGCTGGAAAGGTACACCTGTACCTATAATGCATTTTATATGAATTTTTGTGTTAAAAGATAGAGTAATCATATAAGCAGAGTATTCACGTAGAACAATATTTGTTAATTATTTTGTTCTAAAAATGCCGTCCCATTTTTACTCAAAACACGAAAATGCCGTCTCATTTGCACTCAATACCTTAAAACACTCAAATATAATTTTCGAAATTCAATTATTTTTACTCAAATATTTTTATTTATTGAGAAGAATATTTTATACAATGCCTCTATATTTCTAGCCTATTCACACGATGATTTTTCCGGAATTTTATCGAATTACGATTTCGTTTTAAGTTTTGTTTTTGTTTTGTGTATAAAGTTTTGCTCTCCCAGTGACTAGGCTAGGAGTATAGAGGTATTGTTTGATAATTTGAAGAGTATACACATACGTATGTACTTTTGATTTATATGAAGAGTGTATATTGTATATGTGTTCACCATATATTTACATATTTAATTCAATATAAAATATATATATATAAAAATGTAAACAAAAAAACACAATTAATAGCAAAGATAATGATTGAAATTCTTTAAATACAATAATAAGTCAATGATAGAATCACATAATCCAGAAATTTTTTTAAAAATAATGGTAATAAAAGAATAAAATTTATTAGTTATTTACAGAGACCGCCTTAAACTTCTAGGTCTGCAAAGTCTCTTTAATCGTCGTGAAGTAGCTGATATTATATTTGTACACCAAATTCCCTCAGATGCAGTTGACTCGGTTGGTATTTTAGAACACAATAACTTCAATATTAACTTTCGTTCTCTTAGGCATTCTGCCCTCTTTCGTTTAAAGTTTCATCGCACGAATTATGGAAAGAATGAGCCAATTACAAGAATGTTGCGTAACGTAAACAATAACTCTAAGGTCTTCGATTTTCACATTAGTAAGTCCAAACTAAAGAATCTGCTTTATTCAAACAGGTAATAAGTTTTTGAAAAACATGTAATACATGTAGTATACGTAGTTGTTCACGTTGAATCAGTAGTACTTCATACTTCATAACTTGTATACATAAGTGTGTATAAATTATGTTAATTTTTATTATTATTCTTTTTATTTTTGTGTCTTTGACTAATTGCGTTTTGCATGTGTTGTATTTTTATATAAGCATTATATATATATATTATTCTGCATTTAGCTGGATGTTTGTAAGTTCGACGGAACGCTCCAACACATATACAAATTACATATGTATACAAATGCATATATATACAAATTGCTTTGGTGCTTTTTTTTAACCCCTGTCTACCATGCTGAACCTTTGCAGGAAAAAAAACCATTTCATGAAATATATTTTTTTAATTTAATGTTAGTCTTCTTCGCAAATAATAAGGAAAAATAAAAAATAATAATAATAATATAAATAAAACAAACAATTTTTTTGATTTATAATAATAAGGACTAATAGAAATTTAATCAATAGTTTAATTTGGTATAATAACCAAAAGGCAAACAGCATTTAACACAAAAAAAAAAACATAATTCACTCAAAGGTTATTCTTATTACTTAAAATTATACATAATAATATACATGTGTATCAGCATATTTGTATTGTATAATATTATACATTATACTACAACTACTTTATTGCTTATACCTTTTATTTTTGTCATTATTGTGTGCGTAACTCACTTCACTCAAAAAAAATTATTTTTGTTTTTTTTTTTTTTTTTTTTGTTTATTTTTATTATTTGCTGTGTCTGTATTCTGTATGTTCTGCATGCTCCATTCCAAAAATATTATTTTATTTTCAGTGTTAAGTGTTCACATTTCACTTCACAGTTCAGGTTCACTGTTCAATCAATAGAACTTGATAGAAGTAGAGTAGGATAATTAACTCTACTTCTACGCCGGATAATAAAACATTGTTTTTTTTTAAATTGAAAATTATTGATGAAAATGTTTTTGTATTTTTTGTAAATTTTACCAATTTAGATACAAAATTTTGAATATTTTTTTAAAAATAACACAATACCATAATAACAGTTTATTCATATAGCAAAATAAGATCCCTATACATTGTACAAAAGACAAAATTTATATGAAAATAAGATCCCATTTTTAAATTTGCTCTCCCAGAGGCCACAATAACGCTAATACGGTATAATTTATACTAAATGGAACCCAACTAACGAATTATAACTAAATGGAAGTGAGTACGAGTATACCATACAAAAATACAAACATTTTATACAAATTTGTTGGTATGGTACTTCTTTTTCTGTTATATAAAAAAAAAAAAGATTAGTGTTAGGCCAATATAAACATAAATAAAAATAAATAAAAAGTGATATAAACATAAGTACTGTAATTTCGGAATAAAGAATCTAATGAAAGAAAAAAAAAACTAGGATTTATTTTGCTTCCGTCATTTATGACGGGTTACAAAGCTAGTTGATATATATTTTTATTATTTTTTTCTTTTTTTTAATTTTCTTTAGTTTATAACTAAATAAATTGACTAATGCTTCTTCGGCATAATTTAAAATCGCGAAATTTTGATTTAGCCTATCTTGACATGTTGGAAGATAGTCTAAAACTATGATATAATTTTTATTTGATTGGAGATTTTAAATTGCTTCAACTTTTGACTTGTGAGCATATTGCTTATTGATTTTTGTTCTTTGATTTGCCTTGACATGTTGGAAGGCAAATCAAAGTTACTAGATTTATAATTGTTTTTACCTATTCTATCAATTTATTGCTAATTACTAATTTCCTTAATCGTGTTTACTAATTTCCCCCTTTTTTTTTGGTTTATTTTTTGTTTTGCATGCTTGTTTTAAGCATTTCCTGACCCAATTCTCTCCTTACTAACACATTCTTCATTAAGGGTTATCACGTGCTTGTATTCTTTTTGAATAAAATTATAATATAATAATAAATATTAAAGTTTAATTAATGAAAGTTCATTGTGAGTATGCTCGTCACAGCATTACATACTGAATAACTTAATTTATTGGAATCTTTCTATACTTTTAATACGAAGAGTTTTATTCTTCCAAGCACTGTGATGACCTTGTATACGACACTCCTAGTCATATGCTAAATGATAATAATAATGAGAATGGTGACTCCCCGCGTGCGCGGCACGGGAGGTGTAATTGGTCGTTGGGACATTATTATTATTATTATTACAAATCGTGAACTTTGTACGGAATACTGTTTTGTTTTGTTTTCTCAGATGAAATAATTTTTGAAGAAATAAAAACAGGCAACAATCCACATAAATAATAAAATGTCCAGTTTTACTTTTTTTACTTACTTTTTTAAATTTTGATAGATTGTTTGTTTGTTTGTTTGTATTCATAATTATATTATGTATTCATATATATACTATTCATATTATTATCTACGGTAAGAAACAGACAAAATTAACAAAATCAAAATTGCTGAAAATTTAAAAATACATTTAGGTACCTACTTTTCAGTATACTTCTCAATAGAAATCAATTTGAATTATTTTTAATTTTACAAAACCAATATTAATTTTTTTGTCCCTTTCTTTTATAAAGTTTGAAATCATAAATTTCATAAATCACATTGACCAAGTCCAAATAAAAATATTAATTCTTTAAATTTTAAAAATTAAAGCAAAAGAACAACAAATACAGCAATAATCTTGAATCAATTCAATTTCTAAAAAAAAATTCAATACTTTGATTTGTAATATTATTTGTGGTCTATTGAAAGGACTTTAAATGCATGTATAGTTTTTTATACACACATTATGTAATTTTTAATTTTATCACATAAGTAAAGTAGAAGTATGTATATACTATAGCATGTACATTCGCATATATACATTTTTGAGTACCTATTCATACAACTTTTATATCGTTGACATTATTGGCAGCATAATTACAAATAAATATGTTCATAGGTAGTAGGTACACAAATTTTTTTTATTTATGAGTACAAAATACATTGCGCTCAACTTATAAGCAGTTAAAAATTAAGTAATATTATTTTGAGTGAACACAGAATTTTGATATTTTGAAAAGGGGACTAGCAAATTTTGTTCTACGTGAATACTCTACTTATATGATTATTCTATGGTTAAAATCAGGGTTTAAAAAACTACAGCAGAAATAGTAAAAGCACATAAATTATTGCTGTTGCTGACTATCACAGTATTTCAAATTAAAAAAAAAAACTATTACTGCGCTTTGCTGTTACAACTTAACCGAAGTAAAGTAATAGTTTTATGCTTTTTACACACACAAATACTACGCATGTGCTTTTGCTTTTCAAAACATAATAGTAACAGTAGAATTTTGCTGAATGCTTTTCAATATTTTAAGTCAAAGTAAAAAAAAAGCTATTTGCTGTGCTGATTTTTCTGTGCAGACTTTGCTGTGCGTTTAGAAAGAAATTTTATTTCGAAGAAAAAAGTGAAGTAAAAGAAAAAAAATATGTCCAATGTATGTGTATTCAACGGGACCTTGTCATATGAACTACATCTTCTAGGTGGTGACTGGTGGATAGAGCCAAGTTCAAGAAATTGAGCAGCCTCTAGCAAAAATAGGTCCGGGTATCACCTCACAAAGCCCTCGAAAATTTTGTTTATTTTTTTTTTTCAACTTGTCTTCAGTAAAATCGCTCCTAGGCATGATGCAAACAAACGGTCCCAAGAGTCGGGACCGAAGACCTCAAATTTTTTTTTTTTTTTTTGAATATTTTTTTGTCATCAGTACAATGACCCTTAAATGTGATGCAGACAATAGGTCCGAGGTCCTAGGAATTGTTGCCGAAACTCTATTTCACCAGTTTAAATTTTATTTTTCTGGGAAAAGGTTATTAATAATTATTATGAATAATTTTTGAAAAATTTTCAGATTGTCCCGCGGTTCAGAAGTCGGGACCGTAGACCTTGAACAAACTTAAAATAAGAAAATATTATTTTTTATATCATATAAATAATTAATTATAACTAATTTTTTTTTATATATACATTATTTTATATTTTGCATTTACATAAAGTTTATATAATAAATTATTCTGGTAATCGAACGCAGCTGTTGGATTTTGGCCTATTTACCGAATGTTAATTGCACACTGGTTTTAAGCATGTTACACAATTTAGGTACTATAGGTACATTTTATATATAAATTTTATATAGATACTATTTCTTATATAGATTTTCGGATAATAACGGTATTTGGGTACGCAAATGACAGTTATATTTTGTTATAGAAATAAAATAAAATTTGTCTGGACCTGAAACATACATCATCGTCAGTAGTTGAATGAAAAAAATAAAAAGCCTAACGGTACTTGGGTACCCAGAAGATGTCTTATCATCAAAATATAAAATAAGATATGACGGAATTTCAACGAAATTTGTAAAAAAAATTTCAAACAAACTTGCTCCTATCTTATCTAAATTTATAAATATTTCTTTCGAGACATGTTATTTTCCAGACTGTTTGAAAATGGCTCAAGTTACACCCATCTACATATCAGGTAATAGCACTGAGCACCATCTAATTACAGACCAATTTCTGTACTCCCATTATTCTCTAAAATATTTGAAACTATAACAAAAAATAGGTTAACTAGCTTCCTAAGAAGTAATAAAATTCTTCATCCAGAGTAATATGGTTTCGAGCAGTATTCAAATACTACGGCAGCTTGCCTAACTCTAACAGATTTCATTACCAAATGTATGGATGAAGGAAAATACACTGGTTGTGTTTTTATTGATCTAAGAAAGGCTTTTGACTGTGTAGATCCAAAGGTGTTATTAAGTAAGCCTTCCAACCTTAACTTTAAAATAGTAGCCAAAAAATGTTTTTCGAATCATACTTAACCAACAGAATGCAATGTGTTCGTAATGGGAGCAATAAGAGCGATTGGATGGAGATCAAAAAAGGTGTTCCTCAAGGCTCCATTATAGAACTTGATATATTTAAAATTTATATAGACGATTTGGCACGCCTTCCACTACTGGGATCTATTTAGTTTTATGCTGATGATGCTGTCTTAAAATATTCTGAAAGTAGTGACAACCACCTTTCTTCTGCAATATCCGATGACTTAAAAGTTATTGACAAATGGCTAATAAATAATAGACTATTAATGAATGTCGCTAAAACCAAAATCGTGCTTTTTGACAATAAAAAATTTATCAATATCTATTAAAAGCTACAAATATCTTGGGTTGATACTAGATGAAAAATTAAGATGGGATGAGCATATTAACTACATTGTCAAAAAAATAACACCATTTGTTTTCTTATTAAAACGATTGAAAATATTTTTCAATTATTATTTGTCATATATTATTTCAAATGTAATCTACGTTAATCCTATTTGGAACAGAGCTCCACAAACCTATCTGAACAAAATTGATCTTGTTATCAAAAAAGCCATTAAAATCATACATAATTACCCTACATTAATTGCACCCCACTCATATGCTCTATTCCGGAAAATATATCAGTTTCAATAAAATATGTAAGCAAGAACTATACATGGTTGCATTGAAGATTATAAATAACAAAATAAAGCATAATTTCATTTTAAATAGGAATATTGACATATACACAATCACAATACACGCAACAAAACTAATTTTTATTTAACATTCTTTAAAACAGAAAAGCAAAGAAATAATTGCGTATATAACTGTCTTAAAATCTATAACGAGTTACCAAATTAAATCAAAAATATTGAAAATATTTTTATCTTCAAAAATAAAATTAAAGAATTACTTAATCTATCATAAATATTGGGAATTTTAAGAATGTGCATTCATTTCTTTGATCACTCTGTATTTTATTTATTTTTTCAATTTTTTTTTGTTTAATTTTTCTTTTTCTTACTCATTAACTTAACAGTATTTTTTTGCTTTAACATAAATTTTTGTTTATATAATTTCAAATCTATAGGATGAACACCCCAACTGCTTTTACATAGAGATCTGGTATACACACAATCACAAATAATAGCTTTTTCTGTAGAATTGTTATGGTATAGTACAGACTAATTTAAATGTGGAAAACTATAAAATACTATGGTGTGCCAAAGTAAAAAGATTAACGAATCGAAATCAAGAATTGATGTTAATAACAATTTTATCAGAAATGGGTGGTGAAATAATATTATTATTAACAATTTCAACAATAACGATTACATGAGCAATGTTGCATAAAGGGTCCTTAAAATATAAGGATCAGCAAATTTCTTTGTCCAACGTCCTAATAAGGAATTTGATTTACTTATAATGGGATTAAAGTGTAATTTAAATGTTAATTATTTTTTGTTAGGTATTCTTTGAATATGGAAAGGGATATGATCCGACATTCGAGTAGAAAACTTAAGCAAAATAAATATCAGCTTCTCTATAGTTATCTCAAACAATATAGAAAACAAATTATTTAAATCCAATTTTGTGGTTAGTTATATCTTAATTTAACCACAAACCACATGATAGGTATAATAAAGGGTTCAATTCAATTCTGCATTATTTTATTATCAAAAAAAAAAAAACAAATAAATAAAAATATTTCTACAAATCAAAATTTCAAAATAAAATGAAAAAAATTTAATAGAAATTCATCAATATTTTATTTTCATGCTCAATCAATTTGAAATGAACCATTAATTAATCAAAAATAAACTTAAGAAAAGGAAAAATTCTATAAATTCAAAATATAATCAAATTTTCCACAATTTTATTAAATAAAATTTTATTGGGGAAAATAACAAAAAAAAAAAAAAATGCTACCAATAACTACCAAAAATCAAAACTTAAATTTCATTTTAAAAACAATTTCTATAAATTTTTTGGAATAAATTGATTTTATTAAACTCAATTAAAAAAGAAAATAAAAACTTCCTAGCTAGTACATTTAAATATTTATATATACATATTTTTTATTTATGATTTTTTTTTTTTTTTTATATTTATATTATTATTTAAAATAGGATATTTCAATTGGATTATTTTTCTCCACAAAAAAAAAATTAAATTTTCATTCAATTTAAAGTTTTTTTATTTTGTTTTTTTTTTTGTTTTTATTTTCTCGAATAACTCTTAAAAGTTTCAAGAGTATTTTTCAAGTTATGAAGAAAATATAATGTAATATATCTCAGAAAATTTATTTAATATAATATATATAACTACGTATGTATATATATATATAATGTAAATATTTATGTAAGTTCAAAGGAATAAATTTTAAAAATTTTCTAGAATAAGTTTTGTTATTTTTTTTTTTTTTTTGTTGTTGTCAAGAATTTTCTGAAAACTTTAGTAGAAAAGGTTCGATACTAAATTAAGCTTTTCTTCATAAATACAAAAATTTAACTCATTCGCTAGGGAACAAATTTTTTAGTTAAAATGTTTTTATTTTTTCAAATTCACGATAATTCGATACCTTTTCGGAAGAATGTACTAAGCGACATTTTGAAAAATGTTCACAAAACGAAAAAAACTTCTCACTCACTGGTTTTTTTTACAATTTTAAGTTATTATACTGATTTGAAAAGGATTTTTAATTACAAATATGTCTAGCCTTTTCAGAAAATTATACTTTGAAAGGGAGCTGAGTTTTTGTCGCTTACTTCATTTTTCTTACAACGATTTTGTCGCTTAGTACAATGCAAAATGTCGAAACATCAACAAAATGTCAACAAAATTAAATTTAAATATAATTTTAATAATTATAATATAGCTTTATTGCAGCTTCATCTAAATTTCCTCTCTCTCAGGAACTACATCTTCTTTATCAGTTTCTGGTAACTGATCTTTTATTTCACCCACGGTATTTATAATTTCTTTGAATTCATTCTGATACCTTTCCGGAATTAATTGCTTTTTAAATAATAATTCAAAGTCTTTTTTCTTCGAATCCGATATGGGTAAGTTTGTAATATATAATAATTCAGCTCCTTTAAAGTTTAGATGTTGTATCTGTTTACGGGTTCGACCCAATTCTACAGTAGAATAAGTCAGCTGACATTATTTGGCGAATTGAAACTTTGAATATTTTATATCACAAGATTCTTTAGAAAACATAAAAATATTAGCTTCCGAAATTTTGAAATTGCATCCTTCCTTATTCTTTTTAATTTGCTTTGGAAAATATTTTAAGGTTTCAATTTTCCAATCTCGAAAATCTTTAAAGGTTAATGGAATCACCTCATATGATTTGGGATTTGTTCTTGAATTAGCAATCATAGTGATCCGTTCTGACGGCGTCCAAATTGTTCTTTTTTTCATAAACCTTTCAATATTTGCATGCACGGAGTCAACTGGCATGTAAGTGTGACCAGGAAGCAAAAAAATTAATTTAATTTCGTTAATATTTTTAGCTTGAGTCTTCAAAAACAAGAAAATCATTACTAACATTTGGCGATTTTTAATTTGGCCAAGACAGCTATCACAGTAAAGAGAAATATTTGTAATATTTCCCCTTTCATCAACAATACTCAAATATCTATTTAGTATTGAGCAAATTTCGTTTGCTTCTCGCATACCGTCTATTTTTCTATCCCCAAAGAAAATTGTAAGCAGTTTGGGTTTTGCTTTCATAAACATTTTCATTATAAAAAGAATATTTTCTGGTATAATAAAACAGCATACTTTGTGTATGTGGAACATTCAGTACCTTTGCATATCAAAATTTACACACAAAAATTAAGTAGAAGTCTTCGATCTTTCCTGGTCATCTTTGAATAATTGTAGACTGTCCTTCTTATCATGCATATGTTGTAAATATTTTTGATTTTGTTGCTTATCTTTTTCACAATTTTTGTTGGCTTCACAAAATGCACATTTATCCTTTTTGGGAGCATGCATACTGATATTATAAGTTTTTTAAATATTCGCCGAAAAATGTTTTCTGAAACGTATTTCTTATCTTCTTCTTTCTCCTATTCTCTATACACTCTGTATATATGTTGGAAATGCTGTGGTACCCTGATGGAAGGTAAGAACGATTTGTTTTAGATCGAAAATAATGTGAGAGGACTTTCGGCAAGTTTTTTATAAAACTATGAACTGATGCTGTCAATTCTTGAGAAGTAACATTTGCAGGAGTAGCTGAACCTCTATTATCCTTCGATATTTTGTATTTAGCAAGATGATTTTTCAAGAGCATAAATTACAACTTGACTGGAAATATTTAAGGTTTTAAGCAAATACTGTTTGCAAACTTGGACTTTTTTCCCTTCAAAATTTATAAAAAAGCCGGCACTTTTTTTATAATTTAATGTATTTTGAACACTTTTGCTTAAATTTGAAGAAATTAAATAATATTTACAATAAAATATAAAAAATTTACAAAATAGTTTTTCTAATGAAGAAAAACACATTTTTTGCGTGTTTTGGGTTTTTACGACAAACCATATAATTGACTTTCCTTGCTATCTGAGCGGCAGATAAAATTTCAAAGTTGTCCATGTGGTAACAGAACTTTATAGCATGATCGAAAATCTTTCTAGAACAATGTTTCTTTTTTTATTTTTTATAATATTTTTTGAATTAGATGAACTTTTGCTGTTTCAAGTCCTAACTTTATACTTAATACTTCATCAAAAACAGAAATCCTTAACAGACCTTCTTTTTCCTAAAATAGCGTTACTGCCAAAAAAATATTTTAGAGAATAGATCCCCACAAGTAATGAACCTGAATTTAAGAGTAAAAGTAAAACAAATACAAAAATAATCACAATAATAATAACAAAAATAGTAAAAATCATAGTAAAATCCATACAAATTGTTTGAAGGTACATGAGTACCTTTCCAGTTGAAATAAGGGTTTTGGAATGCCAGCTGAATAAAGGTTAAGTCTTCTGCAACCAAGAAGTTTCTGCAAGGCGTAAAAACTAGAATTATTTAATTTCTCACCAAAAAAATACATGCTAACTTTTAATCGGCTCTTAGTACATTTTTATTACTATAAACATTAATAATGTATTAAAATGTCGCTTAGTATAAATTTATTTTGCGTATAACTTTTTTTGTTATTTAAATAGAATAATGGAGATTAGGCGAAACTGTGGGATTTGGTTTAAGCTTTAAGAATAATGTAAAAACTTAATTTTGAAAATTTTGTCGCTTAGTATACTCTTCCAAAAAGGTATCGATGGTTTTTTAATATTATAAAATTATATCAAATATACGAGTACATTGTTTTTTTTATGTTTATAGTCAAAATTAAAAAAAAAAAAAAAACTCTGAAATCAGTTAAATAAAATATTGATGAGTCATCTTGAAATTAATTAATAATATAGCCTTTCTAGATATTATTAAACAAAATTTAAATGAAAATCGAAATACTGTATCTGCATTGTATTAAACAATTTTTTGGCAAGCTTGTTTTGATAATTTTGCAGCCTTCGCTCATTATTTTGTATTCCTAAAAAATATAAATTTAGTCTTTTAAAGTTTATATATTTAGATCCAGGGGTATAATAGTGTTGCTAAAATACCTGTTCATACTTTATATAAAATTAAATGGATTATTTTTGTATCAATGTTTCGGCCCTTCTGGATAACATTATTGAAAACTTTAATATATAAAATTTAATATCATTTTCTAATTCTATTTTTGTATAGTTTTATTTTTTAGTCTACTTCTAAACATTGTAACGGATAGTCGAATTAACAATTTACTTAAAATAAACTGAATTTTTAGTATAGATTTTTCACTTCTAATTCAAGTTTTTTTTGTTTCAAATTCAAGTTAATTTATTTCAAATTCAATTTTATTTATTTCAAATTTAATATTTGTAAATTTTGTTATTTTTATTTTTAAATTTTTAAAAGAAAACAAACTAAGTATACCAAAAAAAAATAGATTTTGCAATAGAATTGCAATAGTCTTGTTAATTTGCTTTCATTATCCAATGCAGCTTTTGACACCGTCTGGAACAATGGTCACATACAACCAAATTAATAACACTTCGTCCAGAGAATCATCTAGTCCTTTGATCAGAATAATAATATTCTCTGATGATAGCAGTGTATAAACTACATCTAACTTGTTTGTACGTCGTAGTGGATACCATAGGGAACCATACAGTAGTAAAACTAGTATAGACAAAAAGCAGATACTAATAAAACGCTATGATTGAGTCAATTGAAAACCATAATTGAGTCAATCAATAAAAATACTGCCATGTCTGTAATAAATCGTTACAAAAAACTGATAATAAACCGTTACTGCTGCTCATATCATAGTAGCAACTGTAAGAGGGCGACATGTTTCATTAACAGCAGTTATGAATTTACATGGAATAATATATAGTCAAATAATAGAAAACTCATCTGTTAATTCAAACAATTTTCATTACATTCCTTGATGAGTTATTTGTTAAACTGGCTGAAGCCAATATAACAGGAGCATGACTAGTTTTGGACAATTGCACAATCCACAAAACTCTAAAAGTGTTCATACTCACCGATATTCAGTCCAATTGAAAAAGTATTTTAAAAAATAAAATTATAAGCCAGAGATTTTTTACCGGATCGACAAACTAATATAAATTTTGTAAATGTAATAGACACATCCGTGACCGATTGCAACAATTATTACGTGGATATGTCAATGAAATTACCATTGGCTGTAGTTGGGCAACCATTACATTAATTGTTACATTTAATATTCTTATTCAAAGTTTGTTTCGTTCAAAAAATCTACTTTTGTTTGTTGAAAAATACTTAACTAGTTTATTTTCTTTCAAAAATGTAAAAATCAAAATAACAAACTTTACAAATATTGAATTTGAAATGAAAAATATTGAATTTGAAATAAAAGAATTTGAATTTGAAATAAATAAAATTTTTTTTTTTTTTTTTTTTCCTGTTACTCCTCGTGGGAGCATAGGGCATCAACTTGCCTCCTCCATTGTTCTCTATTGTACGCAATGGTCTTTATCTCCTCCCAAGTTCGTCCATATCTTGTTACCTCAGAAGTTGCAGTCCGACGCCAGGTGTTGTTGGGTCTTCCTCGCCTTCTGCTCCCTTGGGGATTCCATTTTAGGGCCATTCTTGTTATATTATTTGATGGTTTTCTTAGAGTGTGTCCTATCCATCTCCATTTTCTGCGCTTAATTTGATGCATTATCGGTTCTTCACCTGTTATCTGCTATAAGTCCTTATTGCTGATGGTGTTTGGCCAGAATATTCTGCATATTCTTCTTTGGCATTTGTTCGCAAATACTTGAAGTTTTTGACTGATGTTA
Source organism: Argyra leucocephala (assembly GCA_963942445.1). Classification (NCBI taxonomy): domain Eukaryota; kingdom Metazoa; phylum Arthropoda; class Insecta; order Diptera; family Dolichopodidae; genus Argyra; species Argyra leucocephala. The sequence continues at coordinate 205,544,915 of OZ012677.1, read as the reverse complement.
TTTGTCGTCATCCAAGTTTCACTGCCATACATAAGTGTTGACATTACAAATGTTTTGAATATTCTAATCTTTGTTTTTCTAGTTATTTGGCCATTCTTCCATATTGGACTTAGGTCACCGAACGCAGCTCTGGCCTTACGTAGTCTGTTGTTGACATCTGCTTCTGTACCTCCGTTTGTTGTTAGAATGTTACCTAGATAAGAGAAGCTTTCCACATATTCGACTGTTTGACCTTCTATGGTTATGGTGTTTGTGTTGGTGTTATTTATCCTCATGGCCTTGGTTTTATCTATGTTAATTTCTAGCCCGACTCTGCGCGCTGCTTGCTGAAGTAGGTTTGCTTTATATTGAATGTCGCAGAATCTATGCGCTAGCAGACATATATCATCCGCATAGTCAAGGTCCTCAAGTGTCCTTGAGAGATCCCACCTTATACCTCTTCCGGAAGAACCCGTTTCTTTCATTATTTCATCTATTACTAGCGTGAATAGAAGTGGTGACAGTGGACATCCTTGCCTTACTCCAGAATTTGTGGTGAATGTGTCGCTTATAAAACAAAATTTAATTTGAAATAAATAAAATGTAATTTGAAAAAACTAACCACAAACATTTTGTAAAGATTTTGAATAGATCTGCAGTACTTTTTGATAATATCACAAACTGAGATTTAGCTCCACAATTCGATCCCGTACAAAAATATTTGTACATTATATATGTACTTACACACAGCCATTTGATGATATCGATTTTCTGACCTATTATAGAATTTCTTCATAATTTTATTTTGTTTGTTTTTAGAGTTGTATATATATTTCTATAAATTTTAATTTCTTCATTTGATAATAGTTTTTACTAGTGTTCAATTAAATCTATACATTCTACAAATTAAACCTATTTGGCTATGAGTTTATATTATTAAATGGGATTACGTGTGCAGAATATTAAATTTTAATTTTAATTGAAAACAATTATTATTATCTACTGACTATTTATTATTATTTATTTTGTTATTTAAAAATATTTTATTTAAATGTACTTTATAGATAGATAATATAAAAACATTAAATCATCTTAAATTGTTCTAATTTTTTTAAAAACTTCATTGAATTAAATAAAATTGTCATAGATACCTACATACATCTACCTATTTTGATTTTTTCAACAATAAATAATATCTTATATTCCTGATAAATAAAAAAAATAAATTCATATAAACTGTACTATTAAAATACCTAGTACATACCATGTCCTTAAAATTTTTCTATAATATATTTTTATTACGAAATTCTTTGATCCTTAATTATTATGCTTTTTGCATAAATAAAATTTTTTTTTTTTATATGAAAACAATAATAATATCTATTTTTCAAGGATATTTTGATTTTCAATTTTTACAAAATTTTATAATAACATATTTTGTAAATACATAATAGTAAAATAATATGTACATAGAGTATAAATTGAAACATATACAAATTATATTCGCACCTGACCTAACATATTCTTTAAATTTTCGAAAAAAAAACACACACATATAATAATATTATGTAGGTAAGGCCTACTTACATATTATAATATTATATCTAAAAGAATATTCTTACTTAGTTGGTAGAATTCTAATCTAAATTTATTTTTAATGATGTTTAGAAAACATAACTAATGTTACTGACCTCTTTATACAGCATCAATTTCAACATATACAAATGAAAAGTTTAAAGAGGCGAATGGGGTTAAAAATTGGGTTTGATTTAAATTATATTTTTTTTTATTGCATTTTAGATTTTAGTTTTACACTCAGTCACACTTTAATTTTATTGTATCTATCTATATTATAAAATATTAAGTGTTTACAGATATAAAATTATATTATAGATATATAATGTTAAGCTGTTAGAACTACAACTGCCTGCATAACCTACTTACAATTAAATGAGAAACGGTAACAATAAATTTTACACTACATTAAGGAAAGCAAATTATATATATATATATATATATATATAATATATATATTATTATTATATATATACATATTACCAAAAAGGAAAGAAGAAAATGTTAAACTACAAGTAAAGTTATTATGTTTTGTTTTGTTTTTCTTTCTCCGTTGATCATTATAAAATAAAATGTCATTAGTCCTGAACTGAATAGTAACATTAATAATAATGCAGATATAATATACGTGCTTACGTGTATTATAAATTATAAAAGGATTACTATCAAGTTTACATAGTTGTAAATTATTTTCTTGTTAGTTGAAGAATTTTTGTATTAGTATTGAATTAAAATAAATGATTACATGTTAAGGTGTTAATGTTTTTAAAATGAAAAGTAAACAATAATATTGATAGCTAGTACCTATTTGGTTATAAATTTATATAATAAAAATTCTGGGTCATTAGATAGATACCACACTCCTCTTAAATAATAATATTATTGACTTTTTTGTACTATTTTAATAATTTTGTGAAAATAATAAAATTATTATACGTACAAGATTTTAAATGGTTTTGTTACTACCCACGTAACAATTTTATTACTATAAGACTTTTGTGCACTCTTATAACACTATTATAAACACTATTATAGCAGTATTAGTGTTAATTTGAGTGCTCCGCAATTGCTGCGAAAGGTTATAAATACGTTGAAAAATGATAACTAAATGAAGAATCCTATCCTAAAATGATACTAAAATGAAGAATCCTATAAGGCACCGGAGCAAGTGCTGTAATATTGTTATAGGATTAATATACATATATTAATGTATATGTTTTTATTTTGAAATGATATTCATTTGAAATAATTTATGTTATGCGAGAGTGAGAGAGGTATTATTTTTTATTTTCAAATAATAATTTTATGGAGTTTATTTTTATTTCATGAGAAAGAGAGATAGATATTAATTAATAATATAAAAAATGTCTTACTAATAAATAATATTTTTCGGTCAAAAATAATTGTATTAATATTTATAATTATTGTGAACAAAATGCAAAATTTGGCTGGAAATGAAATTTCATTGACATTTATTATAAAAATAATTCGAAAAAATACATTTCCCTTCAAAAATAATCAATTTTTAAATAAATAAAAGAAAATATATTTTTAAATTGCATCTTTAAAATATTTAATAATGTATGTTAATATTAATGCATAACAACAAATTTGATATTTAAATAATTATTCATTTAAGTAAAAATGATATTTTTGCGAAAAGAATGCAAATTAAAACTTTTTAGTTTTTGTTTATTTAAAAAAAATTTACCATGTTTGTAGAAAATAATGGCCGTCGCAAAATATTTATCTAAAAGCTACAGTAAGTTTGTTAGTAATGTTATAGGAATACAGTAAAATAATAACACCACTACTGCTATTCTGGCAATTCTATTCTTATAACAACACTTTAACTCTTGATATAGGATTACGCACTTTTAGATTTATAAAAAACATTGCTGTATAACTTGCGGAAAATCCCATTATAACAACTCCCGCAATTGCTATAAGAACATTCTTATGGCAATATTAATCACATTATTCCCATAAAAACATCATTATAACACCTTTAGTGCTTATCAGGAGTCATATAGAAGTCTTGTAGCACTAATTTTGTTTTTATAACAATAAAATGTTACGTGGGTAGTATGATAGTTACTTTTACAACACTGTTGATCGTATCACATATTCTGAATATCATATAAAATCTTTCTCTTTATTTCTCGTAGTTAATTTTGTATTTTAATGTTTTTTTTTTTTTACATTTTGTATTTCTTAGAATTACAAAATATTTATGAGAAGACTTGGCATACACCAGCATTTGAATTTTCGATTCAATTAATATACCTGACCATCAATTTGGCTTCAGAGAAAACTTCAGAAAACTTCAAAACAAATACTTCGGTATTAATATACAGGGTTCAGGACTTATCCATGTAAAAGCACAACTTGCTTAAGTGCAAAAATTTGCCTGTTATCTTCGATGTGCTCTTAAGTGAGTTCGACTATACCAATAAATTTTGGATCAAAATGAAGCAAGCAGCATTCAATCTCACGATATGGAAGTGCATAATTATTGAACACCTATATTATTTTTTTTATTTTATTTATTTTTATATTAAAAAGAGTAATACTCTAACATATGATACATAACATATAATACATAATGTATACTCTATGAAGTAGGCTAGATAATGATGATAATCACAGATTTTTATCACTACTTTCTTGATTTATCTAATTTAAAAAAAAGTTAGTTATTATAGCCACATCTGTTTAATATTCTAGAAATAAAATAATAATATTATTATTCACACTTAAATAATAATATCTTACAAAAAATTTTTTTATTTCAATAATTTTTAATTTTTCAAATAAAAATTTTTATTTTTATTATTTTTAAATATTGATATTTCCATAATAATAATTATCACGTTATAAAAAAAGTGAAATAAAAATTTCGAAAAGATTTTTAAAAATAATTTTCGAAATAAAAACGTTTAAAATATTATATTTTTTTATGCTGAATGTAAGTAATAGGATAAAATGATATAAAAAAGTTGTGAAATTTGTTTTCAAGAAAATTCTTTATGACATTTTCATTATATTTTATATAGAATATAATCTTATAGATACATATTCCAAAAGTCTTAAGGGTTACTGCTGCTATACATGTATGTATGTAAAATTGTCCTATCAAAATTTTTACAAAATTTATTAGAAGAATCCTTAACCAAAAAAAAAAAAAATGAATAATATTTTTATGAAATTACCTATACCTCCTATAAAGCTAAAATAATAAATTTAAAGAGCTTTCTCATAGGTACTTAATTTTTTTTTTAAATAAAATATTTTTAAAATTCTACTCGAAATCTATCTACATAAAAAATAATTTTATTTGAATTATTATTATTATAATATTTTCCTTAAGGATTTCATAAAACATCAATATACAATTACACATAAATATTTAAAATATTTTATAAACTTTAGTATGATAATAATTTAGGAAAAAAAAAAAATAAAAAATATATTTTGGAATTTGAATTATTTAATAAGGTATAATAGGTAGAGAATTTAAAATGTAAAATACAACTAAGTATTCGTACAGGTATTTTACAAAAAAAAAAAAAAAAAAAAAAAGCATAAGCTTGTGAATTTTTGTAGTAAATATTATATTAATAACGAACTATTATTTTAACATATCAGAACAACACTGAGTGAATACAGATTCAGAATCAATTTCCAATTATCAAGTCAATTAAATTTTGTTCAATTTTGAATAGATCCTACGACGACTTCAACCAATAGTTGAGCAAAAAGAATTAATCCCGGCACACCAATTTGGCTTCAGACATAAACATTCCACAGTGGAACAAATACATAGAATTGTAAATAAAATAAATGAAGATTTTGAAAACAAAAATTATTACTCTGCAGTTTTTCTCGACATAAGTCAGGCTTTCGACAAAGTCATTGCCATATCACTACTATGAATTGTTAAAAAACTATCTGGAAAATCGCTATTATTTATGAATATTTTACCAGCCTCAAAGAAATTCATTCGGGAGTTCTAAAAGGTAGTTTTACGTTCTAGTTCCAGTGCTTTACTTGCTATACACTGCCAATTTACCGCAAACAACAAACACAATGATAGCTACATTTGCCGATGATACAGCCATACTTGCATCGCACAAGGATAAGAATGTGGCTTCTGGGCTTGTGCAAGAGAGCTTAAACAATATCGAGTTATGGTTGAACAAATGGAAGATTAAACCCAATGAAACCAAGTCTAATCACGTTACATCACATGTCCTACAGTATTTTTAAATTGTAATGCTGTTCCTCAAACAGAAAGTGTCAAGTATCTTGGAATGCATCTGGATCGCCATCTGACCTGGCAAAAGCACATCTACACAAAAAGAATCCAACTAAGCACAAATTTCAGGAAATTATATTGGCTTGTCGGTAGAAGGTCTCAAATGACACTGGAAAATAAATTACTGATATATAGAGTGAATTATTGAACATAGTCTGAATTTGCATTAAAAAATACCCCTTTCCATTTGAAAATCTCGATTACGGCCAATTTCGGCGATTTTTGATCTTAAAAAACCGATTAGCGGTCCTTTCCGAAAGTTTAAGATACCACCAATCGATAGAGCACCCTTAATTGATTTAGTTAACAATTTTTTTTCTAAATCTTAAAATAACGGCTCCTTCCCTTCTTAAAAAGTTGATACACATGCTCTGGCACACCCGGTATATAAAAAATTGGGTTAGGTGCGGTAGTTTTTGTTTTTAATCTCTTTATTTTCTCTAATTTTTGGTGAATAGATTTGAATTATATAAAAAATTACATTAGATATAAAATAATAAAATAGGAAGGTGGGATGGGGTACTGAGGTGATTTTTTGACAACTTACTCTATTATAATGTATGATATTATAGTTGTTACACATACATTTTTTTTATATTCTTTTAAGTTGAAATTCTTTTATCATAATTTTAAACTTCAACAAATCCGTAATCTCTTGCTTGGTAACTCGTTAAAGAGCTTTATGCATTATGCTTTATGCATGTTATTTTAATTACTAGAACTCATTCTAAATAGTGTGATATATAAATATTTGTCTTATTTCTTGTATTGTATGTATGTATATTTATATTTCTATTTAAAATAAAATTATGTTTTATAAGATTATTTGTTATTTTAAATACATATAGATACAGGATACAGCTCAGCTATTATTTCTGCAGCGTTTAATCAATTCAAAAATTTTCAACAGTCATTCCTACTAAATAAATGAGCTTTCATACATATCACAAGTATTCCTACACATTACAGTAATTATTTCTACAGTGTTCTGCATCGGATTATCCAAATAAATTTACTAACTTAATCTAACGGTAATTTTTTTACAATTTCCAATTATCTACAGAAAAACAGTTTAATATTACGATACATTGTAATAAAACAATTAAAACGGTAACATACTACAAAATGATATTTTGAAGTACAAATTGTTAACCCTTTCGTTACCAATCATCTTTTTAGCGGAATAACGTTTAAATGAAGATCGTAAGATTTTATTTCTTTTCGCTCCATATTATAGTAAAACATTTTCTTTTGGTACTTGTCTTGAAAGCTTAGAAATTTTTTTTAAATCATTATATTTTTACACAGCAGATTATTATATTCTATTATGTGTTTGTATACTACGATTATATTGATACTATGATTCATAACACCTAACAGTCAGTTGAAGAAAATAATTTTTTTATTTAACGTTATTTGAATTTGAATACCTACCATATGATTGGATTGCATTTTTTCTCCGCTCCCACCGATTGAGATACACTGAGATTTTGTTCTAAGAAAGTAAAGTAAGAAAATTCATTATATCGTAGTTCGATACTTAAAGGGTTAAACTTATAATTTTTACATGATTTGTTAATGCTGTCCGATACCTTCCTATTTCATTTGTAGATCTAATGCACATTCTAACGGTTGCAAGGATGTTTATAAAACTATGGTTTTATTAATAATCAGCCCAATCGTAGTTGTCAGTTATCAGTCATATTTATCAGTACTTATGACAAGTTTCAGAAATTCTGATACGTGCTATCGTGGTTGTCAGAACTATCAGTTTTTCTGATCGATTGTGAATTTTATAAATGTCACTGATAAATTGGTACTGTGAATGTTAAAATTTGTCATTATTTCTGATAATTTTCATATTTTCTATTCGTTTGAAATTTTGTAAGTGATAGAAATGTAATTTATAAAAAAATTTAAGTATAATTTTAAAACTATTAAATATAATGCCTAAAATTTATAAAAAAATGTTTTTAAAAATTATTAGGTCAAAGGTAGTCAGTAGCAAAAGACAAATAGCTCACCTAGTGGAACTAATGGAGCAAAATCCAGATATTGCTATAGGAGTAATTTCAAAAGATGTAGCCCAGCCTAAATGGGAAAATTTTGCTATTGAACTAAATAGTGTGGGTCCGCCAGAAAGAGATTGGTAGAAATGGCAAGTAATACATTTTACTGAAACTTTTTAATTTTTTTTTTTTTTAGGTATGGTGTGACTCAAAAGTCAAAATAAAAAAAAAACTGAAAGAAAATAAAGATGAAATAAAAGGAACTGGTGGTGGTCCAAATAAACAGCATGTTTTCTCAGACACGGAAAAAGCCGTCATAAGACTAATGCAATGGGAGACTTGGCTGAATCCTGTTGGTAATGATTTTGGAATAAGGCCACAAAACCAACAGCAACAACAGCAAATAAATATATTGGAGGTCGAAGATAATGAAGAAAATGCTGAAAATAGGTGCGTTATTTTGAGCTAGATTCAGTAATTTTTAAGTTGTGAATGAAACGCTAAAACTGCTACATAAGAAAATATCAAATTTCCTTTTTTGTTTTCTTTTTAGAGTACCTATGAACCAAGTTGAGCAGCTTCTAGAACATTCGACAGATGAATTTCGTAATAACATAACGAAGACATTGTTGTGCTGTCTGGAAGAAAACAAAAAAGAGGCCAAAAAGAACCAAGCCAACGGGCGAAATTTTTAGAACAACAAACATCATCCCAAAATGACTAGCAACAAAAAATGCTCCAACTAATAGGCGGAATACAGAAGTCGTTAAGGACTGTAGAAAAATATTCCAGAAAAATGTATTACAACGACAGAAATTATAAAAAAGGAAAACTAAAATTGAAAAAAATGGAACTCGAAATGATAAAAAATAAAATTGACAAAAAATAAAATTATCGAAAACAAAAAGAAAAAGACAGGAAAATGAAATTAGAATTAGAATGATTAGGAACTAGAATTAGGAATGTTTTAATTTATGTTTTAATATGGATTCATTTAAATATGAACTTGTTTTCTATTTTCTGTAAATACTTGTGATATATTAAATAAAAGACTGTTAGTCAACTAAACAAAATTAATCATAAGCTTTCATTCAATGAAACAGCTGATTTTTGAAATGTCAGAATATCAGTATTCACAATAGCAAATTTTTGTGTGTAAATTTATCAGTACGTATCAGTATCAGTACTACGATACCATTTCTGATAAATTTTCTCACTGATAACTGACAACTACGATTTGGCTGAATTATTTTATTACATTTTGCTGTAATAAATTATGCTTTGCATTTTAAAAATGTAAGACGGACATAGGAATGAACAAGAGGTTTATATTTTATATATTACACGAAAGTATATAAAAAGTGATATCGTGTTGCTTGAATTCTCACCCACTAATATTTTCTAGGTGTTCTTAGTTTTTGATTCCATATTTTTATTTTTATTTTATTGAAATTAACTGAAATGTGATATCACAGTCAAAAATGATATACGAATTTAAAATTCAAAATTTAATACCTCTTGATTTATAATAGCAATACTCACATTATTTTAGCAGCTACACATTTTTGTAATTTATTAGAATGACAAATGACAATCATTTTTAAAAATCGAATATTGTCTAAAGGCAGAAAAAATTTTTACTAAAAAGGCATTTTAAAAAGTAGAAACATATAAAAAATATATTGAAATAATTAAAGTTTTTTTTTTTCAATACTGCCATTAATATCAAACATAAATATTCGTCGCTATAAATTAATAAAGTTTTAATAGTCTTCAATTTATTATCAAAATTGTTTAAAAACCTCTGATTTTTTTATTTTTGTTTGGATTTTTATTATAATTTTTTTTTTTATGTGTAGATATAATATTTCATTAATTTATTTATTTAAATCTACTCAAAACCAAAAACCAAAACATTGAAAACCATCAAGGAATGAAAACTTTTATATTTTATAACAAAACAAAAAAAAAAAACAAAAATGCAAGTAAATTTTTTATAAAAAAACAATAAAAAAAAGATTTGTTTTTTAATAGTAAAATGATTTAAAAAAAATAATAAAAAAATTAACTAGCTATACTGAAATTATAACAAAGTTTCTTCTCCATTTCTATTTTTTTTTTTTTGTTTTTTTTTGTTTCAATGTTTTTTATTTATTTTTCTACGGTTAGTTAAATTGAAGAGAATTTCAAAAATTTTAAAATAATTGTATTTGATCTTTTTTGGTAGATTCATTCTCTTCCAAACCAAAAAAAAATAAAAATAAAATAAAAATATAAACAGGATAATCATTTAAATTGTTAAAAAGTTTTCCATTTATTCTTAAAACAAATAAAAAATAATAAAAATATAACAAAATAGTTACAGAAATAATAAAAATGAATAATAAATTTGATGAGAAAACAAGACAAAAACTATATAATAATATTTAAAAAACAAAAATAAACCTAAAATCCAATTAAAATTAATAGAAAGGGTAAATTTTGGCTGCCATTTGTTATAATATTATTTATGTGTGCCATAAAAGGCATTGTTAACACCATTTTATTGACAATTATTGTTTTCAGAAAAGCTCAAAATCTTAGGATTATGTCACTGCATAATCTGTATAGTAATCAGTAATTTAATGTCTCCACTTGAAATAAGACGTAGCAAGAATAAAACTGTGAAACTAGTAAACTGTTACAAAATCTGAGAAATATGTCAAAAGATATTACATACAAAATGCTTTGAAAAATATCATGAAAAATAGTTTTTGTATTAAGATTTCATAATTTATGACATTTTATAACCTTTACCGCCGGTTGTACTATATATAGTACAGCGAAACAGGGTGTATAAATTAATATTTTTTTCTGAAACTAATTTGATTTTAAAGCCAAATTGTTGTGAATTCTATTCTTAAAGAATGTACCAACACTTTTATTTGCATAACACTTGCTTTGAGTTTGATTAAGTGTCAATTTTATTCATTAGAAAATGTGTGTTTTTTAGAAATTGCAAAATAATATACCTTGAACTATAAAATTATTAAAAAATGTTATTAAAATTTTAAATTATTTTATAAATTAAATTGAAAAGTGTTAATTAAATAAAAACTAAAATAACGTGAATGTTAATTAAAAATTATTAATAAATTTAATCAGTTTTTTTTTGTGTGAAAAGTTTGGTGTACTATATAAAGTACAACCGGCGGATATGGGATCAAAATAATATGAATAATTTCATTTTATTACATATATCAATATTTCCAAATTAATTATTATTGTTTTTATGTGTTTAAGACTAATTAAAAGATTTACACTATTTATTACTACGTTTTACTAAAACTATTATACATCTAAGCACTATTTTAACAATAATATTGGGAATTGGATTGGGAATAATAAGTCATATAAATGACAGAGTTAATAATGACTTAGGTAACGATTTCTATTTAAAAGTGGAGGCAGAGGTTCTATTTAAAAGTGGAAACAGTCAGCTAAGCAGTTCATTCGAGAAAAACCTGTTCGATTTGGATATAAGAATTGGATGTTATGCAACTCTTCTGGTTATTGCTACAATTTTGATGTATATTGCGGAAAAAATGATGAAAATAAGCGGTTGATTCCGCTGGATCCAAAAACAGTAACTGATTTTTTGAAAATTATACCAGAACCAACTTAACATTGCGTATTTTCCGACAATTTTTTTACTGCTCATGCATTGATGAACCTCTTAAAAAACATGAATTTTCGAGCAACAGGTACCATTCGAGAAAATCGTTTAAAAAATTGTCCATTTGAAAAAAATAAAACATTTATAAATAAACCTCGTGGCACATTTGATTATAGATATGATAGTATAACCGAGTTACTTGCTGTGCAATCAATAGATAATAGCGTATGTTCAATTTTAACAAATTTTGATATCGTGATCGCGTTGCATCACGTAAAACGTTGGTCCAAAGTAGACCGTAAAAAAGTACAAATTGGTTAACCAAAAGTGTATGCAACATATAATGCAAACATGGGAGGTGTTGACAACGCTGATCAAAATATAAATTCGTATAGAATTGCTATCAAAGGAAAAAAATCATGGTGGGTCATTTTCACATATCTAATCGATTTAACAATGGTAAATGCATGGAAATTGTACATTCAATCAGAAAATAAAGAAAATGCTTTGCAGAATATCATATGTAAAATTTTTAAAGAATTTCTGTTTATGTTCTTCTCAATAAAAATAAATAAAGTTAACATAAATATTAGATTTTTATTTTTTCATTCTTATATATTTTTTCATAGTGATTTTTGCACCCATATCCGCCGGTTGTACTATATATAGTACAGACCACAACTCTGGATCCGGCGGAACTATCACCACAAAATTTGTAATTCTTGGGTTAAAAATAGACTACTCTCTAAAATTCATCACGATCGTACAAAGGGAACTGGTAGCCGGCGGTAAAGGGTAAATATTTTATTAATTATATCAATAAATTTTTGTTTAACTCTATTTTATATTTCAATTCATTGTTTAGCTTTAATTTCGCTGAAATTGGGTCAAACTGCAAAAAATGTAAACTTAATTTTTTATTTTTATGAACAAAAAAAAGTCAAATAGCGGCTAGTGTTCAGTTTTTCGAACAGCCCTTTCCCAGGCTCTGGAACGTGCTAGCCCTAATCTGATAACGAATTTGAATTTTTTGGGCATCAATTATCCTAAAACCAATGGATTAATTAATAATTAAGATATGTTCAGTAAGATAATAATCAGGACAAGTATTTTTAATATAAACTGCAACACCGCCAGAGGCATAATTATTACATTACAGTTGGTAAACAAAATATAATTTGGTATATTGAAGTGGATTTCTTCATTACTATAAATCCACGTTTCTGTTAAAACTGTTATTGATGGAAAATTGCTTAAAGAATCTAAATGGACTAAGAAATTATCAAAATTTCTTCTCATACTATGTATGTTTTGATGTACTATGAATGTGTTAGTGCTATTTAAATTTGACTGTATATGTGTATGATGTGTAGTGTTAAGAGTAGAGGAATTTATTAATTCATTATTATTATTATTAATTATTTTACTATTATTATTTATAATACTCATATTAAATATTTTACATTTTTTCTAAATCAGCAAAACTTTTTATAATAATGAATTTTACCTCTTCTCTTTTCCTGACATAAATTTTACCATTTTTTATCCAAATAAATTTGTATTTTTTGTCTATTTTGAGCTTTTTAGCATCATTAAATAGTTTTCTGTTCCTAGTAGTTAGACTATCATTTATAAACATTTGAATACCATTAAAATCGTTCCCAAGAGCATTTTTTGTGAAACTTATCTCGTTTTTCCTTTTTAGCATCCATTACCTTACCCTTTAGGTTGTTCGATTTAAATTTTACTCTCATAATGCTTGTGAATTTCCCAGGAGTTTTCCATTTATGACAGTTCTCAATATCATCTTCAGTTAAGTTAACCGCCAAGCCTTTATTAAGGATGTTTATGGCGCATTCCAACGGTTTAACACATTCGGAATTCGGAATCTTGACTACATCTATCGCATTTAGGAGCTCATTTTGCTCCAAGTAGTTTACTTTATCTTCTAAATAAACCGCTTTTTCCCGAAGCTGGGTATTTTCTATCTCTAACGATAGAATTTTCTCCGTATACTCCGCATGGATTGACTTTATTTCTACCATCATTTTAAAGATTAAACCTAATGTGACGGACTCTGCTTCTATCGATTTACTTCTATCGACTTCAATAAATTTTTTTACTTTTAATATATTTTTTTACTTTTAATATTTTTAATTTTAAAAAGCTTTTAAATTAAATAAAACTTTTCTCTAACTATATGTGATATGACCCACAACAGGTCGCGAGAGAGAGTGAAAAAAACATATGAAAAAAAGCTAATACCGGAATCTGATTATGTAATTCTGACTTATCTCGTCTGAAAACTTTCATATTAAAAAGTAAAAAAAGTATAAGGTTCGAATTTCTTTGAAATTAGTTGAAAATACAATTAAATTATCACTATAAAATAAATTCATCATCATCTGTTTGTTCTACAGCTCAGTGTGGACCTTAATCTAGTTTACAACTTTATTCCATTCTGCTCTATTTCGTGCAACTATCCGTCATTCGTTAATTCCAATCTTTTGACATTTATCCTCGATTACGTCCAGGAATCTTGACCTTGGTCTACCTTTTACTGTTCTATTGTATGATACGGCGATACTAATTTTGTTTTTGGCTTCCCTTGATCATTCATGCTAACAAGCATTCGCCCATTTGATAATTCTGTCCATCTCCTTAATAAATTTTACAATATTAAGTCCTTCAAGTAATCCTTTTTTGTTGACAAAATACCCAAATATACCTTTTGCCGTTTCCTAAAATTCTTAAGTGGTTTGGACAGCTGCCATATTCCAATCTGAATACTTATCACGAATATTTATCGTAACCATCAATGGCTCAACGCTAAAAATGCTTATGTTAAATATTGTTCAATTAATTTATGATAAAAATATTGAACCTGGGGAAAAAATTTCGTTTAAATCAATTTGGCACAGTGGTAGAAAAAGGATCAAGTCTTAAATTATTCCACTGAATTCTTGAATTCACTCGATTAACCAGGATTTCTACCACATAATTTATGGTTGACAATTGGTTCAACTATTATTTTGCTTCGGAATCTAAATACATCAAGAACTTGCAATGGAACGAGTTTAGTTATTAAAAAAATTATGGGAAATCTAATTGAAGCTACAATATTGAATGGAAAATTCCAAATAGAAAATATTTTATTGCCACATTATTCCAATGATATCCAATGATGTGATTTTTCAGTTTACCGATTACAATTTTCCATACGTTTGAAATTTGCGATAACCATCAATAAATTGCAAGGACAAACATATACGGATTGGATCTAGAAAATCTATGTTTCTTCATGGCAATTATCATGTAGCGTGTTCACAAGTTGGATATAACCATCACATCTTTTTGTTCATGCACCATGATGGTTTCACCAACAATATTGTTCATGATTTAGCATTAAGATGAGACAAATAACTATTTTAAAATATAAAAATAGTATTTTGGTAGGACGAAAGTGTGCCGGGTTGGCTATAGCTATATAACATAATATGAAAATAATGGTGGCTTGATATTGAATTTGTATTGGCTTGATATTGAATTTTTCGCTTTATAAATCAATTCAATAAAATATGATTCAAGTTCTTTACATTCATATTAAGACCTTTATCAGTAATGGGTTAACATTAAACTATGTATCTTTAAAATTGATTTACTTTTAAATTCACGTTATCTAAGCAGAAAAAATAAATTCCATTGAAATATAAAAAACCTTTGGACTGTTTACAGTTAAAGTCCATTTAACAAGTCTCTTGTTATTGTTTCACAGTATTTTATGTTATTTTTTCTAGTTTTGTGTGCTATTTTCTTTTTTTTTTGTATTTTTTTCATTGATATAAAATTCATTAAACGTGCAACAGATGTGCTCTAAATAAAATCCTTTACCATTTTTGTTTATTCTTTTTTTTTTTTTGAGTAAAAAAAAAATACCCCATTGCTAATACAAAAATGTAAGGAAGAAAAAAAAAAAAAACAAATTTATATCTTAAAATTTTCCGAAAAAAGGATACAAATTTAAAATTTATAGACATAAACAAACACCCATTTTGACATATTATTATATATACGTACCTATATATATTTGACATAATATATATATGAATAAAATATGGTACCTATATATATTATATTATATATACCTATATCGAAAAAAAAATTTCTATAAAGTTGTTGAAACAAAATTCAACTTTTCTTGTAGTCTGAAATTATCCTTGTTGTGTGTGTAGACTAAATTATCCTTTTACAAAAAAAAATAATAACAAAAAAAAAAATTATATAAATATACACACCTAAAGCTAGATACATGAATAAATGATATAACCAAAAAATTATAGAAAATCGTATAAATTTTATGATCGTTATAATATGAAAGTATTTTATTCTCTTTGGTTAGACAACTTGAATACCGTTACGACACTTTTTTGGTCACTGAAATTCTTCCAAAGACAATATTTTTTTCTCTTTGACAACATTATTTGTTCAACAAAATTAATTTTATTTCTGCAAAAATTCACTTTTCTAGTGTTGATAATTAAAAAAAAAAATAAATTGTATAAAAATAAAAAAAAATAATATTTTTTTTCAAATTAATAATCGACCCCATGTTTTTTTTTAGTGTTATAAAAAATTACAATCTTTGCAAATTAATTTCGCCATTTTTAGATTTAATTTTCTTAACCCGATACTTATGGTGTGAATAGTAGAATTACAGTGGATGGTACTAAAATGAAATTATTTTTTTTTATGAAGGGAGTCACAAGACGATCATTGAACGTCACAAATAATAGAATATATTCCATTCCTACTAAGTACCAATATTGGTAGTTAGTATATTCAGTATTCAGCTAAGAAAATAACTCTAGTATAACGAAGACTATCTATCATGTTCGATTCGTTTGATTGCCAAATCAATAGGATTTGTCTATAAGCTATTGTGTTATATTTTGAATGGTATAGGTTTTCATATTAGACTAATAGGTTTGCTTTGAACTTTGAATCGGGCAAATTTTAATACTAACGTTGAGAGTTCGAATGCCGCTTGTGAAATAGATGTTGAGTATATTTTCTTGTGAATTTCAACATTATTTTAAATTAGTGTTATTAACATAATGCGGAAATAATTTAAATAAAACAGAATTATTTATTTATAAGATATTTATTATGGGCTTATCAATCACGTGAGTTTTGTCAAGCCCTCATTCTTTAAAGTTTTTTTACATAACTATCTTAAGTTTATTTCATTATTATTTTTTTTTTACATAATTTTGTCTTAAATTTTGATTTTTGATTTACTTTTTTTTTTTTTTTAATTTCAATTTAAGTTTATAATTTTGATTTTAGTCTAGTTTATATTATATTAGAAAAATTAATTTTTTTTTTTTATTTTTTTTTTTATTGGTTTTTTTATCAATTTTATTATATTTTATTGAAAATGTCAGTTTCTCTGAGGAATGCTATGTGAGTAGTATCCTATATGAGTATATCAAGTTCCGTGATTCCAAGCCTGGCTCTTACATCAGTGTATAAAGGGCAAGCCTCAAATATGTGCTGTATATTGATTGAGGTATCTGGAACACAGTGACACGTTGGCTGTGCGTTTTGGGGTTCATCAAAGAGATAGCTGTGGGTGTATAGTGTGTGTCCTATTCGAAGCTCAGTCAGAACAACAGCGATTTCCCTACTGGCCTGGTCGATACAAAACAGTCGATACAAATTATATTTCTACGAAATATATGGCTTATATTGTTATTAAAGAAGTACTACCCACGTAACATTTTATTGTTATAAAAACAAAATTAGTGCTATAAGACTTCTATATGACTCTCGATAAGCACTAAAGGTGTTATAAGAATGTTCTTATAGCAATTGCGAGAGTTGTTATAATGGGATTTTCCGCAAATGATACAGCAATGTTTTTATAAATCTAAAAGTGCGTAATCCTATATCAAGAGTTAAAGTGTTGTTATAAGAATAGAATTGCTAGAATAGCAGTAATGGTGTTATTATTTTACTGTATTCCTATAATGTTACTAATAAACTTACTGTAACTTTTAGATAAATATTTTGCGATGGCCATTATTTTCTACAAACATGGTAAATTTTTTTTAAATAAACAAAAACTAAAAAGTTTTACTTTGCATTATTTTCGCAAAAATATCATTTTTACTTAAAAGAATAAATATTTAAATATCAAATTTCATGTTATGCATTAATTAACGTACATTTTTTAACATTTTAAAGATGCAATTTAAAAATATATTTTCTGTTAGTTATTTAAAAATTGGTTATTTTTGAAGGGCAATATATTTTTTCCAATTATTTTTATAATAAATGTCAATGAAATTTCATTCCCAGCCAGCCAGCCCAGCAATTTTGCCTTTTTTTCACAATAATTATAAATATTAATACAATTATTTTTGACCGAAAAATATTATTTATTAGCAAGACATTTTTTTATATTATTAACTAATATCTATCTCCCTTTCTCAGGAAATAAATATAAACTCCATAAAATTATTATTTGAAAATAAAAAATAATACCTTTCTCACTCTCGCATAACATAAATTATTTCAAATGAATATTATTTCAAAATAAAAATACATACACTAATACATGTATACTAATCCTATAACAATATTACAGCACTTGCTCCGGTGCCTTATAGGATTCTCCATTTTAGTGCTATAACGTATTTATTACCTTTCGCAACAATTGCGAAGCACTCAAATTAACACTAATACTGCTATAAGAGTGTTTGTAATAGTGTTATAAGGGTGCGCAACAGTTTTATAGCAATCAAATTGTTACGTGGGTAGTATTAGGCCGCTCTTAAAAATTCGACGAAGTTTGATAAAAAATAATAATTAATTTTATTATGAATCGTTTTTCGTCATTTCAATTTAGTTTTATATAGTTATATATTTTTTTATTGATTTATCTTAGACAACAACCGCATACTTAATGACTTATGCAAGAAATAATATTAAAATTTAATTCTGACAGTGGGTGGCTTGCGACAATTTGATAAATTAAAACTTTTGTATTGTAAAATGAATTTCACATCGGGTAAAATTTAAAATTTGTAATTGAATTGAATTCGCTACGTCTCTTTTTAAATATTTATAATTTAAGACAATGATAATTGGAAATCAGTTGTGAAATGTTGTTTTTTCAATTTACAGATTAGTTAATGGACTTTATTTAAATAAGTTAATAAATACTAGAAATTCTAAGTAAATAACGATTGTTTACGTACAATTGTTAGTATGGTAAAAACTATACCTGTTACAGTATTATGTAACTAGTTTTAGTGAAATTTGTAAAATAAAAAAATTTATTCTAGATCATTGATCAACAACATCATTATTTCAAAACTAGGATTTTGTTATGGTTGATATGCAATGTATTTGATGTATTTGAACAACAATAATAACATATTTTTTTCATGTTAACAGTTACAAGGTTTAAAGCTAGGTTATTGTATTTTATATCTATACATAATAATATTATTTTTTTCTAAAATATTCTAACTCTCACATAAATAAACGTTTTTGTAAATTAGATATGTAGATTATTGATATGTAGTAATTTAGAAGTAAATATTATATCTATTTTGCTGTAGGACAACTGATGTACACTGATATATTTGCACGGTTATATTTTTTTTTTTTTTTTTTTTTTAAATTCAATATTTTTATTTTTCAGTATTTTCTTAATCTATAATAAAATATAATTGATATAGTAGGTATATACAAATAATAAAATTAATCTTATAGCTAAAAGTTATATTAATTCAAAATTATATCTGTACAATACAAATTCATTAGTATTAATTAATAGAAAAAATAAAAATAGTTAGTCACCATTCTGTTGCATAAAGCAAGAATCGAATGATGCTTATTTCTTAAAAAAAAAAATCAACAAATAACATTAGTGGGGAAAGTGCAAAAGAGAAATTAAAATTTAAATACAAAGAGAAAATAAAAAATACAAAATTTAAAATAATTTTATGCAGTGCAATAAAATTCAATATAAAAACTCCAAATAATGAAAACATTGTGAACAGGAAACAAGTCAAGTACTTGGGAATTTTGCTAAGTTACAACCTGAATTTCACTAATCAAGTTGACAACGCAACTTCGAAAAGCATTAAAGCTCTAATGGCAGCGAAAGGGTTGTTTTACAATAAAACAATCCAGCCCAAAGTAAAATTGATAGCCTATCAAACACTTATAAGGCCAGTGCTGGCATATGGAGCACCCATTTGGTATAATATAAGTGCTAGTAATATGGAAAAAATTAGGAAAATGGAACGGAAATGCATTATAGTTTGTCTGGGCAAAAATAGAACACCGCAATCAGACTTTAAAAAATATTATTCTAACAAGTTTATATATAAATTAGCTAATATAAACAGATTCGATAATTTTTTTATCAATCTGATTCGTAGGCATTTCGATAGAGCAATGAGAAATACAGCAAATGGCTTAATATCACATGTATATTATCATAATGATGAATACATAAAAAATGGCCTACAGAAAGGTTTTGTGTCCCCAGAGTCCTTTATTTATCTAGATAAGAATGGTTATATACAAAACCAAAACTATGTCCCAATATTATTTCACTATAATAGACGGGCTACATGTAAAATTATCGATTTTAATCCTCGAAATTTAAATCAGGATCAATTAAAATTTGATATAGTCATCCCGGATAGGGACAAAAGATATAAAGTGGATTACTGGTGGTTGGAGGAAGCTCCATTAAATAGATTAGGATAGTTTAACTATACAAAGTAGTTTTAAGTTTAGGTTAGGATAAATTAAGTTTTATTTTAGTTTATAAGATTTATTTTTTGTAAGAATTAATTTGGGTTTTAGTAAAATTTTGCCAAAAATAAATATTTAGCAAAGATTAAAAATACATAAGTTAAGTGGAAACTTGGTATAAATATAAATTATAAGAAAAATATTAAAGTAAAAATCTGAACGAAAATTAACAAAAAATTCATTTAAAATTAAGTTAGTTAAATAAGGAAATAGCCACCGTTTTTGTAAATAATTTTTTTTTCGGTGTAATATTTGATGTTGAAAAATAAATAAAAAAAAAAAAAAAAAAAAAAAAAAAGCAAGAATCGAATGATGCTTATTTCTTAAAAAAAAAATCAACAAATAACATTAGTGGGGAAAGTGCAAAAGAGAAATTAAAATTTAAATACAAAGAGAAAATAAAAAATACAAAATTTAAAATAATTTTATGCAGTGCAATATTAAGTAAATATGTTGAAAAAAGTTGAAAAAATTTTTACTTAAGCTAATCATGAAAATAGACACCATATATAAATCGCAAGAACTTCAAAAATCTTACTCAGCTAAACAACTACTCTTAATAACTCCTCACTACTATCAAAATTAATTTCCAAAAGCCAAGCTTTCAATAATTTTAAGAAATTCGATAAAATTCTAATTTGTCTGATGTGGTCAGGAAGTTTATTAAAAATTCTAGGTGCTACAATATCATAGAAACGACAAAAATGACTTTTCCTACAACGTGCAACGTGAACCAAATTACGATAATTAACTCTCAAGTTATACCTATTAGTATATCTAACATTTAAATATCCAGACTTCATAAAAAACATTTTTAAAGTTTTATAGTAAAATAAATTTCTAATCGGAAGTATTTTTAATTTAAAAAATAAAGGAAAAGACGGACAAGTGTACGTCTTTTCCCGCAAATTATTCGAATAGCATGTTTTTGTGACACAAGTAATTGACTAATCTTAGTAAAGTATGCTCCTCCCCAACAAGTAATACCATACTGAATTTTTGAATGAAAAAGCGTATAATAAACTGAGCACATAATTTTTTTCGAACAGTATAGACTTAGATTATAAAGCTGTCTAATAATATTACGGAGATAATTACTTCAAATAGAAAGTGTGATCATTCCAATCCAATCTGGAGTCAACCCATAAGCCAAAATATTTGAACGATTTTACAAATTCAACTAAAAAACAGTTATTATCACATTGAATATTAACACCAAAACAGTTATTAGTGCAGTCTATTGGAAATTTGGCGCAATTGGGAGCATGATAATAATTATCAAAGTTATTACAAGAAGGATTATAGATACAAAAATTCATAAGCTTAGTTTTGCAGCTTATTACTAATTTATGTTTATTAAACCAGTGCCTAATTAAATCCAGATCAAAGTTCATGCATGTAGCTATCTCAAAATTGTTCTTACAAGTATATGTAAACGTAGTGTCATCTGCAAATGCGGTTACTAAATGCGGTTACCATATCTATCAGATTTAAAATTAGATTTATTAATTATATTCTCCACATAAGCACAAAAATTTAATGCTAATGACACTGTAGAATTTGCACAATATTGACATCCATAGCCAATGACATCAATTTATTATCACATTTTTGGCAATTTCAATTGTGAATTATTTTTTTCATCTAATAACATGTGCAAATTATTGTGGTCTTTAATATAATTTCGTAAAAGTTTACTCCTTTTCCAGTTTTTGGTTTTATTATTATTATTTTTTTTTTTTTTTAACTATATTATCTCAGTAAGGATTTTAAAAATTACCCTGAAAGCTGATCACAGTTTTTTGTTTTTTTTTTTTTGGATTTCTCTCTCGTTTATTTTATTTTGTGTGTATTTGTTTTTGTTTATTTTTCTTTTATAGAAATCGGTTTTTAAATTAAGATTGATTGATGGAATCCATGATTTTCAGGATAATTTTTTTTATTTTTTTTTTTTTGTTTATATTTTGTGTGGGTGTTTTTTTCTTTTTTTTATTGAGTGAATAAATATTCTTTGAGTGGTAAGTTAACTTTTACTCGTTATTGGAGCTTTAATTCACCTGACTTGAATTTATTAGTTTAAAATTGTCGAAGTTATAGTAAATGGGACAAGGTTGTACAAATAACATGAATTTCAAATAAAAATGTTAATTTGTCGAGAATTTATTTATTTTATTTTTTTTATATATATATATGTATATAATATATTATATAAATATAATATACATTCTATATAAATATTATATAAAATATCTGATCTTTTGTGCATCTCCTACATTTTGGTATGAAGTAAATAAATATTTAAAGGAAAAGCAATGTTGTGAATATTTGAATATGTCTTAAATTAGATATGGAAATACTCACCTGTAAATATAATCAGAAATCAGAATAAAAATAAGTAAAAAAAAAAAGGTTAATGTAATTTTAAACTTTTGGTATATTATTGAGAAAAAAAAGAAGAAAAATAAAATGAACTGCAGGATATATTATTTTGATTTACTTTACACAAAACGAAAAAAAATGTATTTTACTTAATGGGAAAAAAATATCCTTTTGAATAAAGGATGATTATATTGATGTGAATTAAAATAAAAAAAAATTTTAAATAATTTTGTATACTTTTTTTTTTTTTATTAATGTTGAAAGAAAATTTTATTGGGAAAATTATATTACATAACAACATTTATTTTTGAGAAGATATTTGTCTTGCTAGAATTGTTTTAATTTATTTAAAAATAAAATGAACAATTTTTGTATTAAAATTATATTTTTGTACTTCCAGTACTGAAAACTGTATTATGAGAGATGGTCTAGAAAGTGATATTCATAAAGGTTATCAGAAGCTAGATTAGCTGATGTGTTTATAAAAGTCATTTCTTGTAATAGCTGTGTTTTTTGATCTACAGAAAAGGGATATAGACTATCTACATCAACTAAAAGACGACTAATACATTGTTAATTTTTCATTGCGTTTTATTCATTTATTCATTTCAACCCTAAAATGTCTTTTGAGATGTTTCTCATTTTTAGGCTATATACAATTTTAATTAAATTTATTTAAAGTTAATAAAAATATTCATACACTAAGAGAAATAATATGTTTATCCAATGGTTGCAATCAACATTATTATGGTTACTTTAAACTTATTATATTAGATATAGTTGAAACAAACATTTGATATGTTAATGATGAATATAACAATGGTTGATAGAAACATATTATATTTGTCTTAAAAATATTATAGTTAATCGAAAAATATACCTACGTTGTAATAAATTATGGTTGGTACAACTGTATTTAAAAAAAAAAATATAAACCAACTAAAAATTATATTGCTTACAAAATTATTATGGATGTGGATATCATAATAATATTGTTAAGAAGGTCATAATCCAATAGTTGTAACAAACATATTTTGATTAAAAAAATCATATTATAATTGTTTTACAAATATTTGTAGTAATATTAATCATATTTATGATTGAAGCAATCATATTATAGTTGTCTAATGATTAAAGTAATTATCTCATATAGTTGAAGTAATCATATTATGATTAAAGTAACTATAATATTGTGGTTAAAGTAATCATATTACGGTGTAAAAAAATCATATTATAGTTGCTGTTAAAATAAAATGCTTCAAAAATCAAAATTGACTTGAATATTCAGTCTTCTGTTGTTCTTTGCCAAATTAAAACGTGTTTTCAAATATAAACGTCATGTTAAAACTGATGGATATAAATTAGTATGTGTTTGCATACATTTCATCACAACATTTTATAAATTAACCACTAATTTTACATCTACGTTGGATAGACATTGAATAGTGTACTTTATAGGAAGCTGGGTAAAATGTTGTCAGAGGAAATATTTCAATATAAGTTGAAATAATTTATTAAAATAATAACAAAACAGAATAAATAATTTAAGTTAAGACGAACTATTGAAAAACTAAGAAAAGGAAACTATATACAGGTTAGTTAAATTATAATTATTTAATAATCTGGTCAATCAAACAGTTTGTTATTTTTATGGCAATATATTACGAAAGTTGAGCTGCTTTCTTTAGAATATCTTGTCAGATGCTATAATATAAGTAATTTTTAATTTGCAGGTAATATTAACTATTACAATATACTTATTATGTTCTTTTTTTTTACTTTTTACAGTCATTAACAGCTGAACATGATAAATTTAAAAGTTATGTTATAAAGTCTGATGTAGAAACCACCAATTTAAACAAATTTCATGTTTATTGGACATCTATTTATTATAATTGACAGAAAAATATAATCCTCTAGAAACTAACTATACTGTGTTTTTATTTCAAATATAATATATTTACTTCAATCATATTTATTTTTTTTCAATCAAAAATAATGTTGCTGCAACCATAATTTAAGTTTGTGAGAATAATATTATTATTGAACCTACTATAAATTATGTTTGGTGTAAACATAAATAATTTTCATTCAACCATATTATATTTATTTTTAACATAATATATTAGTGAATTATATTTAAAACAACAATATTATAGTTGAGAACAAAATCTCGTGTTGTAGAAAGTAACTATAATATGTTTACTCCAAACATAATTATTTTTGTTTTAATTATAAATAATATTGCTGCAAACATAATTATGTTTGTGAATATAATAATATTAATTATATATATAAATATTAATTATATATAATAATATAAATTATTTTTGTTCCAACCATATTATATTTCATTCAACCATATAAGAAACTATTTATAAAACCCATAGTTACATGGTGTAATATGGTTAATGTAACTATATTTTCCAACCATATTATTGTTCTTTAATTTTATAGTTGATCCAAACATATTTTTTTGCTCAGTGTAGCCATAAAGTGAAAGTAAGTGTGTAAGTGCAATAAGAAAAAAATTTATGACTATAGTACACACTATAAATCAAGAGAAAAAATTTGAAAAAAGAAAACAAAAATAACAAAGAAAAACAAAACATGTGTGATTTTAAATTATTATAGAATTTTGAATTATTCATTAATAGTATATTAAAAGGCAAGAAATAAAGAACAAAAAATAAAAAAAGAAATAAAGATGAGTTTAGATTTAAATTTAAAGCAAAATGTAAAATGTAAAGTTAAATAATCAAAATGTATACTGTTTAAAGAGAAAATTTTTTTTTTATTTAAATTAATACAATTTTATACTACTGTATTTGCTTATTAATGATTTTTTCAGTTCTTGTTTTAATTTTGAGCTGTTTACTAGTTTCAAACTATTATCAAGTTTACTGCATATATTGTTGTTGATGTCCCAAACGTGTTTGTTCCTTGTATTGACTGAATGATGATCTTTTCGATCTTAGATAGGCTCATAGTAGTATGAATTCTTGAAAATTCAATGTCATGAATGTGTAAAATTAGCTTAATGCTAATCAAATCTTTAATCAATAATATTTAAGTATCACTGTGTTTGAATTCAGTGCTATCTCTTCAATTGTAATTGTAAATATTTTTTATTGCTCTGTTTTGAATGACTTGTAATTCCTTTATAATTTTATTCGAAGCTGAACCCCATAATTTAAAGCTTAAATGACTATTGAACAGTGCATAGTAACTTTTCTTTATTGAATCCGGCAACAGAGATAATTTATTTTACAAAACAGACCAGCAATTGATGAAAGTTTGTTGCAAAGAAAATTTGTGTGATAATCCCATTTGAATCGTGAGTCTATCCAAAAACGAAGATATTTAAATTGCGAAACTTGTTCTAATACATTGTTACAAAATCCTGATGTTGAGTTTTGGTGCTGATGTACATACGACCACGTACTTTTTTTTCATATAATTAATTGTTAGTTTTTGAGTACTCATCCATTTGTGGAGTTTATCTAAATCGTCATTTAAATTATGCTCTAATTCATTATAACAGTTGCCATCTAATACAAGACAAATATCGTCCGCAAACAAGAAAATTTTTGCTTTCAATCCAATTTGTTGAATGGCTTCTATATATAACGTAAACAATACGTTAATGTAAACAACGTTTTGAACTATATGATGATGATATTTATCACAACCTCTACAAAGTACTTACTAAAAATTTGTATATAAGTTTAAAAAGCTGTGTGATTGTGATGTACTTATATCATTATAATTAAAAGGTATAAATCACAACTAGTTTTGTCTTCATATACATTTTCTCAGAAATCATTTACCTTTACCTTATCAATACGGCAAATATCCCAACGATACCAGATATGAAAGAAGCTACTTTTGCTGATGATATGTATGTACATCAATTTTGGCTTCAGACCTCGATCCATTACGAGATCCACATCTATCCAGTGGAGCCTCAATCAAATTCAAAGCTGGCTTCACAGTTGGAAAATTAAAGTTAATGAGTTTTTTTTTGTGTTTTTTTAATTACAAAAACAATTTATTTTAATAAGATATATGACATACCTATTTAATTAAGATATATGACATACCTATTCAATGCTATCCTAAGGTTAAGCTGTGTTCCGGATCAATGGAAGAAAGCCCAAATTATCATGTTATCAAAACCGGGTAAGGATCCAAGTACAGTAGCTTCATACAGGCCGATCAGTTTACTACCTATACTGTCAAAGGTATTTGAAAAATTGTTGATGACGTGACTAAAGCCAATATTGATAACAGAAAACCTAATACCAAGCCACCAATTTGGGTTTAGGCAAAATCACTCAACGATTCAACAAGTCCACAGAGTAGTAAATGTAATAAACGACACTTTGGAAAGAAAAAAATACAGCTCAGCAGCGTTCCTAGATATTGCACAGGCGTTCGACAAGGTGTGGCATGAAGGACTTCTATACAAATTGAAGCAAAGACTACCTCATGAATTATATCTACTCATAAGATCATACCTAGACAGTCGTAAATTTGTAATAAAACAACAACAAGAACACACATCAGAAAAAATAATAAAATCAGGAGTCCCTCAGGGTAGTGTGCTAGGACCTACCTTATACTTAATATATACTGGAGATTTGCCAACAACAGCAAGCACAGTTACTGCAACGTTTGCTGATGACACAGTAATATTAGCAACATATACATGCTCAACTGCTGCCTCAAACCAATTGCATGAACATTTATTAAAAATTGAAGATTGGCTAAAAATATGGAGAATCAAGGCGAATGTAAACAAATCAGTGCATGTTACTTTCACCACCAGAAGAAAATATTGCCCGGCTGTAACACTAAATAATGTGGCATTAACACATGCAAACTCTGCAAAGTATCTTGGTATGCATCTGGATAGGCGTTTAAATTGGAGAGAGCACATTGTTAACAAAAATAAACAACTTAGACTGAAGTTTAACAGCCTCTACTGGTTAATAGGACGTTATTCGCAGTTATCAATGGAGTGCAAGATGATCCTACTATACAAGGCCATCGTGAAACCAATCTGGTACTATAGTATAGAACTGTGGGGAGCCACAAGTAATTCCAACGTTGAAATACTGGAAAGGTTTCAATGCAAAGTACTCCGATCAATAGTAAATGCACCATGGTTCGTGAGAAATGAGGAAATTAGAAAGGACTTAAAAGTCGAATCGGTTAAAGAAGCAATAAGAAGCTCAAAATACTTTGCGAGATTGGAAATACATCCCAACGATCTCGCATCACAACTACAGTGTACAGACCAACATGTGCGAAGGCTGAAAAGGTTTTATCCGATAGATCTGAGCAGCAGATTTATAAATAGTCAAACCAGAAATCCCCACTAGCTTGACCAGAAATATAAAACTTCGGAGATAAGCCAATGGGCTCACTCACCACCTGTTACAAAAAGAAGGCAAAACTTAATTACTTAATATCGTCTAATAGTGACATACTATTATTAGACAAAAATAAGATAGATTGTAAAGCTAAATAAATAAACTAAAAAAAAAAAAAAAAAAAAAAAAAAATAAAGTCAACCGATTGAATATTTACACTGAGTAAAGCAAAACTACCCTCCAGTAACTTTGAATAGTACAATTATACCACAAGAGTATTTTGTCAGATATTTATGGATTCATCTTGATAGGCTTTTTATTAAAATCGAATCGTTTCTTTGATCTTGTGAGTCAGTAATTTATATAAAACATCTTTTCGTATGTTATGGACGGTACTGTAATTGATCTTAATGTATCCTTAGGCCAATAAAATTTAGAGTTGGTTATCAAAATAATATTGAGTTACGTTTTTAATTATTTTTTATTTGATTTTAACTCAAATTCGATACTCATTATCTCTTTTGATGAATTGATTGCAAATTTTTTGTTGACAATTAGTTATTCTGAAAATTTTTCTTCTACCAGAAAATACTATACTACTTACTAATTTAATAAATTTCATTTTGTTTTCATTCTTAATAGAATAGTATAATTGTAACATCTCAACAATGGTAAATATATTCTGCTCAAAAAATTGTCCACAAAATTAAAATTAAAAATTGTTATTTTTCTATTCAAATTAAAAATGGTGGCTGAATAAAACAATGTTTAGTTTTTATTTGCATGCTTCGGCTTTATGTTAGCTCATTGTATTACATAATTTTCATTTACACTTGTCTCTGTTGAAAATGGCACCATTCAAAAAAAAAAAAAAATCATTTTAAAATCACCCAAAGCCCACAAAAAAAAACAAATTATTATTATTAAAAACTATAAATAAAATTTATTTTTTTTCTATTATAATTTTAAAACTAGGTAAACATTTAAAACATCCTTTTATTTTTTGTTAAATTTAAAATAAAAAAAATTATAAAAGTGTCTGGTATAATTAAAAAAAATTAAATTTAAATCCAAATGTTTTCAACAAAACAAAAAAAAAAAACAAAACAAAACTCTTAATTCAAAATCAAATCATGTTCAAATGAGTGCTTTTTTTGTGTTTAAATTTAAAATTTGCACAGATCGTTTTTTTTTCTATGCCAGAAAATTGTTGAATTTAAAAAAATATTAAAAAAAAAAAAAAAAATAGCAACGAAACACGTAGCAAAATGAAATTGTGACAATCTAAATAATTTTTTGTCTAAATATTGTAGAATTTAAATTTGAAAATTTTTCTAATAATAAATTTGGGTTGGACATCCTAAAGTTCGGTCTTCTTAAAGTATTATAGTTTTATTATTTCTTTTTTCTTAATCTAAACAATTAAAATTTAAGAAGAAATGTGATAGCAAAAAATGCTAAAATAAATTATAGAAGTATCAATTGAGTTCTAAGAGTAAAATTTAAAAGTATGCGAAGGCATGGTAAAACTAGAACGAGTATTAACCCATTCTACGGGAACCCATCACCCCATAATAATTATCGGGACTAACCAAAAACTCGTATGATAATAAAATATTTTAAGATATTATTTATTTATTTATTACATGTTTAATTCAAGCAGTTACAATATGTTCTTAATCTAAATAAAAATTTATATATTTTGTATTTGGTACAAAGATTAATTTTTTTTTTTAAAAAAAATAAATATCACAATTTTTCTCAATAGATAGAAAACACAATCAACATCACTGCCAAACAATTTTACAATTTGACAGTTTGATACACGACACAATTTTAAATGTTCATCTGATGAAACGTTGTTCAAAACTTGAATAAGTTTGGATAAAATCTACTTAACTTTAACATTGAATTTTGCTCTCAACATAAAAATAATAATTACTTTTATAAAAATTATTAAGGCAATTAGAAATTTTAAAAATTAGAAAAAAAAATTTCGTAGAAAACTTTTCCCTGTATAAAAAAAAAATTCGTCATCAATTTTCGTGTTTTGTGAGTTAGTTTTAAAAGTGAAAATTAATCGACCCATCTCATATAGGTATAAGTATATTAAATTAGTTATATGATTATAACCATTTCGCTAGGTTTATACTGTACCCAGAAATGTGCGGGAGACCCATGACATATTCAGTTTACCATTGCATACTTTAGCTTATCACTTTCCCAATGAAAAAAATGGGTTCAAACAATTTGAAATGCAACATACAAAATTACAACTTTTAAGTATAGTGGGTATAGTCAACTCCTTATCTTATTAAATGTAGTACTCAAAGAAGGGAAGGTTAAAATTTCTCAAACACAATATAGGCGTGTTCGTAGTTGCAGTAAAACATGCATCGGTGTCTTGCAGATTTTTTTCTTTATCACTTTGAACAAAAAAATTTGGGCAGACGCGCAGAAAATTGTTTAGCAGTCATTCTTGTTCATAGAAGCAGCATGTGCACGTTTATATAGTTATATTATATTATTTATAATTATATTTTCATATATTTTTATATATATTTAATATATTTTAATATATTTTATATATATTTTTTTAAATATATATTATAAATATTTTTTTTTAAATATTTAATATATTTAATATACATATATATTACTAATATAAATTTTTTTCGATATAATTATTTTATTATATTTATATTTATGTATTATTATTATAAACACATTTATTTTATTTTAATAATTAATTTTTATTTTTTACTTAAATATTTGCTCACGACTAAAATATAAAAATCTTTTTTGTTGCGCAGGCCCGACAACTACGAACACGCCTTATTATTCTTTGTATTTATATCACATCTTTATATTTTGAGATATTATGTGTCGTTTTTTTGCAATGTCAAGTTCACGTTCTAGCGGAATAGAAATATACCTTTAGTATTTTATATTTATCCCGGGATTAATTTTTAATAAATAAATAAATTTAACTTTCAAATCTTATTTTATGAGTAATCTTCTGTTACAGTATTTTTTTTTCCATTTTCCAATCATTTATGGAAAAATTTTCGTTTGACATTATTTTTCCCTATGAGATCAACTTTTTTATATTCTTTATAAAATAGCTGTGCTAAATAGTAATAATATTATAATAGCTGTAAATATATAAAATAAATTTATGTAATTATACATTTTTTAAGTAGTGTAATTTTAATATTTTTAGGAAACTCTTTCGTTCAGCATAATACTATTAGAATTCAACAGTAGGTATTTATAGTGTTAGACTACCTATACAACTCCTATTTTCATTTTGATTGATTTTATAACTTATTAAAAGATCTCAATAGTAGGTACATCTGTGAGTTATAAAAATCGACCAAAATTTCAATGTAAAATGTTATTATTATAAAATAAATGGTGACATAAAATGTATATGCATTTATTAAAAGTACAATGACATGGAAATTTTAATATTTCACATTTAAAAAAAATTATAATTACATAAATATATTTTACAAAAATACACTAGGGGCCCCTGTTGAGTAATTATATTTCAAGTTGAAGTCAAATTTAAAGTTTTTAAAAAAAACAGTAATTTACGTACTGACATAGACTTCGCACGATATATGGCAGAAACCGCTCGTGTTTAATAAAAAGTTTTGTGGTTAGTAAGTTTTATTTAGGACACATAAATACACGCGTCCCTCATATACTGCTTCGTTTCCGATATATTCCCTATAGTAAGTGGCATTTAGTGGATAAAATTACTAAAAATAAAAAAATTTGTCATTAAAGAGGTATGTATATATATACCTACATAATACATAATTTTAATAAAATCTATATTATTACTACAAATATCCAAAATTTAGAAACAGTTACTTAAAAAGATAAAAAGGAAGAATAAAAATTTGGGTCTATATTTTCATTAACCAAAACCGTGTTTATTTATAAATTAGGAATATTTTTGGTAAATTGAAAAAATAATATAAAGTTAAAGTGCTTGTCAATTATAATTGACTCTTAAATTGACTCTATTATGTAAAGATGAAATTGCCCGTCATATGAATTTTTTTTGTTTTTGTATTTTTTTTTGTTTTTGTTTTTTTATATTTTTGTTGGTTTTTGTTTTTTATTTTAATAAGAACTCACGAATAATGTATTTGGTGAATAATAAAACCATATGATTAAAAAATTTTCAACTGCGTGAGCATTATTGTTTTATATACAACTATTATATTAGAAGTTCAATAAGGATAATTATATATACTCTAACTCTACTATATAAAAATAAATTTGCTAGTCGTATGAACAATTCAACTGATTTTTTTTGTTTTTGCTTTTTTATATTTTTTATTTGAGATGAATTTGTTTCTTTGTTTTTTTTGGCATATGTACATAGTATTATAGTTTCGCAAGTACATAATATAAAATATAATAACTGATTTGTTTGCTTTTGTTTATTATTTTAATAAGAACTCACATTATGCATGATGTATTTTCTGAAAAATAAAACCATATGAGTCAAAAATTTTCAACTTGTGTTTTATATACAACTTATTTATATATTAGGAGTCCTTAAATGCTGCGCAGGTCCTTAAATGCTCGTAAATTATAATTATAGATTTTACAATGAAATTTTAGTCGATTTTTATAACTTACAGATGTAGTAATAACTTATTTTAATAAGTTATAAATAAAATCAATCAAAACGATAATTAAAAGTTTTATAGGTACTCTAACACTATAAATACCTACTGATGAGTTCTAGTAGGGTTATAATGAACGAAATAATTACTAAAAATAATTTAGCTGTAAATAAATTTGTATTAGTTTGCTATCAAAAGATTGAAGCACATGTAAACACAATGGTCCTTATTAGTCTAAGTGTTTCGGCATACTGTCGGTAGCCCCTACTACCTACCTATTCAATTACAATTTCGGTATTACTAGAACCATGTGTAAAATTGTTTGATACCATATATTTAAATGAGAGACTATTTAGGACAACTATTTTATAAATATTATAAAAAATTAGATTAATGTAAAGTCCTACAAGTTAAAAATTATGGTGTCGTTTTAAAAATTAAAAAAATTCTATTTCGATACCAATACCTTGAGTCCATCTAATTGTGACAAACGAATTACATATTTTCTTTTTTTGCTTTTTTTTTTATCTATAATTATAATTGACAAGCATTTAAGGTCTTGCGCAGTAGACACCTTTTTATTTTATTTCGATTCTCCTACTCCTTATTGAACTTCTAATATATATAATATATAAGATTGTATATAAAACAAAAATGCGCACACAGTTGAAAATTTTGTAACCATATGATTTTATTATTCAGCAAATACATTATGCATAAGTGAGATCTTATGAAAGTAATAAACAAAAGCAAGCAAATCAGTTATTATAATTTACATTATGTACTTGCAAATGAATCTATGTACATATTCCAAAAAAAAAAACAAAAAGACAAATTCATGTAAAATAAAAAATATAAAAACAACAAAAAAACAAATCACTTGAATTCTTCATTTTTATCTTTTTAAGTAACTGTTTCTAAATTTTTGTTATTTGTAGTAATAATATAGTTTTTATTAAAATTATGTATTATGTAGGTATATATATACATACCACTTTAATGACAAAATTTTTTATTTTTAGTAATTTTATCCACTAAATCCTACTTACTATAGGGAATATATCGAAAACGAAGCAGTATATGAGGGACGTGTATTTATGTGTCCTAAATAAAACTTAATAACCACAAAACTTTTTATTAAACACGAGTGGTTTCTGCTATATCGTGCGAAGTCTATGTCAGTACGTAAATTATTGTTTTTTTAAAAACTTTAAATTTGACTTCAACTTGAAATGTAATTACTCAACAGGGGCCACTAGTTTTGTTATATTTTGTACAACTAAAATGCCTTTATTCTGTTGTATAACGGCACACCTATGCCAATTCCAGTTCAAAATGCTTTGGTTCTGCTTACAACATTTATTCAATGACTTTCAAGACATCTAAAAAAAAAAAACTACTATGATCGTTTGAAATCCGTTAAAAGAATACTAAGCTGTACTTACAAGGAACCAAATTAAATTAAAAAAAAAAAATTAGTGAACAGTTTTTAATTACAAATTCAGTGCGGTTTCATTATAAAAACACTGAAGTTATAAACAAAAAAAAAATCCCAAAACCAACTTTGTTTTCAAAACAAAAAAAAATTTCATTTCAAACTTTTTGAAATTTTGTAAGTGTCATATTAACCGACACTAGAAAAAAGTCGAGTCAAGTCATGTTCATAGCATAAAGACACAATCAAAATAAAAATAATATTATGCAAATGAAACATACAACTACCTAATAGGTCAGTGCACACAATAAAGTATGTTGGTTTTAAAGGCTGCTTAGGTTATCACTCTGCCAGTGTTGAAAATTTTCATTCGTGTGAAATAAATAGGTACACTCTATTACTCGCAAAAAAAAAAAAAAAAAAAAAAAACAATTTTATTTCAAATTATAAACTTTATTGGCTTACTTCCAAAATGTAATTGCACAATTTATTTTATTTATTTGTTTTTTTTTCCTGAGATATTTTAAAAAAAATTTTACAGTTTTTGTAAAATAATTACAAAAGAAAATTATTTTACATATAAGTGGATACAATGTTTTATGGTCAACAAATTGAAAAAGAAAAACGAAATGTGAAATTCTAATGTGGAAAAACCTTTATTTTATTTCCATTTTTCTAAGTAGGGGTAATTTTATTAATTTGTGCGAAAATTTAAATTATACAGGGGGTTTTATTTATTCTGCAGTTGTGTTATGAGTGTATTCAATACAACCGGTGTCAAGTTTGTAATATCCTTAATTTATCCTCACACGCTAAAACATTTTCCACACCATTATTGCGGAGGTATTGGAATTTAAGGTTGCGCTTCTTTAAGCTTAAATGTCTTCAAAGAAAGTGAAATTAGTTATCTTAGTATGCCTGGCTATGGGCTACAAGCTGCGGTCTATGGGTTAATTCCGCCAAAACGGAGATGATGCTCTTTACCACAAAAACTAAGATACCAACCTTTAATCTCCGGAAGCTAAACGGTCAAACACTCACACTCACTAATAGTGCCAAATACTTAGGAATCATACTTGATACTAAGCTCAGTTGGAGACTAAACATAGAAAATAGAATCAAGAAAGCAAGTATAGCTTTCTACACATGCAGTAGAACCTTTGGTAAGAGGTGGGGGAACTCAAACCGAAGATGTTACTATGGATATACACAACTGTGGTACGTCCTATTCTTACATACGGATCGTTAGCCTGTTGGCCAGCGATAAATAGGACATACAATATTATCAAACTTGGGAGAATACAAAGAGCAGCGGGAATTGGAATTGGTTTTCCTGCCAGGGCCGATTGGAAGCGTGGTTTAAAGAAAAGGGAAAATGATATAGGAATTTTCACTGATGGTTCGAAAATGAACTGCGGAGTAGGTGCAGGAATTTTCTCAGAAGATCTAGAAATATCAAAATCTTATGGTCTCCCTAAATACGCTAGTGTCTTTCAAGCAGAGCTGCTTGCAATTAGGAAAGCGCTTAAAACCCTTAATAACATTCATACGACCAAAACAAAAGTCACCATTTTCACGGATAGTCAAGCCACTATCAAAGCTTTGGTGGCGGACACTATCTGTTCTAAGCTGGTGGAACAATGCCGAAACGAAATTGGAAACTTAGATAACCGGTTCTCGATCTCTCTACTATGGGTTCCTGGTCACAGCAAGATAGATGGAAATGAGAGAGCCGATGAACTGGCAAGGCAAGGTTCCAATCTCGACAGGTCCCTTGAGGAAGACATTCACTGTCCAATGAGAGTCGTCAAGAAGCGCATCCATTCATACTTTCGGGCCAAGGCGACTGAAAGGTGTCCTAAACTAAATACCTATGCGACCTCGAGG
Organism: Argyra leucocephala; assembly: GCA_963942445.1. Lineage (NCBI taxonomy): Eukaryota > Metazoa > Arthropoda > Insecta > Diptera > Dolichopodidae > Argyra > Argyra leucocephala. Next base: position 205,508,813 of record OZ012677.1, on the reverse strand, counting down.
ATAACGTGGCCCGCGTATAATATTAATAAAACCAAAAAACTCTTAACCAAATCCCGCACAGATATAGCAAGAGTAATAGCCATCAGTACGGGTCACTGGCCAATAGGAAGCCACGCTGCCAAGCTAGGTATTCCTTTCAATCTCCACTGTCGCAGTTGCAAGGATGAGGATGAAGCAGAAACTCTTCAACACTTCCTTTGCAGATGTCCAGCATTAGCTAGAGTCAGACTCCGGACTTTAGGTGAAGCTTTCCCCAGCAATATAGGTTTTATTGCGGAAAGCAAAATAGGAGATCTGATCAACCTTCTTAATCTCACAGGGTGGCTCTAGTACTGAGTCCCTGGGGAGAGTGAAGATAAGAGAACGCCCACCTATAACAACTGACAACATGAAATCGTTCACTCGAGTCGTAGTATCAAAAAGGCACAATTAAGTGCTAATTGGTTTTTCAGAAGTAACTGGAATGGCCACTTCTACCTACCTACCATGCCTGGCTATTTTCTTTGGACAAATATTGTATTTCAAAAATAGTAAATTACAATTTCGGATTTTCAATTAGAGCAATAGGTATTTCTAGTTCAAATCTTTTTTAAATCATTCTGGTGCATATTATTGCTATACAATTTTTGGCTTCATAAAGATTAATGTCCACACCACGAGCAACCAACCTATAAAGAATTCTTCAATGATATTGAGATACCTACGTGAAGCTCGTTATAAAAAATAATTACGGTGGTGCTAAAGATTGATATCGAATTTAGTTCCTGTACAGAAAACGATATATAACTCTATAAAGTTATCTGAGAGGATTATTTATAGGTATTCCTTAACGAAGCTTGCATAAATCGTTAACGAAACCTATAAAAAATCGTTAACGAAATCTATAAAAAATTCGATAACGTGTTTTAATAATTTTTTTTTACAAAAATAAAAAAAAAATTTTTGAACTATTTTTTGTTAATCATTGTTTTTTTTGTATTAACTTTTTATTTCTAATTATGAATTGATTTACAAATTTCAATTTATGTGTTATAATCATGAGTGCTTTTTTTAATATGAATTAATTCATTTTTCATATAAACTTACTTGATTTTGACCGAATTGGGAGTCGAACCATCGACCTTTCACTTACTAGTTTTGCTTACATTGAGCTAGGCTAATGGGACTTGTATAACTTCTATCACATAATTACATATCTTAAACTACTATTTTTTTAACATCGACGGATAACGATTTATTTATACACACCGTCAAATTGCTTTAAGTAACGTTAAATCACTGTAAGAACAAATAAGTCTTACGTGTTACCTCAAAAATAGGTAATCAGTATAAATTTGGACATTAATTCTACAACGAAATTTTATTGATAATATTAAAATTTGAAATATGTATCGGTGTAAAAATATAAAAAAAATATAAAGATAGTCCAAAACGAATAAAAAAACAAAAATAGTTATATAAGCTTTATTTACTTATCAGCGTTGTTAATCGTTGTTCTTCTATAGTGATCGTTAAAGACATTTAAAACAAAAATCGTTGAATATCTTTATCTCGTGTAGCTATATTGATAGTTATATTGATTAGATAAAAAATATAACTTAATATTTCATTAAAATAGTAAATCTTTAAATCTTGTTAGTATCAAGTAACCGTTAAATCTTGAGAAAACCACTGTGTGACCTTAAGTCATTTATTTTATGTCAAAAAACTTGTGTTAAATTAATAGTTGGTCCACAAGACCAGGTTTAATATTATAATAATATAGAAAAAAAATAAAGGTTAATGTAATTATTGATTGGGAAACTACAAAAATGTTTTCTGGGTCCCAGTAGGGTTATAATTTACATTAAATTATTATTGTATAATCCGTACAATATTATTTACGCTTATTCAAACGGCAAGATCGATATTTGTTTATTTTTGAGAAAGTACCTATACACAAAATTTCAGCTCAGTAGCACCTTTCGTTTTTGAAATATGATTGATGGGTACTTGGAGTTGAATGGCAGCTACCGAAACTATTCAGAGTTTTGGATAACAACATATTACGAGTTCGATTCGAAGTAAGAAAATACCATCCTGTAAAGTTTGGTTCAAATGCTCAAGTTCATGCGTCTCGAAGGAGTTTTAACACAAAGTTATATACATGCAAACATTATTCTTTATAAGAAGACACTAAGGTTTCCCACGTAACAATTTTATTGCTATAAGACTATTGCGCACTCTTATAACACTATTATAAACACTCTTATAGCAGTATTAGTGTTAATTTGAGTGCTTCGCAATTGCTGCGAAAGGTTATAAATACGTTATAGCACTAAAATGGAGAATCCTATAAGGCACCAGAGCAAGTGTTGTAATATTGTTATAGGATTAGTATACATGTATTAGTGTATATGTTTTTATTTTGAAATGCTATTATTTATTTGAAATAATTTATGTTATGCGAGAGTGAGAAAGGTGCGAGAGTTTTTATTTTCAAATAATAGTGTTATGGAGTTTCTATTTATTTCCTGAGAAAGGGAGATAGATATTAGTTAATAATATAGAAAATGTCTTACTAATAAATAATATTTTTCGGTCAAAAATAATTGTATTAATATTTATAATTATTGTGACCAAAATGCAAAATTTGGCTGGGAATGAAATTTCATTGATATTTATTATAAAAATACTACGCAAAAATACAATGCCCTTCAAAAATAACCAATTTTTAAATAAATGAAAGAAAATATATTTTTAAATTGCATCTTTGAAATATTTAATAATGTATGCTAATTAATGCATAAGAACAAATTTGATATTTAAATAATTATTCTTTTAAGTAAAAATGATATTTTCGCGAAAAGAATGCAAATTAAAACTTTTTAGTTTTTGTTTATTTAAAAAAAATTTACCATGTTTGTAGAAAATAATGGCCGTCGCAAAATATTTATCTAAAAGCTACAGTAAGTTTGTTAGTAATGTTATAGGAATACAGTAAAATAATAACACCACTACTGCTATTCTAGCAATTCTCTTCTTATAACAACACTTTAGCTCTTGATATAGGATTACGCACTTTTAGATTTATAAAAACATTACTGTATCACTTGCGGAAAATCCCATTATAACAACACCCGAAATTGCTATAAGAACATTCTTATAGCAATATTAATCACGTTATTCCCATAAAAACTTAATTATAACATCTTTAGTGCTTATCGGGAGTCATATAGAAGTCTTGTAGCACTAATTTTGTTTGTATAACAATAAAACGTTAACAACCTGGGTTGGTTATTAAAAATAAACATAAATAAATTCGAAACATGTTGTACAATATTATGTATGCCGAAATAAAAAGACAATATTGATTTCAGAATGTTTGTAACATAACAGTTTTGTATGTTATAGAAAAAATTTGAACAGTGTACTTATTAAACCGGGTTACTAAATGATAGATATAGTCTGTGTTTCTTTGTTTTTCAAATATTAAAACACACGTAAGCATTAAAAATCTGACTAAACAATAAACAATTGCTTAAAATGATACCGTTGCAAATTGAATGTAAAGTGGTAAAATAGTAAGTCAACCATATGTCATACATACTATGATCAGAACCTAATTCAAAAAAGAGTAAATGTAGATAACAACAATTACTTCAAAAATATCATATATTCATCATTTATCTTACTATATAAATAAATTATATTTTTAGAAATATAATGCAAGGTGAAAGATACCCGATTTTACAATTTTTTTTGACAAACTAAAGGTTTTTTATAAATAAAAGAAAATTTTATGACGGAAATACATAAAGTAGTGAGCAGATTTCTAACCATTTGAAGGATTGTCAGGATAGTGAAAAATGATATATTTTTGTTTTTAAATGTGATCCGAAACATTTAATAGTAAGGATTATGCAACAATATTTATAGCGAAAGTATAGAATATAAGCTTTTCTTTTTTTAAAATACTGCTGGCTAAGAAAAATTTGAAATAAATTTATTTGTAATTCTTCCGGTAAGAAATTTTATATACGTATATAGTAAAAATTAATTAATAAACCTACACATCATACATACCAGGATCAGAAGCAAAATGTAAACACTCTTAAAATTCTAAAATTTCTTCATTAATCTATAAAGTATAACTATCTAAATTTACAACAAGGATAATGCTCTGAGCAAAATAATTTTTGAATGAAAATCATCAAATTTAGTATGAACTCACAAGACAAAATGTGATAAGTCCAAAATAAATATTTTGAAAAAATCAATAGAAAAGTTTATTTAGTAATAAAAATCGGTTTTAAAACATTTCATCATGTTGTTTTACAATATTTGGTATTTACGATTAAAATATAATTTTTAGTTTATTGTTGAAATTATTGTTTAATTTTTGAATTTTTAAATAGTTGAAAATTTATCACTTTTTTTGAAAATAAATTACTTTTTAACATAAAAATAAATTAAAATATTGTATAAGCCCAAAAGAGATTTTTACTAAAATTAAATAAAAAATCTCATGTTAATGTGTGTTTTGTCCTTATACCTTTTGTTACATGCTTAATAAGTTTAATATTATTGACTTTTGCCAATGGACGTATCTCAACCTGGAAAAGGCAATTTTAGGTTTGCATTTAAATACAAATGTAGAACTAAGCGTATATAAATTATTGTATTTTAATTATTCAGACAAAACATTATAATATTTCATAATATAAAACTTGTGTACATACCCGGGTATGTTAGGTGTGAAATAATGACAATTTTTTTTTAGGCTCCTTAAGTAGTATCTATGTACACGCTTTTTCACTTATATTTCAAACAATTTATTAATAACAGTCCCATTTGAAGAATCATGAAACTTGGGTTCATTTGACCGGATAAAGGTGGAATTATTCAAGACCAAAATAGGAAAACATAACCGGGTATGTTGGTATAGACAGAAGGGTTAACTGATAATGCAAAATTCAAACTTAAATTTTAAATTTGAGAATTTTTGAAATAATAAAAAAAAAATTCAAATTATTCTATAGTAAAACAAAATTTTTAAAACTGCACACTTTCATTTCTATGTTTTTTTTTTATCTTTTTGGATTCTGAATAAATTTATAATATTAAATAAAATATTCTATGTACCTAGTACTAATATAAATAAGCTTATAAAATAAATGCTTCATTTGTTCTATTACTTATAATACCAACTTCAAGTTTTTTTTTGTAAATATTCCAAAAATATTTAATAATAAAACAAAAAAAAAAAAAAAAAAAAATGAAAATTCAAATTATATTTTCAAATCAAAATGTTTAATGCACAAAAACATTTTCATTTTAAATAAGAAAATTCTGTTGAAATCATTAGATACAAAAATATTATGAAAAAAAAAAAAAAAAAAAAAAACAATTCCTTAGATAAAAACATCTCATATTATTTCACTCTTAATTCTATAGAATATTATTGAAAATACTTTTATCCTTGCACAGATTTTTTTTATTTGTTTTTTTTTTTTTTTGTTTTCAATTTAATTTCCTGGAAATTTTTTTTTTGTTGTACAGTATTAAATTTCCAGAAATGTGTATATGTATTCTGAGTTTTTGGATTTAAAATTTTTTTCTTTTTGTTTTGAAATTCTAATATTGAAATTTTTAGTACTTGAATAATATAAATTGTAAAATTGGTATTAATTAAAAATTAAATATTTTCTACCTACTCTGTTAATTTATTTGCAGAAATAAAAATAAGTTAAATAAAAGTATTAGAATTTTATTGAAATATTTATATAATGTAGGTATTTATGATTTTTTATTTTATTTAATTAGTTCAATGACTTATTTTTTGTTTTTTTTTGTTGTAAAAATCGGATGGAGCATTCTTTCAATTGAATATTGAAAATTTTGTATACCCTTATACTACAATTACATATTATGTATACATCATCTCTACAGAAGATTAGACTATTCGTGAGCCAATGCCTTCCTAAGATTTGAGTTCAAGTATTTTCTTAGCAAAAGTATTTTGTTCAATTCACTAAGATTAGAGTAATCAAAAATGATGGCTTAATTTATTTTTTAGCCAAAAGTGTAGATCATGTGTTGATATTGACATAATATAGAACCGTGAATTTGACAAAAAAAATATTAGCCGAAAATATTAAGAGTAATATGCTCGTTCTATTTTCCTATGTCTATTATTTCAAATGAAATAGCATAGTCGAAATAATGAAGCTTGTGTAGAGCTTCGCCTTTTCGCTAGAGGTTTGGTTTTTATGTTTCATGAGTTTTAAATATAGCCGTTTGGACAATCCGAATCAGTACTGGCTTATAGCTACACATTATTAAGCTAATGTAGTAAATACAAGTATATAATATTATCCAATCTGCAAAGCTGCAAAAATTTGTGAAAGAATTCAAAGAAATGTTTTAGATATATAAAATGAAAAGTACCTAAAGAAACAGATTTAACCCTTAAATGCATGATTTTTCCTTTTCCATTGAAAAAAAATATTTTTGAGTAGATTTCGACTTTTTGAAACCCAAAACGTATTTAAAAAATCAATTTGGACTTTTGGAAGGGCTCCGAAGTTAAAAAAAGTCATGATGTAGATCTGCTATAGTATGTGTTTATGGGTTAAGGGTTTTAATTAGTTCAAATAAACAAATCATAAATAATAAACTATTTTTTGGTGTTAATTTAGGGCGAAAAAATGGTCACAATTTATATATATTTTTAATTTGTAAATACAAACATGATCTAAGTATATTAGGGCTTTTCATAAACACATACTGTAGTAAAAATAAAATATTATAGACAAATTTTTTTTGTTGATAGAGTAATTAAAATTTGACCATTTCTACATTTGTAGTTTTATGTTAAAAAATAAAAACAACAGCACAACTACTGTTGTCATGTGCTATCCACCAATTTCTTGCTAAGCATAGCTAAAGGTGCAAAATTATATTGTTCATAAATATTAAGCTTTGGTGCTAAGCTAGAAATGTTTATGAACACACTTTATTTGCACATTTGGTTTATAAAAAAAATAATTGTGAATATAGGATATATTGTCAATGGTTAGGTACATAAGATAAAATTACATATGGACAAAATTTCATTTCATTCATTTCAGAAAAAAAAATTATTTTCAATATTAAACCAAATATTTTTAAATTTTTTATAAAAATTTAAAATTTGTAATTTTGTTCAAATGAAATTTTGTCCATAATGCAATTTTGTCCATATGAAATTTTGTCCATATGAAATTTTGCCCATATGACATTTTGCCCATATGCAATTTTGTCCATATGGAATTTTGTCCATATGAAATTTTGTCCATATGAAATTTTGCCCATATGCAATTTTGTCCATATGAAATTTGGTCCATATGAAATTTTGCATATATGAAATTTTGTCCATATGTAATTTTGTCTATATGAAATTTTGTCCATATGAAATTTTGCCCATATGACATTTTGCCCATATGCAATTTTGTCCTATATAAATTTTGTTCATATGTAATTTTATCTTATATAATTTTATTATGACATTAATGTCAGATCGAAAAGTGTAATTAGAAAATAATTTCAGGTTAATAACAAAATCATGAGATCACAGACTAGATAATTTGTAAAAAGTAAAGATTAAAAATTATTCACTAATTTTATATCTTGTTAAAATTTAACTAATGTTTTTTGTTATCTCAATCGATTTCGGTTATTATAGCATCATCAATAGACTGATGAGCCTACAGTATTATCATATATTATAATGTAGTTAGTTGTCAACAATTCACCTCAAAATTATACAATAAAAATTTTATTCACCAAAAATAAGGGAAAATAAAAAAAAATAAACCACTACATTGCATTCTTTTTACAAATATCAAGAGAGTACATATGAGGTGCATTTAATGTAGGTAAGCAAAGAGAAATATTACGTTTTCTTAAAATATTTTTGGATCGTTGCAATAAATTTATTCTGCTTAAATTGCTTCTTCTAAAATAATTTTTGCTTGTTTTCCAAAATTTTAACTTTATTTTCAAACTTTCCTATTCATAGAGTACCATATCTTGATTTGTACAATCGGGTTCAAATTAACTTATAATTAGGAGTATGAATAAAAAACAAATAAAACAGACTAGTACGGTAAATTCACATTAAAATATTAATTAGTAGTATTTTCAATTGAAAAATAACTTATTGAAACCCAAATTTTGACATAGATATCTGTTCAGTCCCTGTAATATTCATTCATTCAATTTAACATGCAATTTTCTGACAAAAAAAAATCTGTAGGTACACAATATTTTTACACAAAATCTAATACTTAAACTTGGATTATAATTACTCAACAGGGACTCCTAGTATTCGATAAAATTTGTTAAAATTATATTAGGTAGTATAAGTGTATAGTAGCATCTTTTAATAGAACCTAGGTAGAATTCATATCTTTAAGCACTAAATTCAAATACATAATACTAAAATTATGGTTTTACTCATTATTAGGAGTACATTTAAAATACAAAAATTGCTTGAGATGCATCTAAAATACTTAACGAATTATGAATTACAATATTTTAATTGAATCATCGTCTTTTAAAATATTTCAAAAAATTGTTTGTATTATATTGTGCTAAATGAATTATTCATCTGAATACACCTAATTAATATTACCAGATTATCCTTATTACATATGAATGCAACTCATGAATAGTCATTACTGAAATAATTTAATCATTTTATGCATAGTAGATGCGATGCGTTCTTTTACAGTAGGTTGTTTCATATTTTGAACTCATAACAATTTTAGTGTTATTTATTTTATTGAAAATACAATAAAAAGAATTATTTGAGATAATTTACCATATTTTCTATAGAAATATCCATTTTTGTTAAAGTTGATATACTTTCAGAAAAATGTACAATTTAAATCATTCAAAAACTAGAACAAATCATTATTTATTATCTATATAAAAAAAACAAAAAAACAAAAAATATTTATTTAGTTTAATTTCCTCTCAATTCTTCAATCTAATAAATAAACTTACCATTAAAATGCGTTAACTAATTAATTATATTTAATTTTCAACTGAACGAATGAGTACCCCTCTTGTTTTATTAAATTGACAATGGCTGACATTTTTCAAACCAATGAAAATATCCATGAATTTATTATTATAACACAAAAAACGTAATCCTCAATTCAATTGAATTGATGTCAACAAACCTACAAACAATTTTCTAGTGACATACTTAATTTTCAGAAATAAAATTTAATATCTCAATATCCAATTTATCGCTATCTATCTTTTACTCTCTACGTCATTCATAAGAGAATAATAATATTATGTGCCAGATCAAAATCCTGAAAAGTTATATAAATTATGGCTGCGGGAATCATCAACACAATAATAATAGATACTATTGTTAATACCAGATTTCGCAGGTGTAATTTATTGAATTTAAATTGGAGTAAATAAAAAAAAAAAAAACAAAAAATTCAATTCGGATCGGATTCAACCAATTCAAAAATATATTAGTGAACATCACAACACAATGATGCTAGTAATTACCATGTTATAAAAGAAAAACAAAAAACAAAAAAAAAATATAATTATTGTACCATAAAGATATTATTAATTGTATTGTAGCAGCATTAGTTTGAGTCTTTGTATATATATATATATACTTATATTAAAATGTAAGTATATCTAATGTGTGTACATTTAAAGAATACAATTATTGCGATAATGTGAGGTAATTTGACGCCAAATTTTGTAATTTAAAATATCTATCCATTAATTTGAAATAATATTTGATTTTTTGAATTAATTAAAATGTAATTTTTAAATTTAAATAAGATAATAGTAAAAAAAAAACCTTTTATTAAAATATATTGTCATCTACAATGATGAATTTTTGAAATAATTTTTATACAAGCTTTAATAATAATTAAAAATGTGGAATATTTTAAATATTTAAATTTAGAATTAATCAATTAGCTACGACAATGTGTCGACATGTTTAAATATTATGAAATCTTTAAAAAAAAATTATAATAAATTGTACAGTCTTAACTATAATAATTGCCGAAAATAGTCGAATATTTTCTTTATCATACAGATACATATGCGTGTTTCCACTACTACTTGCAGACTTCTTCAGTGTTTTGTTCTCGACTTTATTTATTTCAAATACTAAAAGAAGAAACAAGGTATGTACATGTAAATTCGTTGACATATTGTGTATCTCACAACAAGTGTCTTACTATAGGGTTATATAGATGGAATAAGATATACGCGGAATAATATCTCACCCTGGCAGACAAAAGCACATAAGTCAAAAAAATCCGATTTTTTTTTATTGACTCAATCGCATGATATTCTCAATATCCATTTTCTCACAAAAACACCTAAGTCAAAATATACATATTTCGTCTTGAAAATTACAAAAATAATAATCAACGTAAAAATTTTTTAAATTTTTCTATCGTATAAAAACACATAAGTCGACTTATGTGATTTTAACAGAAAAAAATGTGTTGCGTAGCATAGACTTAAGATTAATATTATTATATTTTTTTTAACTGTTGCACCATAAACAGGTTCGATATTTTTTTGATTCTATGTGTATTTTTATTATTTCATTGTGAATATTAATTAAAATAAAAATATTTTACTTTAATTACTCAAAAATATATTGGAAAAAAAAAGAATTAATTTTCGAAATATCACTTAGCCGGGGTAGACTATTTGTTACATTAGTAACAGAAAAACAAAAAGAAAACTACAAAATTTTAACTGATACTTCTAAGGGTAAATTTTATTTATTAAACAAGTCAATAAAAATTAAAATATAATTGTTTGGAGTATGTTGTTCATATGATCTCCACTGCAGAGCAAGAGGATGAGAATATTATTGAAGAACCATTTTCAGACGACGATTATATTGCAGATCCATCTTATGTTCCCGATAATATTGAAAAAGAAGCAGAATCAAACATTCTAGCTGATAATACAACTGATGCGGAACCAAATTTAAGCATGCTGGTTGGTCCCAGTACATCAAATGTAGCGACAACTTCCCTAAAGAGCAAAAACGATAAAAGGATAAGGAAGGAAAATCGAAATTGCGGCAAGGAATACACTACAATTACTGGTAAAATAAAAGCATCGAAGAAGGCGTTTCATTAGAAAACTGTCGTTTAAAATGTAATAGCAGATTTTCGTTTGAAATGCAAAAAGCAATTTTCGATGAATACTGGAACATGCGTAACTACAATAACCGTGCGGCTTTCATTTCTACTATGATGACAGTTTCAGATAAGAAATCAAATCGCCCACGTACAGGACATAAGTGCAGAATGGAAACCTATAACTATTCCCTCGAATATAATGGCGAAAGGCTTCCGATATGTAGAACTTGTTTTTTAAAAACTTTGAATGAAAACGAAAATTTTATTAAAATGTACGAAAGTCATTATGCACGTAAAGATAACAACACTAGATATATGTGCAGCACGTGTGACAAATATAAAATTAAACTTCTACTATTACAAGACTCACAGGAGAAAATCGAAATCGAAAATAAAAGAGATCAACCTATATTGAAGCTGAATAAGCCTATAGCGAAAAGCGCGTTGATAAAGAACTATCGAAAGAATCAAACAACCAAATCAAATGTTTCACCTTTGACCTTCAGCAATGTTTGCCAACACCATCGCTGACGGCAGCTTTCGCATTTTACAAAAGGCAACTCTGGACTTTTAATTTGACGGTTCACGATAACGCAAATGGCAACTCAGCTCATTATATGTGGCACGAGTGTATTTCAGGCAGAGGAGCGAACCAAATAGTCTCTTGTTTGTACAAGCATTTAAAAAATTTTACAGCCGAGGTAAAACATGTGATTCTTTATTCTGATACTTGTGGTGGGCAGAATAAAAATTCGCATTTCACTGCAATGCTCTCTATGCTCTTAGAAGAAAAATCAACCAATATAGAGGTTACTGAGCACAAGTTTATAGTTCCAAGTCACAGCCATATGGAAGTTGACGGTGATCATAGTATCATAGAAAAAAAGAAAAAGAAAACTAATTTGGAAATATTTCACCCTCATGACTGACTGGATGCAGCATGTTCGATCGTGTAGTTCTAAATTTAAAGTAGTTGAAATGTCATCAAATGATTTCTTAAATTTTGCATCAATTTTAAAAGGGCCATTCGAATGAGAAATACTTTGGGTGATTTAAATGGCATGCTGTGAAATGGTTTCGATATGATATTAAGAACAAATTTGGGGAAATATTGTATAAAAATAATTACACAGAAAGGAAGAAAACTTTTTAAAACTTGATTTAACCAAAAGGGGAAGAAACAAAACTACGAGCGTGGTTCCTGTTATTTCAAACAATTTGATATCTATAAGTGCTGATAAAAAGAAAGACCTAATATCTTTGCTTGACTTTATTCCACAAATTTTTCGTCAATTTTATACTTCTCTACCTGATGCAATCAATACTAAACTTGATATCGATCTTGATTTGATTGAAATTGATGAGGATCAAGTTTGAATTGGATAGGAAGCTTAGAGTTTTCTCTTTTTAATATTAATTTTGATAGAAGGCAAATGTTTTATTTGTGATTATTTTTTGATTTTTTGTTTTCATCTTATTTTGAACAAAAGAAATGTTTAATTTGTTGATATTTTTGTTTTTAATTTTAATTTTAACATAAGAAAGTATTTAATTTGTTTTATTTGTGTTTTTTAACTTTTTTGAGACTGAAATAATAAAATGTTTTGTTTATTACCATATTTTTATTCTTTTTTTACTTACTGAAATAGAACATAAGTCACATATCTTTTTCGAACAAAAGCACTTAAGTCAATTATTTTCTAAATTATTGCAAAATTTTAAATTTTATCTTTGCGCGTTGAAAACTATAGCAAATAGTAATTAAACTGCATACCACAATTTTTTCTAATCGAAAGAATTAATTTAAAAACTAAAAAAACGCTCTCCTGTAAAATTGCGTAAAATGACTTATGTGCTTTTGTCCGCCAGGGTGAGATATATACTTATACTATAATAATAAATTTTATGAATTTTTCCAGATTTTCTTACCTCGACGAATAAAAATGGTTATTCAAATTTTATTAGCATGAACTCGTAAATTTTTCAAGTAACAGGTTAATATTTAAACACTCAAAAGTCTATTCAAATATTAATATATATTATTATTATATTCTAATAATAAAAAATCAATATTTATTTAAATAATACAAAATTAATATTTTTCTGCTATACTGATTTGTATAAGTCAAGATTTAATAAAAATCTCCGCGTTCTACTTCAACCATACGGTTCAGTGGTAGAAAGCAATATATTATTTTTATTTTTAAAATTAATTATTTTTCTTACATTCTATATTCAATAATGATCGTATGATCTTTACAATTTAATTCCAGTTATTTTCCTTATATTCTAATAGTAATATCGTATGATCTTAAACAACAGTTGTCACTCACTGGCTTAGAAATAAAAGATGCCAGTGACGACGCGTTTATCAGGAGCGTATCGATTAATCGGTGTTAACTTACATATTCCTAAAGAAAAATTACAATAATTATTGTCCTGCAAAACAAAATTAGTTATGGTTCAAAGATGAACTCAATCACTGTATTCGTTTAACTTTATTTTGTTTGTTTTTATTTTTATAACAACTAAAATGTATAAAATAATATAATTATAATATAGCATGTTCGCATTGTGTTTAAATTACGTTTGTTAACTATGGTTGAAAAAAAGTGTTCGAATTAAACTATATTTAAATTTGACGTTTTGATTGCTTATCAAAATAAAAAATAAATAATGGAGCAAACAATACTTTTAAAAAAAATTGTAATAATATAATAGGACAAAATGTTATTAAAAATAAAAAAAAAAGTATTAAAAATTAAAATTTTTAAAAATAAATTAAATCAACATTCGTTTGTCCAATTTTCAAGAAATATCTGGAAAAAACTTTTTTGTTTAATGATTTTTGGTTTGTCTTGTTTTTAGTTAGGCAAATATATACTTATGTATAATGTATATATATTTCTTTTGTATATTTTAGTTTTAAGTGATTATTGTTTTTTTTTTGATTACACAAATTTACTAACAAATAATAAATATTAATTTATTTTCTTTTATTATTTTTACAATTAATTATTTTTATTATTAATTGTCTGAAATATATTTTGTTGAATATAAGGGTCTAGGTTATATTTTAATTTTTTTTACATTTTGACTTGTTTAAAATTGAAAAAATATTATTGTCAGGTTGCACACAAATAAAAAAATACGATAAAAACTACGATATAAAATAAAAGCAGGAATGTGAACGTGAATTTAACATAACTTAAGAGCGATTTATTTTTAACTATAGTTACTATAGTATGATTATTTTTATATGAAAAAAACAAAATAAATCGCACTTAAATTATGTTTATACTATAGTTAGGTACTCAATCATAGTTAACTCGGTAAATGTGAGCATAGCATTATCCTTCTTCTCATGATTGTAAACCTGTATACAGATTGCTTTAGTCGTATGTATGTACACAACAAAAATATTCTCATTAATGTCTAATTCCACCATCATTAAATAGGAAAGATTTTCAAAAAAAAGTTCAAGTTCTAGCACAAACGATTGACGGAAAATCACAATTATCAAAAGCTTTTCTACAATTATTAGTCTAACAATGAGCACTAATGTGGGAAACTCGCTGTTTATAGGTGTAATCGGAAATGCCAAACTCAGATCAAAATCGAAAACATTTGACGATTCAGTAACCAAAAAGCCAGTTTGGCAATGTTGATGAAAATGTTTCAATTATTGCATTGCAAGTGATCGTTTACCTTTATCGTTTTATGGCAATATTTTTAGCAAAAGAACTTAAGAAATTTAATTTAATAAAATGAAAATGCTTACATGTACATACCCACAATCTGTTTACCAGGAAATTTTAACAAAGCAACGGACAAAAAAAATAAAAAAAATAAATAGAAATTAAATAATTAAATAATTAAAATACTCAAATTGCGTATAAGTTATATGTATTGTTCTACTGTTCCACCCAATACAAGAAATAACTCACATTCCTGAAGTCTGGGAATAAATCTTTTTCCAAATTCAAATTCCTCCTATTACATCAAACAGCATAAAAAATGTTTGATGAAATAACTTTGGAAATAACAAAATATGAATAACAATAAAAATGTAAACGTAAATTAAAATTGTGATGACAAATCAAAAATTGTAAACAATTTTAAGTTTATTTAATTTAATTTATAATAATAAAATTAGTTTATGTTCTGGTGCAATAAAGTAAAGTTGAATAATATAACGTTTTTTATTTCATATTTTTTTAAGTTATTTATCGATTTTTCGACCTGGTCCAGTACCCTTTGTCTTTCGGATAAAATAAATGACAAAAAATAATTGAGAGTATAATCTGGTAACAACTTAAATAAAATGAAACTATTATATTTTAGAAGGCTTAGTTCCTGACAGTAGTAGTAGTTTTCCACATTTAATGAGTAGATAAGCCAGTAATTTGTTAAAATAAATACTCGAAATATTGTAGATATTGTAGTGTAAAATTGCAGTACCGTACTTAATTAAGCACGAAAAGGTGATTCCACCTAAGTTACTGTCAAGAACCTTAAAAAAAATATATATATATATTTGACTCACATTGTCGATTTCACTCATTTTCTATTTCAATACATAGCTTGACTTGACGAAATTACAAATTCACAATATACGTAAATGACATGTAGATGACATGATTTTCGAGTACCTGATTTTTGTCTTACTATAAATAATCGATTACACTGCAAAAGTATAGTCATCTAAGATTGATATTAAAATTATGATGACTTAAATCAAACTGCTTAATCGATTTATACTGTAAATGCATTTGATCTTAGTTTGACAGCTTATTTCTTTTTAGTTTATATGTGTGAGTTTGAATGGGTGTGTTCAGTATAGCATTATAACCGGTATCTGGAATCCATTTTGTATACATGTTAACTGAACGCAATCCAACACAAAAATTTACCAAAATACTAAAGCCATCAACGGAAAATGTAATAAGTATTTTTAAAAATAAATTGAATTTTAATGAAATAATATTTTATTCTCATACATATTTTTTATGACTGTTAATTTAAGTTTTATTTACATAAATCTTCTTCGAGAATTGCAATTTTCATAAAAAAATATAAACAATTAATTTTTCTAATAGTAGATGCCACAACATTCAACATACAAAATTTTTTATCTTGTTTCACATATAAAAAGTCAGATCCATGAAATGTATTTAATATTTTTCCAGATCCATTTTCATTAACTCCATTATATTAACCGGTACATTTACCGCACCGTTCAGTGAACACATCCATGGATTCCATCCATTTCACATTCACCGGTTAATGCCTTTCAACGCTACCATTGTTAATATTTAATATTAATATTAAAACTATCACACAACCAACTTTCGTAATATGAAAAATTTCGAATCAAAATGACTTTAAAAATTTGCTCAAACAAAATTATTTTTAACAAATTTTATAATAATTTTATTTCCAAAAATTCCATAAAAATTCTTGTTGTTTTAAGACGATTAAAATTTCATCGTCAGTGTTTTCTAATGTAAATTTTCAAACAATTTAAACTTATTTTATGAAAAAAAAAAAAAAAAAATTGTTTGCGTACTACAAAAAAATATTTTAAAATGAGAATTTTTTTATTACTTTGACTCAAATTCCAATATTCTTTTAGATGATTTAAATGTTAATTACTGTTATCCTTTTAAAATGAAATTTTTACACAAATTTTTGTATTCAAATAAATTTTTTACTAACAAAGAAAAAATTATTCAAATTTATTATCAAATTTTAATTTTTTTTTGACGTATGTAGAGGTAAGATTTAATAAAAGAACTAAAAAATGGAACTATTTAAATTTAAATAGATATTTTGTATTTTTTGTTTTAAAACTATTTACTTTAAAAAAAAGTTAAAGAACTTTACGTAAAAATGTATACGTAATGTTTGCGTTCCTGCTACATGAAAAATAGTACTTTAATAGTACTTAGTTGGCAAGTTGAGTTCTAATTTTTGTTTTTAGCTGTAAACGTATTTACTTTTGTTGTTATTTAAGCAATTCTCTTAACAGATGAAGTATTTAAAAATCGATCAAAATACTTTACTCTTAAATAGGACAGTTTAGTATTTTGATTATTGGCTAGTGAAAGGAAAAACATTTTCTCATTTTATTCATTTATTCAACTTACTTGTATACTTTACTTTATTATACTTTACATTTTAACATGACTAATGAAAGCTAATATTACTTGCATACTTGCATACTAACAAACTTGCATAATAACAAACTTGCATACTAACTGTTATATACACAATATAATAATACTTTTAGCCCCCTATATATTGACCAAACTTATAAATAAATCAACTTTATATTATTATTTTATATTTACAAATAATGTTGCCAAATGAAATATTTTTCACTCAGAATAATAATTGTTGTATATACACAATAATAATGCTCTATTATTTTACATATTTAGTCCAGTAGTAATAGTAAGTTGCATGCAATTTTATAGCTTTTATAACAATAATTTTACCTATCAAAAATTCAAATAATAACAAGTAGGTATAATCATTTTCAATTCGTATATTGAAAATTCTATTCATTTTCTTCAATTTTTTGATTTAAAATGACAAAACCAGTAAAGAAATCATCAAATTTGTTTAAAAAAGTTAAATAAAACTGAATATTACATATTTTATAGACCTGGGGCTATAAAATTTTAATAGATTTATTTTTTTACAATCATTACTGAAATCAACTAAATTACAATAAAATTAATTAAATTAAATTTTTTGCAGAAATCAAATTTAAAATATTTTAGAATAAATAAATTTTTAAGGACTTTTAAATATTATGCACCTGGGGCATTTGTGTCAATACCAGCAGCATTCTGACTGTATCTATTTTCAAAGATTTTTTTTTGTTTTTTTGCTATTATTTTGAACATTGAACACGTAACAGAAAAACGTGTTTAAAACTTAGATACGTTTTATTGTTTTTTTTTTATTATTCAAATAAAAATTTTCCATTCTATGGACGATAATCAAATTAATTATATAAAAAAAAAAACATATTTTTATAATATTTATTAATAAAAAAAAAAAATTATTATATAATAACGAAATTTATAAATTTATTAATAAATAAATTTTTTAAATTTTTTGAAGTTATTTAAGTTATTTTTTTATAAATTTAACTATTTTATGAAAATTAAAATTTGAATTATTTTTATTAAACATTTTTTTGTTTTTTTTTTTGTATTTGTTAAATTAACTATTCGATTAATTTAACTCATTTAATTCATATTGGAAAAAAAAAATAATAATTTTCAAATCATAAAATTTATTTTTGTATAATTATTTTTAAAGTATGTTATTATCTACCTATATTAATAATAATTTTTATTAAAAAAAAAAAAATGTTAAAACCAACAACGTATAATCAAATTAAGAATTAAAAATTTTTTTGTTGCTTTATTTGTAATAGTATTAAAAAAAAAAAAGCACGTAGTAATTCAAATTAAAGTTTTATAGCAAAATTATTATTTTGTAATGCAAATCAAAACTTGCAAAGTAAAAATACAAAATTAATTTTTCAATTACGTATAAACTGCGATTAATTATTGTAAAACTAAATTGCAACATTTTTTGAGTCTAAGTGAATTGCTTGTACTTCTAAAATTCAATTAAAGCCAAATTATCTTATATATAAAGAAGGATGTTTGTATGGATGTATGTATGTATGTATGTATGTATGTATGTATGTATGTATGTATGTATGTATGTATGTATGTATGTTTGTGTCAGAACTCCTCCGAAACGCATGGACCAATTTCAACAAAATTTTACAGGATGGTTTTTTACTACTTGGAATCGAACCCATGATATGTTGTTTTCCAAAACTCTAACTGGTTCGGGTACCTGTCATACAACTCCGAGCACCTGACAAAAATATTTCAAAAACCAAAGGTGCTACAGAGTTGAAAATTTGCACACAGTTACTCTCTCAAAAATAAATAAATATGATTTTCACATTTTTTCGAAATTTTGATAGGTTCGGGTAGATGTCGTACAACTCCCAGTACCCGACAAAAATATTTCAAAAACAAAAGGTCCTAGAGAGCTGAAAATTCGCACACAGGTACTCTTCCAAAAATAAACATATATGACTTTCACATTTTTTCGAAATTTTGATAGGTTCGGGTAGATGTTGTACAACTCCCAGTACCCGACAAAAATATTTCAAAGAAAAAAGGTACTAGAGAGCGGAAAATTTGCACACAGGTACTCTTCAAAAAATAGACAAATATGACTTTCAGATTTTTTCGAAATTTTAACTGGTTCGGGTAGCTCCCATACAACTCCCAGTATCCGACAAAAATATTTGAAAAACAAAAGGTCCTAGAGAGCTGAAAATTCGCACACAGGTACTCTTCCAAAAATAAACAAATATCACTTTCACATTTTTTCGAAATTTTGACTGATTCGGGTAGCTGTCATATAACTCCGAGCAGAACGCAGATCCCTCCAATTTTCTAATAAGAAAAATAGTTTTCATTGGAACCCAGCATACATATGTGTATTAAATTGGAACCAAATCGGTCCAGTTTCTGAGATATGAATTTTTGTTCAAAAGAGCTGTGGCGGAAAGCAGGTCCAACAATTTTTTGCTGAAACTGCCGTAATCGGGATCCAAGGTAAAATGTCAAGTCCCTAACTTAACAGGAAGTGGGTCTAAAATGCTTGAATTTCATATGTTATGCAGACCATATATAATTTTCTAATGGAGCTTGAATTTAGCTTATTTATTTGACCCTTTTTAGTGCAGTTAATATTGGTACGAAAAATTGGTGATAGTCATTCAAAAAGCAAGTTTTTAAATTTTTTTCTTATTTTATTATTTTTAGAGAGGAAGAAAAAAAAGGGTGAAGAAAACAGCAAAACAAAATTCTCATTTTTATTTATTTCTGTCTTCAATGAAATAACAACGGACCATAATTTAGTTTTCAAAAAATACTTCTAATTAAAATTCCAAAATTCTAATTGAAATAATTGAAATTTGTAAGCAAACGCCTAAGACTTATGTTTACATTTTATTTTAAGTTGTAAGTACTATTTTTGAATCTCTAGAATTTATATGTGAATCTCTATTAAAATTACTCAAAACTTTACAAAACGTCATTATTTTATTTATGAGGGAGTACCTGAAATACAATTTTCAGTTAGGTACATAAAAATTTTAATTTTTTAAATATTCCTGATAGATGATGGAAGTTGTATGGCTGCGACCCGAACCACTCATATTATTGGAAAACGATAAAATGTTGCTCATTATATTTGTAATAGGCGTTGAGAGTTGTATGGCAGCTGCCCAAACCACTCAAAATTTTGAGAAACGGTAAAAAAAACGTATTTTTTTTATTTTTGAAACAGTACCTGAGTACAAATTTTTAACTCTGTAACAATCTTAAAATAATTGTGATAGAGGCTGGTAGTTGTATAACAGCTGCCCGAACCACTCAAAATTTTGAGAAATGGTAATAGACATACTTATTTCTTTTTGAGGCAGTACTTTATTACAAATTTTCAGCTCTGTAACACGTTTGGTTCTTAATATATTTGAGATAAGTGCTGGGAGTTGTATGACAGCTGCCCAAACCACTCAACATTTTGCAAAACGGTAATAGATGCATTTTTTTATTTTTGAGGCAGTACCTTATTACAAATTTTGATCTCTGTAACACGTTTGGTTCTTAATATATTTGAGATAAGTGCTGGGAGTTGTATGACAGCTGCCCAAACCACTCAACATTTTGAAAAACGGTAATAGATGTATTTTTTTTATTTTTGAGGCAGTACCTGAGTACAAATTTGCAGCTCTGTAACACTTTTGATTCTTAAAATAATTGTGATAGTTGTTGGAAGTGGTATGGCAGCTGTTCGAACCACTCAACATTTTGAAAAACGGTAATAGACGTATTTATTTATTTTTGAAGCAGTATCTGAGTAAAAATTTGCAGCTCTGTAACCCTTTTGATTCTTAAAATATTTGTGATATGTATTGGGAGTTGTATGGCAGCTGCTCGAACCAGTCTAAATTTTAAAAAGCGAGTAGGGCTATAACCTTCCGCTCTATTCCAGTAATATACTCTGGAAATTGCATCCAAATCGATTCAGTAGTTTTAGAGTCTATAAATAACATAAAGACAGACATAAAAAATTTCATTTAATATATTATAATATAGATAAAGTACAAATAATTAAATTAAAGTTGCACGTTACAAGTTAGCATATTGACAAAAATAAATATATTGCATTTATTCAAATATTTTCACAATTATTCAATTAAAAAGGAGCTAGTAAGAAAAAATATACTTTATAATTTGAATTAGGAATATACATACACTATACAAAACACACAAAACCGAAAAAAAAAAAACAAAAATATATTCGTAATAAAAAAAAATATGATGGTATAATAACCAAAATCGATACCAAATTTTATTATTAAAAATATTTTACTTGGAGCCTACAACATATTCGATAAAAATGTTGTTAAAAACAATTTCATTTAATTTACAAAACACAAAATCTATCAGGCTATTTGTTATATCACACTGTTAAATTGTAATCAATTAAAGTGCACTTAATTTCCATATATGTTAAATAATGTATTACGTAATTAACCCAAAAATTCAACAATCTACCAAATTAATAAAAACATACAAAAATTTATGATAAATGTTAAATATTAACGTACTGAGAAAAAATAATAACGTACCGTGTACTTAATTAAATACGAAAGGGTATTTCCACCTAAAATCCAGCTGTCAAGAAATAAATAAAATAAATTAAAAAAATACAAAATTGGTACCTATAGTTAGTAAGCTATTTATCTGATAGGTAGGTACCTGGGAGTCTTGTTACCTCATAAAATTGATTTTATTTCTATGGGGAGCATTTTTTACACATCGCATATTCCGTTTCATTCTTCGAGTGAAATGCTTGTCAGTGTTTAAGCGGGATTAATAATGATTTCTATTCTTTCATGGATTTTGTTAAGCGTTCAATAAATTGGTTGGTTTATTATGGTCTGGTATTAATGGTCTGGCGAATTAATATACCTTCTATTAAATTTACAACGCCATGAATGGTACATTTTTGAACCACATTACGAAAACTCATTACAAATTTTGTAATAACAAACCAATAATGTTATCTTAATACTATATCTTATGTTATGTCTATATTTTGTAATATTTGAATAACTTCCAAAAAATTTTGCGGGAAATGTTAAAACAAATTTAAATAAATTAAAACAAATTAGAAATTCCATTTTTGAAAATATTTTTCACTTTTTCTGGTGCCCTTTACTGTAAATTGGTTTACAAAATGTTTATATAATACTTTTGAAATATTATTGATTTTGGTTCTGTTATATTAATATAGTATCAGTTCGATTTTTGATGTTACGCAACCATTCCATTTAAATATTTTCTAAAAATATACAATGATGCACAAATTTATTTTATATTATTAATTTGTACATCTACATGAGACGATAAGTCTCTACAATTGTATACAAGGTATATGTGTAATTACTAACACTTAAGTATAAAAAAAAAAAGCAACAAATAAGGCTTTAATATATTTTACGCATTCGAATGTGATATTTATCTATACCTATAAAATTGAATGTATTTGCGATGCCCCATTTTCCTTATATGTACATATGAAAGACATTAAAATTCTACTTTAAATATAAAACCTGAAACTAGGAATATTTTTAACTAATTCAATTCAATTCATTTGTTTCCTTAAATATACTTTTTTTTTTTTGAATACAGAGGTTTTTACAGAGTTTAAAGATATTTTTTTTAACAGCTGGAACATTTTAAATAGACTAAAAAATCTTTAAATTAGCTTTAAACTATTACTTGTAGAATTTGATTCGCACATTTATATATATATTATTCTGCATTTATCTGGATGTTTGTAAGTTCGACGGAATACTCCAACACATATACAAATTGTATGAAAAATGTATACAAATTGCTTTGGTACTCTTTTTTAACCCCTGTCTACCATGCTGAACCTTTGCAGGAAAAAATACCACTGCATGAAATATATTTTTTTTAATTTAATGTAAGTCTTCTTCGCAAATAATAAGGAAAAATAAAAAATAATAATAATAATATAAATAAAACAAACAATTTTATTGATTTATAATAAGAAGGACTAATAGAAATTTTATCAATAGTTTAATATGGTATAATAACCAAAAGGCAAACATCATTTAACACAAAAAAAACATAACTCACTTAAAGGTTATTCTTATTACTTAAAATTATACACAATATGCATAATGCGTCTACATATTTTTTGTTTTTTGATTTTTTGTTGTTGTTATGATAATGATCATAGCATCATAGTTTTGCTACCGTATGCATTGCCTGTAGTCTGTACTATAATACTATAGGTATATATACTCTAGCCAGAAATTTGATGCGATGATGAGGTAAAATTGTTATTTATTTTTTTTGTTTAATGGTTTTTTTATAATATATATATATATATATATATATCTATATGATATATAAATTTATGATCGTCTATAATATTTAGTATATATTATGGGGTTAGGTTTTGGTTCTGCTGATTTACACATAAAAACAATAACAACCTATACATTTTTAAAGAAATTAAATGAAATTTTGTACTATTATTTTTTATTATCTTTGTAAATTTATAATTTTTAGGTATATTTGTTTTCTTCAATTGTGTAGAAATGTATGTTGTAGAGAGTGATGAATTTTTTTTAATAAGTAGGTAGGTATATAATATATAGGTATCGGTTAAACCATATTGATTGTTTTTCTTCTTTTTAATGCATGTTATAAATAATAATTATTTATGAATTTTAACATGAACAGTTCGATAATGAATTTTTTGAAATGAAATGAAATTTTAAATAACCGATCAATGGTTCACAAGTTATGAACAGTTTTGTAAATACCTATTTATTAGTTTTTATTTTATTCATCAAAATAAATATTATGTGTACGTACAATATTATTGTTCTTTTATATTCACAATTTTAATTATTTTTGTTTTGAAAATTGTTTTCGTTCATAGTTGTGGCTCATTATAAAATATTATTTGTTCGCTATAAACTTTGACGCTAAACATACGCAGCGAATGTTATTGAATGTTAACAGGATTAACTTAATTCTGAATTATAAAATAAATTTTCAATGTTGGCAAAAAGGATGTCGCTAAAATGATCGAGTAAATGACCCTTAGGGAATAGAAAATTTTGCAATTTACTACAAATATTCTGTTTATATGGTAACTAAAAACGTTATAATACAAAAATAAAGGTATGATAAATGTAGTAAGCAAATACGTATTTTTCTTAAATTTGAAATGTAAATTCTAATGAAGGAAAGAAATGCTAGAATTTATTTTGCTTCCGTCACTCATGGCGGGTTACCAAGCTAGTAAATTGTTCTTTTTTTCGGTAATTTCGGTTTTACCGTAAATAATTTTTAAATCTGTTTTTCTTCAACAACTTTCACTAATATTTTAATATTATATTTTCGATCAGTTTTTAAATTTCGCTATGTGTAATAACTCCTATAATTGTGATTATTCTCGCCAAATTTTAATTTAATTTAATTCTCTTATTATATATTTTTCTGCCCTTATACCCTACGGATAGAGTTACAGGACAATGATGTGATGATAATATATTTTATCACTCTTTAGCATTTTACAGAATACCTTAAAATAAATTACACAATAATGAACCATTATTTTACAGTTAATGTTTTCAACCCACGTTGATCCTATTTGTATTAAATTAATTAAATTTTTATTTCAAAATAGATTAAAATATTATTATGAAAATTTTACTTATTCATTCGTTATAAACCATAATTGAGTTCAATTTTTTTTTTTGTTTGAATTTACATTTTTTTTTATTTTTTTTAGATATTATTAATTACTTAATTAAAATTATGAAAATTAAAATATTTTAAACCTCAAATTAATCATAAAGTTTTTTTTTTTTTTTTGTTTACATTTAATTTTTAATATAGACAGGTATTCGGGACAAAAAAAAAATTAATTTTCAATTTTTAAATTGTCAGTGAATTTTGTGACAATTTAATTTAAATATTTTATTTTTACCACCCACACCACAAATCAAGGCTAGACAGGATGACATAATATTATTTAAAATGAACGATTTAATATTTTATAATAATTAGAAAAATTATAATGAAAGTAAAATTTTTTAGATAATTTAAAGTTGGGTAGATTCAAATGAGGCTTAAAATTTTAATATTGTTATTTCAGTCAATGAATTCTATGAATATGATATTTGTTAAACAATGCTGAGTGTAACGTGTTAAGATGCGTGACAGGGGATTCTGAGGGAGATGTTGTATTGGTGTAGGATCTAATGACCATATCCCAAGGATAGCTGAAATTGCTAGCTTTCCAAAAAAATATATCTTTAGTAGCGCTTTTTATCCTTGAAGGACGAAAAGGACATTTGAAAGTATCCTTATTGTTTTGATGTTTTTGTATAAAAATCGTTATATCTGTTGATCCATTCGATATATATATATATTCAGTAATATATTTTAAAGATAACGGTCTGGAGCATATTCTAACATTTATTTGATGGTGATTGGTGTTGCCGTTATATATGGAGATATTGTAATTCAAAGTAGAAAATTTTGGAAAAAAAATAGCAATATTTTTTTTCTTTCTCGAAAACCCAAAGATTTTGATCATCAAATCCATGTAAAATATCCATCACCATCATCCATCATCAATCATCATCAAATAATTGTTAAAATATACTGCAGACCGTTATCTTTCTAGAATATATAACTGAATGTATATATATCAAATAAATCAACACATATAACGGTTTTTATACAAAAAATCAAAACAACAAGGATACTTTCAAATGTCCTTTTCGTCCTTACGGGATAAGATGCGCCACTAAAGATATATATTTTTGGAAAGCTAGCAATTCCAGTTCCTATTCTTGGGATATGGTCATTAGGTCCTACACCCATACAACATCTCTCTCAGAAGAACCCTTTATTCTTTGGTTGGCATGATATTATAATTATTGTTGCCAGGTTCTCGTTCACTCGATCATTTTTAATATATTTGATTGAAAATATCAATATTTCAAAAGCAACATACTTCTGTCATCAGTGCTTTTCACTGAATCATATTATCACTAAAAATAAAAATTCGATTTATAAATTAAAAAACTGATATTATAGTTTAGTTGACTGGTTGTAATATAGTTTTTGACTAATTAAGTACATAGATTCTGGTGTGGTATATGTACAATGACTTGATGATTTGGATGGAGTTATTTTTTATACATAGGTATAATAAATTGACTATCTCTATTATTTCTAAAAAATATAAGTTTGATCGTAGAATAAAGAGCTGTCCAATTTCTAACATGTTATAATCAATTATTTGAATTTAGTTGTTAGTAATTTTAGATGTAAGCTATATGTAAGGGCTTGATAACAGCAGATTTTGAAGTAAATAAATAAATAAATATTCTGTATAGTATATATGTGTATATTGACCAATTATAAAAAATAATAATATCTTAATAAATAAAGTGTAATGACCAATTCTATTGTAATATAAAAAAAACTAAATGTTAGTCTAATGAGTTCTAAAATAATTCTAAAGTTAAATAAATAGCATTTGAAATTTCTACACTGCATTGTAAGCTAACCTAACTAATTGAATATTATATTTATATGATTGTATATTAATGATTATAACCTGGACATAAATTATTTGATGATAGTAAATTTTTAGAATAACAAATTAATGTTCTTCTAGGATATTTGAATTAATTAAAATGTAGTTATGTCATTATAATATTATTATTAATAATAAATTATTTGTAATAAAATTTCAAAATTATGATAATTTTTTATTTGAAATACAATTATTTTTTTGTTGCCAAATGCCAAAAATTTAATTATATACAAATGAAAAAAAATATTTTTTTAATTAAAAAAAAATGGTATTATTATTACTAGTATTATTAGCACACTATTGTTGTAATTATTATTATTATTATTATTAATTAGTTACTAATTTTATTATGTTTAAATTTATTGGTCATTATTTTATAGGTGGGTGTATTTTGAATAAACTATATTTTATGTTGAATTGATTTGATTAAACGAGATTCGGTTGGGTTGAGGTTGGTTGAATAGAATATAATTACTTAAATAAGAAAAACATGAATTGCAGCAATGAATGCAAACTCACATTATGTTTCGGGAATAATTTTTCATTATAAGAAGAAAAATTATTATTGATAAATAATAAGTTGATGTATGAACAATAAAAAATGTGAGATTATTTTACTTCTTCATCTTTACACATGCATAAGTTTACTTTTACTATTCTAAAGCGATTTTGGCTTAGTTTTCTATTACACAAATTGAATCAGATGATAGTTACATGATATTTTAATTGATTAATCGGCGGTGTTCTACATTCCACTACGAATTGATTCGTAAGTGAATTTCAATTCCATGTGATTTCAAAATCGGTGTTCTACATTCCACGTGAATTCGAAAAATTTCGAAATCACTTTATGAAACGTCAAAGTCAACTGTTATTTGTAAATTTTAATTACAAATTTTTTTACGGTTAAAAAATTTTATTTAAATTTGAATAAAGTGTATTAAAAGTTATATTTAAATTATATTTAAAGTAATTTACATCGTAATGGACCCGATTGTTTTATTAGTCAACAGCGAAAAACGAAAACGCATTAATAAAGAGAAAATTAGGAGAAGGCATTTACGCGAAAAAGCAAATATATTTGATTTACCAGAATCAATGTAATTAGTTGAATATCAATACATAAGTAGTAAGGGAATAGCTGTTTTTTTTTTAGTTTTAAAGTAAGTTTTAGAATCAACAAGGAAGCTTTTAAATGTATTTTAGAAGAAATTGCAACAGTAACGAAAACATCTTCAATTCCTGTTGTATCCCAGCTTGCAGCAACACTCATATTTTTGGCAACTGGCAATTACCAGAGATCAGTTGGTCAAGATTTTGATGCCGGTTTGGGCCGATCAACAGTAAGCAAGGTTTTGACCAGAATGCTTAATGTTTTGGAAAAAATGTGTTCTAAATGGATAAAGCTTGAGATGTCGGAAGAAGAAAAAAATGAAAATAAAAGAATTTTTTATGAAAAAAATGGAATACCAGGAATAATAGGCTGTATCGATGGCACGCATATACGAATTTTGAAACCACGTCAAGAAGATGGCATTTATTATAACCGAAAGGGTTATTTCAGTTTGAATGTTTTAATTGTAAATATACACTTTTATATCTAATGTAACAGACAAATTTTTAATATTAATTATGTAATGTAGATTTGTGATGGAAAAATGAAAATCAGGGCGGTTGATGCAACCCACCCTGGATCAGCACACGATGCTTTAATATGGCATGTAAGCCAAGCCAGAAGATACTTTTTAAACAATTTTGAAAGTGGTGAACGTGGTGTATGGTTACTGGGTGATGGTGGATATGCGTTAGAACCATTTGTCTTAACGCCATATAAATTTGCAGAACCCCACACATTTCAAGCTAATTTAAAAGCATTCAAGAACACGGAATGTAATAGAGAGAACAATAGGAAATTTAAAAAGTAGATTTAGGTGCTTATTTAGAACTTTGCATTATCACCCAAAAAACGTTGTCCGAATAGTTAACGTTTGTTGTGCGCTTCACAATATTTGCAAAGAATTTAATTCTGACATAGATGAATCAGACATAAATGAAGAAATAGGTGATAGTTCTGATTTAGAAAGCTATGGAGATCACTTAGAGGAGGCTCGATCAATAAGAGACTCGATCGCACAAAATTTTTTAGATTAACAAAAAAGAAATTTGTTTAACACTATGAACATAAATATTTATTTCAACATAAATAAAAACAAAAAACATAACTCAATGTTTAATTAATAAAATTTATAAAAACTATGAAAAAAAGCTTATTCACTATCGTCATTATTATTATCACGCATGTGCATATTTAATTTTATTTCTTCTATTTCTGGCAGTCTTTTTTAATTTGATTTTTTTCTAAAATGGCTTTTTCCATTTGTAAATTATGTCGTTTACTTTCTTGGTTTTGTTCTTTTAAAATATCACTTATTTTTTCTACTGCACGATATGTTCTCTTAAGGCTCAATTTATTTTCTTTTCCTATTTCTACAGCTTCACCTATTTTTGCAGAAAGTTCTTTCATTATATTTTTTTGTTCTTCGCAATACTTCCCAATTTCATCTTTCTTTGCATTATCCCTTCTATTTCGAGAAGTTAGTTGCGAAGAGGACAAGTTTTCAGTACAAACTGAAGATGTAGTAGGTTGATTCGTTACATTGCTGGATGGGTGTCGTTCAGTTGGTTCAGTTGGTTCAGTTTCACTTCCAATTGTAATTTCACTTGTAATTGGAACTTGAATCTCATCTGTGTCTATCCCAAATGTAGAATCTCCAACACCATCGACAACCGTGTAAATTCCAGTTAATATTGCAACAGTGTCATCAATATCCGTAACTGGAAGTGTGTTGTTCGGCCCACCACCAGTTTTCTTGCTTTCGTGTTTATTGTGAACCAGTTTTTTTCTAATTCCCATTTTCCAATCTGCCCAAACCTTTAATAAAGAAAAATTAAAAACTATACATTGGTAATTATTTTATAAATATAATTATTTTTACATAAATTTTTATTTAACTCTTTGGCTAATTCTTTCCAGAGAGATTCAACTACATATTTTTCTTTTTTGGTGTACCCTTTAGCAATATCGGAATTAATTTCCATGAAATTTAAAAATATCTTCTCCTGTCTAGAGTTCTTATGTTTTCCCCTATAATTGTACATATTTATAATTTTTATATTAAAAATATAAATTTACATAACAAACAAAAAAAAAAACAAAATTTTATACTTACATTTTTCCGATTTTCACTTAAAAAATTGTAATCCACCATGAAAAAAATAAGTGAATTCAATTCGATAAAATTTAGTGGAATGAAATTTAAAGTAGAATGCAGAACACCTATATTTGACATTCGAAATTCCAATTCACTAGTATTTCACTTTTGTGAATTGTGGAACACCTAATTTCATTTTCACCATTTAATTTCACAAAAATGGGGAATGCAGAACACCGCCGAATATTTTCATTGTAGTTAAAATAAAAATCTCATCAATGTTAAAACGTCAAGGCTAAGCAAAGTATTATCCAAGTATTATCAGTGAAATATTCAATAATTAAAATATTTAAGACAATAGCAAGCTTTTAAAATGGGTATTAGAGATAAAAAAAATTGTCGTATCACATAATGACCATGGCGAGTCTATTCGAGTCACATTACATTTATATATTATAGTTATAAAAAAATTTTAAAATCTGAATCAAATGAAAGAAATGAAAAATATTTCACTTACCTAAATTATCACCGCTAATAACAATGGTGAATTTCATTGCTGTTATTATGAAAATAAATGAAAGATAATCCATTTTTAATGTTCTTTTTCCATATTTCGTTTCCATTTTGATTTTTTTTTTTTCTTTATTATTCTGGTTAAATTATTTAATATTACTTTTTATGGAATATGGTTGATTCAAAAAGCACTATTTTAACTTGTTTTCACATTTTTTAGATAATATCATCATGGCAAATTATCCTGATGATATTTTTTTCATTTTTACATAAATTTTTTACACTTTTTGTTTACACTTTAATTTTTTTTTTTTTTATTTTTTTGCCATTTTTCTTAAATTATTCATTTTTTTTTTTTTTTTATTATTTTAGTTATTATTTTGGCTTTATATACATGTATACGTCATATAATTTTAAATCTATAAAATATTTTCGTTTATCATATTATCGTAAATATTAAATTATATTAAAATCTTCTTCTAACGCATTGTTTTAATTTCTGAATTTATTTGAAAGGATAAAAAAAAAAAAATTTCACTGGGAAATTATTTGAAAAACTCTTTTAAATTTTTTTTTGGTTTTTCATTGTTTTTTTTTGTTTGTCTTTTGTTTTTGTGTTCAAATTGTTTTTGTATGAGTACTTAACCTGAAATAAAATGAAAAAAAAATGAGTAAAAAGAAAAGTCATAAGATAATAGATTTTATTTTATATTTGTGTGTTGTATATGTTACCGTTGAAGATCGAAATGTATTTGATAAAATTAGTTTTATAGACATTTATTTAAATCATCAGAGTACTCCGATGATTATGTATTAATCGAAATCGATCAAGATATTAAATAAAATTAGTTAAACATATCTAGAGTTTCTTAATGTTTATTTTTATAAATGTTTCACTTAGATCCTAAAGTATAAATTATATTAAATTTATTGTTAACGATCAGAATTTATTTTAATCGATCAAGACATTGGGCCTTATTTTGAGAACCGAATCACTTTTTCGCTACGTACCGGTAGAGCATCACATTGCATCACATTTGGTATTCTGAGAAGCGAATGATACGATATTTTGCATAACTGGCAGCATTGCTGGTTAAAACTATCAAATTTATTTTTTTTTATGTTTTGACATTTTTTGTTTTAATTTTCTGTTTGAAAAGTGAAATTAAGTGAAATTAAATTCAAATTTTATAGCTATTAAAAAATGTGTTTTCTTTATATTACGAAACAAAATATAATAAAAAAAATATATTCAATTATATTTGTTTTTTTGAATTCATTAAGTATTTCAGACTCTCGAAAGAAGTCTTTGCAATGATTATAAATAAATTAGACAATAATTTAAATCCTTCAATTGGTCCACGTTCGGTAAAACTCATTATAAAATTGGTTGGAACATTGCGGTTCCTTGCTGAAGGAAGTTATCAAAAAGGCTTGGGGGACGAGTTTTTTGTAGGTTCACCTACATCAACCATTTCTAAAATATTAGCCGAATTGTGTCGTAAATAAATAAAATTTCTTCAAACCGAAGAAAATTGAGATTTTATAATAAATTTGGATTCCCAGGAATTATATTGTATGTTGATGGAACACGTGTAAAAATCATTGCACCAACAAACATTCAAACTGCCTACTATTTGTAACTTTTCTATAATTAAAAATGTATTATAAAATTTAATAATTATTTTTAAATATAAATATATATGTATATAAGTAAAATTAATTTACTTGAATTTTACATTAATTATATATTTACTTTTTCTCATTCGCCATCTTTCACTACCTTTTTAATAATGATATATTTATCGTTTTTTCTGACAGCGAACAAAAAAAATCGATTCTCGTAATACCATGAAAATCGAAACGATGCGATAAAAACCGATTAGTATTGCTATTTTGCTTCGCGGAATACCAAAAATTAAATTTATCATATTTTTCAGTACGTACCGAAAAATTCGCTTCTCAGAATAAGGCCCATTAAATAAAATTAGCGAAACTTATCTAGAGTTTTTTATTGTTTATTTTTATAAATGTTTCACCTAGATCCTAAAATATATTCTATAAAATATATTAATTTTATTGTTAAAGATCAGAATTTATTTTTTACATTTGAATCTGT
This sequence comes from Argyra leucocephala, assembly GCA_963942445.1. Classification (NCBI taxonomy): domain Eukaryota; kingdom Metazoa; phylum Arthropoda; class Insecta; order Diptera; family Dolichopodidae; genus Argyra; species Argyra leucocephala. Next base: position 205,476,012 of record OZ012677.1, on the reverse strand, counting down.
GCAAATCCAAATAAAAATTTGTTATTAAAAGCTCGATTAATGCTTTATGAATATTCAAAATTATATAATCGATAGGAAGATTCAAAAACATTAAGATAGTTTATAGTACAATAATTATTGCATATCAGATATTGAAATAAATATGTTTTAATTACTCAATTAATTTAATAAAATTTTCACACTGATTTCGGACTACAACTGTAACATAATACAACAATACATAGAAAAATATATTTTTTTTTAATAATTTAAAATTTAATTCACACATTGTGTAACAGAATAAATTGGGCCAGAGTTGGAAATTCTGAAAAAAAAAAAGAAAGGTCTGAATAAATATTTTTGTAGAATTTTCAGTTGTGTTAATATAGATACTATTAGGTATGTAACATCTGCTTTTCATACATTTAATTTTTTCCTATGATTTTGACCATTGAAAGGTCTGTAATTTTATTGATTTTTTCATTTTTAATTTATTCTTTAAATTTAAAAATATTCTTGAATAATATAATTTTATGAATTTTATTTCAAATTTCGTTTATTTTTTACCACGTTCTTTAAATCTAACGAGAATATATTATTTGTATTTTTTTTTTTTAAGAAACACTTTGTTTATGAGAACGATAATTAAAAACCAATTAAACAAATTCGATTATTGTTAGCAATGTAAATGTAATATTGTTAGCAATGTAAATAATTAATATTGTACTGTTATTTAAAAACGATTTCGATTATAGCTGCAAATTGTGAAAAATATTTATTATACGGGCAAGTCATTCAAAATTCTAACGACGTTGTCTGCCCATCTGCTTCTTGGTCTTCCTCTACCACGTCTGCTATCGGGCTTTCTATTCAGCACCACTGCTTGCTTTTGGATTTCGCTCATTCGACTTACGTGGCCAGCCCACCTTAGTCTTTGGGCCTTTGCAAACCATACAATGTCCTCACTATCAATCATATTATTTAGCCCGCTGTTGCTTTTGATTACATATTCTCCATTCTGTAATATATTTGGGCCGAGTATTTTTCGGAGAATTTTTCTTTCAAATATGCGCAGGCTATTCTCTTCGGCCACGTTCATAGTCCATACCTCACATCCATACGACACTATGGGTCGTATGAGAGTTTTATATATCGTCATTTTGGCTTTTCTTGATTTAATTTTGATTGAAGCCACTTTCTGTTTGCATAGTAGCACCTATTTCCGGCCTGAATTCTATTATGAATACAGCATTGCATACTATTATCACTTCTTATTGTTGCTCCGAGGTATGTAAAGGTTGTAACTCCTTCAAAGTTGTACTCTCCAATTGTTATATTCTGAGTATTTCTTATTTGTTCATTCCTTGACATTTTTAGATATTTTGTCTTGTCTTCGTTGATTTTCTATTATCAATGTATAACCGTGACATCAAAAATGCAGTGGAAACATAACATTTACATTGTACTGTGATCAGAAATGTTTTAAAAATAAATTTACAATGTTTAGAGATCCGAAATATTTGATATCGGTTTTAATACCGCAGTGAAACAGCATAATACGCAGCGAAAATTTTGAGTACCTACATTTTTTAAAATCTACTGCAATCGGTGTTTCCCATTACAGTGAAATTAAAGGAGAAAGTCAAAAGTCGTATATTTTAGGAAATTTTAGTAATTTTTAGTTAAAATTTTGGTGAAAAATTTTTTTTTAGTTTTTTTTTAACATGTCAATAAAATTCAGTAGGTAAGCATAATTCAGTGAGAAATTAATCAAAAACAAATTAAAACAATTTCATATCCATTATTTTTTTTTATATTTTCACCATTAAAAGATAAACTTTGGAAATCAATTATAGTATTTAAAATAATAATTATCAAAAATATTTAAATTACTTTTTTAATCACACAACCTTTTTAAACAAAAAAAATGTAAATTAACAGTTTTAAACTAGTATGTTGTTTCATGTAATTCAATTCAATAATTTCAATAATTAATGTAAATTTCTTGTTATAGAAAAATAGTTGTAAAAATTTTGCTTCAAATTTTGCTTTGCAGTACGTTGTCAGTATGCTGAGCAAAAGAAAAAGGGAGGTTCTTGTGTTGACCGCCAGACTTAAAAATTTTTGATTTTCATTTGAAGGTGGCATTATTTGTCTAAGTAAAATAAAATAAATTTTGAACAAAAATTTTTTTTATATACCCGGGTCGATGGGTATATAAAAAAAATGTTTGCTCAAAATTTATTTTATTTTACTTAGACAAATAATGCATGCCACCTGTTATTGATTAAACGAATTTCTGATAAAATTTTACTATCGATTTTGCAGTAGTTTTGCATATATTTTTTGATATGCAAAAATTTTTCACAGCATACTAAGCTTGAAACACAAAACGTCTTAATTAAGTCAAAATTATTATGATTATAAATGTTAAAATTAATATACATACTCTGTATTTTGTTTACATTGTGTTACAGTGTTTATGTATCTAAACAATGTTTCGATACAGTATTAAAACAGTAGTGAAACTCTTTTCAATACATTTTCAATGTCACGGTATATAAACGAAAAGGTATTACATACGCAAGTTACTGATAATAAAATAAAACAAAATCATATAGGCTCAATTTTAAAGCAGTTAAAAGATTCATTTTTGTATATAATTTTTTCACTTGTAATCTCTTATCCTATAATTCTTGCAATCTCATTTTCTATCAAGTACAATAGTATAATGTTCAAAATATTTTTCCTGAATAAACGCTTATGTATATTAATTATTGTGGTTCAGTTATTATTGATGTGTGTGTATATATTGATTGATCAATAACATTCGGGACAACATGAAATACCAAATTATAAATTGCTATAGTTTTGAAATATTAAGATGTACAGTTTTAACAGTGTAATATAATAATGGAAATATAAAGCTATATTGTTACAGTAAAGATTTACATTAGCCATACGCAAAACAATACATTTTTTGATAGTAATATTATTTACTTTCTTTTATATCAACATTATACAGTTTTAAATAATGAAAAATATTTACAACAATTGATTATTGAAGTATTATAAATTTATTATATTTACATCGTTCATTAAATCCATCCATTAACACAGGGACTTGAACGTATAATCATTTATTTATGAACATTATTGAACATGTAATATAGTGGCATACTACATTATTATTTGTGTTTTTAGAATAAATTACAGTAAAGTAAATTACAGAACTAACAGAACTTGTATATATTTTTGAGCAGTCAAATTCAAAATTTTTTCTAATAATTTGAAAATAATAAAAATTATACATAATTGACTAATACCAGTATCAGTATGTAACAAAAGTCTGAAAACATTATAATTTTAAAAAGATTTTTCTTAAAAGAAAACTAAATTTTGCAATCCAAAAAACTTTTTAAGAAAAAATGTTGAATTTGGATAAAAACAGTCCATTCTCTAGCAATTCAAACTACTTATTTCACAACTATAGTCAAATAATCTTCCAATTTATAAATAGGTTCGATAAAAATTACTTTAACTAGAAAAAATAATATAATCTGAGGGTAAAGCATTTCCCTTATACAATATACTGTAATTATACTTAAATGGCTTTATTTGGTCTCAAACCCAACTATTGCAGAAAAATGTCATTCTAAACGAAACTGATATTTTATAATACTAAATAAGTACATACCTGTACGTATATACTCAACTTAACATTTTCATTTCTATTATTTACTAATTTTGTTTTTTGGTTCTATCTAAAAATAAAACACTAAAATTTTACACAAGTGACATTTTTAAATACATATAAAAAAAAAAAACAAAAAAAAAAAAAAATAACAAAAAAGGACATTTTTTTTTTTTGCTTTGTTTTCTGGAATAAAAATTCATGATCAGTGCCATTTTTTTTTTTTTTTTTTTGTTCCTGATGTTAATTTTTTTTTTTATGCCATTATTTTGGTTTTAACTTTATTTTCATACTATAAATATTTAAACAGCACTAAAATAGGACCAAAAAATGTACTCAAATAAAAAAAAAAGGAAAAAAAATGTAAAAGAAGAGTACTAAAAGCAACCTGAACATTTGCCAGATTATAGGAGCTCTGTGTGTTTTTTTTTTTTTTTTTTTTTTTTTTTTATAGGTATTCCTGTTTTTCTTCTTAAATTGTTGTTTTTTTTTTTTTGATTTTTTATTAAGTGAATTTGAAATGTCGCTATTTTCCAGTTATTTGCTATTTTTTTGTGTTTTTGTGTTTTTCTTGTGTTACTGTTGTCATTTACTGCTGGATTCCACCACTTTTTGTGTGTTTTTTTTTTTTTTTTATTATTTATATAATATACATGGTTGTTGATTTGAGGTTTCCGATTTTTTTTTTCTGATTCGTTTCAAAAATGAAAAGAGACTGTTTTAGGAGATCTGGGTAAACATAAAGAACGATATTTTTTTTTTTTTGTTGAATATTTTATTATGTTGAAAAATTGTTGCTGTTGTTAAATGTATAATATGATATTACATATTATTAGTGTATGTGTATATTTTTGTTGAAAATAATGTTTTCGTGTTGGTTGTAAGTTGCATTTTGTATGTTTATTTTGTTATTTTGTATTCATTAAGTATCGTTTTTTTTTTGTTGTATTTTTGGTTTGTTTTTAGGTTGCTAAATAATATAACTGTAAATTAAACTAATAAAAACGTTTAGGTAGTAAAGGTACCACATACCAGAAATTTGTAAGTCCCTTTAGTGCTGATTGTGTGATGTATTTTTAGTTTTTGTATGATTTTGTCTTCATTTATTTAATTTTTATTAATTTTTTTTTGTTTTGTTTGTAAAATTTTTAAATTTAAAAATAAATATAGAAAATGTTTTTTTTTTTTGCATTGAAACTAAAAAAAAATTCTGGGTAGAAAAAAATATAACTTAACAACACTGAAGAGAAAACTATAATATCTAAAATAAAAAAAAAAAAAAAAAAAAACCGATTTGAAAAAAAATTTCATCACTTGCATTTTAAAAATAATTTTTTTCTAAATTATTTTTTGTGCTTTTTGTATGTTCAAATGGTTATTTCTAATGTGCCCTAAATATTTCTGGAGATTTTTACCCTAAATATTTGCACAAACTTTCTATTTTAAAAGTATATAATATTATATATATTATATACCCTCTTACCTAATGTAAGTTTTGAACATTTTTAAAGAGATATACCTCTGTATTTTGATTCAACTTCAACAACTGTTCTACTACTACAAAAGAAATATAGAAAGGATAACAACCAGTTAAAGTATAGAGAGTAGAATAAAATTTTGTAATCATAACGGGAAAAGAGAAAATATGTTAACTCATTGTACATAAATATATTATGGATACATATATCCATCTACATAATATTATCATCATATATGAAATTAAAATCACAGTAATTTTCATTTGAATATTAAATGAGTAAATTTAATTTTAGATGCCTGAAATGAATTTATAAATAAAAATGAAAATGAAAATTTTTGGTTAGGGAAGAACAATCAAAAAACAGAAAAGAAAAAGATGAAAAGAATTATAAATTTAGATAGATTAAAGAAAGATAGACATTAAATAATATTTAAATGAAAAAAAAAAAACAAGAAAAACAAAAAAACAAAAATTTCAATTGTTTTTTCTAAACGTGAATAATAATAGTAACTGGTAAAGTACACCTCAGAAACTATAAAAATTTACAATAATTGTTTTAAAAATAGAATATTTTCAAGATGAAAAAATGGAAGAGATAAAATGAATGCATTCAAAAAAATACTAAACAATACAATACAAAATATCTAAGAATAATATACCTACCTACCTACATACAAAAAAAAAAAGAAAATTATGAATAATAACAGTTTTCTAGATTATGTAGGTACTAAATTTTCCAAGAATAGAAGCGTAATGAGGACAAAAAAAAAACAGAAAAAAACAAAATTAAAAAATAAGTGAAAAATCAAAATTATGTACGTAAAGAATATTATTATTAGGTAATTCGGAGATGATAGTGAATAGCTATGTGTAGAATTTTATCTTGTTAACTGAATAATTTAATATTCCTGCGTAACTGTATATAACGATAATATAAGTATTTATGACGTGAATAATACTGGTATTTGTATTAACGAAAGTGCATAATATTTGAATGGAAAATTACCTAAATTATTGAAACTGATTGTTGATTTTTGATTAACGAACACACAAGTGTGTAAAATTATATTATAATGTTTTTTGTATATTGAATAATAAGTTTTTAAGCGCATTTACAATTGTGTAGTGAACTTATATCTAATTTAGTTTAAATGTTATATAAAAAATAAAGTAAAAATTTTTAGTAAATTAAAGTAAATTATTTTTAAGTAAAAAAAAATTGTAAAAAAAATATAAAAGATTTTATGCATAAATAATAGCTATATGCAATTAAAAATATTTAAGACATTTTTGAATTCTTAAGTTGTCTACGTTAGTTTTAAAGCAAAATGTAATTTGTACACTAATAAAAATATCTTGAAAAGAATAGAATAATAAATTTGCCGCAGACAAATACAAATTCTGTAATACTTTACAAATGGGAACATTGATTTAACATATTTTTCAATGAGCTGGTATTTTTAACCAGTTGGCAACTTCAGAATATATAAAATAACTATCTAGGAGTTACGGTGACATCATAAATGTCTTAAAAAAATACTTCAAACCGATATATACATTTTTTCATTCAAATTAAACATATTTTCAAATAAATTCAATAGTTTTTTAATCAATTTGTTTGAAAAAATTTTGAATTTTAATGGAAAAAAGTATAATGTAAAAAAAAACTTGCAGTCAATTTTTAGCCGTATAATAAGTTGCTAACATTGTGTAATTAGAGCTTTCTGAGACTTTGTGTATGTTTTAATCCATTCATGTGATTAAGCAAAATGAATAGAAAGCTGTTATTAACACTGAACAACAAAATATAAATAGAGTATTCACGTAGAATAAATATTTGTTAATAATTTTCTTCTAAAAATCCTGTCTCATTTTTACTCAAAACACGAAAATGCCGTCCCATTTTCATTCAATACCCTAAAACACTCAAATATAATTTTCGAAACTCAATTATTTTTACTCAAAATTTTTGATTTATTGAGAAGAATATTTCATACAATGCCTCTATACTTCTGGCCTATTCACACGATCATTTTTCCGGAATTTTATCGAATTACAATTTCGTTTTAATTTTTATTTTTATTTTGTGTATAAATTTTTGCTCTCCCAGTTATTAGGATAGAAGTATAGAGGCATTATTGTTTCATAATTTGAAGAGTATATATACACACGTATGTACTTTTGATTTATATGAAGAGTATTTCGTATATATTGTATTTATTCACCGGCAATACGACAAAATCCTATTTTCCAAAATTCAAATGCGACAAAATCCCTAATTTTTTAGAATTCCCTAAATTAAAAATCCATATGCGACAAAATCCAAACTTCACTTTTCCAAATATAACAAAAAATCTAAGTAAAATGGAAAAAATCTTTTTTACAAAAAGCTTGCCGTCTTGTGTTTGCTTGTCATCTGCAAAAACATGATTTCAATATATAAGTAGCGGGGGCTTGGGGGTAGCAACCCCCGATTTTAAAAACAAATTTTGTTTTTTTACTTAAACCTGGCTATTTTACTAAAATTTGTATTTTGTTGCATTTGGATTTTGTCGTTTGGATTTAGTCCATTTGGATTTTGGCATTAGAGATTTCATGGCTATTCCGTATTCATATTTACATATTTAATACAATATATAGAAAAGATATATATAGAAAAATATAAACAAAAAAAAACATAATTAATCAAAGATAATGAATGATATAGTATATATATATGTACATATAATAATAGTCAATGATACTATATTATACACAAGCTATTTTCCAAATTAACTTTTTTGTTTTTATTTATAATTAGAATTCATCTATATACCCAAAATCCATAACATCTTAAGTTGACTTAAGTAAAAACTGGTATAAAGTGATTTTTGATTCTGTAAAAATTATTGTGATGAATCAAACCTACACTTTTAATCATAGCTACAACACATATGACCAAATAATTTATTATATCAACTCACTATTTTGATTCAAAAATACTTGTAAGAAATGGTTTTGATATTACAATTAAGTAAAAAATGGTATTGATGTTTAAATTTAGTAGTATATACATTATTATTATTACGCTAAATTTAGTTTATTTCTTGCTTAAAGCCATTTTTTGAAAAATGTTATGTTCAGCCTTGCTGAATTAGGATAAAAACATTTGTATATATATACAATAAGCCCTATATTTGTTTATACACTTTTTTTATCTTTATTGCAAAATACTGTTACATTAAATTTAGTTCATTTCTATCTTAAAACCAGTTTTTGAAAAATGTTATGGCTAGAGCCTTACTGAATTTGGATTCATACATTATTGTGTACACACTGTAATATCTATATACAATATTTTTTTGTATATATTATTATTGTTTTCTATTATACTATATTATTATACTATATCAACTATACTATATTATTGTAAAATATTTATTACTTATAAATGTTCTTATTTGTGTAACATTAAAACTCAAAATACTATATAATATGATTTACAATTATTATTATAACTAGGGGCCCCTGTTGAGCAATTATAATTCAAGTTAAAGCCAAATTTCAAGTTTTTAAAAGAACTGGGAGATCATGGACTCAGATATACTTCTCATTACAAAGTAGAAAACATTCATGTTTTAATGAAAAGCTTTGAAATTAGTATGTTTTCATTAAAAAACATAAATACCTTATTTTTCATTTTCTGTTTCGTTTCTACCTATTTCTTAATGTATTTGGTGAATAATAAAACTATTATTTTTTTATTTACAACTTACTTATTATATATTAAGACTAAAGACCCAACAATAATGAACTTTAGCTGGCTTAAGCCAACTTAAGTAAATGTACGATTACATGTAAATTGTATTGTGCAACCATAATAGGAATATTGGAGAATTTCTTCAAGTTTTCGTTAACTTTAGATGGCTTAAGGAAAGTGCGATTTCATTCGCACATTCTGTACGGAAATTTGACATTTGATGTTGACATATTATTAATTGAAAATTTGTGATATAAAATAAAATAATTATTATTATTTATCCTTTTTTATTTTATTAATATTTGTGAATGTTGAACTTATTTAAGTATTTTTTATTTTATTAATCTGTGAATGTTTATGTTTGTGGCTGTTGAAATAAATAAAAAAAATTATAAACTAAGTACGTGTTTTACTTAATTTCTTACTATCTACAGGAACAAAATAAAATCACTATATACAAAATATAGTATACAAAAAATACCTCATACAAATATCAAGTGCCTTATGTGTAAAAATGCAAATTATTTATAATGTTAAAATTATATTAAATAAATGTTATTACAGCAATGTTACAGCCAGTCGACATTCTGGTTGGATTGGTTCTCTTATTGACATCTTCACCTAGTCGGGTTTAATTAAATTTAAAAGAAGCTCATAAATTTCTGGCTTCATTCTGGCATAAATAAAAAATTGTTCATTTTGAAATTGCTTCTTAATTTTTTGAAAGGTAACTTTAAAAAACCCATTTTTTCTTCTAACTCGGTTTATTGCCCGAACACTACAATAACGTATTTTTTTTTTAAAATAAATCCTTAATTTTTTGTAATTGATTAATTCCCTGCATTGTCAGAAGCAAACACTTTAATTGTTGTAAGCTGATATTATTCATCATAAATTGGATTTTGATTAAGATTGTTTTAGTTAGATTTTTGATTTAAGATTTAAGATTGTTTTGATTTGTTAAGAAAATTTTACGTTTTCAAATATTTACATACATACATATATTCAAAAGTATGTACTTTATTTTAAAGAATTATTTTTTGTTTATATTTACAATTCATAAATGTCAAAATCACTTAAGTTAGCTAAAGTCTATTACGGGTAACTTAAGCTAATTACAACACTTTAGCTGGCTTTTCGTTTAGTTTTGACATTAGCTTAAACCAACCAAGTTCATTATGGTTGGACCTTAAAAGATCATTATGGAGAAGAGAGCTAAAATGAAAAGTTGTCTACTGCGCAGGTCCTTAAATGCTTGTCAATTATAATTATAGATATAATATATTATATCTTTCCCGTATCGTTTCCCGTATATCTGTAAACTAGACGGAATGCTACAATACAAATTGCTTTTTTCGGTTTTTTAACCCTGCCTTGCAAACTCAACCTTTGCATGAAAAAATAGCTTGCATGAAAATAAATATTTTTTTTATTAATTTTTTTTCGCAAATTATAAGAAAAATTAAAAATAAAAGAAACAATCTTTTTTATTTCAAATAATAAGTATGTACCAATAAAAACTTGCTACCGTTGATTTCGATTTTGCGTCCGTTGCTTTAGACGGGTTACAAAGTTAATATTATACTAGTGTACCATGTTATTATTCTTTGTTTCCAATATCGGTCAAACTAATTATAGAGTTTGGACAATTTACGTGGATGTAGATGTGGAGTTGCAAGATGTATACGTAAGCGTAGAAAATAATATTTATTAATTTTGGGGGCAACAAATATATTATTTATCTATTTTCCCCAAACTTCCTGATTATTTTAATAATTTATGCTTGTGCAGGATTTGAACGTAAATAACTTGCAATTTTTCTTATAATATCAGGCAATCAACCGGAAATAACATTTTTGAAAAAAGTCGGTCGCAGGCTTGGTTTATCCATACGCCAAAAAGTCAAATTGAGAAAAATGAGTTTAAGGTTTGAAATACTATAAAAATTAAACGATAGAATTTGCCAAATTTGGCCTACTTATAAATTTTTTTTGGCCCCAAAAATATTTTCATGCATATTTCCAGACTAATAACTCTTGATTTGTTCATTTTAAAAAGAAAATTAAATATTCACCTTTGATCCATATCAAATTTTAAAGTGAATTTACTTTTTCATTGTATGACGTGGATCAAGGTTGGTGCACGGCGTGGATCAAATAAGCAAGCATTAATTTTTTCTTGAAGTAAGAAATTTCTGTATATTCACGAAAAAAAAAAAAAACATAAAAATAAAAAATACGATATTTTTTAATTTTTAGTTTTTATTAAATAAAACAAAAAAAAATATTTCTTACAAAATTTAAAAATTGCTTTCATAGCAAAATCTTATTTTAAATAATATTAAGTAGTAACAGTTTTTTATTAATATTTGTTTAATAACATTCATCTTATTAAATCAAAAATAATAAATTCATTTACCTTAAAAATAATTTCACAGGTTTATTAAGTAGCTTTAATCTTAACTAAGAAATTAATATTTTTGTACTTAGGTATGTAATTTTAATTTTTTAAAGCTTTCACAGCCTTTATCTTGTGTAACATGATAGTACGTTTGAAATAGTATAATAATTATTTAAGCAAATCAGTTAGGTAAGTTACGTTTTCACGAGAAAGATATTTCAGTAAGTCCTTTATGTCACTGATTTTATTTTGATATGTCACTGATTAAATATATATACTTTATACCACTTGAATATTTCATTATAGTTCAATCTCTTGAGTACCTCTTTATACTCTATATATATACGCTCTTTATATATACGGTAAAATGGAGTATGTATATAAATATAAATTTACATAAATCAAATTGACATTAAGAAAAACCGTTTATTTATTATCTGTGTCGATTGCAAAATTTGATAGCTTATTACACTAATAGTGGTTGTGGATCAAGATTCAATTGAAATAAAATTATAAATATTGTTATCTATAATTATAATTGACAAGCATTTAAGGACCTGCGCAGTAGATACCTTTTCATTTTATTTCGCTTCTCTTTAATTAACTCTTAATATATACATAAGTTGTATATACAACAGAAATGCGCATACGGGTTAAAAAAAATTCTATTTGGTTTTATAATATTCAAACTTTTAAATAAAATATAGCCATTTTGTGTCATTCAACATCTTATTATTTGTATAAATAATTAAAGCAAATTTATTCTATTAATTTTTTTAAGTAACTTTTTTGAATTATTGTTTTATATATTTTGGTCATTTGTAGTAATCATATGCTTTAGGTTAAAAATATGTATAATGTATTTTATATACCTCTTTAATTACAAAAATATTTTATTTTTAGTAATTTTATCTATTAAATGCCACTGACTATAGGGAATATATCGAAAACGAATCAGTATATGAGGGAGGTGTATTTATGTGTCCAAAATAAAACCTACTAGCCTCAAATCTTTTTTATTAAACACGAGTGGTTTCTGCTATATCGTGCGAAGTCTATGTCAGTACGTAAATTACTGTTTTTTTTTTTTAAATTTTAAATTTGGCTTTAACTGTAATTATAATTACCCAACAGTGGCGCCCCTAGTCCATGTGTATTATACAATAACATCAAATAAGCACATATAATTTCAATAGTGGATATTTTATATATTTTGTGATACAAACGCCAAAATAGATTTGGATATAGATGAAAGTTGCATAAAAAATTATAGAAAAAAAGTGGATGTGGTTCAAAGTTATCTCTCATTATCGCAAAAAGTATTAGATATACAAGAAAACGGGTAGAAAAGAAAGAAAGAGCATGTCGCAAAACCTCAAGAAATGTTCAAATGTCAAAAATGTCAAAATGGCGTATGGATCAACCAAGACCGCGATCGACTAACGATTTGTTAAGAATACTAGCTACTTAGATAGACAATTTAGATGGACAAAAAATGTTCTATTCTGAAATGTCTATCTATATACTATTCGTAATCAATGATAAAACTGTTTTAACTTTGCTTTTAAAATTATTTTTTTTTTTATAAAATCGCTTAAGAATAATTTATAAGTTTATTTCTTATAACAACTTTAAAAAAACAAAAACCATATCGTATCGTAATAAAAATAAAGCTTTTAACTAATACATTTATTTACATTTTATAATGCTACATATAAAAACCTTAAATAATTAGTTTATAATTCACTATAATAGCTTCAGCTAATTGCATTATTATAGATTTTATATCTATTTTTTTTAACCATTTTCTATTTTCTAATTTTTATTATTATTATTTTAAATTACATTTTGATAACGTACAAATTTCTAATCACGTAAAACAACAAAGATGTTCATGACAGTATAATCTTACCTCATTTTATACACTCATGTAATATTATACATTATAGAAACGTATGAATGAATGTATCTACATAATATTATAATTATATCAAGAATACAACAAATCCTTGGGTCCGTTTTACATTATAAAAATTAGAAATTGAGTTCTCCATAACAGTATATCGTTACTAATGAAGAGTAAACAAACAAAGAGAATATGAACAGCACGAAAATAAGTATACTTAAATGTGTTAAAATATTCTTAAAACAATAATATCTTGTATATAGAAATGTAGGTATGTAACTATATATACAATGTAAATAGTTAGTGTTTTTATTTTTAAAATTCATTCATTGAATTCTAGTGATATGGAATTTAACACGTACAAATTTTGATATTGTTTTTTTATGTTTTAGATATTTTTGTTTTATTTTTTGCTTGTTTTAACTATACCATCTCTATACCTATCCATCTATCCACCTATCCTCTATACCAGCTCCATTCTGTGATGATAAACATTGCAACATTTCATCTTCTTCTTCTATCAAAAAAAATTTCGTTTTTGTTACAATTTATGAAAAAAATGCATACATGCCAACATATTTGTATATGTTTATTGAGGTCCATTAGATTATAATATTATTATATATATATGTATGGTACATACTTTTAAATGATAATTGGTCGTTTGACTTCTTGAAAAGAGATAAGTAGGAAAAGATTTGAAAAATAATACAAAAAAACAAAAAGATATAGAAAATAAGTATAAACTATAATGCATTAACAAAAATTTAAGTCACAAACATAACTCGAATGCAATTTGGAGGACAAATTTCTTATTCTGCTTATTTCAAAAACAAACAAAAAAAACAAAAAAAAAATTCAAATGAAAATCACGAATTTTCTACCTTTTATCCTAATGAATTCTTTTCCTTTTAGCATAAAATTTTCTCAGATTTTTTCTTATTTTTTTTTTGATTTTCTCCATAAACACATTTTTCTTTCCTAAAAAGTCATTCGTTCCAACAACAACAATTAGAAAGTAAAAACAACATTATGTTTTTTTTATTAATAGAAAATATATTCAAAAGTGTACCAAAATTGGAATATCCTTTTTAATACTTTGTTAAAATCTAAGTGTAGAAAATGGAAATTTTCTAGTGCTTAACCAATACAGCAACTCTTCTTTGCCATAACATAAACGAAAACGTTGGTCTAAGCAATTATAAGGACAATTAACAACAGTAAATGACAATAAATTATGAGAACTTAAGAAAAGATTGTCATGGCTGATGCCTATCCAAAAACTACTTTGAGAGATTTTATTATTGATGAAAGTGTTGTGAAAAAATATCTGAATAACATGGGTAACAATATATTTCCTGGACCTGATGGTGTTCCTGAACTAGTTCAATTATTTGTACAATGGGTCAATTCATATCTTACTAATAAGAGCTATACTGTTTTATTCCGCTCTTCATTTTCATCACCATTCATATTCTGGAAGATTCAAATTCTGGAGTTCCACATAGTAGTCATTTAGGACCACTGTTATTCATTATTGCTATCAATGATGTGGCTTTTATAATTTGTAATAGCGATTTGAAAATTTACGCTGATGCAAGATGTTTATATGCTTCAAGATGATCTAGATTAGTGGTCGCCAAAGTACGGCCCGCGGGCCAAATCCGGCCCGTTATAGCAATCCATCCGGCCCGAGTGAAAATCGGAAAGTAATACAAATATTTAAAAAAAAATTGTTAAAGCATTACTAAATCCAAATTTAATTTTTTGTAATATTATTATTAAATTTTCTAATATTAAAAATTTTTATACTTCCATATTACATTTTTCGACTTTCTATAAAAAATTTAAATTGTAAATCCTTCATATGTATATAACGACACTAAAAACCTTCTTAAAAAACTCTTTCTATCAAAAAAAATATAAAATACCATTAATCGTGAAAATCTCATAGTAATTTAAGTAGGCCATGAAGTTAATTACTATAAACTATGTTTAGTTTTTTTTCGTATATGTTAGGCTTTGTTAAATCGTAAATAGTGAAGTTTGTTTTTGCGTAATAATAAAAATTTAAATATATTTGTTTGTACTAATGTCGTCATCCAAAATAAGAAAAATTGATAGCGGGTGTCGAATGTTTAACGAAAAATGGACAAAAAAAATATTTTGTTGTACAATTTAAAGATAAAATAATGTGTCTTATTTGCAAAAACACAATTGCAGTTTTTAAAGAATATAATCTGAATAGGCATTACACATCAAAGCATTTCGAAAAGTACTCAATTACGTAAAAAAGAAGTTGAAACTCTCAAAAAAACACTTTCAAATCAGCAAAATATATTTAAATAAATGTCGAATCAAAATATTTCTTCAGTACGAGCAAGTTCTCATGTTGCCTGAGTATATTGCTGACACAGGGCGGCCATTTACAGACGCCGAATTTGTGAAGAAATGTGTATTGAAAATAGCTGAAGAAGTATGTCTAGAAAAATTGAGTGCATTTAAAAATGTAAGTTTATCTGCAAACACAATAATGAGGAGAATTGAAGATATTGGTACCAGAGTTTTTTCGCAGCTAAAAGAAAAAGCAAAAAAATTTATATTTTTTTCAATTGCACTCGATGAAAGTACAGATGTGTCCGATACCGCTCAGCTTCTTATTTTTATTCGTGGAATAAATGATGCTTTACATATAACTGAAGAATTAGCTGCTCTCAAGAGCCTTAAGGGAACAACCACTGGAGAGAATATTTTTCTTAAGGTTTCCGAAATAATGACAGAACTACAATTAAATTATAAACAGTTGATGTGTGTAACTACAGATGGTGCAAAAAATATGATTGGAGCAAATACAGGTCTCATTGGACGGACTAATAAGGAGTGTGAAACACTGGGGACAGAAAAACATATGCACCTACATTGTGTTATACATCAGCAAGCATTATGTGGAAAAATATTAAATGTAAAATCTATTATGTCAGTGGTTATTTCAACAATTAATTTTATTCGGAGACATGGCTTGAATCATCGTCAATTCCAAGAATTTCTAACATCAATTAACGCTGAACATGACGACGACGATCTTTATCATAGTTAAGTTCGCTGGTTGAGTAGAGGGAAAGTATTAAAACGTATTTTTGATCTTCGTCATGAAATTGACATTTTTATGCACGAAAAACAAAAGCCTATTGCTGAATTATCAGATGATGCATGGTTATGTAAATTAGCTCAATTAACAGCAATATACAAATGTTTTACATTATGTAGAATTTTCAAAATCAATAGAATCACTGCAAAATGAATTTATTGTTAGATTTAGTGACTTTAAAAAAAGCGAAAAAAAATTTAATTTATTTCGAAATCCATTTGATGTAGAGGTGAATATTGTTAAAAGAAAATATGCAACTAGAATTGATTGATTTGCAGAGTAACGACATTCTGAAGGATGTACATAAGGAAGGAAATTTTACTGAATTCTATCAAAATTTAGATGTCACTATATTTCCAAATATTAAAAAATTTGCAAGTGAACACATTTCAATATTTGGAAGCACTTATATTTGCGAACAAACATTTTCTCGTATGAAATATATTAAAAATCAATTTCGTGAATGATTGACTGATTCTCATTTGGCGGAAATTCTGAGGATATCAGTTTCTCAACAAAATATAAACATTAATGATATTATAAATGCAATTAAATCCCAGTTGCATAATTCTCATTAATGCCTTTTTTTAATTACTTTTTCAATAAAAATAAAAAAAAATATAACTTATTAGTGTTATAAATTTATTTAAAAAATCTTGCATATAAAAACTTTTTTTCTTCTATATTAGTGCTTTTTTTTGGCCCGGTTCATATTTTTTAAAACTCTATTTGGCCCTTCGTTCAAAAACTTTGGCGACCACTGATCTAGATAAATTTTATACTTGGTGCATTAATAACAATTTTTTACTAAACGTTAGTAAATGTGCACTCTTGTGTTACACACTTCGAATCCGACCATTTACTTTTATATATACTCTAAACAACGAAACCTTAGAAAAGGAATTCAATTAAGAGCCTAGGAGTTTATTTCGATGATAAATTATCATTCAAACTCCACTACGATCGAAAATCGTTAATAAAGCTAGTTCAATGTTGAGCTTTATAAGACGTTGTTCAGAGGAGTTTAACGATTCTTACATTTTTAAATCATTGTATACATGCCTCGTTAGACCCTATCTTGAATATGCATGCAGTCTTCATTTTATAATTCACATATACAAAGAATAGAAGTTGTTAAAAAAAAAATGTTTAAGGTTTGCACTACGTAGTTCGCCTTGGGATGATCATACAAGACCTTCTCCATATGAGCATATGCTTAACCTTCTTCATCTAAAGTCTCTGTGGAAAGGACGAGAAGTAGTTGATGTTTTATTTATTTTCGAAATTATTAAAGTCGGTATTATTTCCCCTTCAAGTCGGTATTAATTCCCCTTCGGCGAATGTTACGCTGGGAATAGCTAGTAATTTATGATATTGTTTGATCTATATATAACTATTTTTGATATTTTTTATTTAGGTATTTATTTACTTATTAAACAGTGGACCTGTAGATAAGTCCGCAGGCCTACTTCAGGTTTATATTTTTTTGTTTTATTTTGAAAGCAATTTTCACTGTATGTATTAAAATTTTATTTTTACATCCGGTAGGTAAGTATTATATTACGTACGGTATCATAAATTATTATTATTGTAATTATTATTGCTATTTAAATAATAATAATAAAATGAATAAAAAAATTAATAAAATTTTAATTTACAATATTTATAATATACTTAATATGTATAATATAATTAATAATAATTTTATTTGTCTTTCATAGAATCAAATTGAAAATTTTGACCGCTAATAGTTTTGAAGAAAAACTTTTATATAAGGCAGCGTTTATACGTTTTTGAATTGTGTTTATAACGTATAAATGATGTTCATTAAAGTTTGACATCCGACTTTGTTATAGAATATTATAAATTTTTTTTTTTAAATAATAGTGCTCGACACACATTTTCGTATTTCGCAAGTTGAAAAAGTGAATTTTGCGAGAAAAGGTATATATAAACTTCTAATTGTGTTATGCCAATATATTGAAAGATATGCATTAAAAAATACAAAAAAAGTGTATTAAATATTATTATTATTCATCAATACAAATAATAATTAGAATAATTGATTTACTATTTAAATATTTATATTTCATAAATGTTCTGAAATTCCACTGAATATTTATATTTGTTTATAAGTATTTATTATTAGTACTCGTCACGCATATTCGTATCTTCGTATTTTGCAAGTTTAGAAAGTGGATTTTGCATGAAGAAATATAGTATACTTTGCAACTATATTTGTTTATCTAATTTTATAATTAAAACTTTTGAAATAAAATTTTATGTAATTGCAATAAAATTTGTAAATGTAATAAAAATAAGTAAAACAAAACTTTCATGAAATAAAATCTGATGTCTAAACGCTCCCTAACAAATACTATTAATAGAGACGTACATTTCAACAAAATGTGGCGAACAGGGATGTCGCTGGCAGTATAGATATGAAATTAAATGCATTTAAACTAAATACATACCACCCTGACATTAAAAACACACTAAAATAGTCATAGACAGGTTTTTTGTGTTTTTTTTTTATTATCATAATAGCTCCAACTATTTCAAAACTCAAAATAAAAAAACAAAACATTTATTTATAGAATTTATATTTTTATTTCACTTCTTTTAAATTTTGATTTTCACGTTTTGGTATGATTAGGTATGACCATTATAGTAAAGGTTATGATTCGTTACGACTTTGTTAAATCATATCGAATCATATAGGCTATTTAACGAAGTATCATATGACGCCTTATGACTATTATAGTTAGGAGTAAAGCCAATAACTATGCTTTTTCTCTTATTGTTCAGTTTTTATTGACGCCTTATGACTATAATAGTTACGGGTAAAGCCAATAATTATGCTTTTTCTCTTATTCTTCAGTTTTTATTGTTATCCCGCTAGGGTCTCTGATGTAGGTAAGGGTAGTCTGTGATTTTTCTTTTTAAAGTTTTTTTAATTTTTATGTTTACTAAATTTGCCGTGTATAGAATTGGAACTGATAATAATGTCATAACATATTTTGTTTTTATTGTTCTTAGCAGATCGTAAATTTCGGTTTATGATTCTCCATGTACAATATAATATTTACTCAATGCTACTGCGCATTTGAATTTATACTTTTGAATTATTTGTTAATAAAATAAATAAATTTCAATTTGTGGAATTTCTGAACATGGTCTGGGCAGGTAAAAATATATTTTCTAAATTTACTATTTGTTTTACCGGTAAGTTTTTTTGCTGTAATATCGTAATATCGTAATATTTTAGCAAAGCTATTTTAATTATTTATAAATGGATATAATAATAATATTCTGATAATTCGGTTCTTGTCTTTGCTACTTTGTTTTGTTTTTTTTAAATTAATTAGATATAATCAGATATAATCAATGCTATTGCTCAATAGGTGAATTGTTTTTAGGTTAATTTTAATTTGTTTTTGGATTTATTTGGTTTTATTGTTTTGTGGTTTATGGCTTTCAATAAAATTTTTCACACTATCGGAATTCTTAATAGTTCTAATAAAGTTGTCTAATCTAGTTGAAAAAAGCTTCGTGCTGTAAAAGCTTTGTGAAAAGTTTAACAGACTTTTAAGCGTATTAATATATAAGATTAATAGAATGTTAATGGTTAGGTAGTAATAAATTATATGAATAGTATAAATTTTTCAATATCTAAAGATTGTTTAAGACGAAAATTATATGAAATTAATTGCATATTTTGTTAACTTGACCTTTTTAATTTATATTAAAAAAAATAATATTACTATTTTTGTATTTTTAATTTTGTAATTTTTGAATGTATACCTACTAAGTAAATTTAATTATATTTTAATTAATATATGAAATGTAATACTAAATTGTAAACTGTTTAGCTAAATAAATCTTTACGTTATTGAATTTTTGATTCTATGATACTCTAGCAGCTTTTGTACACGATGGATTCAGCTACCTACACTATAATTATATAAAAGGAATTCATATAATCCAATAAAAGAGACGAAATTCATACAGAACCGGTGGCTAGACACTTCTTTGATTAACATTTTTTTACAACCCCACCGATCGGGCTATCTTATACTTCTTTCTTTTATCTTATTTAGACCATATCATTATTTAAGCGTAGTGATGAAAGCAACCAGAGGCTGTATATAACGGTATAAACAATCAAACCAACACATCTATGAAGAACATTACCATTTGCTGGAAGCCGGAAACAATTTCTGAAGCCGGAAAACCTACTTAGATGTGGTGAACAGCATTGAAGTACGCAGATAAGTGTTAAAAATGTGGATTAGTCTTTCCCAAGAGTTCTTTTTCTATAATCAGCCACGTTATGATACAACTTCAGCACATATTGATTAGTTGGGATAGCACAGAATAAGATTATCGAATTTAGATTATACTAGAGATTATTTTCATAATATTTCGAATCAGACATTATAAATGAAATATTAAATTTTTAATATATTATAGTCCAACACATTTCGTATACACCACAGTATGAAACATATCATTTTTCTATATTACAAGAAACGTGACTTTTCGGTTTAACTTTGAAAGAAGAAGAAAAAAAAAAACAAATAAAAAATTTGAACTGAAAAACTATAACTGAAAGTTTTCTTTTCAACCGGAAGAATACATCCTCTTTCGATTCTTCAAATATATCTATGTATAACTACATATT